>OY728157.1:461940623-463140623 GCA_963277665.1 Viscum album | reverse complement strand
ATTGTTAATCTCTAGAAACAATTACCACTGAATTATTCACATCTAATTAGGGGAGGATATCTCTCACCATAGTAATCTCAATGATCCCAATTCTCTTGGTTATTTTCCATGATCGAACCTCACATCCATGTATCCCGAGTAATCACCCCTCTTTACCTACATGTCACTAAGCTGGCTATTACCTTTGCAACTACATCCTATTAATTACATTTTAATTAATTCACACTCATTAATTTTTTTCTATATCTAAAGGTACATAATCCAATTTATATCCTCATACATTAGTGCCTGAGATTCCCAGCCAATATATGAGGGTCCACCAGGGCCCTCAAAACCTTGTTCAATTCAAATGTAGGATATAATTTTTATTAAAGATATTAAACAATTGTAAATATTATCTTTTGCTAATATTGATGGGTTGTTCCTACCAAATTAATATAAAAAATTAATAATACTACATGGTGGATTCATAAGGATAACATACCTTAAACAAATAATGCCCCCTTTTTCATCATCTCTCAATAGCTCTTTCTAAGCATCACCCAGCCCACTCAGCCATACTCTAGAACACTTGAGGCCCGATCAAAACAAAACCAACAAATTAATTAACTATAATAAATTTATAATCAAATAACTAATAGAAATAAATTTTAAACAATCAAAATAATCTATTTAAAAGTCATAAATTCATATATGTTCCTCAGCTGACCTTATCATAGTTAAAAAATTCCCAACCACTCAACAATGACATGTGAAATACTCCTATTCACATTCCATGAAAAATATTTAATTAAAATATATCAATAAAAAATATAATATAATTTAATATAATGGAAAACCCAAATAAAATTCCAAAAAATGATAGACCTATTTATAATAATGTCTGGATGCATGAAAAAGGTGTCTCGAGGAATCCAAAACATAAGAAGAGAAAAAACCTTGTCGAGAGATGATGATTCAATAAGAAACATAATTTAACTGAATATTAAAACATAGAATGAAAAAATCTAGCGATTTCCTGCATAAAAATGGTATGCGGTGTTAGAAAACATAACACAATATATCCTGAATAAAAACAACATTAAAACACCTATATGAACAGAAAATTCCACCATGATTTAGTGAAATCATCACCTATACCTAAACAATTCAAACCTAAAATTTTTGAAAACTATATAAGGTTATCCAATGATGTTACCAGAGTTAAATACACAATAAAAAGGTTTAAATAGACAAAAAACACCCCCTTATTCAAGGTAGGAGAGGAGAATAAAGGGGGTTTTACCCATGATTTGTGAAATCAAAAATGGATTAAGTGGAGAGGTATCCCCATATTTTAGTTTGAGGGGATGTGGAATTATTTTAAACCATTTTTCTCCCACTATACATTTAGTGGATGCCCCTATATTTTCATTAGATTCTAAAAGTAGAAACTTCTACTTCTAGAAAAAATCAGCTAATCGGCTTGGCATACTAGCTAGTTTGTACCTTTTATGCACCATTGACTACAAGATCCACATATCCTCTTGTGAGTCTTCTATAATCCCCTATGAAACCTCATAATCCTTTAAAAACATCTAAAAAACAACTTATTATGTGTTCCATTCCACATAACTCTCTTTTAAATCTAAAATAAAAAATTTACCCATCCACGAAACTCAATGTTTCAAACTTCCTCAGTAATTTTAACAGTCATACTAAAATAGGTTCTTAAAATATCCCCACTATAATACATCTAATAATTATGAAGTTCTAATAGAAATACATACCTAAGAACCAACATGCCATGGTCACATAACTTATTCAAATAGAAGTTCCCCATCCTTAAATGTTTGACTCTCTTCCTTACTATAACATTAATTGTTGTGGCGTTGAGTTCTAAAACAGTTGATCCAGTTCTGGAATCATCCATAAGAACCATGATGAAACTCCATAGTTCATTTTCAACTGGAGTGACCTACATAGCACCATTTGATAGGCCATCCTACCTATGGGGATCCCAACCATCATACTTGGCATACAAAGAACAATTTCATGCCATTACACTTCCTATCACTAGACTCTTTGACCAAAACTCCATTTTTTAATTCCACTGATGTGACCAATAAAATTTCAAATTAACCATATCCTATCTAGAGTTAAAAATATTGTTGGAAACTTGTCAATTCCATATTTTGGTTCTAAAAAATTTTATATGAGTATCCACTACTCTGGCTCATGTGAAAAACAAAAGTAAATTTCTTTGGTAGGTATTGTAAATTATCAAAACATTTTATGCCATATATAATTTTATATATCCTATTATTTTTCAATTAACAACATATAGAATCTAGAAAGGATGTATGTTAATCCTCCCCTAGCCATTGTATCTAAAAATTGGTTCTTCATACCCACTGTGTGCTATCAGGACACTAGATCATGATATGTTAAACAATATAAGAATTCTTTGATAATTTGAACATACTAATTTGAGTTCAATTTGTCTCCTATTGAAATTTTATATTTAGGTCCTCATGGACCAAAAAAAATATCCAATATTCTCCCTGTCTGATCAATAGAACACCTCCAATTTGACACATGTATGAATCGCTTTAAAATCATCTCATGTCAAGTTTTTTTGAATGAATTACATTTGATAGAAAAAGTGAATTCATACCAACAATTAATCAAATAATTTTTTCAAAGATATACCCATTTAATCATTGATAATAAAAAGGGAAAAGAGCCATCTGATGACCAATCTCACTAATCAAATGTCTCTTCAAACATGTGGGTCATAATTCCACAGTGCATACATTTTTCATTACCATGCATAATAAATGGACATACCTACCACACTTATACCCAAATACTATTTATAAAGCACAGACTATTCACACTCCCCATATCAAGGAATATTTTACTTATCATACATTAAATTTCATTTGAAATAAGGTTCTCACCCTCAATAGCCTATAGTGGTATACCAAATATATGTCTTACCTCATTCTACTCCTTGACTGAATCCTCAACAAGTTTCAACACCATCCATGTGCTACTAAATATGATCCATGATACCCTTATCCAACCAATACCTATCAAATATTTAGATAGATTGATCATTCCATACCACCTGATTTAACCCCAATGTTTCTTATATATGAAGGTATATCTCAAATTTCATCAAAACCTCAATCCAGGATTCACTCATCTTTTCATGAAAATTAATGAAAATTTTATTTTTATTTCTTATGTTTCTTAATAAATATCACTATATAATTAATTTCTTATATGAAATTTAAATTTTATGTATTAATATGGATAAAAATGAATAAAAGTGTTGTAAATTGGAATTTTAAATCATGACATTCGTGGGGACTAAATAAGTGTAAAATAATTTTCCAAGTAAAAAATATGGTGAACACATAATTTATCTCAACCCATAGTTTTAAACCTCATAGTCATCCTAAGGGGTCATCTGAAAAATATAATTGATTGGTAGGGCATCCTCATATAGCAGGAGGAGATTGTAGGATGCACAATAGAGAACAGACATAGTATGTTCCATGACCTATGTGGACTTTGTGGGTTGGCGTGAACCATTTTCTATGTTAGTGTGTATATGGGAGCCCATACCCATAATATATAACCTTAGAAATTAAATTTTTTAGCTTTTTTATTTATAAAATCACTCAAACATACTCAATTTTTATGTGTGACAATATTCTCAAGGAATAGTTCACCATTTAACAAAAACATCAATGTTTTTATTCATAAACACAACATTATGCTCCAATACTCACCTCCCTTATGCTCAGATACATTAACGCTGCTTGCTTCACATATCGACACCACCATACTAGTCTTTGCATTACCGAAAAACATGATGGATGCCTCTAGGGAGATGAAAACTTGAGTGAAACAACATTAGAAAAACCTATGTTCCCCATGGATCATATCAAGAACGTCATGAAATAAACATGAAGCTTATTTTGAATAGGTCAACACCCTTCATAGTATCAAGGTGTACCATTCGACCACTATGATAAATGGATAGATGTATGAGGGAACCCACTTTATTTCTATCTCATGGCACCCTGATCTCAATAATGAAGTTTCTCTTACATTGTGGGTAGGACATTGGCTATATTTAATGCCTAAATAATTATGGTGAAACATGTACATTTCATCTTCACTTTAAGGAATTGGGTTTGTTGTGTTCCACCTGAAACATCATCGCAGTCTAATGGGAGAAAATAGTAATTTGGGGAGAATTAGATATGTGAGATCATGTGAGAAAAATAAATATAGGTATGATCAGCTATGTGTTCTTGAGGATTTATAATCATATATGTGAGCGCATGAGATGAAACAACTATGTTGATAAATAATTGTATCTTCTATGTGAAATGAAATGAAAATGGGAATTTTTTGGAAACAAAATATGTAAAATAAATAGATGTGGATTTTACATTTGAAAATATAAAAGGTAAATTTAAAACCCAAAGAGGAGATATGGGGATATGGGGATTATAATACCAGTTTTTAATCGTCAAATAATAGGAGATCATTGTGAAAATAAGATTTAATGAGAGTATGTATTGAATAATATTCCCACATTCCAATGCATCCCAGCAAAAAATTAGAAAAAATATATATTTGAATACTACATTGATATACACCCAAAATTCAGAGGGAAGAATAATGGAACACATAATGAGATTCTCACTCTTATTTTGGGTGTAAAAATCACTCATAATAATGAAGGATCAATCACATACTAGGATATTAATGATTTATTTATATACATATATCATTTATGGGGAATTAAATTTTGAAAAGAAGGAACTTGAGAAGCCCATATTTTTTCACTTCCTATTACATAAAGGGGGGGGGATAGTTTTTCAAAGGGAGTCAATGGTTAGAGACTACTAGATAAAAGAAGATGAGAATAGACCTATTATAACTCTTTAATTTTCTTTTTTATTATTATTTAAATATTTTTATTCAAAAAATGGTTTCTACCACTCAAACGTCAATTATATTTTCTTTATTAGAGAGGGAGAAGCATTAGGTGATTTAGGTGAAGGGGAGGTAACCCAATTATAATCCTTGAGTATAAGATTTTTCAACAATTTTGGGAATTATTCTATATGTTAAATGTTTCTCATGATTTAATTTTAGATATTGATTTGAATGGGATTGTGTTTATGATTAATTTAGTTTTTCAATTAATTTATTGGTTATGAACTATTTTCTCGAATCTTTATATTTTCAATCATATTGATTTACTGGTTTAACATCAACTTTAGATTCATTAGTGATTACTAAACAATTGAGGTAGAAATGGTTATCTAATTTGGAATTTTGTTAATTTCAATGTCTTATCTCATATTGGCTAGGTAATTCAAATAAGGATCTTTATTGGTATCACACATTATAAATAGTATAATAAAAAACAATGAAATTGTGCATTGAACCCCCATCATCATTAAACTTGGATAATGGAAAAATATAGAGGCAATTAATGAACCATTAATTTAATAAATTAATAATTATTTGGAGATCTATTTTGAAAATACCATGATAGAATTAAAAATTGGAGCTAAACCACAACCATGAAAACATATATCTTTTATTAATTTTATTCCTATGTCCTTGATCTTTATATTCTAATACATGAAATTTAGTTCTATTAAATACCTTATACTCTGAAAACAAGATTAATTCTCTTCTTCTTAGAGACAATATTGGTTACTAATACTACTAATACATCCATAAGAGAAAATAAGTAGAATTTCTTACACCCCATGATAGATGTAAATAAAATATTGGAAATTTTTCTGGGAACTGAGTTCTAATATTAACCAAAATATCCTGAAAGACTCCTCTAATAAAGAACTAATTACATTTGATATTAATATGTGTATGAATTTGATAACTATTATTAAGAATATTATCCAAGTCAATAAATTTTAAAAAATCAATCTCGGGGACTCTATTGATACTTTAAGTGATCATTATGTGCACATGATAATGGAAATAATCCCAAAACTAACCCTAAGGGGCCTTTATGACCCACAATTTACAAAATAATAAAATTAGTTATCCATTTATCCTCAATAAATTATTTTTAATATCATATAATTATGATTAAAATTTTACCTATGTTTCATTTACATTCTGAAGAGAATCACAATCAGAACATTCAATAATTAATGTTCATATGTTCAAGGTTCAAGTCAACATGAGTAATATAGGATCATGTCAAGTGGAGTGCATTCCAATTTTAACTTAATAATTATAGTAAAGAGGGTTTGTATAATATATAAACCATAGATATCCAAGATCAGGATGATCTATAAAGAATTTTCCATCAAATATTCTTCCCTACCTATCAAAGTACAAGAATAATAAAGGAGATTAATTCCAGTCAATAATGAATTAGAGAAACCCTTTATGTGTATTGGGAACGAGTCAAGAAACTATAGACAATATTAACTCATCAATTTTTATAGGAATATCATTTTCTAGTCTTTTTCAACCAAGAACTTATATATAATGGGAGGATGTATCATCCAAGGGAGATTTGATTGAAAATTTACTGACATAAGATTGTAGTCTCATTGAAATGATAACAGACAATTCACAACAGTTAGAAAGAAGTCACACATGTATGAGATGTATTCATGAGGTAATAACTTATAATTCATAACATTTAATTGAAAAAACATAATAAATTAGAATGTTAAGTGATAAAAATAGATGTGAATCCAGTGAATGAACATGTTGACCCACCTCAGATATGTGGATTGTGTTTATCACCCTATCATTTTAATGATCAATGTAATGTGATACAGGGTATGAGGAGTTGTGAAACCTCATTTAAATAAAGTAAATTTTTTAAAAAATAAACCATAAAGAGAAGGAAAAAACCAAAACTGTTTTTAAAAAAAATTACGTTATACCCCTTTTATCCAAAATCTAAATAATCCCCCATTGAAATATAAATTCTAGAAGTCACATACTTTCCCATAACTATATTAGAAATCCTACTAACAAAATATTATCGAGCACATCCATTTCAAAAATAGGTTATATGGAAAAACCTCATCTATCGCACCATCAGATGAATAGAGATAATGAACATAGATTGATGAGATATAACATATATTGAATTATTTATAAGATATAATTGATAGTCTCATGTACATGCTATCCAAAAATAATAAAAAACTAAAAGCTCAGAAAATCCTCACCCCAAAAAAGAATTTGATTATGATCATCATAATGTGTGTAAACAAGATTTTTCCATCTAAGAACATGGGTGTATATAGTTAAATAGCATAATTTAAGTATGGATATAATATAGATACTTTGAAAGAAAAATCCCCCCAACCAAAATATGAAGATAAAAAGATGGGAGAATATCTCAATAAAACATTAAAAAAGTAATTTCTAGAGACTCCATTTTAAAAAAATCATAGGGAGAAAATTTATATTATTCTTTTAATACCTTTTAGTTCTACTAAATAAAATAATATTGTGGAAGATAAGCATCAAAATGAGATCGATGATATATTTGAAATTGTTTAAATTGATATATATATATCTATTTGAATCCATCCAAAAAATTCCCAAATACACTAAATGTGTCAATAAGATTAATTAAAAAAGGAATGGGCCTAATGGGAAGTAGGGAATAATTCTATGTAGGAGTGTCTTATACATGATAAAAAACCATTTCCGAAAAAAATATGATACAGGGACATTTTCTATTTGTTTTACTCTTAGTTATCTTTAAATTTTTTGTGATTTTGGTTCCTCCATAAATTTCATTTATCATTATTATATTTCATATTTCAAAATAGGTGAATTTAAACTGAAAACATTGGTTTTCCAACTGGAAAAAATTCCACTATTTTATTAGTATGAGTTTTAGAGGACAAGATTATTGGGAGTGGAAAGAATAATTTTTCCAGCATACATTTACATTATTCTCATGGAATAAGATAAATCATATATCTATTTAACAATAATATCAGGGAAATCATTTTTAATACATAAAATATGACCATAAAGGTAAATGAAGGAACCATTACTATGGTTCTTGGATACAGTATCGTGTAATTCAATTTTCTTGACTCCAGGGGGAATTTTTCCTGAAATAAATCCTTATTTTAAATAACTAATAATGAAGGTATTGGGATCATTTATGATTATAATAAGCTCTATAAATTCATGTCCAATAGAGCCCACTTTTCTATTGAATACACATAGTAAAAAAGTAAAATATCCAAAATAAGTAAATTTTATTTTCATATTTCAAGGAGAAATATCCTCTCGTTGTTTTGAAAATTTCTTCGAATAAAATGAAAATATTCCCTTTATATGAGAAATTCAAGTTTTTGAAGAAGGGAATTTTAATTCAATAGAATCCCTATAGAAACCCCCAAATCTTGAATTAAAACCTAGCTCGACCAATGTAAAGTAGGTGTTCCATATAGAAGAATAAAACTTTACCATAATCATATTTAAAATCCTATCCAAAACACAAGAAAAAACCAAAATTAACATTTTGAGAAGTAACATCTAATCAATATGATGAAGACTAGAAGGAAACCATATAATTAACCAAAAAATATGTTTATAAATAATAATGTTATAGGTAGATTCTAGTTATATTAGGAAACCAAGAAGGAGGATAAATCCCACCAATATAGAGGTAGAAATAATGTGGTATAGAAGTTTATGGCATTTGACATTATTTACCCAATATCAAATTCATAATAGATTAACCCAATTCCTATTGTCCCAAAGAAAACCAGTATAACCATTATCAAAAGTAACTGCTTCTCTTGAGATTGAAATAATGTTGGAGAGTGTGTATAGATTATAGAAACCATATTTATGTTACCCAAAATAATAAATTTCCTATCACATTTATCGATAAAATGCTAGTTATGTTAGCATGTAAAACATACTACTAATCCATGGATTGATTTTCAGGATTTTATCTTGTACTAATTTCACCATAATACCATGATAATACAACATTCACCTAAATTTATGAATCTTTTTCTTAAAATATGAATTATTTTGGGCTATGTAATTTCCCGGGTACATTTTACCAATGTATGGTAGTTATATTGTCAGGTAATATTAAGGAATACCCAAGGGTTTTTCATGAATACTTCATTTCTTTCATTAATTATTTATATCATTTACAATGTGTCTGGATATAGTTTTTAAAACATGAATTTAGAAAAATGTTAATATAAACTATGAAGATTTAATTTCATGTTCGAGAAAGGAATAGTACAAGGGAACATAATTTAAAATAAATAAAATGAGGTTGATAAATCAATTATTGAAGTAATAAATTAAATTCCATATCCCACATGTGTAAAATATATTGGATCGTTATTTGGAAATTTTGGATTATATAGATGTTTAATCAAGGATTTTATTAATATTTTACCCCCTCTATCATGATTTTTTAAAAGAAGGTTAATTTTTATTTAATGATGATTATTTGAAAGAATATGATGAGCTAAAGGAAAAAACCAAATACCCTAAAGATAATGAAACCCCTAAATTTAAAGTACCAATTTAAACTACTTTTTGACAAATCAAACCATTTTTTTTGGGATAATCTGTCTCCCAATGAGTTGATGTAATACCACAATTCATAAATTATTCCACAATAACCTTGTATATTGCTCAACTAAATTACATAACCACTAAAAAGATTTCATTTCTATTGTATTTTAATTTGATAAAGTGAGTTATTATTTACCTGGAACTAATGTGGTTTTCTTTTCAAATCATGAGAAACAAAAGGTACTTCATAAATAAGGATTAATCTAATTTATGGGTTGTAATATGGATTCTATTATTGTTGCAGTTATATCCCAAGATCAATGAAAAGAAGGGCTATGAAAATCAGGTGATAGTTATCTTTAAAATCATCAAAAAAATAATGAAATATAAATTGTATAATTTAACCCACTCTTTTATTAAATATTATGAGAAAAAATACACATCATCAAAGTTGATGTGCCATGGTATGAAAACATAAAAATTCATTTGGTAATATCCCATGTACCGTCTCACCGAAATTTCCAAAAAAATTCCAAAACAAACTCTAAATCTACTTTCTATATTTTTAAACATCCTTTTCTACAGAACTATATAATGGATCAAGTAATATGACGGTTCTTAATGAAAGTGAAGTCATATCTTTTTTTCATTTTTTCACGCACTCACTTGGGGATGAAACTTTAGACCACAAAGTACATAATGAAAAGTATTTCAATCTAGAATATATTGGATCACATTGCTTAAAGATATGAATGAATATTATAATAAGTATTAAAATATAATTTTTTTTATAAATAATGTGAAGAGACATAAAATTACTAAAAATATAATATTTTTTTGAAACATTTGAAGTGTGTTGCATTAAATTTATGGGAACCTTTAACATGTAATTTTTGAATTGTTTCATTTTATGTTCTTTTGATTATGTTTTGAAATTCGTATACTCAATGTCCACTAAGAATTATAATTCTAATGTGCTGTGTGATTTTATATGGTCAAACATATTTAATAGGTTCGTTGTGGGATGTTCTATAATTAATGACTAGTGGATTCATTTTTTCCATAATAAAATGGATGCAATTCTTAACAAATAAGGGGTGCATACTAAAAATCCACTCCCACCCATCTTATAAAAAATGGATTATATGAAGTGTTTAACCATATGTTCAATTATATTTTTGATAAAAAGGCTAAACCCAACTCTTAATATTAGATCCAAAGTCTTGAAGACACCTTATGGGAATACAAGAAAGCCTTAAAGACACCCATAGGTATGATCCTCTACTCATTTAGTTATGGGAAATGTTTTAATCTACTATTATAGTTGGAACACCAAGCCTATTGGGATATAAAAAAGGATAAATTAGGATTTTTTAAGTGCTATAAAATATAAAAAGCATAATTTATAAAATATGGAAGAATTTATAATTTTATCCTTTGATAATTCTATAATTTATAAATATGGATCATGAGTGGTATATGAAAAAATGTTTTAGCAAAAGGCCATTTAACTATAATATCATTCCCTTCCATATAATTCCATATTAATGTTAGTTTTGGGTTTGATTCATTCATGGTGGAAAGAACCTTTTATTTTTATTCATGTATATCCCTTTGGAACTATTCATACTATAAAAGAAGAATAATTAAAACCATTTATTGGTAATGGGAAAAGGATATAAAAGTTACATCGAAATATAAATTGATAACTAGTGGATGAGATCAAACTTAGATAACTCATCTACTAATTACATCTCATGACGTCAGGAGGAGCCAACTCCATTAACCAAAGTAAATTATAATAGGACACACTAGTTTTAATGTTTCGTTTGTATTTATGAGTTCATGATATATTTTCTTCCCCCTTCACCAAACCGATATTTAATTAAATGTTTTTTTAACCTAGTGTGATTTTTTATTAGACCATCATCGATCGAATACATTAGAGATCCTAAAGAAGGGATGAAAGTAAAGAAAAATTAGCTTGTGGAAATATGAGTTTATTATTAGATTATTTATCTTATTAAATTCTTACATTTTTCTAAAATTTAATTTTAAATTGAAATTTACTGTAGCTTTATTAAATACAAAATTTCACACCACACTGAATTTTCCTTTACTTTACTAATATATGAGATATAATTTTCTTAGAAATAAGATGATTCCATGTTACATATTTAAATTATAATAATATTGAAGGATTAAGGTGGATAATTGAATATATATAGTAATATATGGATGTTAATTTGATGAATCATAATTTTATTTACTTGGTCAATTTATATATATGAAATTTTCATTACCATTTTTCATAATTTGAATTTCTGAAAATCATGTTAATTTATTTTTTGTTGTAAAAAAAGGAATGAATTATTGTATAATTTTATATTTTCTAATTCTATGAGAATTTTTATATCCAATGCATTATATATTCTCATAATAATATTTCTTGAGTGATCTTGGGGAAAGTCACCTTCTAGAACTTACATTGGAACTATTCAATGTTATGAATCTACCGAAACACATTTAACCTGATTATAGAATTTGTATTAACAACCCATTATCCTTAAAGGCCATATATTAAATTATTCCTTTTTTCATTGATACCATAACTGGTATTATTAGGAATGATCCATAATTAAATACATTTATATCCATTCCTACCCTCCTCTTGGTATTATTATGATATTTTAATGTTGATGTGTGGGGGTGAGGGATTTCAGGGTGGGATTACGCACTAAATTTTATAGGAGAATCATGGGTTTATATCTTCGTTGTTGGGAAAAAATTTGGCTTGTAACTTTTACATCAATGATTTACCCTCTTCAAAAAAATTTATAAATTAATTTGGACTTTGTAAAATAAAGAATCACCACTACTAAACCTATAATATTTATCATATTTTGTTCGGTGGTTCATGTGGTGTTTCTTCCAAGCGTAAACATCAAAAACAATTATCAAAAAGTTATTTGATATGGAAGAAATGTAAATTTTTATTTTCAATAGGTGTAAAATAATTCATTATTCTTTTATTGATTGTGAACTTACCTTCATGTTGGGAAGTAGGATTTTTTCTATTTAAATTAGAGATTTTGATTTAGCTTTTACTTTTAATATCATACATTATTATTTATGAGATAAAACTCTTATTTTTATCCTTAATACATTTCACATCAATACCTAGCAAATTTATTCCCCAAATTAAAATTAATCCTAACTACAAATCCCTCATGATTTTATGTGAAATTTTCCATTAAAAAGTTGAGAAAATATTTCCTATTTAATCCTATGGAAAATTGCATTTTCTCATGATATAAAAATAAATATATGTGATTTCTTTATCTTGAGTGATGAGAGAAAAGTATTATAAGTTTGGAACAACATTAAATTTCATGTTTAATGATAATAAATTGATAAATTTTAATCAATTAATAGATAAGATAAAATATTTTCATAAGGGAGAAAGGAAATTACTTGGATTGGTAGATCTTTTGAAAATAATTGATGTTTAGATGATGTTTTTTAGAACTTGAAATTTTCATTTAAAATTAACAACGAGTTTTTGTAATTTATCTATGATTTATATATTAGAAACAATTTATTATATTGAATTATATGATGGGATTTAATGATTGATGATAAAAATAGTTCATGTTTTGGGTTATTTGATGCACTCATATTTTAATGATAATCTACAAAAAAATCAAATGATATTTTATGGGTTGTAATAAACATCACCTTGTAATTAATTGTTTATAAAAAAAATTCATTTGAAGTATTAATGTGAAAAAAAGAATAGAAGAGTTACATTCTATAATTTTTATATAATGAAATTATTGAATATTCCCTATGTGTTAGAACATTTTTCATGTAAAAATATATCCAACCCAAGCATTCCATCAAACCATAGACTAGAAGCCTCATATCCAACCCTGGGTAATGGTTATCCAAAATAACGCATAAGGATGGACTTATTGTATGGTAGGAGGACATTTGAATCCATAAACTGGAGGACATGCATTGTTTTGTAAGATACTTTCTTGAGACACACATGTTATCATGGACCATTTGATGTGTGAGTGTGTATATATGATCTCTTCTCCATAATAGGACACTTGATCCAACACTACCATGACATATTATTTAAACAAGTGCTCATTTTTGCTCACTAATAGTGTAGGACATGATTCAAATGGTACTTATAAGGCCCCAGTCTTAAACCATACTTAATATTGAATTAAATGAATAATTCACATTGGGAATCTTTTTATGTTTAGAGTTTTAGAGAATTAGATCATAAATCATGAATTACATTCCACATTTAAACAAAGTGGTTACATAAAAGATATTATTTGTTTAATCCCATCAACAGAAACATATTTAAAATAAAACATGGATTCTTTCTTGACACTTCCTTGAAACTATCATCATATCATGCACCTTTCCCTTGACCTGTGAAAAACATTTCAAAAACATGGGATGAGCATAAAAAGCTCAGTAAGGGATATAAAAGTACGAAAATAAAACATTATTCCATGTATGAACTCATACTTTACTCATAAAACCTAATCATTTTAACATACCTCATCAAATCATGAGTAAATTATAGAAATCACAAGGCATAAAGTTAACTTGAGGCATTCATAACATTCTTACGTAGGGAGTAACCCTCTTGGTTACGTTTGGAATACACATCACAATATATTCCCTAAATCTCTTTGGAGAAACCTTAACGTTTAACTCATTCGCGTTACCCAATGCATTGGAGAGCTATATCGGGCTCACCCGCCCTTAGTTTATCACAGAACCACCCGTCTTCATAACAATTCCCATGAACCATAACATAATAGTATCACATAAAAAATACATAAAGGAAACATAACATTTCCACTTTTCAATCAGAAGATATCAATACAACACATTGATATAAAAACATTATGAAAGCCATTTTCAATACCAAAATAAAAGAAAATTAAAACATTGTATTTATTTTTCATTTAAAAAAATGGTATGGCTTGTAGAGGAAGCCGAAACTCAAATAATGGTCACGGCGGTGGAGAAGTTGTTGTCGCCGCATACGTACGACAAAAACCTTCCCTTTTGTAATTTAGTAAAACGCTTCATATTAAAAGATTACTTTTGAGTAAATGTGAAATTCAAAGGGGTTTATACACCGTATAAAAGAAGGTTGTGTATAAAACAAAATATTCCTCAATGAATGGAGATTGAGACGAAGTCCCATACAAAAGCGGTATCCTTGGATTAAGGATAAATCAATTACATAATTATGTGTGACAGACGAATACACCAAATATAAGTGGATATTAAGTGTCAAAAAATCAGAGTTTATTCACACATATTCATAGAATGACATATTCAAGGAGTGAAATTTTATCCCAAAGAATCAAAATTAGGTTAAAAATTTCACTTACAAAAATTCAACAGCCTAACGACATCACTTAGAAATTTATAAAATGAGTTGATGAGAGATAAAAAGGGTAACTCATCACTTGGACATAAAATTTACATCAATAAGGATATATAAGAACATATCCCAACATTACAATATGTAAATTAAAAGACCCAACAAAATATGTCTTTTAAAAAGAGGAGGGTGAATGGTTCCCTTACCAACTTGGGTATCTTTCGAAACATACACCCCATGAAAGAATGACAATACAACATCGATGTAAATACTCATAAACTAAAGTATATTACACAAAAAGTAAAATAATGTGAATTACATATACCACTCAAAGTAAATGGTGGAAAATGTAGCATAAATCTCACGGGAATAAAAGTGAGATGAAAAACCCCTTATGAAAACTCGGCAGCCTAACGACACCACTTAAAACTTCCAAAAAAAATGGATTGATGAAATAAAATAGGTTATATCATCATATGAACATAGAAATTACAATAATAGTAATATAAAATAACATCCCCCAACTAATAAATAAGATCTTAAAAGAAACGACATAAAAGAGAGTACTTAAAAAGAAAGAGAGAGGTAGGATCCCTTACCTCGTGTCCGACATTACTCAATCATTCTTTAATCTCCTGAATAATAAAATTTGGTCAATTCATAATTTCTTAAGGACCTCCTTTAAATATTATTATTAACTTCATATGACAAATTATAATGTTTTAATAATTGGTTAATAATGTGAGTTTATATTAGACGTTTTTGCCGATGTTCGGTACATGAGTAAAAATTGAACCTGTTGGAAAAGAATTTTCCATGTAGTTATAGGTACATCATATACAGAATATTATTTATGTTTTAAATATCATATATATCTAGTTTATATTCATTTAATAATATTCCATATCATTTGGAGATAAAAAATTAAAAGCACCGTTCATGGAGATGGTAGGCCGTACGTACGCATGAACGCTACTTTCATTTTTTTGTCATATTAATGGAATTAAAACAAAATGAGAGATATATATTTATTATAATACCAGAATGATATCCATCATTTAGACGTAATATATTACATATATATCCATTATATATATGTACTTGTAATAGTACATAACATTTGGAGATAAGAAATGAAATGTTCCGTTCATGGAGACGGTAAGCCGTACGTACGCATGAACGCTACTTTCATTTCTTTTTCTTTTGTATTCAATGGAATGAAATAATAAATATATAAAGGTATATAATTATTCCAGTAGGATATCATATGTAATACCATTAATTCCATCCTTTATACATCCCACATATGGCATTAACGAATCAAATCACTTTCAGGGGGCGGTAGTCCGCACTTCCTAAAATGAAGATATCGTGTTTACCCATAATAGAAACCATAAAGGTATTCCATAAATGATAAATACATAAGCTTAAAGAAAACATAAACATATTATATATAATATATAAATATTGTTACATCTTAATGGCCACCTTTAAAGGTGTTAAAAAAATATTGAACAATCATCGTTTCGTGAGACATTAATTTTCCATCCACAGAAACAGTATGTTCTTTAACCATTATACGGAGGTATGTGAATGTTTAGCTTGAATAATTATTATAAAAACATCCTAGTATATTTAATATACTGGTGTTTTTACAAAAATAAAAGTAATAAAAAGATTTTAGGGGTTTGGAGAAGAAAAATAAAACCAAAGAACACAAGGGAAGACATTACCTTTAAATCGGGTAACTCTCTTTGATTTGACTTCAAAGGCTTCCTTGGAAAGGATTCTGCCAAAAGTGAGGCTTCAATGGTGAAGAGAGGTATGTGTAGAGATGAAATGGGAAGGTTTTGGCCGATACAAAGGCTTGAGAGGTGTGTGTAAGGTGGTAGAGGTGGGGGCCTTTTATAAGAGGAGAGGAGGGGCACTCTTGGAAAGTTATAAACTATTACTTTATTATAAAAAGATTTTGGATTTTAAAGGTCCCAAAATGATATATTTAGAGGATAAGGTGATATGGTTTTTAAATACACCCATACAATTGGTTTTTGACAAGTGTAATACTTAAATTTCACCCTATCTTCTCATTTTATTTAAATCGTTCATTTATGAGGTAATCACTGCATCATCACTGTGTCATAAATAAATTAATTTATTTAATGTATAAAAATTATAAAACAAATATCATGATGTAGTGAATAGTTTTAGCTTTGTCATTAATATTTATAGTCAAAAATATGACATATATAACCCCATGTAAAAATTGTTTTAGTAAAATAACACGTTTTTGTGACATTTAAATTTTAACTTTAAATAAAAAGATATTAATGTCATTTTCCAACCAAAGGGGTTCCATGGGGTCCCCAAGTTGACCCATAGATTTTATTGGTCGTACATGACTCATCCAATAAGGGTAGAACATGTTTCAAGGTCATTTCATATTATTATAACATTATCTTTACCTTAAATTACACTAATTACCTCTAATCGCGATTAAAAACTTATGAGTTACTATTCACCAAAAAATTATTTTAATCTCATTGAACCAAATTTTACATCCTAATGACAACCATGTATGTCGGATTTTGGAAATTCAAACCATATAAGTGGTAAAGTTTCATTTAAACAAAAAAACAGTTTTTAAACTACCACTTAGTGGTTTCACTATTCATCAAAAATTGAAGTTTTTCAGAAAAATACCAAAAGTTCACCCTAAGCTATATTTGATATTCCGAACTCAAAAATGATGTCTATTTTAAAAAATTAAAAACATATAAGTTGCATTAATTAATTTAATAATTAATTCCCGCTGTCAAAACAAATAGTGTGTTTTTAAGAAACAATATCTATTAAAAGATTGACACTAGTTTAAGTCCAATTTCAAAGTGAAATAAATTCCAATGACCACTATTGGATTAAATGGTAAAAATATATTCTAATTTAACTTTAAAAAAATTTCATAAGATAATCTATTCATATAAATAAATTATATTAAAAAGAGGATTTGAATTAAAATACAACATTTTTCACTATTCCGTAAAAATGAACTTTATCAGCAAAAATACCAAAAATTTACAAAAAGTAAATTTTGATGTCCCGATTATAAAGAGGAATTTTATTTTGTCAAATATAACACATAAAATTGTCAAAAAGTTGATTTAAAATAGGTTCTCCATCAAAAGGCGGTTAATCGACCTTTTAAAGAATATTAGAATGTTTACGCTTAAAATTTGATTCATTCACATTTTTAATTCTCTAACATTTATTGTAAAAAGTAAAAATATTTGACAAACATATGTAATCATTTTTTAGTTAGTTCTGTTCATTCCTGCCATTACAACAGCTAGGCGTTAACTACCATTTAAAATAATATTATTTTATTATTAGAGTGCAATGTAAGATTCACAAGAAACTTGTTGTTGTGTATTGGGTATGCCATCGAGCATAGAGTCCCCTTTAAAGTAATGTTAATATTTTATTCAAAAATATGGATAAATTTGAAAATTCCATATTCTTTATTTACTTGGGGTGTTACATCCTTCCCCCCTTTTGAGAATTGCGTCCTCTCAATTTTAAAATTGTGCTTGGAAACTTTATTGAAAATCCCACATCGGAACAAGAGTCAGTAAAACAATCACTTTAAAATAAAGAAAGAGAAGTACAAAGGTCACCCGAGATAACCCATACTAGGATTCCATGTAGGAAAACATGGATATGGAGGAAAAAAAAGGGTCATGTTCTGAGGGAGGGTGATAGTAAATACGTCTAGGAGAAAGTTAACCATAATAAAATCACAAACTTGTGATGGGTTAAACGGTATTCGATTCCCCAGTAGGAAAATTTAATAGAAAACATTTCTGTTTTAAGTTACTCTTCATTGAGGAATTTATTTTTGAGCTTAACTAAATCATAATGAAACATACTTACTTGTCACGTAGACTTTCAACATTTACTAGATTCCTTAATCAAACTCATATTTTCTCCAAAAGACGAGTATTTAGGAAGACTTGTTCGCATTAAGAGTACTATAATCAACTTCTTAAGAATCACCTAATCTACAAAAGAGAACTATATATTTCCCACATCTTTAGAAAAAACCAAAACCAAAATTGTTAGTATGAGATCAGATAATCCACAAAAGTATAATCCTTTATAAAAATAAAATATATTATTAATCTCCAAAATTTGTCCAAACAAAAACCCAAAGTTCAACGAAGACCATTTGATAAACAATTGTCCATAAAATTCTTCAAAGTAAACCAAAATAAGATTGAAACCCAAATATTTGAAGGATTTAATCACATAGTCTTCCAAGGTAAAAATTAACTTTTATCTCCAAATAACATCAGTTGCTCTTAAATTCTCATATCGAAAAGTAATTATCCTAATCACATATCCTCCATGATAGGTTAATCATTTCCATAGATAACCCAAAATAAACTTACTCTTGATTCCTAAAATCATGTAACTAAAAAAAATTAGTCAAACTAACCAGGGACTTCACGTAGTCCAGTGGTAGACGATAAATACCAGTCACACTTTGGTTGTGGGTTCGATTCCCGCATCTTTGTCCGACGCGACGGGTTGTCACATGGTCTGTGTGTTGTCCTTTTTTCAAAACTATATAATTCTAAAAACATTCCCCAAAACGAGAAAAAATATTTACAAATAATCATAACATATTTTAACCTCAAGTTTATCTCATGCCTTTCATTTTCCATCATAACATATAATAACCCATAATTACCTCAAAAGTAAGGATCATATAAACTCTAATGGTTACCTTTATAATTATTACCTGAACTTCCACATCGATTGGTCATCTCGTACATGATTCATTACAGAACATACCAAGGTTCAAGTGGTTGATCATGACTCCTTGATAGTTGGTTTAGAACAACCACGAGTTTCCTCATTGAATCCCCCATTTCATCCAGCCTCTTAATCAGAAAACCACCACTATTTCCTTCAAACCTATTGTCACTTTAGTGCCTGCAAGATCCATGCATTCACTAAAAATAGATATTTAATTGTGAGTATATCAACAAAACCATCATGTACAATGAGGAAGATAAACACTAAGATATACTTACTCATTCACTTTATCTAAAACTAGGGCTCTTTCTGAAATCCTAACCATTATGGTAAGATCACTTATGCTTAGAGAATACCCTAACCTCTAAAGTTATCTAAACCGACCTCTGATACCAACTATAAGGCCCCAGCCTTAAACCTTACTTAATATTGAATTAAATGAATAATTCACATTGGGGATCTTATCAGGTTTAGAGTTTTAGAGAATTAGATCATAAACCATGAATTACATTCAACATTTAAACAAAGTGGTTACATAAAATATAGTATTCATTTTTTCCCATCAACAGAAACATATTTAAAATAACACATGGATTCTTTATTGACACTTCTTTGACACTATCATCATATCATTCACCTTTCCCTTGACCTGTGAAAAACATTTCAAAAACTTGGGATGATCATAAAAAGCTCAGTAAGGGATATAAAAGTATGAAAAGAAAACATTAGTCCATGTATGAACTCGTATTTTACTCATAAAATAGGAGCATATTAACATACCTCATCAAATCTTGAATAAAGCATAGAAATCATAAGGCATAAAGGTAACTTGAGGCATTCATAACATTCTTACGTAGGGAGTAGCCCTCTTGGTTACGTATGGAATACCCATCACAGTATATTCCCTAAATCTCTTCGGAGAAACCTTAATATTTAACTCCTTCGTGTTACCCAATGCATTGGAGAGCTATATCGGGCTCACCCTCCCTTAGTTTATCATGGAACCACCTGTCTTCAAAACAATGCCCAAGAACCATAACATAATCATATCACATAAAACATGCATAAAGGAAACATAACATTTCCACTTATCAATCACAAGATATCAATACAACACATTGATATAAAAACATTATGAAAGCCATTTTCAATACCAAAATAAAAGAAAAGTAAAACATGGTATTTATTTTTCATTTAAAAAAATGTATGGCTTGTAGAGGAAGCCGAAACTCAAATAATGGTCACGGCGGTGGAGAAGTTGTTGTCGCCGCATACGTACGGAAAAAACATTCTCTTTTGTCCTTTAGTAAAACGCTTCGTATAAAAAGATTCATTTTGGATAAACGTAAAAGTCAAAGTGTTTTATACACTTTATAAAATAAGGTTGTGTATAAGACAAAATATGACTCAATGAAAGGATATTGAGATGAAGTCCCATACAAAGACGATATCTTTGGATTAAGGATAAATCAATTACATGATAATGTGTGACAGGAGAATACACAAAATATAAGTGGATATTAAGTGTAAAAAATCAGTGGTTATTCACACATATTCATAGAAAGACATATTCAAGGAGTGCAAGTTTATCCTAAAGAATCAAAATTGGGTTAATAAGTTCCTTTGCAAAAAATTCAACAGCCTAACGGCATCACTTCAAAATTCAGAAAATGAGTTGATGAGAGATAAAAAGGGTAACAAATCACTTGGACATAAAATTTACATCAATAAGTATATAGAAGAACATATCCCAACATTAAAATATGTAAATTAAAAGACCCAACAAAATAAGTCTTTTAAAAAGAGGAGGGTGAAAGGTTCCCTTACCGACTTGGGTATCTATCGAAACATACACCCCACGAAAGAATGCCAATACAACATTGATGTAAATACTCATAAAAGAAATTATATAACACAAAAAGTAAAATAATGGGCAGTAAATATACCACTCAAAGGAAATGGTGGAAAATGTACAATAAATCTCATGGGAATAAAAGTGAGATGAAAAACCCCTTACGAAAACTAAGCAGCCTAACGGCACCACTTAAAACTTCCAAAAAATGGATTGATGAAATGAAATAGGGTCTATCATCATATGAACATAGAAATTAAAATAATATGAATATAAAAGAACATCCCCCAACTAATAAAGTGGATCTTAAAAGAAACGACATAAAAGAGAGTACTTAAAAAGAAAGAGAGAGGTAGGATCCCTTACCTCATGCCCGACATGACTCGATCGTTCTTTAATCTCCTGAATAATAAAATTTGGTCAATTTATAATTTTGTAAGGACCTAATTTAAAGATTATTATTCACTTCATATCGCAAATTATAATGTTATAATAATTGGTTTATAATGTGAGTTCATATCAGACGTTTTTGTCGATGTTCGGTACATGAGTAAAAATTGAACTTGTTGGAAAAGAATTTTCCATGTAGTTATAGGTATATCATATCCAGAATAGTATTGATGTTTGAAATATCATATATATCCAGTTTATATTTATTTTATAATATTCCCTAGCATTTGGAGATAAAAAATTAAAAGCCCCGTTCATGGAGATGGTAGGCCGTACGTATGCATGAACGCTACTTTCATTTTTTTGTCATATTAATGGAATTAAAACAAAAAGATATATATATATATATATTATAATTCCAGAATGATATACATATTTTAGATATAATATATTACATATATATCCATTATATATATGTACTTATAATAGTACATAACATTTGGAGATAAGAAATGAAATGTACTGTTTATGGAGACGGTAAGCCGTACGTACGCATGAACGGTACTTTAATTTCATTTTTTTTGTATTAAATGGAATAAAATAATAAAGATATAAAGGTATATTATGATTACAGTAGTATATCATATGTAATACCATTAATTCCATCCTTTATACATCCCACATATGGCATTAACGAATCAAATCACTTTGAGGGGGCGGTAGTCCGCACTTTCTAAAATGAAGATATCGCGTTTACCCATAATAGAAACCATAAAGGTATGCCATAAATGAAAAATACAGAATCTTTAGGAAAACATAAACATATTATATATCATATATAAATATAGTTACATCTTAATGGCCACCTTTAAAGGTGTTAAAAGAATATTGAACAATAACCGTTTCGTGAGGCAGTAATTCGCCATCCATAAAAATAGTATGTTATTTAACCATTAGACGGAGGTGTGTGAAAGTTTTTCTCGAATACATATTATAAAAACATCCTAGTATATTTAAGATACTGGTTTTTTTACAAAAAAAGTAATAAAATGAGTTTAGGGGTTTGGAGAAGCAAAATAAAACCAAAGAACACAAGGGAAGACATTACATTTAAATCGGGTAACTCTATTTGATTTGAGATCAAAGGCTTCCTTGGAAAGGATTATGACCAAAGTGAGGCTTCAATGATGAATAGGGGGATGTGGAGAGATGAAATGGTCAGGGTTTGGCCGAACCAAAGGCTTGATAGGTGTGTGTAAGGTGGTAGAGGTGGGGGCCTTTTATAAGAGGAGAGGAGGGGCACTCTTGGAAAGTTATAAAATATTACTTTATTATAAAACTATTTTCAGCTTTTAAAGGTCCAAAAAGGATATATTTCGAGGATAAGGTGATAAGGTTTCAAAATCCACCCATCCAATCGGTTTTTTACAAGTTTAATACTTATATTTTACCCTATCTTATCATTTTATTTAAATCGTTAATTTATGAGGTAATCACTGCATCATCACTATGTCATAAATAAAATAATTTATTTAATGTCTAAAAATTATAAAAAAAAATATCATGATGTAGTAAATCTTTTTATATTTATAATGAATATTTATAGTAAAAAATATGACTCATATAACCCCATGTAAAATATTTTTTAGTAAAATAACACATGTTTGTGACATTTAAATGTTAACTTTAAATAAAAAGGTATTAATGTCATTTTCCAACCAAAGTGGCTCCATGGGGTCCCCAAGTTGACCCATGGATTTTCATGGTCGTCCATGACTCATACAATAAGGGTATAACAAGTTTCAAGGTCATTTCATTTTATTATAACACTATCTTTACCTTAAATTACACTAATTACCTCTAATCGCGATTAAAAACTTAAGAGTTACTATTCACCAAAAAATTATTTTAATCACATTGAACCATATTTTACATCATAATGAAAACCATGTATGTTGTATTTTTTAAATTCAAACCACAGATGTGGTAAAGTTTCATTTAAACGAAAAAACAGTTTTTAAACTTCCACTTAGTGGTTTCACTATTCATCAAAAATTGAACTTTTTCAGAAAAATACCAAAAATTCACCATAAGCTATATTTGATATTCCAAATTCAAAAATGATGTCTATTTTAAAAAAATTAAAAACATATAAGTTGCATAAATTAATTTAATAATTAATTCCTACTGTCAAAACAAATAGCGTGTTTTTAAGAAACAATATCTATTAAAAGATGGACACTAGTTTAAGTCCAATTTCAAAGAGAAATTAATTCCAATGACCACTATTGGATTAAATGGTAAAAATATATTCTAATTTAAATTTAAAAACAATTAAAAATATAATATAATCATATAAATAAATTTTATTAAAAATAGGTTTTGAATTAAAATACAACATTTTTCGTTATTCATTAAAAAATGAACTTTATCAGAAAAATACCAAAAATTTACACAAAGTAAATTTTGATGTCCCGATTCTAAAGAAGAATTTTATTTTGTCAAATATAACACATAAAATTGTCAAAAAGTGGATTTAAAAGAGTTTTGCCATCAAAAGGCGGTTAATCGACCTTTTAAAGAATATTAGAATGTTTACGCTTAAAATTGCATTCATTCGCATTTTTAATCCTCTAACATTTATTGTAAGAAGTAAAAATATTTGACAAACATATATAATAATTTTTTAGTTAGTTCTGTTCATTCCTGTCATTACAATGGCAAGGCGTTAACTACCATTTAAAATAATATTATTTTATTATTAGAGTGCAATGTAAGATTCCCAAAAACTCGTTGTTGCATATTGGGTACGCCATCGAGCATAGCATCCCCTTTAAAGTAATATTAATATTTTATTCACAAATATGGATAAATGTGAAAAATCCATATTCTTTATTTACCTGGGGTGTTACATTACTTCTAAAAATTTAACCAAAACAACATCATTATGCTTCATACACATGACTCTCCACTCAAAGACTTACCTCCCTTTCCCTTGGGCACACCCTCGCTGCCTACTTTACTACTCGATGCCACAAGACCACCCTCTGCATCACCCAAAACACCCTGAAAGCTACCAGAGTAACTATAACTTTAGTGAAATGATATTCATGAGGCCTGGGTTTACCAAGGTTAATTTTAGGTTCCTCATTAAATCACCATGAATCTTATTTTGAGGAGCAATACACCCTTTAGGATATCATAGAGTACCTTATAGAAACTTTTATTGTTAGACGTAATCAAGAGGGAAGCCACATAGTTTCCATATTTTTTTCCCCATGAGATCAACAAGGATGATTCTATTATACAATAGAAATCACAATGGATACATCCACTGCAAATATGAATATAGAAAAATAGTTATGTCTAATTTTCACTTCTTAGAATAAAGTATGTTACATGCCACCTAAAATGGTTATGTCAGCTCATTAGGGAAAACAGATTCATGGGGAGAATCAGTTACATGATCCTATACTATGAAACATCTATTTGGTGAAATTCAACTATGTGATATTGAGGATGGATAATCAAATACATGATCTAATGAGAGGAAATGACTATATTGTGAAAAAATAGGACTGGCTATGTAAAAAGGTGTAAAAATGGTAGTTCACTTGAATATAAATATGAAAAACAAGGATATGGGGATTATATTTTGAAAATATTAAAGGATGTGGTAAGACCCAAAGAAAAGATACGAGAATATGGGGAATAAAATACCTATTTTATCTCTTTAAATAAAAGGATTTCATCAAGAAAAAAATAACTAAAGGGATTCTTCATCGAAAAATGAGACCCACACACCACAAGGAATTCATGAAGCCAATTTGAAAAAACCTGATATTTGTAGACTACTTCGAGATACACCCTGAATTCTCGTAGGAAAATAAAGGATTACTTAAAGAGGGTGTCATCATTATTTTGGGAGTAAAGATGTCACTCTTAATAAGAAGGATCAATTGTTTGACAATGATATGAATGGGAGAGATAGAGAGAGATGTATTGTCAATGGGGAAATATATTTTGAAAAATAGATATCGTAGAAGCCTAAAGATTTTCATTTCATATTAATAAAAGGGGTATGATACTATGAAAAGTGATTGGATACATGGAGACTACAATAGGGAATGAGATGAGTACATACATATTTCTACTCTTTAATTTTATACTACATCTTTCTTTCTTTATTATTATTTGATAATTATTTCTTCCCCTAAAACATCCATTATTTATTTATTAATGGTGTGTTATAATATTTGAGTGATTGGGTGAAGGAGAGGTTACCCTATTTCAATTATCATGTGCATTAACTATTATTGAATTTATGGAACTATTTTTTCTGTTAAATAGTTTTCGGTGATTAAGTACATAGATAGATTTGAATGAAATTGTGATTATGGTTAATTATAAATTTTAATTTTTACTTGGTTAAGAACTCTTTTATCCCAATATTTGATTATAAATCATATTTATTGATTGGTTTATCATTAACTAGTGAGTATTTAGATATTACTAAAAACAAGATGCATACATAGTGATATAATTTGGATGCTTGGGAGTCTCATTGTCTAATTGGGGTTTTTCAGGTAATTCAAAGAAGGATCATTATTTCTTTCACACATTGGAGGGAGGATAATCAAAAATAGGAAAATTTTGAGGATAACCCTCATCATCAAAAATCATGAATATGGATGAAAATAGGGTATCAATTTCCTAACCATTCATTAAATCATTTAATATGGGTTGGAGATTTATTTTCAAAATTATCTAATAATATTAAATAAGGGAAGCCAAACATGAAACCGATAACATACCTCTCATATTAATCTTTTTTCATAAGCCTTTATTCTTTTTGTTCCAATCCTTGAAATATAGTTCCAATTAATACTGTCACACTATGATAAATATATAAAAGCACCGCTACTTGCAGTGGACATTGGTTACTGCTACTAATATACCCCTATAGGAAATAAATATCTTTTTCCAAATGCAATGATAGGTGTGGGTCAGGACACCATGCATGAAAATATTTCATCAATATATATCTATTCCCAAATCACACTTGAACTCCCACTAATTTTCAATTTAAATTGTCCAAATGCACAAATAGAGAATACCATTTAATCTCATCCCACGTAAAGGGTGTATGATCTCATTCAACCTAATCACATCACCTGACTCATGATCCTATAAGTCTCACATATTGGAATTGGACTGACATACCAAAATCACTAACCATACTCCCTGAAAAGTCAGATCATTAACCCAAAAACACATTTAGTCTCTATCATTTGTCAGCCTAGTAACAAGCATCTACCCACACTCTCTCCATGTTATAAAATCGAATCCAACTACAAATGGGTTTGTTCCTCGAATGGTCCAACCCTTGAAACCATCGTCACACCAACACCATTATCACTCAAGGGGGTCCCCCAAAAGAAAATACCAATGCATAACTATGAAATTCTTATAAACGGATCACATGTCTAGTGCATCAGTATCAAACCCTAGACATCTTCCATTTCCTTACATTTATTGCAAATTGTCAATCCCTAGAAAACCCCTCTTGAGGGCCTCCCTTAAAAAAACTCACTAAACCTTGAGTTGTACCAAAGGTTATCTAGGGCCTCCCACGTAGCCCAATGTCATGTCTTGTAGTGTTATAACTAAGAGTGAAAATTATGAGAAAAAGGAATTTGGGTGACAGGTTATTTATGAAGGGTCATGAGCCCGTCGATTATACCTATCAAATGGAATTATTTGTGATGGGTGACCATTTCCTGTTGAAAATATTTCCAATGAAAATTTATTTACGATGAGAGATGGTCTCCCATTCCAAATAATATTAACAAATATGCCTGCCAAAACATGGGAAGATTATTTGTGATGAGATTGATACCCCATTGCAAATAGATGCCTATATGTTATATTTATTTAATAATCATACAGTATTGGTAACAATTATCATCACCAATATAACTTATTAGAAATGGGAACCATTGTTATTAACTGGATATTAGCGCCGATAATAGTCAAGAATGTTATATTGACAGTTTTTATTTGAAATGGTTATCGTTGAAAATAACTATTTAACACCACTATACAGGTTTATAGAGGGTACCTTTTGTGTTGGGAAACCTTCGAAAATAAAACAATTTGTGATGGGAATCCCATCGCAATAATTCTTATCACTAATAATCCATCACATATATATATATATATATGCCCCCATCAAAATTTTCCCTCTTCTCAATGCTCCACATCTCTCCATTGATCTCCTCTACTATTTCTTGTTTCCTCTAATAATTTTTTTAATTTTTATTGGGAAGTACCCTTCACAATTTAGCTCAGTATATTGATTTAAAAAAAGATAAAATTTGAGGTATTTTTTAATTTTTTATAAATTGAAAATTAATTTATTTGTTATATTAAAAATGAGTATTAATAATTTTTTATAATTAGTAGTAAATAGTTATAATTATTTATAATTAGTTGTAATTATTTATAATTAGCGGTAATTAGTGAAAATTATTAGTAAATACTTAAAAATGATAAATAATCAGTACTAATAAACAAAAAAGATAAATATTTGACATATATTAGTAACAATTAATAATAATTTACTGGAATTACAAATAATTAACAGTAATAATATTTAGTAATTAATTATTTATAATATTAATTTTATTAAAATAAATAATAATTAGTAATAATTAGTAATAATTAATAGTAATTAGTAAAAAAATATTTGTTATTTGTAAAAAATAATAGTAATTAGAAAAAATTATTTTTAATTAGGGAAAATTAATAAAATTAACACTTATTAATTACACATAGTAAAAAATAGCTTTAATTTTTAAAAAATATGGATAGTTACTAAAAATCAGTGGTAAGTAGTGTAAATTAGCGCTAATTATTATAAATTATTAGTAATTAGTAAAAAATAGTTGTAATCAGTACAAATTAATAAAAATTAGTGGTGATCAATGATAAAAAGTAAAACTTTGAGGTAATCAACATTAATTAGTATAAACAAGTGGTAATTAGCGATACATAATAAAAATTAGTGGTGGTTAGTGTAAATTAGTAATTATTAGCAGTAATTTACTATATTTAATTTAAATTAGTAGTAATTATTAGAAAAATGAGTGGTAATTCACTGTAATAAACTCTAATAAAATATAATTAGTAAAAAAATAAAGTATTTGGTAGTAATTAGAAATAATTATATTTTATTTGTGGTAATTAGTAAGAAACATCAGAATTCAGTAAAAAATAGTGGTAATTAGTAATAATTTAAAAAGCGAGTTGTAATCAGTGATAATTGGAAATAAAATTGAGGTAATTAGAGATAATTAGTAGAAAAAATAGAGCAATTAGAGTTGATTATAAAGAATTAGTGGTAAATAGAAGTACCTAGTAAAAATTAGTGGTAATTATACAAACTTAGTAAAAATTAGTGATGATTATAAATAATTAGTAAAACTAGCTGTAATTAAATATATTTAGTAAAAACCAGCACTTAATTATAAAAACGAGTGGTAATTAACATTAATTAAGAATAATTAAATGTAATTAGTAAAAAAATAAAAATAATTTTTAATAATTAGTAAAATGTAGTTCTAATTAGTGGTAATTACAAAAAATTAGCGGTAGCTAGTGAAAATTAGCAATAATTACAAAAAATTAGTTATAATTAGTGAAAATTAGCAGTAATTCACATTAATTAGAAAAAAATAGTGGTAATTAGTTCTACATTATAAAATTTCACGGTAATTAATAAAAAGTAGTAAAATACAGCTGTAATTAACATCAATTAGTGGAAATTAGAAAAAAATAGTTGTAATTAGCTATAATTAATATAATTTAACAATAAATGACGATAATTAGTAAAAATTAATGATAATTAGTGGTAATTAGTAAAAATTAGAGGTAATTACTAATAATTCATTATAATTAGTAGAAATTAGTAAAAATTAATAGTAATTATCGGTAATCACTAAAATATAGAGGTATTTAGTAAAAGGAATCATCAATTAGTAAAAATTACTATTAATTAGTATAAATTATTGGTGATTAGTAAAAATTACTTGTAATCAATGGAAATTATTTTTAATTAGAAATAATTAATACTAAATAGTTAAATTTAATAGTAATAAAGAGTAATTATCTATAATTTGTAAAAATTATCAATAATTAGTGGTCGTTGGTAAAAATCATTTGTAATGGATAAAAAGTAGTGTTACTTAATGGTAATTAGTAAATATTAACTGAAATTATTAATGATTTTTATTAATTGAACAATAGAAGTAACTAGTAAAAACTATTGATAACTACTCAGAATTAGTATAAATTATTAATAATTAGCTAAAATATGTAATAATAAAATGTAATTAGTAGAAATTAGGGTTAATAAGTAAAAACTAACCTTAATTATTGATAATTAATAATAAAATAATGGTAATTAGTAAATATTAGAGATAATTACTAAAAATTATACATAATTAGTTTTTTTTTGTAATTAGTGAAAATTAGATGTAATTTAAAAAAATGTCCTATAATTAGTTGTAATTAAAAACATTTTGTGAAAGATAACACTAATTAGTATAAATATGTTCTAAATAGATAATATTGATAATATTTACAACCAAATTTTAAATTTTAAATATTATACTTATTTTTATTTTTATTTCCTTAAATAAAATTAATCCTAATAAATATTTATATTTTATATAAATATTTTACATGGAAGCAAACAATAGTCTCTGTTACATGATCATGATTAGATAAATCATCATTGTAATCCATATCATTCTACTGTAAATACTGTATATATTGAGGATGTTGAATCTTTTTGTTATTTGTATCATGAAAACCAGAATTATTTTTATAAGGGGAAATTAATTATCTAGGTAAGAAATGTGATCTAAGGACATTTGAAAACATTTACATTTTTAGGGGAATATATTTTTTTTCAAAAAGATTATGTTTTTTGGTATCAACATGGTGAATTATTTTCTGGAGAAGATACTAATAATTTGTCTCCAGATCCATCAAGGTTTAAAACTGTATTACATGATTTTTCAGGTCTATCTTTTCCACAAACTGATACTCAAGATGATATTTATTTCACTTATAAGTTGAAAAAATATCAATTTTATATGTTAGTGATGTTTTCTAAGTATTCCTTATACCCTAGATGTAATATATAAAACAATTCAAGAGGTTTCAAATTTAATTACTATTAAATCAGATAATTGAATGTCTAAAAGGTATTTCGATCATATATTATCTTTTGTTAAATCATTATTACCTGATAGAAATGTGTTTCCTATAAATTTATATGAGAGAAAGAGGCTGGCTAATAATTTGGGTCTTAATTATCATAATATTCATGCACATTCAAATAATTGAATCTTATATTATAGTGAAAATGAGTCATTAGTTAGTTTTGATATATTTGGAACATCAAGGTACAAATAGGCTTTGAAAGTAAAGTCTAAATTTATTCATATTAAATAGTTGAGGTATTTCCTTCTTACAATTATATTGCTAATTTTTTTTATGTTTTAGAACAAGAAATCACTAATGTCATTGAAAAAACCAATATTTAAACTGGTAAAATAGTTAATCATCCTTGTTATGGTGATTCATGGAAAAATTTGGACTAGGTACATCTATTCTTGTTTTTATATGCCCATAAAGTGATATTGGGTATTTATATTGATGGTTTCTATCCATTTGGTTCTTACAGTACTCAATATTCTTATTTTATTTTTATTATAACTCTTTAGAACTTACCTTATTTGATATTGATGAATGACTGATATATATTTTTGAAATTATTAATTCCAGGACATCCATAAAAGAATATTTATGTTTATTTGAATCCATTAATTGTGGATTTAAATTTACTATGGAGTAATCAAGTCTGTACATAGGTTTTTAATGCTAAACAACATTTCCTCTTGAAAGATGCGTTAACATAGAAAACATATGAATTTCTAGCATATGACATGTTATCTGATTGGAGTGCATATTGTCTAAAATCATATATGTATTGTATGAGTGACATAAACTTTTTTATGATCATAAATGAAATAAAACATTTTTTTCAACTATCATCGTAGATTTCTTTCTACAGGTCATCCATTTGTATGGAACAAAAAACATTTTAGAAAAGGTGACATTGAAAGAGATGGACCTCCAACAATGATCTTAGGTATTTATTTAAAATATATTGAATATTTATTATCTCCCATTACATTTGGACAAAGTATAAACAAAAAAATATTTCTTTGGGAGAGAACGAAATTGGGTAAAATAGTGTATTTTTTGGGATCACCCATAGTGATTTGATTTGACATCCATCACATGTTAGATATCGTGCATATTGGTATAAATGTTTTTGATTATATATTTTATATAGTTTTGGACACACCTATTGAGACCAAATATAATTTAAATGCATAATTATATCTTTCCAAAATAAATTATTTACTATATTCTTAATGGATTGCGGATTTGAGGCCTCAAGATGGTTATGTTTCAATTTTGGTTAAATGTATCAGAAATGATCATATTACCAAAATAAAAATTCAAGACTATCATTTTATAATGGAAATATTTATACTGATGGAATTTAAAGTTATCTTTCCTTTTTTATTTGGAATTCACTAATTGAAAGATCTATTTTTTTCTAATACATCTTTCGATGTAAGTAGACTACAATGAACTTAGTAAATTTTAAGAAGTTGTTTATCTTAATTTCATGTAATATAGAAAATATTTTTTTACCATTTTTTATTTAATCAATAAAATATATTATATAAAATTTTCCAAATGAATAAACAAATTAAAGGGCTCGTATAATTTTCATGGATTCACCCATATGAGAGATGCATGTAAAAATGGATGAAAATTGTATGTAACAATGAATGAGTTGAATTATCAATTGTCGAATCTCATTTACAAGAGGAAATTTCTTTTTTATTCTCCCACTATTTCCAATATGAATATACCTCATAACATAACCAAATGGGATATAATGAGGGAAATTTTTATGATTTAATGAAAAATAAATTATCATTTTGTGATTATCCCAAACTTGTCTTTAATGGAGTTCATGAATGATGGTCTTTAGATGATGGAAAAGATAGGGCTCATACGTATGTTATTATTAAACTTGATTAAATGAAATAATTTTTATATTGATGGATATTATCGCTAATTTTATATTTTTTAATTTAAATTAATATTATTTTAGTTGTAGATTATATGATGATCATATCAAGAATAGTTTTCATAATTTATACTGGATACTTTTGAAGAATGTTGACAAAGTAATTTTTCCTACTGGTTTCCATGAATGGTAAGTAAATTTTTATGGTTTAATATATGAAATCAATTTATTATTTTTTATGTTGATAATTTTTTCCTATTTTTTTGGTTTTATATCATTACATTAAAATTGACAATAAATTGTGCTTATCGAGTAACCCACCCTCCAAAATGAAAAAAAATTGTAATGCATATTTGGTGAATGGTTTTTTATTTCATACCTGTGCATATGGTGAATCAAAAAAATGAATAGTGGTGTTCTCTTGAGAGGATATCATCATAAATAAATTGAATTTTACTTGTATCGAATACTGGATAGAATAATTGAGATGTGTTATCTAGGGTTATTTATGTAAATGATGTTTAAATTTTATTGGTTGGATACTAATAGAGGCTTTTAGGTTCATCCACACTGTGAAATCATTGATAATAAATATAAAAGTGTTCTCTCAGTAAATGAACAATTTTTTTTAGCTCATCAAGCACATAAAATTTATTATGGAAATTTTTATCTTTCTTCATGAGAGGTAATTGATTGGTGGAGCACTAAAATAATTAAATCTCATGAAAAATATTTTTTCAAAAATTTAATTTGGTTCTACTGATGTTTATTAAATTGAAGATTTTCATGAGAAATCTTGAAATAATTCTTTCTTTTGGAGAGATATTAATATCGATGATAAAACCATACAAGAAAGTGTTGATGGCGACGATGATGTTGATTAGGTGACAAATGAATTTGAAATAAAAAAAATGATGAAACTAAATCTCTTATTGAAATTGATGATAACGAGGAGGAAGATGAAGATATTGACACCATCATATAAAAATATAATGTTGAAGTTGAATAATGACAGAAATTAAATGATGGTTATAAACATAATATATATATATATAATAAAAAAATTCAATATTATGTTGAAAACATTCATACCTTATTTCATATATATCATGAACGTTTATTTAATATGTTATGTGACAATGAGGATGATATGATTTAGAGTGATGAACCAGATTCTTCATCATCTGATCCTTAGGTTGTTTTCAGTTCTTCAACTACTTGGAGGGTTTATGGCCTTAAGAGTTTGATGATTACTAACACCATTGATGAGTGATATCTATATATTTATTTTTGATCCATTCATGTAGAGGTATGTTCAGCTTTTTATTTAAGTTAATTTTCATTAATTATCAACAATTTTAATTTATTTATTTATGTATTAATGTTTTGATTATTTGTTTTTTCCCTATATTGTTCACATATAGATGTTGGAAGGGGTAGTATTATTCTTCATAACTATTTTTTTGTAGCATGGGTGATGTGGGATCAAATTCTCATTAACATTCAACATCGCATGTTTGATCCTCATATGATACATAAATAAATAATATTTATCATAAAATTTATTCAATCATTAACAAGTTATTATGAATTATTTTTGGGGTTTATGGTATCCCATAAAATATAGGAGTCACTCTAGTTGGCTGGCTTATGAGGTCTTTATGCATAAATGTTGATGTCAGTTTTTGAACTATCTAAGGTGGAAAACCATGAAGAAAGATGGAGTACTAGTTTTTTATCATTCTTATTGTTCCCTTCAATGTTATTACATCTCATCTTTGGTCTGGGATGTATTATGATCATAATGGATGGTAGATAGTTGTTAGGGGATATCATCATTAGGTCTTAAGATCCAGAAGAGGTCAAAAGTGATGTATCAAGATCATAGTCGTATATTCAATTTTCATCGATGAAAACTATTATTTACATTTATTTAATAATTTATATAAAAATAACGAGCTCGTAGTCATACATTCAGTTCTCATCGATAAAAAATGTTATGTACATATATTTAATTATTTATATAACAATAAAATAAACCTATTTATGTTATTATCATATAGGCAGTTGAAAATCCCAATATTATGGAGTTCGGTGTTTATAATATGATGTATAATAGTCCTATCAATTGAGAGATTACTGGTTTTCTATAACTTCAAATTTTGGTTTTTATATTTTTTTCAATTTTATAAATAACTAAAAGAATATTTTTACGATTTTAATTTCAAATTGAAATTTAGGTGTTATATGAGGCCATGAATTCTCAAACACAGGATGATATTTAGGGTGAGAATGTGGGTCATACCACAAGTGTGATAGGATTTAATGATGTTTCATGGATGAAGGATACTCAGTATGGTTTCCAGAATGGTAATGTTGTTGGTATCGAATTTCGATTGATTTCTATAAGTTATTATGGTATTATCGCATGTGAGGTATCTATCTCGAGGGTAGGCCATAGAGAGTTGTTATCATTGGATGCACAATATGAGGAGTAGATGCCATATCAATGTGAGGTTATAGAGACCATAGATACGGATCAAGAAGAGAATCATCCATAAGAGGAGCATGAGGAGGACATGCATCAATGATAAGAGTATCATCACCAGCAGATGATGGAGTACATGCAGTGAATGGATCAATGTGTAGGGATGGAGTTCTATCCTCCTCCTCCTATAGATGACCCTCCCCCGCTATAGAGATTGATAAATTAGTACAATTTTATTTTCTTAGGATTTTATTAAAAAAAATATGTGTCATATTTTTAATATTTTAGATATTTATAGTTCTATATATTATATTTTCTGAAAATATATTCATACTTCTATAATTTTTAATGTATGATATAAGATATTGAATAAAATTAACAAAAAACTGTGAATTTCATTAAAATACCAATCCTTAAACATTATAGAAGGTCAATATTCCATACCCAAATCACGTATATGTCCTACCCCTCCATTCAAGAACAATAATCGTGAGTGTATTAGTTAATGGACATAAATAACTAAAACTAAATAGTAAGGAAAAAATAAAAGTAAGAGAATTATAGAAAGTCAAACCCATCCAATTGAGTTTGGTTGTCTTCCTTCACCTTTCATCATAATATTAATTTATAACCACCTAGTTCCTCCTTTAAGTCTATCAATACTTTCATTCCAATAATGAAATATAGTTAAAAAATTCTAATTAATATAGAAATATATTAAGAAATAATTAAATCATTATCACTTTTTTTACAAACATAATCTTTCATGGGGCATGATATAATGTGATATATTATCCCCTTTGTTTTTGACTTTCACATGCATGTAGTGCATGAGACATCTCCCGGGTAGAGTATTCATGATCAAAAGTGTGGAAATTATTCACTAATGACATTAACACATGAATATTATTCATGTCAACTGAACATGACTCCTCTCATAGTTAACTAATAGGAATTCATAAAAATATTCATAAAAGTATGATCATTTTTATTTTATCCATAATATTTATTAGCATTTATCTCTAATATGATACACATGGATTTTGAATTTTCCAATTTTTTTATTAGACCATCCTTCAATACGAGGCCATGGTAGCATCCACCATGTAGTAATAAAATGAACCATATATGTACTCTTATCACAACAAAATCATAAAAATTTCTTGGTGTCGCCCATTTTTTACCTCATCAAATAACCATTAGCCATGGTTGAGATAAAATTTTTATTATATCAGTCTAGATTTTGTTCTCTTTGGAAATAACATATTTCCCAAATCTTATTTCAAAAAAAACCTAAAATATATTATAAAATTATATATATAATCATGACCGGTTCTTTGGAGAAGCTCAAAGACTAATCTTATTCATGAATAGAGCTACATAAGACGAAACTTTCACCATATAAATATTATTCATTCGATTCATGATTTTGATCTGCTTGGTAACTTCTGGAAAAACTATACAATACCTTATTGATTTATCCTTCATCACCAATATAATGAGATCCAAACATAAAACTGATGATATTTGGATGATCTTCAACATTATAAGTGTACTTCATAATTTTTGCAGTAGGAAAGCACTACAGTCATTCTCATATATGGGTGGAGATGAAAACCAAGAATTCAAATAGCTTATAAATTCCATAATTCTATAGTCAATGTTCTCTCACTCATTCTTGATTCATATTCAGGATTATATTCATTACCTTCACATATTATGTGATTTTTAATCCACACATCCTCCCAAATCATCATATTCAATAAATCATAGAATCTCCATTTTTACCTTTTTTAAGATCAACATCAACATGACCATGCGTGTAGTGGATATAATTAATGTTGAATTCAGGGTAAGAGTATAAACCTTTAGGTGGTGTCGTTGAATAACAAGGACTGCGTTTTCTGATGGGGTTTCAGTCTCATATGAATGGTTGAAAATCATTAAATAGGTTATAGAATGGTTTATCCTCCATATTTATATCATTATATTGTATTATGGACACTGCATGGTTTCCAGAGCACAAGAAAAGGATCACAGGTAGAAGGTAGGGGAATATATGCATTCCCATAATTGCAACACTCATGTATGTAAGGATGGGTTAAGGGCTGACAAATGAAATACCATGGTCGATGGTTTAGGGTCACAGTCCAAAGGTTGTAGGCACACAATTATTGGATCATAGATGCATTATCATTATAAAATTTTATTCTTACTCTACATACATTACAATTTAATTTAGAATTTTTTTTTAAATTAGTTTCTAGTTAATTTAAATAATAAACATTAAAAATTATCGGACCCTTTTGTGTTGTGATCTATCCTAAAATTTTCTTTCTACATTTTAAAATAAATATATCGAATATTCATGAACCATTAAAATTATAATTTAAATCATTTGTCTTAAAATTTCTTGGTCAAAATTTATTTTAACAATGAGGATCCAAATTGAAATCTTTAAAATTATATTTCCAAAATAATAAATTTTTGTATGTATTAAATAGGAAAATATATAGATCTTGTAAAAAACTATATTTAAAAACATTTCAAAAAAAACATCAAAATTATTCATAAATCCAAAACATGTGATAATTACAAAAAACTGATTAATATGGTGGGATTAAAATCATTAAAATCAATAAAATGTGTATGAAAATATTTGTTCTTCAATTCCCCCACACTTAAACCTTGTACCCCAAATAAGGGAATTTAAGAGATTACAAAATAAGGATTTAAATACCATCCACTAAAAAATATATTTTCAAAACCATTATCCTCACCCTATCATTCCTCATAAAAGATCTTAATTATATTTCCCCATACAGTTAATTCAGTTAAACCCACATAATCTATTCCCTTATGCATAATTATAATTACCTGCCCTATATTTTTTCACATATCATTCAGCATTATTTAATATAATTTGTTTCCCATTAAATGATCATAAAAAATTGGGATTCCTACCTACCTATTGAAAGGAATGTGATATTATATTCTAGAAAAATTTCTCTATATCCACCTAATGAATCGAGGATTTGTTTATATCATGGGAGATTTATGTTCGAGTTTGATTATTTATGGGTCTATATTGGTGGGTTAGAATTTATTATAAAACCATTGATTTTGAAAGAGGATTTTTAACTATAATATGAAGATAAATGAATTATTTTTAGTTTCCCCTATGTATGGATTCCTCCTAGACACCCTATTCCAAAAATCATCTTTTCTTCCCTGAAATATTCATAGATAGCCCACACCTTTCCTCACTTCCAAATAAGTTTACATTCCTCTCTATTTTTCTTCTATTTAGTTTATTTATCAATTTTTTATATTGTTATAATCTTAAAGGTTAGGATGAGATCTAGACATTATATTATAGGTGTGTGACCTTTTACAACTCCTTCATCAGACCGTACTATATAAACATAAGTACCCACATTGTAATCACGTTTTCCACACATTCCAAATAATATTAATTCAAAATTATCAAATATGGATTTCTTTTTAGATTCGTTTTGTTTGGTAAAAAAACAAATATTTTTTATACAAACATTTATGAATCATGATCAATATTCTTGAATGAAATTGAGTATTTTTTCAATCATTCCATCATGATTAATTTATTCGATCACCATGAAAAAAGTTATATAAAATATTTTATTACGTTCAAATATAATGTGGAATATTTTTTAAAATATTGTTTACAACTCCTTTTCTTTCTTTATTCACACTTGAATTTATCATAGATAAGGAAGTGTATTCTAGATCAATGTAGATTGGGATAATGGGATTTTATTGTGGCTAGATAAAAAATTATATATTGGATTTTATGGGATACAAGGGTTAATTAAAAAGGTAATATTTCATATATAGTTTATTTATAAAATGGATTCAAAATAAATTGAATTCAAGAATCCTGTATATCAGAGAATAATAAAATGATTCATAATTTTCACAAGGGTAGTTGAAAATATTTAGTTATTCATGTAGTCTTGGTTCACCATATAAATATTGAACTATAAATAGAAGAACACACTTTTTTAGAAACCTCACTATTAACTGAACCAATCCATTTTAGACAGTATGTTAGAGCATGTGATTCAAAAATCGATGGTTTTTTAATGAATTTTCTTAAATTATAATTCAAAAAAATCAAATATAAAAAATAATTCAAGGTGGGTAATTGTTAAAATTATATTTTAAGCCCCCCCCCCCCCCACAATGGATTTGATGTTACATGGGTATTCATATTAAAGTCACAGGTTTTAGAAATTGACTAAAAAATAACTATTTTTTTGAAAAAGAACTAAAATATTCGAAATATAAAATATAAAATCCATAAATTAAATATACTAAAATATAGGTTACATTCCTAATAATTATATAATCTATTGTACTCAATGCATTCAAAATGTGATATCCCAAACCCTAGGGTCTCGGAATCGAAGGTTACTTTATTACATTGGAAATAAACAAATATAATCACATCTTGAATAACAGAATAGTTTATTATTATTGGTGAAACAGATACATATGTGAAAAACACATTATTATTAAAAAAACATTATTTTATTTGATAACTTTGTTATTCCCTTAATCATATCCCAATATATTATTCAAAAAACAATAGCTGGAACCATAGAAAAATGAAACAAAATAAGGGTGTGATTAAATTCACAATAACGGTTAAGTACCATAGTTTATATCACAAACAATAATAATAATAAATATGAAAAGGTAATTTACTAATAACAAATTCCATTTAATCGAAAAACTGGGAATGAAAAGAATCCAGAGATAAAATCAATGTAAATATATTGTAGATAATAATAAATGGATTCCTAATGAATTAAATGCTTAAAAATTGTACATCATGTTCTTAGACACGTGATACCTATACATTAAAGTCATTTCACAAGATATTTTAAAAATATAGGAACAAACGCACTTATTTTTGAAAATTGATTTGTTTCATGATACCTACTGATGCATTGAGGGGATTTTTTAAGGGCCCCACCCATAAATTTATGTGCAAATCATTCATCACATATTAAATTATCAATTTAATTAATGAATCACTATGAATTATAGAAAAATATTTTTATTGAGTAAAGGATATTAATTTATCAATATTTCAAAAGTTAATAATATTTTCTTCAAAGTAAACACAATATTAAAAAATGGTATATGGTTTAGGATATAATCGTATCCATTATATAATAATATGGATATTTAAGAGAAATGAAATATCCAATGATCATAGGTAAGTAAATTCATAAAATGATGGTATTATAAAAACATAATCCAAATTGTGAAATATAAAAATAGTTTGTTTTTTCCTTGATGAAAAAAAGTACCATAAAAATATCATTAAACATATTGTTGGGGAAAGTTTCATTCCCACATTGAAATTTACTTTTAATGAAAAAATGTGAAATTATAAAGGAATTTTATTTCTTGTAAAATATTCTTGAAATAATGTAAAGTAATATTCATTGTATTATGTTTTCTTAAGTGTAGGAAAATCCACTCATTTGATATAAGTTAAAAAAATCCTTCCATATTTTTTTTGGAAAAGTCACAAAGTACCTCATTTGAAAAAAAAAATGTTCCTTTCAAACAATTTTGTAAAAATTAAAACATGGGTAAAAAATAATTTATAAAATTGTTGTAAAATAGTAAAAAATAATTTTTTTGAAAATATAGACATGGAAGAGAAATATTCCCCTATATATACTTAAACATAAACAATCTGGAATAAGGTAGATATTGTGAAATAAACCCTTAAAACATTGGTACCTTCTTAATTGTAATCCCCATAAAGTAAATGACATAAAATGAAACATTAAATGCCATTAATGTAAATATATTAATTACATAACATATCAAATGGGTAGTATATACACCAAAAAAGGAAATAGGTGATGAATATTTCATATGTCTCACAGAAGTAATAGTGTGATGAGAAACTCTTACCTTACGCTTACTATTAGTTGATCATGATTTAACATAATATATAATATTTTTATACATGTTATTAATTTATAAAATTACAACATTAATATTTGTCATATCATATATAATCCTATAATATAAATTTATCACTTTTTTTAATAATATTTCCTTATTACCCTTGTTTCAGTTGTTGTCTACTTCATTTTCCCATGCATGTTTTGTTATGTATGTTTTGATTCATGTAAATTGGATATAGTTCCATATAATATATAATTATTTTAAGGTTATATATATTATTTTAATTTATTATATACATTTTTTGAGTAATTCTTGAAAGGTTAACATAAAAAATGAATCGCATCGCTTCATAGAGATGGTAAGTCATATGTACACATGGGTGATGATCTCATTTATAAAATTTTTAAAGGGTGAGTAATTTGAGGGTATAATAGTTTTTAAAAATAAATACCATGTTATTATTAACATATATATATTGTCATTATAACCATCCATGTAAAGTTGTGATGAAGAATGAATTACTCCCCTATATGGAGACGGTAAGTCGTATGCACACTTGTGTAGTGTTTTCATTTTTAATATGATAGATAAATGATGGAATATGATTTTATAATATTAAAAAATATATTAGTATATATGTGATACTAGAGTTACAAATATAGTATGGAGAGAGGAAATTAATAGGAATATTATTAGCTCTTCGTAAGGAGACCTTCTTTATATTCTTTATTAACAAGCACAATAATGGTATTTTGAGGAGACCAGCACCACCAAAACATGTATAAGTACATTTTAAAGAGAAAAATGAATAAATTGGTCAAATTATAAGGCTAAAAGTGTTGTGAATATGTTATAAAAGAGGTTCTATTTTATAGATTAGGTGAGGGGCACTTTTGGGATTTCTCAAAAGACCAAAATATATTAAGACTATTCTACATCCAAATGCATCAAAATAGACTATAAATTAATGGAGTATTAATAATAGAAAATATATTCTCCCATGTGTTATTATATAATATTTATATATTTTTTAAATAACCAAAAAAACTATTAATCCCAAAAATACCATAATTGTCATTTTTGACACTATTCTTTACATTAACTTTAAAAATTCAAACACAACAAGTAAATTCTAATTTTTTTTATTATATCCTAATAATGTCATGTTATTATATATAATTCGTGTATATCATTAAATATCTCAAATAACGTTACTTTTAATATTTTTAATATCATTTATTCTATTATTCACTTAATTAAATAATGACTCCTTCAACGTTGTGTAAGAATTTGTGTTATTTATATTTTAACTAACAAATTTAAAGAAATTTCAATGTTGAATATAAATATTTTAACTTCATATAAAATATTTATAATCTAACATATTCTTTTTATAACCCCAAATTAAAAATATTATAGTTATTTAAAACAAGATTATGTCATTTTTTACTTTTCTTGAGATAAAATACTATAAAGGTCATAATAACATCCATTTATCAATAAAATTAAATATAACCAAATATTTAATGGATATGTATGCTGTAATAATAAAATAATATTAATTCAATTTTTAGGTTTATTTTCTTGTCCTTATCATTTTATTTTTAACAAAAATTACCCTATTTAAACTTAAGGTGGTAATAAAATTACTATAGTGACTATATATTTAAGATAAAAATAAAAAATACATAATTTAAAAATTTGGATCCATTAATTACAAATAAGTAATATATTTTTATAGTTTCAAATCACATAAGTTGAATAAATAAAATTAATGTTAATCCCATAAAATGCAATGGAAAACAATTTTCTAGAAAAATGTATTCTAATCCAAAAAAAAGTACATATACCAAAATAATTTATAAACATAATTATATTATATTTAATTATAATATATATAATTATATATTATATAACTTACAATGGGATTAAATTTCAATCATAATGACACTTTTTTATTTAAATAAAATGATTGTTTTATAAAAATCATATTTTTTAACTATTCACTAGAAAATCAATATTTTCAGAAAAATCACCTAAATTCACACTAAGATAATTCCAATATAATGATTGAAAAAATATATTTTTTTTATAAAATAAAATTTATATTTTTTTCAGAAATTGATAATAATAGGGAATCATAAAAATAAATATAATCATTCTAGAAGAAAAAATATTATTTGAAGAAAGAAATGGCTTTACTATAAATAATGATATTATTATCAAAGAATAAATTAATAAAATAAAAAAGATTTAGAGTATAAAATATTTCATATTGAGTTTAATAATATTAATTATCTTTAATTTAATGACTATTTTATAATGAACAAATTTAAAAAGTATTATTTAATTGTTCGTTTGAGAAGGGTGTTGTGTACATTGTAAGATATCAAATATGTTATTTCATTAAAATAATATGGTGTTACATAAAACTATTAATCATGTTATAATTTAATAAGTAGAATCATATCTTGTAATAATGTGTTATGGATAGGTACATTCTAATGGCTTGTTATTGATATATTGGTTGGATGACTGTGAGATTCTCTAATTGATCTTGAGGTATATTCGTATGGTACTAATTTAAAAAATAACCATTAAATTTCAATGGAGTTTTTTATCCTTCCTTAATAATATATAAAACACCATAAGGATAGAAAGTAATGATTATAAATGGAAATTATCATCTAAAATGATCACTTACTAGAATTAACATTACCCTATATTTGTATAGAAACACACGGTCTCTATGGTGATATATTTTAGGTTATATTATCTTGTCATGAGCCACTCATATTATTTATTTTAATATTATATAATTTTCAAAATCTTATCTTCTCATTTCCTCCAGTTCATTAACATAAAATTTTATCTCATTTCTATCTCCTTCTAATTATTCATTCTTTTCCATAATATCAAATTATACTTTATAATCCAACTCCATAGGTAAGTGGAAACTTGATCCATATATTAAATTGTAAGGGATCATTCCTAGTGTGGTTATATAGGATTTCATTTTGTCCTATAAGGTTTCTCCCCTCTATTGGCTCCAATAATTCCTATTAGGTTTCACTAACTTTTATATAATATATTTTATTTCAATATTGTAAACTTCATCTTGGAAATTTTTTTGGGAATGGTAGGGTGTAGATTTCTTCTATTGTACACCATAATTATATACTAAAGATTCCATTTTTTATCATAAATGTGGGTATGTTGGTCATTGATGATGGCCCTTGGCACACTAAACCCACACATAATTTTATTCCTTAAAAAATCGCACAAAAATAGAGTAATATTTTTTTGGTGGATTTGGGATCCATCCATTTTAAAACCTAATCCAGAGGTAGAATAATATAAGAATTTCCAAATTATATAGCAAAGGAACCAGAAATTCTATTCCACATACTTCAAAAATATCAGAATAGATCGTGGGTTATTTAAGTATCTCTTGTATTTTTTAAATATTTCTGTAAAATACATAATTTCTCACTTATTACAATTTTCATTTTCATCCTTGAATAGAGTAGTAAAATAAATTCCAGATTCAAAAACATAACTTATAGTTTATTCTGGTCCAATGTTTCCTCCATAGGTGAGTATGTGAAAAAATTAAAAAAACATTCAATTTCATTTTTGGGAAACCGTCTCTTTATTAATTGTTCGTTGTAAATTTTCTAGAGGAAATGATCTTCCCCAATATAAAAAAATCATAATTGAGTTTTTTATAGGTGTTATGATGATATGGTAAATGTGATGTTACTAAATAATTATCATTACATGAATACCATGGGGCATCCCCTTATACTAGATAATGTTTTTTTATAGAGTGCGGTCATCTTATAGAATTTTCCATAGAAATTTATACTTGAGTATTATTGGGTAGTATTATTTAGTGATTATCCACCAAATTTTCAGCTCATTTTTATCTTTATTCTGCATGTTTAATTCATGTTGAAGTATTATCTATCATACTAGCCTAGGTTCTTAAATTTTTTTCATCAGGTGTCTAAGAGAAAATTTTTCCAAAAATATGGTAAATTATGTTGTATGAAAATAAGATTAGTACTTATCTAAACCAGAAACAACATTATGGAACACATTTTTGGTGGTGGTGAGGTTTAGATGGACAACATCTATTGTACACGTGGAATTATAAATGAATCATGGGTTTACTTCAAATATTTTGGAAATAATATTTCCCACACCTTGGTTCGAAGCATCACATAATAGATCAAATGGATGATCCCAAGTATTTGGATTCATTACTGATGTTGTTATTAATCTTTTATTATGTTTATCAAATGCTTCCCAACATTAATTAAATAAAATCAAATTCAACTTAATTTGAATTTACATAATAAATCAGGAGACAAATCATTCTAAAATCCCATATGAATATTCTGTAGAAACCTATATAACCCATGAATGGTCTAAAATTTTTATCAAAAGTATGATATGGTAAAGAACAAATTATTGTAATTTTACATTTGTGTAATTCAATGAATTTGTATGAAATATGTATTCCCTAAGCGCACATGATCCATGGTCAGTGTGAGAGACAAGGGATAATCAGGGAGTCGATTAAGCTGTATGAGAGTACGTGATGGGGAATACATGGTGTTTTCACTATTAATTAAAGAATATAGCATTTAAAAAGAGATGCATTTCATGGAGTATCATGATTGGGATTATTGATAACTCATGGGTGTGTCTCGAATGGATGATCTAGGAATCAATACATATCTTGTGATGGTAAGAATCAAGCCAAACTTGGTTCAAAATTATTTCCCTATATATCTCCAACCCATACGCAGGGAGGGTGAATTTTTATAATTATATATATTATGGATGTACATAGGATTGGATATCCATGAATCACTATGTATCCAATAGTAATATTAATTTAACTACACATGGTTATTCAAATGGATAATCCATAGTGCTGGCTTGACTAATACATAGAGTGGGGGAACATTTCTTTACAATTTATATTATGTTAGGGCCCATGACTTGAGATATAATAATCACTATATATCATATTTTAATAGGAATTAAGTATGACCTAGTTCTTAAATGGAATACTCGCCAAAAAGATCATACCCATATGCATAGAATGGCATTGCTTCCATTAATATTGAGGATGGACCCTGTATTTAGGATCTCAATGTCACTATGTATCATGTAGTAACAAGAATCAATCCACATATAGTTCTTCAATGGGGAAATATCCACAAAGGTCTAACGGATATGGAAAAGATAGAATTTTTTCCATTTATCTTGTGGTTTTACCCATGATTTGGGATCTCGGTTTCACCAAGTATCATGTAATAACCAAAATCATGACACGCAAATTTATTTAATGGAAAACTATCTATACAAGCTTGACCCATACATAGAGGTGGGAGTTTTTTTTCATTTATAGTGTTGTTGGACTTAGGATTTGAGATTTCAGTGTCATTATGTATTCTATGATAGTAGAAATCAATCCAATTATATATCATAAATGGGGATATTCCCTATGTTGACCTTACTCACACATAGAGATGGGTGTACATAATTTTTTATTTTTAGAAATCCATCTCATTTTTAATGAGCTGTTTGTGAAGTAACATTATCCATGAAGTTATCATCATAATGAAATGTTATCTCCTATGCAGTTTAACATAATGTGGTAAGGAAATATTTTATGTAGTTTATGGTCACATGGTAAGAACATCCAATATTTAGTATATCATATTCATTAAAGATAAAAAATACTATACATCTTAATTATGTGTGTCGAGGACTCGAAATACGTTATAAAAACTATGAGACATAATTTTTCAGTAGCCCAACATTAGTTTTGTGGATAAATTGTTCTCCATATATTGTGTCGAATGATTAACCTCCATTAGAATAGACCTTATGTATGATGTAAGTCCCTTACCGTGTGGTTTCCAATACTGTCGGTTTTTTTCTAGTATCAATGGGGTTCTGAGAGAAAATACCAATTCTCCTAGAAGGAAAAAGTGGGGTAGAACCATTCTATCGATGGCTCATGTGAAATGACTTGGATTAACTTCACAGTTATGTAGGGTATGAAACCATTTCTCATCAAGTCATTATAACATATCCAATTTCTTTTGTTATTTATAATCAACTATGAGTTGTCCAAAGTTCTCTATTCAGAGTGACGGTAACTGGAATTCAATGGAAAAAAATACTTGAGTTATGTACACCAATGAATATGGATTCACTCATGTGGAAGTGTTTGTGGTGGTATGGTAGGCCCATAAAGAATAACTTAGCATGTACTGCAAGGAATTATTTTCATGGCCCGCCATTTTTTGAGTATATGTAACATCCCATATCTAGATGACACTCAAAGCTTCCCCATACCCGGTTGGACATATGGCCTCAAGCACATCTCCCCAAATTCTTGAGGCTATTGACTAGAAGTGAGAGCCTAGGAGTGATAGTGGGGAGACTATTACCTCATTGGAAGAGTATAACACATTGGAATATAATAATAAATCAATAGAGAAATCAGTAATACCATACAGCAAGAATAAATAGTGGAATACTGATAATATAAATTACAAGATTTCATATCATACCAAAGATGATGTTGCATGTTACATGTTATAGGAAAATAGATAAAACAGGTTATACTGTAGTAAAACATGATATAAGTACCAACAATAAAAAAAGGAAAAAAGAAACTCAGAATCATTGCAAACCTCAACTTGGTCCCATTCTCTCCTGCTCCAAAACAGTATATCAAGTACCTATAGAAGGGAACTTTACATTATCGACACCTACAATAGTTTAATCAATTTGGCATAAAAAACATGATCTAATCAGGGTGTGAGAATAAATCATAGTAGGTAACCAACCAAGTTCTATGCCAATATTTAATTGAATATATATAGCAGGCAGTGTACAATAATGAAAGCAGTATGCTATGAAATACTCAAAAGTGAACAGTCCTAAAATAACTGGGTTCCATTTAAAGTCATTTCATGTTCTTTAATAGTTAAACTACATTTAATTATATAGTTCTCAAGATCTAGCATAATCCTGACTACCCCCATGTAAAAGTTAGCACAATAGATACCTCATAAGGATATCTAAACAAGTAATGTGATGACTGAATCCAAGCTTGTGCTTTGGTCTGGTAGATTCATCATAAGTCATTTCATTTAAATATTCAATTTATAACTTGAGTCTTACATTGTGATTCCTGATTTGTAATTCAAGTATATCTCTTGGTGAAAATCCACCTACATCCTACGAGCCCGTCTGTATGATCCTCTCAGGAACCTGCTCTCACCCTAGGTGTGGTGTGAGTTTATGTCAACTGGTACTTCCTTGGATCCTATAAATAAAACCCATGTATCTCCGAAGAAATATAGCCATTTCTAATAGAACTCATCAATCGTATCAATCATTCCATGACTCGTTCTGCCTTTAAACATATCCTACATGAGTCCAAACATAACATATGTGTCTCTCTCATAAATTAACCTAACAATACCCTCTTTGATTACATCTATGTAATCCCTCAATGAATACATGATTCACCCAAGGCATAAGGTAAAATATTCACATGAACCCGGCCATGGAATTCGAATCTAAATCCATGGTTCACCCATTATTATTAACCTTTTTACTTATAAAAAGTTCAAGTAACATTTCATTTGGCATGAGAAGGTCAAAACCAAATTCATGCAATATATTCTCATGAAAGGACCAAACTCATAAGGTTTGGCCTTCCAATTACGCACATGGGAGAAATTCTCCTAATAATCAACACAAGTAATTAAACTATTACATGGTTTACAATGATAAATCACATGGGCATGATCAAATAATAACAAAAACAGGTAATTTGAACTATTACATGGATTTCGAATTTATAAACTCACATGGTAAGATATCATTTATCAATAAACACATGTAAATTAAAATATTACATGGATATAAAAAAATTACTCAAGTGGGCACATATCATATATCCGGAAACACATGTAAATTAAACAAATAACATGGGCACATATCATATAATAATACTATCATATGATCTAAATCATTACAAGGTCTTAACATAACCTAACTCACATGGGAAGGTTCACAATTGGAGAAAAACATTCAAAATATTATTAATCAATAATAGGCGTAACATGGGGAAAGGGTCAAATCACTAATCACAAACCCTTATTCAATTCAATTACAATTAAAAAAAATAAATTCATTAATAATTTCCATTCATTTTTAACATCCCATGAATGGGGAACAATACATGCCTCATAGGAATCCTAGTCCAAATTCCATAATAGGTCATCCAAGGAAAAAACACCCATGGGGTTGCCCTAATTCAATGTAAACAACCCTATACATGAAAAATAACACTTATTAAATTACATAACCATCAATAGAAAACAACAAGGTTTAATTATAAATCAAGGTGAGACCCAAAAATGGGTGCATGACACTCTGGAATATATAAATAACTTAAAAATAATGGAAATTAATGAGACCACCTACCTCATACTTGTACAACTCTCCTAATCTAGTGTCTTCATATAATTTTCCCTAGAATGGAGTAAATATGAAAAAAATATCATAAATTCTCAAACCTTGATAACTAATTTGATAGGATAAATCATTAATAATAGCTCAAGAAGAATATATAACTCAACAAAGGTGATCCAACGCATCTGACGACGTTCAAATTATAGTTCAAATGACAAATCAAGAATAAATTCTTCCTCCAGTTATGTCATTAACAATACTCAGGTAATCCATTTTGTCTGTCCAATAAAACATGAGGCTACTACCAATTTTATCAAAAAAAATTACATGTATTGTACTAATAAATGCACGTTGTGCATAAGCCTGATCCTATTCTTCTTCTAACTTCCACTTACATGTCATACTCATGTATATAGACTTGACTTACATAGCATATACTAGGATTACATTGTGTGTAACCCCTAGTAACATAATTTAACAAGCCTACATCCTGTACTCATCCTATATACCTCCTCTTTCTCATGTACAACCCGAAAATAAAATATCCATACCTTAAATGAAGAACAAGGTTCTTAAAAATATCCCCCCTTAAAGTAATTCATCCTCGAATTTCCCTTCTGTGGGTGGTGAAGCAAAAAATGAGAGTAACTCTGGACAATGTGATAGTACATTGACCTCCCAATCCCAAGTCTCATCCTGTACTCATCCATGGTTCTATAGCACCAGTACTAAATTAATAGACCGACCATGGAGAACCTTTATCCTATGATACAAAATTTAGATATGATCCTCTCCAAAATACACATCTACATGTAACTCACCTTCCTCTAGCTGAAAATCATGAGATGGGTTGGAAAATTAATGTCACAACTAAGAAATGTGGAAGATTACATGAATAGCCTGGTACCTCTAAGGTAATTACCTCTAATAGGCAACTAGCCCAACACTCTCTAGAATCTCGAATGGGCCGATGTTTATCAGAGAAATCATACCATGTATCCTGATCCTCTTGTGTCCCAAACTTGGAGAAACATGTAGGAAAACATGATCCTAGACCTCAAACTATGTAGGTTGTTTGCATTGATCAGAATAGGATTCATGAATATACTGACTAGTATCCATCCGCTTTTGAATCAATGGCACCTCCTCAGTGGTCTCCTAAACAAGATGAGGTCCCATCATTGCTACCTCTCTTAACTCCAGTCAACACATGGGTGATCAACATTTTCAACCATAAAAAGCCTTATATGGTTCCAACTAAAAAGTATCCTTAATTCTATTTTTAGAGGAGAACTCAACTAGGGGTGTGTTTCTCTCCCAATAACCCTTGAAACCTAGGATGCATTCCCATAGCATGTCCTCCAACACCTAAATCATTCTCTTCAACTGGATATTTGTCTAGGGGTGGTAAGTTTTTCTCAGAAGGACCTATGTAACCAGTGCCCTCTATAGCACTTTCTAGAAATTAGAAGTAAACAGGGAATCCCAATCTAAAGTGATAGAATAAGGGACCACATGTAAATGCCCTATATAACAGATGTATAACCTCCCAAGCTCATCAACACTGACGGATTATATGATTAGCATGAAATGTGAAACCTTCATGATCCTGTCAATAATAACTCACTGGACATCTTTTTTGGATCGGGATATACCAAATATACACAAGAGGGGTGTGAATTGTGTCTTTTACAAATTCTTTGTGAAATCGTGTTCTGCCCTTTGACTTTAATCAGATAGATTAATGCAGTGGAAATTTAAATAGCAAAGACACAGGATGTATAGTGGTTCCGGGAACAGAAGGCCCCTAGTCCACTCGACCAGCACTGTACTCCACGAGCTTGGTGATTTTCACTATCTGGTCCTCTTGTCAACAGATCGTTCCACAACTGAGTACAGGCAGTTGACACCTTTACAATCTAAGGAAAACTGAGCCTTCTAGTTCAATCATATAACCTTCACATCATAGTATGAGAATTCGGTCCCTAAAGAATAAAAATAAATGTATTTGTACTTTAAAAATACTTTCCCATTGTACTTCAAAATTGAAACAGAATGTAATTGACAGTAGATGGATCGTCGCCTTCAAAAATAATGATCTTCCAAGAAGAGTCTTTCTGAGTCGATCTGGTTGTAGTAGATATAGAAATATAATTTGAAACATCAGGAGTAGTAGATTCATAGTAGATCTATGATGTCAAATGAGTGAATCTTCTATCATGTTTCTTCTTCTTCAATAAACATATCTTTTTCACTATTCATAATCAGTAGATCTGTGTTCTTGATAGTCTTTGTTTTCTCCTTTTTTATATTCATCATTGTTTTTAGAAAAATATTGTAAATATTCTTTGTTTAAATATCACATCTATATATATATAATAACAATGAGCACTTCTCCTGCAAATTTAGATCCAAAAAATTTGCCTTCTGACTCCTGATATTCAAAAATTCAAAATAACAGAGCAGTCGTAACTTCCATGAAGATTCAACATAAAAATCTCCTTTTAAATTGATCCTTTGAATCATATATAAAACGGATTTTAATTAGTCAAATATGTTCTTTAAAAATAAGATTTTAATCCGGATTGAAATTAGCCTAATAATCCGCTTGCAAACCATTGCATAATAATATCATCTTTAATTTTCTGATGCCAAACGTAAGGTTGAATAGTATAGCATGCATCTTTCAAATGTAAGGTTGAATAAAAATATAGGGTTGATGTCGCATCCTTAAAACGTATGGTTGACTACAAATGTTGGGTTGATGAACCATAATTTTCTTTTCAACATTCAAACGTATGATAAATGGTCCATACTTTTAAAAGCTTCCAAATGTATGGTTGTTTACAAAAGTAAGGTTGATGAACCATACTTTTTAATATCCCAAATGTAGGGTTCCTTCCTAATGTAGGGTTCCTCTTCCATACTTTTCCAATAATGTATGGTTGATTAACCATACTTTTCTGATTACTCCTAAAGTATACACCGCATTCCACCCATACTCTATGTTTATCCACATAGGTTATGAACATTAATTCCAAAACACGCTTAAGCAATTCCCAAATATATAAAGCATGAACAATTTTTTCTGAACACGCTAATGAGAATACTTTAGTAATTAAATCTCATTGTTCAAGAACATTAATATTTCTTCCAAAAACAAAAATATATTGAATAATAAATTTTTGAAATATATTTAAAATAAAATCATTAGAAAACAATTAAGATTATTTTTGAGCATCAAAATCATCATAAATAAATAGAGTATTGTTCTCAAAAATATCCCCCTATTTAAATAAAAATTTTATGTATTGTTGAAAAAAAACACTTGCTCAACAATCTCCCCCTTTTTGATGATCACAAAACCCATAAAATAACCAATGAAATTACCATACAAAATTAATTACATATACTTTTGATTTTTGAAAAGATAAATAAAATATTATATTTAACTTAATTTCTCCCCCATAAAGGATTAAGATAACTCTTAATATTCCTCCCCTAATAAAGATTAAAAAACATTTAAAGTATATTGTGAAATAGTAAAAATAAAATGTTGTGTTTATCCCAATTTATCCCCCTTTTGTGATATCAAAAAGATTTATAGAATATGTAATAGAACACATTCTAATATAGCAGTGAACTGAAGTAAATTCTATTATTAATCGTTTTTCAATAATTTAACGTGTATTACTGGCATATTGGAACAAAGAGAGTAAAACAAATAAAACACACAAATATATAATGAAATAACATTTCATTAAAATAAAATATAATAGGTACAATTATGTTAAACTCAGTAATCAAGGTGTGGTAAGGGTATGAGATATGGTCTATCTCCTCTAAACAATGGCCTTGATTTCTATCAACATCTCCCTCAACCTTCTCATCATTCCATATCCTAGATTGATAAAAATATCTCTATTCTCCTAAGTCATATGAATATCTTTTATCATATTTACTCTGAAAAACTCAGGAATTCTCTCTTCCTTTTCCATAAACAGAGTTAACTTTTCTGTGAACTGAGTCTTCACAATTCTAATACTTGGTTCACTTGAGTTCAACTGGTCAACCAAAAATATCTGATAATCTAATAAAATTGATAGTGGAGCACTGTTGCATTGAAAATCATGAAATCTGTCATTAATATTGCTCATTACTGCTATGATAGCCTGAAATCTTATGATTAAATCAGGTGAAGTACCAGATCCACTAGCTTCACCAGTCCTGACAGATGCAAACTATGTCTCCATATAGTCTTTAAACTCTGACAGATCTGACATCATCACCATTTCTGATTTCATCTTGGATACTTCTATCAACATCATTTTCTTAAATGTTTTAGCTTCCTTCCATGAAACTGTACTTCCTTTAAGTCTACAAAAAGTCAACTATTCTTTCTCTAAGGATCCCCTCATAGAAACATTTTTAGATTCTAAAATAGATAACTTTATGTACAGCTCTTCTACTTCATTATACACTAAATAAGAGACACCATATACTTTATTCTCATCCTCAGTTGGTACTTGATGCAGTAATACTAATAGAAAATAGTATGCATGATATTTTTCTTTTTCTTCCTCCTGAGCTGGCTGGTCCACATACTTTTCCTCAATACCATTTCCAGAATATTCTACAGAAAATCCTCATGAATTACCTCTGTATGAACTTCAGAAACATTCTCATTGCAAATATCAGTATTCATTTCTTCAACTAGATTTTCTAAAATGATATCTTCTTGATTTTCCTAAGGACTGGCCACTTCTTCATTGGGCTCTTCCCCCTTTTCCTTTTCAATTGTAACTTCAAATTCAACTAAAATTTTAGGTTCAATTTCAATTACAACCACATCCTATTCCTGAGTCTCTGTTCCAGATTCTTCTTGAATTTCAGATTGTACTTGAGGAGTCACTTTAATTTGAGCAATAACCTCTTCTTGTGGCTTCTCAACAGCTTATTCTCTGAAAAAACTATAAGTGAGTAAATCTCTTGATGTTAAAACATGTGAACCAAGTTCCTCATGAACATTCGAATTTTTTTCCTTTGAATCTCAAGTTCCTTCTGACTAATTTCTTCTTGATCTTCTTCAGTTTCAAATCTTATTCTTCTTAGAGTAGTGCTCACTCTTGATTTAGGTTATCCCACCTTGGACTTGGAAAAATGAGCCTGAGCACTCTCTTCCTCTTCTTCAGCTCCTACTGAAAAAAGTATTCCTTTAAATTTTCTCTTGAAGTAACCAATATTTCTCAAGGTCCCAGCACCAAAAGTGTTACTAGGATGACATCTAACTCACGTTTCCTCCAGCCTCACCACATCCTTTTTGAACAAAATTTTTGATATAAATTGACCAAATGGATAAAAATTCATGTGTGATTTTTTTCGATGAAAATAATGAAGGTACCTTACCATGTACTTAGGAAAATTAGGTCTTATATCACTCATCAACAGATACATTATATACATGTCTGGATACAATATTTTCTCCATCTCAAACATCCTTGGTGAAATCCTTATTTCCACAAACATCACTAAGATTTTCTGATTCAGATCTAAGTCCTTTATGAACATCTTCCTTATATATGTAGAACCAAAAAGAAAAGACATAATATTTTCGGACATATGAATTGAATCTCCTATATTCATCAAATCGAAATGAAAGACACCCTCATGAGGGAAGTTTAGAATCTGACCAATCTCCGTAGAGGATATCGAAACATCTCTATATTCAATCTTAGCTAACATATTTTCCTCATCTTCCCACAAACTAAACTGAATAGATTTAATGAAATAACGAAGTTCTACCTCATATAGAAACCCCCTAAATTCTCCATTAAATGTCTGTTCAGGGTTTTGAAATGCAATAGCTTGCTTCAACAATAGGTTCGTCTGATATAACTATTCCAGATCTATGACCTTTCCAGGAAAATTTTTCATTCCTTCATAGCATTGCCTCTTGGAATTGCTGGTCTCAGCCTCATCGGTTCACTTGGTCTTAGCCATTTCTGTTGAAAAATCTTTTAAGGTTCGAAATAGGATTAGAGCTTTGAAGGTTCAGTTTCAAATAGATAAAGTGCAGTAAAGTGTCGCGGGTTCAAAATGGTTTTTGGTATAAATGAAACAATTCAGTATTTGGAAGGTTCCAGACAGCCTTGATTCCCATGTCATCAATAATTATTAAATAGATTTTAAAAACTAATAAAATTGATCCCAAGAAAAAAAAATCTTATTCTATTTGAAAAAAATAACTAATTTATTTTAAATAGTATTAAAAGAAAGAAACAACATAATAAAAGAAAACTTTATTTAAAATTAAATAAACCTAGCTCCCCATTAATAAAATAAAACCTTGTAGTGGGAAGTGGTTTGGTAAAAATATCTTCTAATTGAATTTAAATACTTACAAATTCTAAGAAAAATCTTTTTTAAGAACATGGTCTTTTAGAAAATGATGTCTGATATCAATATGCTTAGTCCTAGAATGATTAATAGTATTTTTTGAAATATTTATCGCAGTAGTATCATCACATAAAATAGGCATACTATTAAAACATAGTCCAAAATCCATAACAGAGTTTTTCATCCACAACACTTATACACAGCAACTGGCAGCAGATACATATTCTACCTCGGATGTTGACTGGGCAACTGAGTGTTGTTTCTTACTTGGCCAGGACACTAAGGATTTTACGAAAAAGTGACAAGTACCCAAAGTGATTTTCCTATCTAATATAAAACTTACAAGGTCTTCATCTGAATATGAAATTAAATTAAAATCATACATTTTGGGATAAAGAAGAGATTGAAAAAAAATATTTTAAATGTCTAAAAAATCTTTTAATAGTAGTTAAATGGGATTATTTAGGATTTGATTGAAATATTGCACGAAGACATACAGAATACATTATATCTGACTTATTAGAAGTATGATATAATAAACTACCAATCATGCCTATATATAACTTATTGTCAACTGATTTTCCAGTTTCATCCAAATCACGTTTTATATTAGTACACATAGGAGAGGTATATGTCTTATTGTTTTCAAATCCAAATTTATTTAGTAAATTAGTAATATATTTTCTTTGATTTAAAACATTTCCAAAATCTTTTTGATAAATTTGAACTCCTAAAAAGAAATTTAATTCTCCCATCATACTCATTTAAAATTCTTTTTGAATTAGATTTAAAAACTCATGACAAAGAGATTTATTAGTTGATACAAAAATTACATAATCAACATAAATTTGAACCAATAAAATGTTAGAATTTACAGTTTTATTAAATAATGTTGGATCTTCCATTCCAATAACAAAATCATTTTTCAAAAGAAAACAACTTAATATTTCATACCAAGCTCTAGGTGCTTGTTTAAGGCCATAAAGAGCTTTCGTAAGTTTAAAAATAGAATTTGGTTTTTGTGAATTTTCAAAACCAGGAGGTTTCTCAACATAAACTTCTTCCATTAAATAACCATTTAAAAAGGTAGATTTAACATCCATCTGAAATAATTTAAAGTTCATATGAGATTAATATGATAATAATGGCTTCTAATCTATCTATAGGTGCAAAGGTCTCATCATAATCTATACCTTCTTCTTGATTATATCATTTATCTACTAGTCTTTCTTTATTTATAATTATTATTCCTTGATAATCTTGTTTATTTCTAAAAACCCATTTGGTTCCAATCACTGGATATTCTTTTGGTCTTTCAACTAGTTTCCAAACTTCATTTCTCTTGACCTGGTTTAATTTTTCTTGCATTGATATCAACCAAAATTAATCATCTAAAGCTTCTTCTATATACTTGGGTTCTGATTGGGATAGAAATCCAGAAAGCTCAATAAGATTTCCTTTATCCCTTCTAGTTTTTATTCCTATTTCTAAGTCTACTATCACAATTTCTAAAGGTTTATTCTTTAGGGTCCTTGACTATCTAGGTAGTACACTTATAGGTTCATCAGTGTCATGTTCTTCTGGACTAGACTGAATTTTATTTATATCTTTTTCAAAATCATCTTTCAGGTTCACAAGTCTCATGTTATGATTAGCACCAAGCTCAAATACTTGATTTTTCCTTTTCTCAAAGGGATCAGATTCATCAAATTTCACATGAACTGATTATTCAACAATCCTTGACTTTTTATTAAAAACTCTATAAGCTTTGGAAGTAGAAGAATATCCTATGAAAATGCCTTCATCAGATTTTGTATCAAACTTACCAAGATTTTATTTGGTGTTTAAGGTGTAAACCTTGCATCTAAAAACTATAAAGTAATTTACTTTAGGTTTTCTATTATTCCAGAGCTCATAGGGTGTCTTTTTGATAATTGGTCTAATTAAAACTCTATTCATTATATAGCAGGTTGTACTTACAGCTTCTTCCAAAAAATCGGTAGGAAGATTGTATTCATTTTACATAGTCCTAGACATTTCCGGAATAATACTATTTCATCTTTCAACAATTCCATTTTGTTGAGGTGTTCTTGGTGCAGAGAAGGTAGTTTAATACCCATTTTTGAGAAAAATTAATTGAATTGCATATTATCAAATTCCCCACCATGATCACTTCTTAATGAAATAATTTTAAACCTTTTTTCATTTTGAACAGCTTTTCAAAAACTTTCAAATAATGTAAAAGCTTCATTTTTAAATTTTAAAAAGATAATCCATGTAAATATAGAATAGTCATCAACTAAAACATATACATATACATTACCAGCTAAACTTTCTACTCTTGAACATCCAAATAGATCCATATGTATAAGTTCTTGATGTTTAGATGTAGCAATTTTGTTAACAGATTTGTAGGATGATTTGTGTTGTTTTCCAAGTTGACATGCATCACAAAATCTATAACATTCAAGCTTGAGAATAAGTAAATCAAAAACTAGTTGTTTCTTGGATAATTTATGTAAATCATATATATTGAAATGTCCAAGTATTCTATCCCGATCTAGGATTCATTTATCTTAGCAGTTAAGCAGTTTACTTGTTGTTTACACAAGGAATTTAAATCTAGGGTATACAAATTCTCAGTTCTAGGTGCTCTAAATTTAAGTAGTTTATTTTTGAAAACAGAACATAAATTGTTAGAAAAATCAATAGCATAACCATCATCACAAAGTTGAGAGATTCTTATCAGATTGTGTTTCAATCCTTGTACATAATGTACTTTGTTGATTGATATAACTTCTGGATCTCTAACGTTTCCAATGCCAATGATTTTCCATTTGGAAGTTTCACCAAAAGTGACAAGTCCTCCATCTTTTTGAGTGAGTATAGTGAAATTCGATGAGCTTCCACTCATATGCCTTGAGAATCCACTGTCCATATACCATATGGTCTTTTTTCTTCTGTGACCTACTTCTTGCAAAGGAATTTAAACAAATTGTTTTCATACCCATATTCTATTGGGTTCAGTTGTGTTAGCCAGAAAAGAACTGGGAATCCAGACTTGCTTTGTTTTTCTAAATGTAATGGAATCAAATAAATTATTTGAGACAAAATATTTCTTAATACCACTTATTTGAAGTCATCTTAAGAAACATTTTTTATAAATATATCCCCTTCTTCCACAGTAATTACAATTTAATCTTTTTGTTCTTGGAACAAAATAATTTTTGTTTAGCTTAGGTTTTTCACCTTTACTGCCAATTCTTAATCTTTCATTCTTAATGACAGTTTTCCCAAGAATTTCATTCAAGGAGTTTTCCTCTTTAGTAAAAATGAGGGCTGCACTTTTATATGTTTCTACTTTAGTTTGAAGTGTTTTTATTTTAGCTTCATGACATGTTTGGTCAATGTTAATTGAATTACACTTATCAGTTAACTCCTTAAATTTCTTTAGTATTGTATATGTTTCATCTGAAACATCCTTCTGAATGTTATTTAATGACTTATGCATCTTAAAAATAGAGTCATATTTTTCTTCAAGAATATTGTTGTAGGGTACAAGTTTTCCATTAGAATAGATTGTTTCAGAACTAGAGTTAGAGTCAAAAGAGTTATATGTTTGTACCTCATCTATTTCTGCCATAAAGAACATGTTGCCTTTCAGGTTTACTTCTTCCTTCTCTGAGTCTGATTCTGAAGAGCTTCTGAAGTCTTCAGACACACTCCATGTAGCTTTCATTGCTTTCTTGTCTTTTTTTCATAATCATTTTTTAAAAAATTCTTATTATTGTCTTTTTTTAACTGTGGAAAGTCAGGTCTTATATGAACCATCTTCTTGCACTCATAAAATCTAACTTCTTTCTCATCCTTTTTAAATGTTTTTCTGAAACCTTTCTTCTTTCTATATAATTTACTAAACTTTCTGGCTAGCTGAGCCATTTCTATATCAGAATTTCATGAATTGGAACTTTCTAATTTCACTACTACTTATTTTTTCTTTAGCTTGTTGTTTTTTCCTTGAGATGACACTTTTAAGGAAGTTTATTCTCTCTTGATCAGAACCTTATGCTCATTTTCTTCATCTTGAATCTCGGCTTCATACATCATAAGTATTCCAATCAACTCTCTCATGGTTAAGTCTTTGACAAGTGATGACTGTCTGAAAACAACAAATATTTCATTCCATTTAGTAGGCAGTACTCTCAGTACTTTTAAAGCTCGATCAAACTGTTTGGTTGGTTCTCCCAAGGCAGTTATATTGTTGAAAATTTCTGTCAATCTTCCATTCATTTGAGTATTTCTTTCACCTTCAAACATTCTGAATGTATCAAATTTAAGCTTAGCAGTAGCATATATCATTTTCCTAACATTGTTAGTTCCTCTATAAGCAACTATAATAGTATTCCACATCTCATATGTTGTCAAGCATTGAGATACTCTGTTAAATTCATCAGGTCCTAGACCACATATAATTGCATTCATTTCATTTGAGTTCATATCATATTCTACTTCAGTGGTTGCACTCTATGTTTCAGGTTTCTTTGGTATTTCATATGGAGTCAGAATCATAGAATATACTATGTATCCAAGGTTTTTCAGATATATTATCATTCTTGATTTCCAACATCCAAAATTTTCTCCATTGAAGTTTGGTGGTATGACCATAGACATTTCTTTCTCTTTTAACTGTCATCTTGCTCTATGTATAATCCTTAATCACTTTCGACTTTTTAAGGATTTATATGAAATATCCACCTCTAATACCAATTTTTGGATTAGGATATACCAAATATACATAAGAGGGGGGTGAGTTGTGTCTGTTACAAATTCTTTGTGAAATCATGTTCTGCCCTTTGACTTTAATCAGATAGATTAATGCAGCGGAAATTTAAATACCAGAGACACATGATGTATAGTGGTCCGGGGAACATAAGACCTCCAGTCCACTCCACCAGAACTCTACTCCACGAGTTTGGTTATTTTAACTATATGGTCCTCTTATCAATAGACCATTCCTCAACTGAGTACAGACAGTTGAAACCTTTACAATCTAAGGAAAACCAGAGCCTTCTGGTTCAATCACAGAACCTTCACAGCTTAGTATGAGAAGCTAATCGCTCAAGAATAAAAATAAATATATTTGTACTTTGAAAATACTTTCTTGTTGTTCTTCCAAATAGCAACAGAAAGAAATTGATAGTAAATGGATCGTCGCATTCAGAAATAATTTTCTTTTAAGAAGAGTCATACTGAGTCGATCTAGTTGCAGTAGATATTAAAATATAAATTGTAACTTCAAAAGTAGTAGATTCACAGAAGGTCTTTGATGTCGAATGAGTGAATATTCTATCATGATTCTTCTTCTTAAATAAATAGAGCTTTGTCACTCTTTATAATCAGTAGATCTGTGATCTTGATAGTCAATGTTTTTCTCCTTTTTTATATTCATTATTTTTGTTTAAAAAATATTTTATATACTCTCTATGTAAATATCACATCTATATACATAAAATAACAATGAGCACTTCTCCTACAAATTTATATCAAAAAAAGTCTCCTTCTGACTTGCGATATTCAAAAATTCAAAATAACATAACATTCATAACTTCCCTGAAGATCTTCATAAATAGCTCCTTTAAAATTGATCCTCTGAATCATAGATAAAACGACTTTGAATCAGTTAAATACACAATTTAAAAATCAGCTTCTAATCCGGCTTGAAATCAGCCTAATAATCCGCTTGCAGACCATTGCATAATAATATCATCTTTAATTTTCTGATTCCAAACATAAGGTTGAACTATTTAGCATGCATCTTTCAAACGTAAGGTTGAATAAAAACGTAGTGTTCATGTCGCATCCTTCAAACATAAGGTTGAATACAAATTTATGGTTGATGAACCATACTTTTCTTTTCAACATTCAAATGTATGATAAATGATCCATACTTTTAAAAGCTTCCAAACGTAAGGTTATTTAAAAAAGTAGGGTTGATGAACCATAATTTTCAATATCCCAAATGTAGGGTTCCTTCCTAACATAGGGTTCCTCTTCCATACTTTTCCAATAACATATGGTTGATTAACCATACTTTTCTGATAACTCATAATGTGTACACTGCATTCCATCCTTACACGATGTTTCTCTATGTAGGGTATGAACAGTGATTCCAGAACACGCTTAAGCAATTCCCGAATATTTAAAGCATGAACAGTGTTTCTAGAACACGCTAATGTGAATACTTTAGCAATTAAATCTCATTTTTGAAGAACATAAATATTTCTTCTTGAAATAAAAATATAATGAATAATAATTTCATGAAATATTCTTAAAATAAAATCATTAGAACACAATTAAGAGTATTTTTGATCATCAAAATCATCATAAAGAAATAGAGTATTGTTCTAAAAAATCTCCCCCTCTTTAAATAAAAATATTATGTATTGTTGAAAACAACACTTGCTCAACAGTCTTTACCACGACACCTCCACCATTATAAAACTCTAAAAATCACACCCTTGGGCATTCCAGTTAGGCTACAAGTGTGATTTTCCTTTAACTAGGAGAGCCTAAACAAAACTGAGTTTATATCAAAGGCCTCATAGAAATGAGCAGTTGAAGCCCTATCAACCTCATCAAAACTAGTCTCACAATATTCCATTAAAATACATTGTGGACATTCACATAACACCCACCTTGAACTAGCGGTGTTTCCAAAACTGGTTCACTTGAACCATAAATGAAGAATGAAAAGACTAACAATTCAAACCATTAATGGATGAATTATCTCTGAAACATCGGGCTTAGGAGGTCGACATGTTGTAATTGAAACACAATGCCCTATCCCAAGGAACCAATGAACACAACTATCTCATTCAACAAATACCATATTTGTCTCTTGGTGACACTCATTTTTTAAAGCATTCCCTGGTCATTTAAAAAGGTCATGCCATATCATGAGGAAAAGTGTAATCCAGACCATCCCATGGGAAAACTAACCCCTTTTTAAAGCATCACATCTGAGCTCAAACAAAGAAAAGGATAACCTCATATTCATCAACCTATAGTCTAAGGAACTCACCAAGGTGGTCCATACTCCCTGTTACAGGTGAGATGTTTGTACAACACCAAAAGCACACAAAATAACACAAACTGAAAATAGAGTGGAATCCTCCTAGCTGTCACGTAATTGAAATTGACAGGAATCCATAGTCCATACAAGGAATTTCTTCATGGAAACCCATGTATCACTCAGTATTAACTAACCGTCGTCTAAAACCATACATCCATCACACAACTGAAAAAAGATCACAAACTATCCCAACAACTTTTGAATTTAGAGAGGCATATAACTGATACTCTCTTAGTGCATGAAGGACAAAATCAAGATGGGGGAAATGCTCACATCTTAAAGAATAAAACACTATGTTAATATCAAGCATTACTAGAAAGGGAAATATAAACCACTATCTTCCGACCTCCTGAAAGAAACCTAGCTTCACTTGCCAACACATCATCATTTAATAGACCAAAATTCCTTTATCCAAGGGAATTTCAATGATAGCTTACACTTAACAACCAAGGTCTATCCATGATCATCGGTGCCTCACAAGGGAAGCATACATATCTAATCACAGCAATTCTCATGCATCCTAGAAATTATCAACATGGAAGGAGACTCTTTAGCCTCAAATAAGTTAAAATAGAACCGATCATTTTCAAATGGTCCTTGATTTTGATCCTTATACCTAGAAAGAAACTTTCAAACAAAACCGACATGATACTTCACACTTAGGAGTATTCTAGATATCGAGAAGGAGAACTAGCAGCTCCCAAATGTGACAGTTTTGAACCAACTTAAACGCATGAGTGTCATTCCATGAACCACAAACACCACATCATATCACTTGGCATGAAATCCAAAATTAAACCGACTAGTGTATCAAAACACCCATGTCCCAAAAAAATACTCCTGAGTAGTGGGATGAACTTGTTTTTATATCTCTCAGGGCACTCTACCCTATAGATAAATAAGAAACATACACAACAACTCAAATCTCAACAGTTTATCTGAACTCAACGGATCGTTTCAATAACTGGAACTCAATGGGTACCGCATATGTCATTGTTTCCCTCGGAATTAGGGGATGACCTCCTTGATGGGAGGTTCAAACATTCTGATCAGTTTCTAACGGGTTTGTTCGTAGAACCAGAAACATCCAATGATTCCACATCCATTTGGACCTACTTTCCAAAGGTAGGCGCTCATTAGTTTGTGTACTGATGAGGCTTAGGAATTTGCATTGGTGAAGAGGATGGGAGGTCGGACTCGTCACACCTTTTTTCGGGGAATTGTTGTCTACTCCAGGACTCTCTTTATAGATTTAAGTCATGTTTGTGAATCCTTATTACATTACCATGTATAAAATGAGATTTACTTCAGAACTGACAATCAATGATTATATATGTAAGAAATTTAAAGAATCTTTTATATGTATTCGAGGTTCTTCATCAATAGATAATCATCCGTATTTATTTAGAGATTCTTGATCAATGGTATCCTTCGACACATTTATATAGAAGTCTCTTGGTCATTATGATGACCATGCTGGTTTTAAAGCAACTCAGTGGGGCACTTGAAGTTTACTGTCATTCAGAAGGACTTGGATTATTTCAGAGTTGGGATCGAACCTGCAGATGGGCTACCTACGTATCCTTTGTTTTAGAAAAGGAATCATAACCCACGTAGTTCGAGTAAGGGAGTATGATGTTTATGATTGATGGCTCAAATATGGATGTCATAATTACTTTTACACTCTAAGCTCACGTGAGTCATGCTCGGTGTGAGAAACAAGAGGTATTGGTAAAAATCAGACAATTATTCCATGAAAGATGCAATCATAAGAAATAAGGTGCGACTTATGTATGTATGACTACCCATATAAATGAAGATTTGGATTTACTTCAGGGAAGAAATCCAGGAACAGGTTCCATAAAGGTATATGTGCTTCATGGAGATTTGCATACTCTGACTTGGGGATTACTCCTGAAAAGGAGGCCCAAATTAGGAGAGGACTTATGATTGGGTTTTACTTATGAGAAGGAATCCCAGATCAAAGGTAAATTAGGACTGGTTAAGATAAATTAAGACTGGGGCTTACTCCCAAAAAGGAGGCCCATGTTAAGAGACTTGAAAATCTGAGGGACTTGGGGTTTACTCCTAAAGTGGATTCCCATATTTGATATTGGGGATTACTCTTGAAAAGGAGGACCATATTTGAGACTGGGGCTTACTCCTAAAAAGGAGGCCCATATTTGAGACTGGGGCTTACTCTAAAAAAGGAGGCCCATATTAATGAAATTATGGTTGGGGGTTACTCCTGATGAGGATGCCCAGCTTAATGAGGACTTGGGGCTTACTCCTAAGGAGGATGCCCATATTTGGAAATTATGACTGGGGCATACTCCTGAAATGGAGGCCCAGGTTAATGATTTTCTCATTCTAAGGGATGAGGTTGAATGAATGAACTCTCAATCATTAATGACATAAAGATGTGTAAATCAATATGTTTTGAGAGATATTCCAAAGAATTCCTTTCAGATAAGGAAGTCAAATCAAGAAATCATGCAATAAATGGCTTTAAAGAGTGTCTTGAAGACTGAATCTTGAATAAGAGAGGTGGAATGGCATAAGAGGGGTGAAATGGGCAAGAAGGGCACCCAAAAAGGCAGGGGCGCGCAAGTCCTGGCAGGCGTGCAGGTACTGCGTGGGCGCGCAAGTTTGGTCGCGCAGGTATACCTGCGCGACATAAGGGTGCTTGCACGATGGTTAACCAGTAGGGTAATACTTGAGCAACTCTTGCTTAAAGCATTTAGAATCATCTTGAGGTTCTTCCAGAATAGTGGCGCACAAGTTCTATTGAAGGAGTAAGGCAGCGCACAAGTGTGGCCATTTCCCTTAAGGGCTGGCCACTCAGGCACGCAAGTGTTGATGAGTTTCAACACTTAGGTCTTCCTCCACCTCTTTAGATCTTCCGTTCTAGGTAAGAAATTACCTTAGAAGTGTTTTGGAAGCTTTGAGAAGAGACTAGGGCGTCAGGAGCTTAAATATGAGTTTCTGTAAAAAATTACTCCTCGAATTGGGGGCCCACATGGTCTATTTATAGGCTGAAGAAGACCCGGGCAGTTATCCTTTAGGGCGCGCAAGTCACTTGTGGGACCATTAGACGTCGCGCAAGTGGACTTGCACGACAGTGATGGAACTTGCGCTGCATATGTTCTTTTGAAGCCTTGTTCATGCCTTTGTCTATTTTTGATGTTTTCTTCCAAGAATGAATCAATTTGTGCTAAGTCATTTCCCTTTACATTTTTTTAGACAATGTGATGAAAAGGAGCGTCAACAAAAGTCCCCCCTCAGAGTTGGATCAGAAAGAAATGATGATTTGACTCTGAGGAAAATGAGAATCAAAAAGAAATTCAGGCACGCGGGATTTGGTGTGCAGAGTAGGGCCTTTGGTCGTGCAGGGTATGGCGCGCAGGGTTACGACCTTGTCTATAAATAGAGGGCCTCACTTCCGTACAAGCACATGGATTTAAAACTCTCAAGCTCTCACTGCGCATGTTTTATTTTCCACACAAGTTGCTATGTTTCCCACTATTTTCTTGATGTCGCGCTGCTGTCAAGGTATCTGGACCTGCGTGGTGATACTAGCGCGCCAAATACTTGCGCGGCACATCCATACTTGTGCGCCAAGTTTAGACTTGTGCGCCTTAAGTCCTTATCAATTTTTTTGAATTCCTTCACAAATTTTATGAAAAATAAACTCATTTAAGAGTTAATTTATTCAAATTTTGTGCAGATTAAATGGCTCTCAGGAGAATCAGAATGACTGATGAACTGGAAATCAAGAAGATTGATGACATGATGAACATTGTTGGCCATGATTACTATGATATCTGTGACAGCACTTTCCTAGATTTGGATAAGTACTTGAAGAAATATGATCTTAATTTCCCACAGAGAATCTACCTGTCCCTGTATGGTCATGGTCATCTGCAAGGATTCAATGTTCCAAATGCAATGAACTATACCCCTGAAATGCAACTGCACTACTACTCCTCTATTTCGGTTATGTTGTGCATTAAGAGCAACAACAATGGTGTGAACTTTAAAATTTTCCTTCCATTCCATTTCCTTGCAGATATGAAAATGTAAAACCCATGGGCTGAAATGTTTTTCGCTGCCGGTTGGTGGAGAGAAGACAAACATGGCATTAGAGAAATATCTGAAAAGAGTACTCTCTCCAAATGGATCTTTACTTCCAATGCTCCATTCTCAAATCCATGTATCTATCTTCCAAGTCTATTGGACAGAAATAGAGTCACTGTTTGATCAGCAAAAATTTTTTCTCAAACCGCACTCAAGAACATCCTTTTACAATTGTTCCAAGAAGAGATGGTATCACTGCATCTCTTATTGTATCCAGTTGAATGAATGAATTCCAAGTGGTTTCTGATGAAGCTCGTGATGTCATAAATCAAATGAAGAGTTATGTTTAAATCCTCTTGTAATTCTTGAAAAAGAGTAGAGACTCCAGTCTGTGGATGTCCTTCTATCTCTTGTATATCAATGAAAAACACTTTCATCTTCAATCATTTATACCTACATTATTTCACTGCCTACTTTAAATTTTACCTAAGCCAATGGACCTAGTAAGCATGGTTTGATTTTTTTTACTAGGATTATTATAAATATCCCTACAAACTTTGAAACTCTTAATTTCTCAATATTACCTAAATCATACAAAATGTATGTTTAGTGAGCTGGAACTTGACTTTTATTCAGAGTTCCTTTTTCTTTTGTGGGCAGTTTAAAGTCATGCTCGTCGGACATAAAAAGGATAATGTTTAAGGTTGAAATAGCTTTGATGGAATGAATTTGAATTGACTCAATTCATTGAAAATTCATCTGAAAACATAGTACCATACTCAAGTATGAGGTAAAAATAAGTAAACAATGACTTACGCATATTTCAATCTGAGGAATGATATCCAAAAGTGCTAAAAGGAATTAGAAGAAGTAGTTCCCAAGAATGAAGTTACCATTATTTAACAAACCTGTTAGGGGGTTGAATTATGCAGGGCCACCTAAGGGCATTGGCTGCATATTTAAATAAAATAGTATCTTTTGGCTAACAAGTCTGTTATGTAGACTGTTTACACAAGGCCGCCTATGAGCACGTGCTGCATAGTCAGGAAAAAGAACTCTCAGAAATTTACTTTCCTAGTGCTAAAAGCTAGTGAAAGTTTATAGAGATTCAAATTTTCCAAAGTATAGAGTTTGCTATATGGAAATAGGTATTTGAATATGGAGAAGATATTTACAAACAATATTATCGAAGAACTGAATAGATATTACTCCTATGAAGGTCTGACCCAAATGTAGGGAAGGAGAATATAAACCATAGACTTGAATAATTTCAGATCATGAAAAAGGATATGGGACAAATATGTTAAGGATGGATATTTTTGCAGATCCCTACATACTGTCATTTAAGACCAATAAAGACAAAAGAGGCTTTCTTGGTAAGAATGAAGTTACCAATATCTGACAAACCCGTTATGGGGTTGAATTATGCAGGGCCACCTAAGGGCATTGGATGCATAGTCAGAAAATAGTATCTTTTGGCTGACAAATCTGTTATGGAGACTGTTTATGCAAGGCCGCCTAAGGGCACGCACTGCATAGTCAGGTAAAGGAACTCTCATAAATTTTACATTTTTATGACTAAAAGTCATGAAAATGGTTATGAAGATCTTGAAATATTTAAGGTTAGTATTATGACACATAAAGACGGGTATTTTCCAATGTATATAGAGATACAAAGATCAATGCTAACTATAATCATGTTGTGGCTGGGTCCTGAATGGAAATGGTGTAATTCACTACGTATCCCATAAGGATGAGAATAAATCCATACATAGTTCTTAAACTACAGTTTAACGTCATGTGGGACAAAAGGATTAGAGATCTTAGTTTAGGGTCATAGAGCTTGGACCTTTATAATAAATACACAGTGTGTGTTTTCAGGGGGTCTTTTCAGCCAAGGGACTGAAAGTGGAATTTGGGGTTAGGCCCAATGACTTGGGGATGGATTCAAGGGACACCCGAAAGTTCCAACGTATCCCATAAGGATTGGAATCAAGACCACGAAGTTATAGAAATATTCTTTGTACAAATTTGGTTCGTACATGTGAAGGGTGAAAGGGGAATTTAGTATAATGATGGTTTAACCCAAGATAAAAGGTTTAGGAATTTCCATGTATGCACGTAGTCTTTGAAATGAAACATGATTGAAAAATAAATGTAAATAATGGTTCCCTCTCAGGTGAGGGTATCAAAGAATATTGTATTTTATTGTCATACTGGAGAAAAGTGTTGTATAGTTTAACGTCGTATAACAAGGACGAAAGTGAACCAATGTAATGATATTGATTCTAGGGACGGTTTCACGAATCAACACCGTATGAGATGGAGGTGAACCAATGTGAAGAGATTCATTTTGGGCTTGAACCTTGGGAGGTTGCCTATATACCCAGCTTTGAAGACAAGGATCAAAGTCTGCGTAGTTCAATTAAAGAATGAATTAATGATCATGTTGTTCTTGGGGATGACGACCTAAAAATGATATTGGGACTTACACATGGTTAGTAGCCCAGAGAGATTGTTATGGTTGAGGTTTTCTCTAATCTCACGTGAGTCATACTCGGTGTGAGAAACAAGAGGTAGCAACAAACTTAACGATACATAGTTTAACTTCATGTAGGACGTATGAAGGGACTATGCAGTTTAAAGTCTTGCAGTTTGGACTATTGGTGTTGCACAGTTTAATGTCATGTAGTAGGGACAATGTAAAGTTTAATGTCATGTAGGACGTATCAAGGACTCTCTGTACAGTTTAGCGTCATGTAGTTAGGATGATGGGGACAATATATTATAACGTCATGTTGGACGGAAGGGGGACTGTGCAGTTTAATGTAATGCAGTGAGGACAAAAGAGTACACCATTTAACGTCATGTTGGACGCATTGGGGACTTTTTTTTCCAAAGTTTAGCATCATGTTGGACGAAAGTGCGAATATTTTAAGGTCATATGCATGGACCGTTATTGTACAGTTTAACGTCATATAGAAAGGATGATGAAGGGGACACAGTTTAACGTCGCGTGGGACAAAATTACAAATAGTTTAAGGTCATATGCATGGACCATTGGTTATGAATTTTAACGTCTTGTAGGACGGTTGTGCATTTTAAGGTCTTACAGTACCATTGATGATTATTTATTTTAACGTCTTTCCGGACGTAAGGTACTTTTATACAGTTTAGCGTCATGTAGTTAGGACGTCATAGTTTAACGTCTTGCTGGATGTAAGGGACTTGAAAATAGTTTAGGGTTATATTCATGGACCATTTATGATGCATTTTAAGGTCATATAGGACCTAGTTGCAGTTTAAGGTCATACTGGACCATTTACCGAACTTTTTCACAGTTTAACATCGTGTGGGATGAAAGTACAAATTGTTTAAGGTCATATGTATGGACCGTTGGTTATTCATTTTAACGTCTTGCTGGACGGTTGTTCAGTTTAAGGTCATTCCGGACCATGGTGCAGTTTAAGGTCATACTGGACCATTAAGATGATATATATTTTGTGTTTATACAAAATACTTCTTCAAAAATATGGCATTGGTTGGAGTAGTGATGAGTTCTCCATCCATTGAGATTAATGAATAAGCTTCATTAGAGTAGACCCTATGTATTGAGTAAGGTCCTTCTCATTTTGGCTCAAGCTTGGGAGGTTTCTTTCCTGGTATCATTGGAGTTCTGAGAACTAATACAATTTCTCCCTGAGTGAATGAACGAAGATGAACTTTTTTGTTAAAAGCTCGCGCTATTCGATTCTGATAGACTTCCAAGTGGGGAAAAGTGCACAATCTTTTCTCATCTAACCATTCCAATTCATTCAATCGCTTTTGAGATTGTTCATCTATAGATGACTGATCACAAATGGATACTCTAAGCGAGGGTAGTTGAATTTCAATTTGAAAGACTACTTCCGTTCCATATACCAATGAATATGGAGTTGACCGAGTTGCAGTGCGTTTTGTAGTCCGATAAGCCCATAAAGCATGAAAGAGTTTATTAGGCCATGACTTCTTATCTTTATCCACCATATTTTGAAGTATATTTGACAGAGTCTTGTTGAATGCTTCTATCTGTCCGTTGGCCGCTGCATGATACCGAGATGAATGGTTTGATTTGATGTTGTATTCTTGATACAACTTCTTCACCTTGAATGAAGAGAACTTGGTGCCATTGTTCTTTAATATGGTATGAGGGACACCAAATCTGGTAATGATGTTAGACTTGATGAAGCTAACAATGCATTTAGAACAGAATTCCTTGAGAGGTATTGCCTCTGACCATTTGGAAAATAAGTCAGTAGCTATAAGAATCTACATAAAATGCTTGGCCATAGCTAAAGGGTAAGGTCCCACCACATCCATTCCCCATGTGGAAAATGGCCATGATTATTTAGCTGTATGAAGCATCTCTGGAGGTTGATGAATGAATTCGGCATGTACTTGGAATGAATGACACTTCTTTGTGAAATCGACATAATCTTGTATCATTGAAGGCCAAAAGTATCAAAGCCTTTGAATCTGATCAGACAGTCTATGTCCAAACTGGTGGGCACCATAGACTCCTGCATGCACTTCTTTCATGAAAACCATTGTCTCTTCATCATCAATGCATCTCAAGATAACTCCATCAAAACCATGTTTGTAGAGAATTTTCTCTAGGTGATTTGGGCTATCATAAAGAGTAAAATTGACCACACATATCCGGATTTGTTCTTTCTCGGTTCTATCAGGTGGAAGTGTTCCATTTTGAAGGTATTCCCTGATAGGTGGCATCCATCCTGTAGTATGACCATACGATTCCGGAATGGGACTAATTTCATTAATTTCCTCTGTTATGATTCGAACATAAGGTGAACTTGCATGAAGGTGGGCAATATTGATGATTGTCTCGTCCCGATTTGGATCTGCCAGAGCTGTGGCTATATTAGCCAGTGCATCATCTTGAGCATTTTGTGATATTGGGACATAAGAAAATGTCAGTTCAGAAGGTAATTCCACCATTAACTCTCTAACATAATCATACAAAGGTATTAGTTCTTTTTTTTTGATGGCATAATCCCCATTGACTTGTTTGATTACCAGGTCTGAATCACCTTTCACCTTTAAGTGATTCACTTATGCTTGAAGCGCTAATTCCAAGCCATCGATGAGAGCTTGGTATTCAGATTCACTATTGGTACCACCTTCCCACAATAATAAGGAATAAGGTAACACTGCCTTTTCTGGAGAAATGAGAAAAATTCATAAGCCAACATTGTTGAATTTAGGATTCTCCATTTTCCTCTCAATTGGACTTCTGGAAGCACCATCAAAATAAATTTCCCATGCCTGAGGATTTTCTTGAATAGAGAAGACTTCCTCATCAGGGAGTTCAATATCTGAAGATGTGTCTTCCACTGAAGGGTGTTCGGCCAGGAAATCAGCCAGAGCTTGGCCCTTTATCGCCTTTTGAGACACATACTGAATGTCAAATTGCTGCAAAATAATTGTCCACCTTTCCAGACGTCCTGTAAGCATTGGACGACTAAGGATGAATTTGAGCGGGTTATTGAGAGATACCAATTAGACCACGTGATGTTGCAGGTAGTGTCTCAACTTATGAACAACAAAGATTAATTCTATGCAGCACTTCTCAATAGTTGAATATCGGGTTTCTACTTTAAGAATAGTTCGACTGAGATAGTAGAGGTTGTTTTCATTCCCAGCATCGTTATTTTGAGCAATAAAGGCACCCAATGATGGCTCTAGAGCTGTCACGTAGAGGATAAGTGGTCTTCCTTCAATAGGTGTCATGAGTACCGGTGGGCTCAAGAGTTATTTCTTGAGAATATCAAATACTTCTTGACATTCTTCAGTCCAATGGTAAGTGACTCCCTTCTTCATCAATTTGGTGAAGGGTAAACTTTTTCCTGCTAAATTGGCGATGAAACGCCAAATATAGGCTAAGTGTCCTTGAAGTCCTCTTAATTCTTTCAAATTTTGAGGAGGTGACATACCAAGGATTGACTTGGTCTTCTTAGGATCAACTTCAATACCACGATGGTTTACAACAAAGATGAGAAATTTTCCTGAGGTTACCCCAAAAGGTCATTTTAAGGGGTTCATCTACAAATTATTTTGTTGAAGCTTGCGGAATATGACTTCCAAATCAGCCAAATGATTAGAAAATTGTTTGGATTTAACCACCAAATCGTCTACATAGAATTCAACAAACTTTCCTAAGAAGGGTTTGAAGATACGATTCATGGCACGTTGATATGTTGCACCTACATTCTTTAGGCCAAGGGGCACTACCCAGTAGCAAAACACACCCTGAGGGGCTCTAAAGGCTGTGGATTCCTCTTCTTCTGGGGCCATTCAGATCTGATTATATCCGGAATATCCATCCATGAAGGAAAGTGCTTCATAGCCAGTTGTTTCATCAATTAAAAGTTATGTAATCGGAACTGGGAAATCATCCTTAGGACAATGCCGATTAAGATCTCTGACATTGATGAAAACTCTAATTTGTCTGTTCTTCTTCTTTATAGGGACAATATTAGCCAACCACATAGGATACTGAACTTTTCTGACAAAGTTAGATTTGATAAGCTTATCCACTTCAACTTCAGTTTTAGAAGCATAAGTTGGGTGTGTTCTTCTCGCGGCTTGCTTATATCCTCGATGTTCTTCTGGTAAACCCAAATGATGAGTAGAAACATCTGTATCAAGATCAGGCATCTCTGTATAGTCCCAAGCAAATATATCTCTATTTTTATTTAGAAAATATATATACATATCTTTCTCTTCAAGAGTCATGGCCGCACTAATTAAAGTGGGGCGTCGATCTTATTTTGTACCTAGATTTATTTCTCTGAGTTCATCCAAAGTGGTAGAGATGCCCTCTTCAAATGCTGGAGGATCATCTCTGAGATCTTCCTCTTCTTCTTCATCATGTAATATTTCCTCCGTTTCTACTTTCATAGTAGATGATAAAGAAAAATTTTCATGATCAGAAGAGATGTCAAAATTTGCATATCTTGAAGAAGAAGCTTCCATTTCTGACATGATTAGTGATGAGGGGTCTTCTTTGGGTAATAAAGAAGAGATTATGGATTGAGAATCGACATCATTGTTCACCTCCGATGTTGCTATAACTTATTCTGTCCTAATTGGCGATGTATAGACTTGTTGGATTTCAGCAGATGAAATGAAGACGTCACCATTTTTGCTTTCATTACTGCTTGGTGGGTTACCAATTTCTCCCATGTTGTCCGGATCGATTGCCTTAACTGACATCATGGATATTTCCATAAGGGTATTTTGATTTGGGTCTATCTTGTCAATTTTACTGATAGGCAACACATAATCTATACTCACATGTGTAAGTGGATTTACTAGAATCTTCTCCAAACCATATGGAGCATTAACTTTGGTAATCTCCTTTCTAGTGGATTTCTTCCTTCCCTTCATGTGATAGAATTCCGCCTCAATGTATTGAGACTCACATGTCTTGAACGAGGCCTTATCACCTTACAATGTCCCAAATTGACCATCAAAACAATATTTGAGACATTGATGGTAGGATAACGGGATAGCCGCATGTTGATATAGCCAGGGTCTTCCAAGCAAGATGATGAAGGCTGAGTCTTGATCAACAACCATGAAATCTGAATTGGATACAAGATCTCCAAACTCTGTTCTGAGTGTAACTTCACCCAGTGGTTCTTGATAATTTTTATCATATCCTTTTAAAATCACGGTAGAAGGAGATAAATCAGCTTTTATGAGGCCCAATCGACGATGTGTACGAATGGGCATGAGGTTGACTCCTGAACCATTGTCAATGAAAGCTCTTCGAACGTCTACACGATTGACCTTGCCAGATAAGTACAAAGCTCTAATATGCCCATGCACAACATCATCTTCATCTTAATCAGTAAAAGATATTATTGCATGGAATTCTGCAGGATTATTCTCTATGTGATAGACTTCAGCTACAGCAATTTCAATTTCATCCTCCTGAGGACTTGACAAAGCCTAGATGAGTGCTTCCCAAAGATCTTTTGACAGATTCAGAGCATCCAAAATTGATAACTTGGCTGGTACATGGGCTAAGTGTTTTAATACATCATATTTTGGATCCAGAGGTCTGCGTTTCCCAACAGGAATATGTGGTTTATCAGGTACCTTGGAAGCAGATGTTTTAGAAGTTGATGCATCTTGTATCAGGATAGGAGTTGGCAATATCCTTGGTTTTGGAAGATTAGACCGATTAGATCCATTTAATTTCTGAGTGGAAGAAGATGGAACCCTCAACCAGTCTTCCAAAATAATTGTTCCAAGACTGAATTTGTTATTAGTAGAATAACATTTGTGTTCTTGCTGTGGTCGATGAAGGGCTCTACCATGAGTTTCTGCTATGTATACAGTTCTAGTAGGGGTAGAATTGGGATAGTGGATTCTGAAATATCCACATATTCCCCTGTATCCTGATCCTCAGGAACTTCCTCTGATTCCCCTATTTGATACATGGAATTCAGTCTCATCAAAATCGAAACTACGACTGCAATATGGATCTGTTAATTGAATCATATTAACAGAACCGAAGATTAATTCTTCGTCTAATGAAGACTCTGCCTGATTAGCATGTTTAGGCCCTGTCGTTTGGTGGGGTGGTGCCTATGGATTTGAAGTAGATGGTGTGATGTCTGCTAGAGTCAAAGACAACTTAGTATTTGACACACACTCATCTTCTGCTGATTCTTTTTCATTCTTTAAATCATGTCGTTTCTTTGAGGACTTTCCCTCTGTTGAAGAAGATTTTTCCACAACATTTGTGGAAGAAGACACAATCAGTTTCTTTAATTGTGTTCGTAAAATATCATGAGTTCAGTTGATTGTCTTTCTGACCATCCAATCATCATACTTCTGTGCATTTTTGCTTTTGACTTCATTCCATTTTCCTTCCTCCTCTGGAACTGTAATAGTGACACATGCTACCTGGGCTAAAGAGCCTTTCAGTTTGACTTGTCCTGAGTCGACCATATTTTGCAAGAGGTCTTTGAAGACAAAACACTCCTGTATGGGATGCCCCAACATTTGATGAAAGGGTCAATAATTGGGATGGTCTTCAACTCCTTCCTTGTTTGGCCTCTTGGGCTTTGGCAGTTGAAACAAATTATTCTCAAGGGCCGAAATGAAGTAACTAGGAACTTGTTCATTTTGAAAAGAGTATGTTTTTCTCTTCAAATCCTCAAATTGTTTTCGTCTTTGAACTCTTTGATCATATGGATGAAACGGTCTTTGTTTTTGGCGCTCAGGATGTGGAGCCCTTCGAGAAGTTGAAGTTTTTGAGGTAGAAACAGGTACAGCTGCTTGTTTAAGCATAACTGTAGTAGTGTATGCTTTACCTATTCTCCTTCTTAGAGCTGATGGAATTACACGAGATTTAATCTTATCTTGTATAACGGAATATTCAATTTGCTGAGCGATTGAAGTAAGGTCTCGAAACCCTCCTGTGTATTTCACAGCGATTAACAGCGTGCGTAATTCATCACACAGATTTTCCACACATATTGGAAACAATTCTTCTTGAGGGAGTGCTAATCTTAGGGAATATGTTAATCCCTTCCAGTGAGCAATGAAATCTGAGACCCTTTCATTCTCCCTTTTCCTACAGTTTGTAAGATCAAAAAATGTTCTCTTTGGCAAAGTTGAGCTGAACTGGAGAAGGAATTGTTGACGGAGATATTCCCATTCAGTAATTGACCAGGATTGCAAGCTTGTATACCAGACAAAGGCTAGTCCTTGCAAGGTCCATATGAATCATCTGTGTTTTACTGCTTCTTGCTGCACTGAAGTTCCCATCATAGGATCACAACAAGATACGCAGTGCATCAAATGCTGTTCAGGGTCGCCTGATCTATTGAAAATAGGGAATACAGGTTTTACAAAACTGGATAGAGGAGAGATTGAATCTACCCATTTAGGATAAAATTTCTTTTCTGGTTGAACCTGTGCATGTTTCCCTTCCATAGTTTCTAACTGAGCTGTTAATGACTCAATAGTAGTTATTAACTTTTGAGAAACATCTGGTTGAACTTGGACTTGGGTAGGTACAATGACTGGATCTTGGACAGATGTGGTAGTTGGTGCTGCAACTGATGGTAGCACTTTCAACTGTTGTTGCACTTGACCCGTAGGATTAGACCTATGAGGGTGTACTGATAGAGGAGGATATCCTTGATCCCTCTCAGTAGCTGCAAAAAATTCCTTTGGCTGACTGACTCCAGCATGCTTAAGAAGAAGACTACTATGAAGTAGTTCTGCATTCAACCTTCTTAATTCCTTCATTTCTTCTTCCTGTTGTGCAAACCTTTTCTCTAGTGAGAGCGATTGGCCTTCTCCAGAGGAAGGATATGTAACCTGATTCTTTCCCCTCCCTTTTTTGGATCATTTTTGGAGAGGTGGAAGTGATTTACTCGAAGGATTACCTAGGTTCTGAGTAACCCTTTGATTTTGTGTACACACACCTTCTTCATTTGTGTCGGTGCATACATCTTCTTGAGCAGGAACCTCTTCATCTGAGTCCCCTGAGTGAACCTCATCTGGTGGATCAGAAACAACGACATTGATGACATTTATTGATGCATAACGCATCTCATCCCTTCTATCAGCATTTCTGTGATATTGTCTTCTTCCATGTCTTTTATGAGACATTATCTTTTATTGATTCGATCCCTCAGGAACTTCTTGACTAACCGTAACTTGGAGAAAATCTCCTGATAATTTGGATTTTCGTTCCTCTTGAGGTTTCTTCCCCAATCGAGAAAAGACCAAATTTCTCTGAGGAGGGGATTGATGATTTGAAAAAGTCCCCAGTCCGGTGGACGGGGGTTGTTCCTGCTGTTCCCGCTCAACTCCTCGAATCTTATTTGTTGATTCCGAGGGTTGTTTTAAAAGAGTCCCCAGTCTAGCAAGCTGGGATGGTTCTTGACATACTATGTCTGAGACTTTCTTAAAAGCTCTCCTGATCTTGCGACCCGTAGTTTGGAAATTAGCTGGATTCATTAACCTATATCCACTTTTATCTCCTGGTTCAAAAGACCGTTGGATGATTTCCGACACTTCTGTCACTTGATGATGTGCTTGGTCCATACGAGGGGCATGTTCAATATTCTCGTTTTCTTGATGCAGGAGTAATTCAACAACTTGTTCTCTGTATGCTAGATTTTGAGAGGAACTAGTTGAAGCCTGTTCTTGGGAAAGCTTTTGATTACAAACAAAGCCCATTGACTGAGGTCGGCCATAGGCAATAACATTGCATGAGACCATTTTCGGTGGGCTTTGCTAACTGGAGAGCACTGTGAAATGTAGTGCTCCATGAACACCCCATCCTCTGACACGAATACCAGATGGGGCATTGGAAATTAACTGACACAATCTTCTTAGTGCGCCAAGGCATGAATTTTGAAGGGCTCTCTACTGCTTTTCAGCCTTCGGATATTGAGAGACTGATAGAGATTCCAAATCAATCTGACGTTGTAACCCTTCTATTATCTTAAGATTATTTTCATATTGATCATAAGATAATACTTTCGTTTTCAACTAACAAAGATTTTTCCATATTTTGAGATGAATATCATAAATTCCATCTTCTGTCAACATTTTTGGAATGTCATACTAAGAGTCAGCCAAAGGCCAAAACATGACTGGCACTTCACTTTTCGCCAGTTGTTTTCTCATGTTCAGCATTTCCTCTTTATCATTTGATGAAGATTCTTCTACCTGTTTTGACCAGAGCTGGTGCTTCATTATTGCTTCATTTGATTGAATAGGATTGGTAGAGAAATCACTGATCAAACTAAAAGATGCATGACTTAGGGGTGGTTCAGAGAATGACTTACACCTTGGACTATCTTTTTATTGAGAAATTATTTCACCTGCTAGCGATGAAGCATCAGACATGACTGGTTTTTCATTTGCAAGTGCCTCAAGATAAGAGGGATTTCTTGGAAATACATTGTCCACTGGAGCATTTTCCGGGCAATGTGTATCACTACTATGGAGAGACTTTCAGAGCGAAATTCATCATCATGGGGGGGACCACCATGGTGGGTTACAGCAAAAGATGAGATCTCTTGATCCATGGTCTTCTGACCACACAGAGGGTTCCTGTGGCTCTCATCTGAAGATGGAACTTTGAGATCAACCGAATTTTCATGAAGTAGGCCTTGATGGGGAAGTTTCTATTGAAGACCTTCAGAATTAATGTTTCCACTATTGGGAAATAAGGGAGTAGAATCTTGAATTACAATAGATAACTATCTGAGGGCTTCAGGAACTCCAACATCGAGCAAGGACTTGTTACAGATTGTCTCATGATCTCTTTACTGTGCTGGGTGGGTCTTTTTCTTAGACGCCTTCTTACTCTCCTTGGAAACCACTTGTTGAAGTATGTGGCTGCTCTAAGGAGGTGTATGTGCCTGATCAGGAAAGATGGTCAGGTTAGGCTGATGATCTACACCCAAATCAGGTGTATGTTCCTGACTTGGTTATCCTCATGATATGGGGGAGTATGCCCGACAACTCTCTTGGACTGGAACAGATGTGTGTGTCTGTTCCGAAGTGAATTGTTGATGTGTCACTCCACTAGTAGGGATAGACTTATGTTTCTTTCCCTGAGATGCTGTTGAAGCTGTTATAATATCCTGGAAAGCATCCAGAATATGAGCAGGGATTTGCTTCTGCTCTTTCACCATTGATAAAATATGCTTGGTGACTTCAGCTGCCAGAACGGGGATATACGTCCATTCCGTGCTTGGAGTAGGTGTATGTTCCTGCTCTTTTCCTCCTTTTCTTGTTAGTGAATCCTGACAGTACTCAAGTGTGGGGACAGAGAGTTGAGTCTGCCTCCTGTTTGTCGCTGGAGCTTTCCGACTGACTTCTCGGAATGCTACCAAGTGAGACTATTGGTATGCTTGATTAATACTAGCAGGTGTATGTTCCTGATGATTGCACTTCGCCAAATGTGGTTGATGGGCTTCATCATATGTAGTCAGACGAGCCTTCTGACTAGCTGACGACGTATAAACAGGTGTATGTTCCTGTCTATAATACTCTGCCGGAATTGCCTGATGGGATTGGCGTGATGCCGCTAGATGAGTCTGTTGGACAACGGAATTAAAACGGGAAGGTGTGTGTGCCCGATCAATGCTTTCCACCAAATTAGGTTGGTGGACTTCTCCGGAGATGGCAGAGATGATAACCTACTCACTATTGACCAGATTCCGCCTCTGGCGGTTCGTCTTTCCTGCTTGGGTTCGAGGAACCTGAGCCGAATGCCTGGAGTCGGTACCTTCATCATGTTGAGGGTGCACTGCCGCACGTGTCTGGCGGTTATTGTTGGTGGGAGCCCGCAGGAAGTACTCATGTCTACTTGAATTAAGGCCCTAAGGGACTTTCTCATTCACCTCCTCAGAATAAGGGATCGAATGGTGATTGTGTTCTATGGATAATGATCCAAAACAGTTGGAGACGGTATTCAGCACTGCCTGCTTCTTGATCATTGGTCATCGTTGTCCGGATGACCGGTGTGAGTTTTTCACTTGGAGGGATATTCGGGCAGCCTCCAGAGTTGGGATGGTACCGTGTTGACAGTGCTCCTTAACCAGTGCATTTGATACCCAGCGTTGAAGACGCTGAGTAGGTGATGTCATCCTCAGAGCTGATAATGATCCAGCAGGAGTAGCAGTAGTTGCATTTGCAGCAGCAGTATTCATAGGTGTGAGCTTTAGAGCAGCCATTCTGGAAATGCAGAAGATCTTGGAAAAGAGTGCATGTTTGATATAACAGACATAATCAAGATAAATTCAGCCACTACATCTTTTGGATGAGCACATATGTCAATGATTGTTTTTGTTGGCCCTCTCATTGAGTTTTAAATAGGGACCTAACTAATAGGTAAAACATCATTTTAACTTGGTTAAGGATTCACGTCGGGTTCACCATTTTTTATTCCCTCAGAATTAGGGGATGACCTCCTTGATGGTAGGTTCAAACATTCTGATCGGTTTCTAACAGTTTTGTTCGTAGAACTGGAAACATCCAATGATTCCACATCCATTTGGACCTACATTCCAAAGGTAGGTGCTCATTAGTTTGTGGACTGATGAGGCTTAGGAATTTGCATTGGTCGAGAGGATGGGAGGTCGGACTCATCATACTTTTTTGAGGGGAATTGTTGTCTACTCTGGGACTCTCTTTATATATTTAAGTTATGTTTGTGAATCCTTATTACATTACCAAGTATAAAATGAGATTTACTTCAGATCTTACAATCAATGATTATATATGTAAGAAATTTAAAGAATCTTTTATATGTATTCTAGGTTCTTCATCGATAAGGAATCATTTCTATTTATTTATAGATTCTTGATCAATGGTATCCTTCGACACATTTATATAGAAGTCTCTTGGTCATTATGATGACCATGCTGGTTTTAAATCCACTCAGTGAGGCACTTGAAGTTTATTGTCATTCAGAAGGACATGGATTATTTCAGAGATGGGATCGAACCTGTAGATGGGCTACCTACGTATCCTTTGTTTTAGAAAAGGAATCAGAACCCACGTAGTTCGAGTAAGGGAGTATGATGTTTATGATTAATGGCTCAAAGAAGGATGTCATAATTACTTTTACACTATAACCTCACATGAGTCATGATCGGTGTGAGAAAAAAGAGGTATTGGTAAAAATCAAAAAATTGTGCCATGAAATATGCAATCATAATAAATAAGGTGAGACTTATGTATGTATGACTGCCCAGATAAATGAAGATTTGGATTTACTTCAGGGAAGAAATCCAGGAACAGGGTTCATAAAAGTATATGTGCTTCATGGAGATTTTAATACTCTAACTTGGGGCTTACTCTTGAAAGGGATCCCCAAATTAGGATAGGACTTATGATTGGGTTTTACTCCTGAGAAGGAATACGAGATCAAAGGTAAATTAGGACTGGTTAAGATAAATTAAGACTGTGGATTACTCCTGAAAAGGAGGCCCGGATTAAGAGACTTGAAAAATTAAGGGACTTGGGGCTTACTCCTGAAAAAGGAGGCCCATATTTGAGATTGGGGCTTACTCTTGAAAAGGAGTCCCATATTTGAGACTGGGGCTTAATCTTGAAAAGGAGTCCCATATTTGAGACTGGGGATTACTCTTGAAAAGGAGGCCCATATTAATAAAATTATGGTTGGGGCTTACTCCTGAGGAGGATGCCTAACTTAATGAGGACTTGGGGGCTTACTCCTAAAGAGGATTCCCATATTTGGAAATTATGACTAGGGATTACTCCTGAAACAGAGGCCCAGGTTAATGGTTTTCTCATTCTATGGGATGAGGTTGAATGAATGAACTCTCAATATTTAATGACATAAAGTTGGGTAAATCACTAGGTTTTGAGAGATATTCCAAATAATTACTTTCAGATAATGAAGTCAAATCAAGAAATCATGCCATAAATGGCTTTGATGAGTGTCTTGAAGACTGAATCTTGAATAGGAGAGATGGAATGGCATAAGAGGGGTGAAATGGACAAGAAGGGCACCGAAAAAGGTAGGGGAGCACAAGTCCTGGCAGGTGCATAGGTACTGCTTGGGCACACAAGTTCGGTCGTGCAGGTATACCTGGGCGACACAAGGGTACTTGCGTGACAGTTAACCACCCGGGCAATACTTGAGCGACTCTTGGTTAAATACTTCATAATCATCTTGGGGTTCTTCCAGAAGAGTGGTGTGCAAGTTCTATTGAAGGAGTAACGCAGCGCGCAAGTGTGGCCATTTCCCTTAAGGGCTGGCCACTCAGGCACACAAGTGTTGATGAGTTTCAACACTTAGTCCTTCCTCCCCCTCTTTAGATCTTCCGTTCTAGGTTTTAAATTACCTTATAAGTGTTTCGGAAGCTTTGAGAAGAGACTAGGGCGCCGGGAGCTTAAATCTGAGTTTCTGGAAAAAATTCCTCCTCGAATGGGGGGCCCACAGGGTCTATTTATAGGCTGAAGAAGACCCGGGCAGTTATCCTTTAGGGCACGCAAGTCACTTGCGCGACCATTAGGCGTTGCGTAAGTGGACTTACACAACTGCGATGGAACTTTCACGGCATATGTGCTTTTGAAGCCTTGTTCATTCCTTTGTCGATATTTGATGTTTTCTTCAAAGAATGAATCAATTTGTGCTAAGTCATTTCCCTTTACATTCTTTTAGACAATGTGATGAAAAGGAGCGTCAACAGTCATCATATACTACCTCATTTTTACAAGAGAAAATATAACATTATATGTACTATTCATAGGTTGTTCACCCTATTCATCCTAGTACTGGATAGATCATGTTGGAACTAGATCAAAATCACATCATCTACATAACCATTTACATAGATGAAAACATACCAAGTCTCTCATCACTTAAGAATAGAGAAGTTCACGCGACCTCCAAAGTAACTAACCATGCACAAGGCATGTCTAACCTTCTAAACTGAGCATTCCTTAATGCTTATTCCCATATCAAGGGTCAAGATACAATAATAACCCATCTGAAAAAGGGTTTCCTCTTCAAAAAAACATCCTACCAAGGACAATGACACCTGAGCAGAACCAACATTAGAAGTCTCATAGAGGAAAGAATGAAAACAATCTCTAAGGGTGCTACCTACCATGAGATAGCACATTATGAAGCATAAGTGTCCAATCTCATCCCTAGGTCACACAAAAATGTTTCACTAGTATCAAAAGCCATTAAAATTTTATCCATAGATAAAATAAACATTCAAATAATGACCTCTCATGTCCCAGTTCCATGGAATATCTCTAAAATAGTTAAACTACACTTACATGAGGGTCTAAAACAATGTGACACCAACCAATCTCAAGGGGGAACTCCTTCCAATGACAAACAATTTCGTTCTAATTCCAAATTGAGTGTCTAGAATTATAACATTTTTTAAATTAGAAACACAAATACCTAGGATCTCCACAATGCGAACCCACTGGGTCCCTCGACTCAAACACTGAGAGGCGTCCAACACAGGATCCTCTATGGTCAACACGAGTTTATGAATCCTACTCGAGATCCTTAGTTATGCAAATTTAAGGGATAAATCCTGCATGGAATCTAGGGAAGGTTTAATATGACTAAGGAATCCTACTCATGACTCCCCAGTTCAACATGTAATAAATTTCATCCCTCAGGGGATCCTTAGAAGTAATAGGTATCACGAACTCATAGGCTAGAAGGGAACGTCTCGCACATGAAATGTCCTTAAAAGAAAAACATCATGGGAGATATATTAGAGCTTATCTTAGATCAAAGGTATCAACTTTGTTGGTTTGAACACCCAACCAATCTTTCACTCTTTGGTCTCACTCTCAGGAGATATCTGAAAATGATAACGGGAGGAAGAACCTATCCATTTAGATAGAATCCCAAAAAAAACCCATTAGGAGTCCTCACAATGCTCAATGGGGTTCACCATCATGATCTATATAGAAAACTACTCATATGAACTACTGATAGATCAAAAAATGAAAAAGGAGATAACATGGGAAAAGAATCACAAAGAGTACCAAAAGAGGAGTACACGACATGTAGACACCCTATACAATGTATACCATATATTTTTCACATAGTCATGTACATCCACTGGCCTGGGCATGTTACAACACTAGGTACATGGAATGTTATCATGGTACATGGTGTGTACTAGAGTCTCCCCTCTTAGCCATGTACTTTCACATGGCCAAACAAACATGGGGTCTGCCTGTGTAAAATTACATGGGGGTACCTAAAGTACATGGTGTGAACTATCATAACCCATCATTATATTTTCCATCTCATACCACCAGACACATAAACATGAAACACACATTATTTACTCATAGAAAATGATGTGTTCTTAAGAAAAGTCTTTTTTCCCAAATAGAAGAACACATGGCATATGTTCATAGAACCACATGATGTGTTGTTTGGTTTCTAAGCATGAAATCACTAGAACTTCCCCAAAACCAATGTTAATCATCTAAGTTCACATTTATATATATAATTTACAATAATTAAAAATTTATAATATTACCTTATCGAGTGGAATCACAATTTTATCTCTAATTCTGATCCATGGGGGAACAAACTCCCCCTGAATCAAATCTTGGAATGCAATTACAAGACATTGTAGCACAGTTCAATATAAGGATGAAAAATGGTCCAGCAAATTCTAATCCAATATTACCCATATGAATTAGGTACCAAAGATTGGAGTCCACCCAATTAAAACCATAACATGTACCAATACACCTATCAGAATAGCAGACATGTCTATCATGGTATATATCACAAGAGCATGTAATCAGTAATGTTCCTAAATGGAATGGAAAGAATGCATGGAATGTGATTCTAACAAGTTTCTATAAGATCCATGAGATGGAATACCCTCATATTATCAAGTTTTAAAAAAATATAACAACAATAATATCATTTATAATAACACAATACAATTGTGTCACCCGAAAGTGAAATAAAATCAATTTTAATTTCTCAAAACCCAACAATCCCCATTCAATTTGAGGCAATTTGGATTTTCCCTATACGTAGCGTAGATAATCCCAGGAAAAACTAACTACCAAATCCCATTTCCTTCTTATCCCTGTCTAATTTCTCCACATTGTAATAAAAACTAGAAAAGACTCCTATGATACCACTTTGTAACGTCCTAGATCCAGATGCCACTCAAAGGTTCTCCATACCTAGTTGGCCACATGGCCTTAAGCACATCTCCCTAAATGCTAGAGGCTTCCAACTAGAAGCGAGGGCCTCAGAGTGATTGTGGGGAGACTATGCCCTCATTAGAAGAGTATAACACAACAGAATACAATAATAAATCAATAGTAGAAGCAATAATACCATACAACATAAATAAACAGTAGAATACTGATAATATAAATAAATAGATGTTATATCATACCAAAGATGACGATGCATTTTACTTGATCTATGAAAATATCCAAAACAAGTTACACAATAGTAATACATGATATAAGTACCAATATTACAAAAAGGACAAAAAAACTCAAAAGCATTGAAAGCCTCAGCTTGTTCCCATGCTCTCCTTATCCAAAATAGTATATCAAGTACCTACAGAAGGACGCTTTCTCTTATCGACACCTGTAAATATAGAATCAATTTGGGACCAAAAACATGACCCCAATAGGGTGTGACACTAAATACCAGTAGGCAACCACCAAAGTTCTATTCCAATACATTAGTGAATATATATAATAGGTTGTGTACAATAATAAAAGAAGTTATATAAGAAATACTCAAAATTAAACAGTCACACAAGCACCGGTTTACATTTAAAATCATTTCATGTTCTTTAATAGTTCAATAATTTTGAATTATATAGGTCTCAAGATCTGGCCTAATACACTAAGCTATTGTGTAAAAGTAAGAACAATAGATGCCTCATAAGTATATCTAAAAAGTAAAGTGAAGACTAATTCTGAGCTTGTTCTTTGTCTTGGAAGATGAATCATAAGTCATTCTATTTAAATATTCAATATATAACCTGATTCTGTCTATGACATTCCTGAGTTGGAATTAAAATATAACTCCAGGTGAAAATCCACCTACATCTTATGATCCAACCAATATGATCCTATCTGGAACCCAGTCTCACCCTACGTGTGGTGTGAGTATATGTCAATTGGCCTATCCTTGGATACAATAAATAATACCCAAGTATCTCCCAAGACATGTAAGTATTGATAATAGAACTCATCCATGGTATCCATCATTTTACGACCCATTCAACCTTTAAACATAGTCCCCATTTTCCCAACCACTACATATGTGGCTCTCTCACGACATAACATAACTATACCAACTTTGGGTCCATATGTGGCATCCCTCAAAAAACCCATGATTCACCCAAGGCATACGGTTCAATAGTCACATGAACCCGTCCATGGTATTCTAATCTAAATACATTCTACACCCATTGATATTTACCATTTTAATCATAATAAGTTCAATTAAAATTTCATTAGGCATGCAGAGGTCAAAACCAAATGCATGAAATATATTCTTAGGTAAGGACCAACCTCATAAGGTTTGACCTTTCAATTACTCACATGGGCACAATTTTAATAACAAGAAACTCATGTACATTAAACTATTACATGGTTTACAAATATAACTCATGTGGGCACAATTCACATAATAAAAACACATGTAATTTAAACTATTACACAGATTTATCATTTAAAAACTCACATTATCACATATCATATATCAAACAATGCATATAAATTAAACAATTACATGAATTTAATAATAATTTAATCATGTGGGAACATATCATATATCAACCAACACATGTAAATTAAATTATTACATGGTTCAACATTAAACAAATAATGTGGTAACATATCATATAAAAATACTATCATGTGATATAAACCATTATAAGGTCTTAATATAACCAAACTCACATGGGTATGTTCATAATTGGGGAAACACATTCCAAACTTTCTTAAACAAGCATAGGAATAACATGAAAAAGGGGAAAATCACTAATCCCATACTCTTAGTCAATTAAATTACAATTCAACATGATTTCAATTCATTGATAATATAAAGTCAATCTGAACAACCCAATAATGGGGAACAAGGCATGCCTCATAGGCATCCTATGCTAAACAAGCATAAAAGGTCATCCCTGGGAAACACACCCATGGGGTGGCCCAAATTCATGGTAAACAACCCTATACATGAATAAAAACACATATCCAATTACCTAAACATCAATAGGAAAATGAAAGGTTCAATTATAAATCAAGGTGACACCCAAAAAAGGGTGTGTGTCACTCTGATATGTATAAATAGCTTAACATTAAATAGAAGGTACGAGACCACCTACCATGTACTCATACGACTCTCCTCATCCAACATTTTCCTTTTATTCAACCTAGAACATAGTATATCTGAACAAAGAGAAAAAATTATTGACCCTCGATAACTAGGTCAAGATAATAAATCACTAAGAACATCTCAAGGGGAATCAATAACTCACTGAAGGGGTTCCAATTCATCATATGACATTTGAATCAGAGTTCGGATGAAAAATTAGTAGGAAATTATTCCTCTGGCACTGATGTTCATGATACTTGGGTGAGTCCTTCTATCTATCTAATAGAATATGAGGCTACAACTCATTTTTGAGAAAAAAAAAGAAAATTACACCCCATTTACTAATAAATACATGTTGTGTATATTCTTGATCCTTTTCTTCTTCCAAATTCCACTTACACGTCACACTCAAGTCTACTGACTTGCCTTACACAGCTTGTACTTGGATTACACACCATATAACCCCTAGTCACATCATGTTACAAAACTATTGCTAGTACTATTCTTATTTTCCCTCCTCTTTCTCAAGTACAACCTGAAGGGAAAATATTCTTACCTAAAAGGCAGAACCACGTTCTTATAGTATATTTGATAGAGTAATAGTTAATTACTTTATCTATCCATATTTTGTTTCATTATAGTGTGATGAATGGTTGGATTTGATGTTGTACTCTTGGAACAATTTCTTTAATTTGGAGAAATATATATTGCTATTGTTGTCCATCAATATCATATAAGGGACACCAAATTTGATGTTTATGATAGACTTAACTAAACTGGTGATATTCTTTATCCTGAATTTCTTGAGGTGTATTACCTTTGGCCATTTATAAAGAAAGTCAGACACAATAAGGATGTACCAAAACTACATAGGTGTGGTTGGGGGATATGGTCCCACAATTTCTATTCATTATACAAAGAACATCCTAGAATAAGTATCAGTAATTATCCACTCATGGCATTTATGGATGATGTTTTCATGAATATTTCATACATGAAATTTCACATTTAATTCCATGAAATCATGTATCATTGTTTTCTTTTAGTAACCAAGACACCTAATTTCATGGGAGAGTCTGGTCCTGGGCTAATGAGCACAGTAAGAACCCCAATGAACTTCTTCTATAGATGCTAGAATCTCTCCATATGCAAGGCATATAAAGATATTTCCATTGAAGCCTCATTTGTAGAGGTATTTTTTATCATTAGGCCTATGTAAAAGGTAAATGTTCCCTTATCAGCGTTGATTCTATTCTCTTTTAGATTTTTATAATAGGAGTGTCCAAATTTTAAGGTAATTATATATGAGATCAATCCATCTAGGGGTGGATATAGTTTTATCTTTCTATGGGGAAGTTTTGACCATATAGATTTCCTCCACATAAAAAACGATGACTAATGATACCTCCCTTCAGCATGTGATGTGGAAAACCACTTCATCCTAATCAGGGTCAGCCAGGAATATAGTTTCATCATCCAGTGAGTCGGCATGAGCATTTTGAAATGGAGGTACATGACATAATGTTGTTTCAAGATGGAATTCATCCATAAATCCTATTAAGTAGCCAATGGGAGGGGAAAATTATTCAATATTGATGAAATTTTCATCGTTGATTTGTTTGATCACTAAATCCAAATTCCTTTTAATAGTTGGGTAGGATATCTAATGTTGTAGGGAAAGCTTCATGTTTTAAATGAAGGACTGGTATTCTTCTTCATTATTAGTGAATCCTTCAGATAGTGGGAAAGAGAATGGAAAATTTTCTTTGTCTGGGTAAACAAATACAATCCAAATACCAACCCATTTTTTTCATTTTTTTAATCCTCTTGAAAATAAAACTTTAGGGGGACTATCAAAATACATTTCACATGTCTGGGGAGATTCATGGGAATATAAAACCTCATTGTATAGATGTTTGGTGTCCACTTTTGTGATTTATAGAGAATGATGGGCCAAAAGAAAATCATATTGTGTCTTCCCTTTAACTTCCTTAAATGACACTAACTGAATTTCATATTGTTTCATAGTAACTACCCATTGAAAAACACTCCCTGCCAATATAGGGCATCCAAGGATTTACTTTATTTGGTCAATACGAGAGACCAAGTGGAATTATTGATGTTGTATGTAATTCATTAGCTTTTTAATTATAATGATGATTATGAGTAAATTCTTCTCAATATTGGATCATCAGGTGTCAATGCTAAGAATCTTTCAACAGAGATAGTAGAGGCTATTTTTATTCCTTGCATCCCTTTTCTATGTGAGGAGAGAACTAAGAGATTGTTCCATAGAGGAAACACATAAGATATGAATTATTACATGAACTGGTGGACTCAAGTTCAATGGGTATAGTATGTACTACTTGATATTCTCATACTCTACTTGGAAATCATCATCCCATTAGTAGGAAGCTCCTTTTTTCAATAAAATTGTGATGGATAGAGATTTTATTGATGTATTTTCTATGAACCACTGAATATAAGTTAGTTGTCCATTGGTCCCCCTAATATCTTTCATATTTAAAGAGTGTTATGTTGTTATGGTTATACTAGTCTTTTATAGATTGACCTCGATTCCATTGTAGAAAAACATGAAGACACATAATTTCTATAATGTTACTCTGGAAGCACACATTAGAGAAATAGTCATAAAAATATTCTACCAAAACATATCAAATATTGTTTCAAGATCTATGAGGTGATCACATCATTATTGAGATTTTACTACCATGTCATCAACATAAACTTTTTTCATTCTGCCTATGAATGGATTAAAGATATGATTCATGGACCATAATTAAGTAATGTTAGTTTTCATTAATCCAAAGGGAATTACCCGGTAGCAAAGTATCCCTGGATGTTCTCTGAATAAGGTGGCTTTCTCATCTTCAAGGGCCATCATTATCTAATTATACCCTCAATAACCATCAATGGAGTAAAAGACTTGAAAGCTACAATTTTTATCAATCAAAAGTTCTATAATTAGTAATAGGAAACCATCATTTAGAAATTATCTATTATTGTATCTGAAATCAATATAGAAATAGATTTTCCAATTATTCTTCTTGATATAGATGATTTTGGTGAGCCATTTTGGTATTGAAATTCTTAAAAATTGTTGGATTTGATCAATTTTTCAAACTATGAAACAATATTATTATCATCATAGGGGTTCATCCTCATCTTTTCCTACTATAAACGTCAATGTTCATCAGGTAATTCTATGGGATGCATAGCTAAATTAGGGTTCATCCTAGTATTTTTTTTATAATTACAATGAAATATTTGTTGATGCTACTTTATAAATGAAACATTCATCTCCTTCCGCTAGAGAGATATTGTGCCACTAATAAAAAAAGGTTATTGGTATTATTATGTTCCAAGATTCACCTTTCTAGTCTCCTTGATGGTAGTGGAGACACCATTCTCAAATATGGGAGGGGTTTTCCTGAAGTCATCCTTCCCCTTCCATATCTATCTCCATGGAGCCATCGTCAAACATTTGGGGTAATAATAGGGAATCTATATCACTGTCAAGTTAATATCGTACATGGGAAGAGACATTATAACCCTTAACTACCAGATTTGTGGTAGATATATTAGAGGGATGCGTGTTTTTTTCATGCTTCCATAGGGTATATAAGGATCTTCTAAATATTGAGTTTTATATAATCTATTGGGAAATCATTAATTATTGTTCATGAAATGAGGGAAATATTAGATCTTTATATAGAATTATTAGTGTAGTCCCCTTTTTATGAATCCACTTTAGCTAAAATGATTGTCATTACAAGGACATGAGCCAATGTAGCTTGTTGTTTATGATGTCTTACCAAGATTATGTTTTCCACCTCTTTTGATTTATGGTTATCACATAATCAGTATTGGTCGTTCTCCTTGGATTTTCAGGGTAGGTCCCCAATACATTTTTGGATAAAACCTTCAAAACAACATCCACCATTTTATTCATCATTCTTATAAAAATATGCCTTTGTACGTATGTCTTTAGAAGAGATGACGAGGGAGATATAACCATGTAGTATTTTCACCATCCCATTGATGGGGAATTTCAAGAATTGATGATATTTTTTAGGTATAGTTACATGGATGTTAATACAATGTCTCCCAAGTATGAAATTGTATGTTGGGTATTGGTGGATAAAAATGAAGTTAGTGTTAGTTGTTAGATCCCAAAACTAAGCCATGGGATTGATCTTATCGAGGGAAATTTTCTCACTCTTATTGTACCCTTGAATATATTTAGTTTTTATATATGATTCCCCCCCCCACTATATTCTAAATGTAATAGGTTCTAAATGGGGATGAGTTTGATTCCCAAAGAACTGTTAAATATATCCCATTAGTTTTTGACATTTTTGATTTTACCTAAAACATATAGTGGTATAATATGTCCCTAGATAACTATTTCCTGATCCTATTTTGTGAATGAGATGGTGACATAACATTTTGATGTCATATTATTCAATTAGTAATTCGTGAATGCAACAACTTCACTCTTAAATACCTATGGGAACTACAGGGCAGGGATGAGTGCCTCAATTTTTTATTTTTTATTTTAGAGGTCATATAGGATTGATATTTTAGTGTAACAACCACCAAATATTTTCAAATGTTGTATTTTTGGGCTAGAGGTTTGAACTTCCCATAGTAGGTTTAATCCAAAAATATATGGCTCAATAGTTGTGGTGTTTATGGTGGATATGACTAGTTCTCGAGTAGTGGTCAAAGGAGAATCTAAATCATGTGGCATAAGTCATGTTGAACTTCCATTTTTTGGAATGATCAAATAATAGTACAATCAAGAGTTTTCCTATTAAATAACTGGGATTCAAGGATTGTTGGAGAGATATGAGGCATCAAAATTTTTCACTTGTGCTTGATGGGGTGATCTACCATGGTTTTTGGATACATATATGTATCTTGTATGGATATGACCAAAATATTGGGTTCGACCATGCCCACAGCATCCCCTGTATCCTTGAAATCATTATCTTCAACCTCCACCTCTCCAGTTAAGTATGGGGAACTCACACTCAGAGAAGTATTCATCATCATAGAAGGAATGTTTTAAGTAAAATACATTAACTAAACCAAAAATGAACTCTTTGTCTTATGAGAGTCCATTTGGTAGGGTGGGGTCCATTCTTATAATGTTTAAGGAAATAATTCTTCATTAGATAGAGCTTTTGCAGCTGTTGGATATGGATCTTTAATTTATGTTTTTTCCTATGTATAATTATTTTGTATGACTTTGGGTGGTGTATTAAATTATTCTAGACTAATTACCAAGTTCATTTTTGGTTTATGAAGTTGTTTTCTCATAGAGGCAAGATCTTGATCAACTATCTTTTGAGTCATCTATTTATCAAACTTTTCCCCATGCCTAGATGAAACCTCTTTCCAGTCACCCTATTCTTCTAGTAGAGTGATGGATACACAATTCAACTTTGTTGGGACCTTCTCTAGTATCATCTTTCTATAATATATCATTCTTTAATGATTGTATTTTAAGTAAAATCAATCCTTTATGGTGTGACCTAACCTCTTATGAAATGGTTAGTAGTTAAGATTATCAGTGAAGTTGACCTTATTCCGTTTCCTTGGCTCCAGTAGCTAGATTATGTTATTTTATAGGATTGAAATGAAATATATAGGGACCTATTCATTTAAGAAGGTATATTATTTATTCATATATTCCAAAAATAAAGGATTACAATGATATCCTTTTTCTTCTAACTAAGTGATATTTTTTCAATACTATCGATCGACAGAAGGGGATGGATGATTTAGGACCTGCCTAGGATCTTTAATGGGAAAACCTAATGGTTTGATGTTAATAGAAGAAGTATCTTATTTACCTAAACCTCTTCCCTATTTTAAGGGCATCGGAATGGATTTATCTTGAGTCTGCTAAATATAATCTTTTAGGCATTGTGCCATCTTTGCAAACTAATAGAATCCTCTTAGATACTTCATCAATATAAAAAGTGTTCTAATATCATCCTAATAACTTTAATTATATAGTTAAAATAATGTATATTGATACAAAGGTATACTTAGGGAATAGGTTAAACCTTTCTATTTGGAAATGAAGTCATAAACCCCATCATTTCCCATTGTTGATGATTTTTAAGGTAAAAGATTATCATTTTTATTAATGTAGAACTAAAATGGTAATGGAACTGATTATGATCGTCTCCACATCTTAAAATGGATCCTATTGGAAAGTTTCTACACCAAAAAAGATTGTCTCTATTGGAGTTTTTTTGAAAACATCTCAATTTGGTTTCTACCTTCTGATCTCAAGGGCCCATCATTAGGCGACTTCAATACATGAAGTGATTGTGATGCTATTCTATATATCATGTTCATAAACTTTTGAAAATATATGATTATTAAAATTGTTCAAGAGGAATGTTTCATCCACTAATTTGGGATATGTATTAATTTCAGGCTGCACTAGTGCACACAACTCTGCCATTGTTTCCATTCAAGTAGTTGGGGATTCAATGGAGTTGAGAAGTTCTTGTGGTACCACAATTTGGACCACCTCTCATATATAGTTATAAATAGATTCCTAATTAGGTGTCTCCATTTTCATATCCCATTGATTCTCAATCTTTGATAAGACTAAATTATCATTCAAATGAGGGAGAGGCTATCGCCATAACAGAGGACCGTTGTGACCATCCTCAAAATCATCATTTATGTTGGCTAGTTTACTAGATTCATATGCAACATAATGATCATATTCCAGTCTTATAGTAATTTTATCTCTTTTCCTAATGTATGATATGAGAGATATTCTGATCTTTTTTAATATAATACCAATAGGGAATGTTTCCACTGAGTACTTCCTTATTGAGCTATCTGATATTTTTTATCTAATTCTCATATTGTTCCATCCATTCATATGATAAGGAAATTTAAACTCTTCTATGTGGTGAGTGGGATGTATCCACACAATTATTTTTAAACTTATAATTTTTCCACCATGTAGGTGAAATTAATCATTCTGAGGTACCATATCAGGATCTTTTTCTGATTCCATGTACGTTCAGCCTCATTTTGTGCATCAAGATCACCTTCCTCTCGAGTATTGGTTTCTTTTTTGTATCCCTCTGTATTTAAATATTGGTTTACATTACCAATTTTGTTTGAAGTGATCATGTTCATTGATTTGTATCAGGAAGTGGTAGTTATCCTATTTATCTCCATGAAACAAGGTGATTTTGTACTACTTACTCCTCATTCAAGGGTTTCACTGAGGTCATTTTGTTTACCCCTATCCATATTGAACAATTTTTTTGCTTATGTTCCTTATAGATTTTAATTTAATTTTCTATAAAAAACTCATATATTGGTATATTAATAGTAAAATTAATGGATTTTTTGGTCATGCATGCTGAATGTGATAAAATAAAAGGTTATGTCTCACGGTGGGAGTAATGGGTGGGATGTCTTCTGTCAATATTTACCACCCAACCTAGAGAAGAATGATTCCTTCTTAGGTGATGAGAATGATAAAAAGTATCCCAACCCTATGGGATAAAAATGATTTCAGGCCATTATTAGAACTTTATGACCTTATTATTGAGGATTTTAAGATTCTAGTAGAGGATCTAATGGATCCGAAAATGAAAATTTAGATATAAACATCCCCATCAATGAGGGTTGTAGTTTATTTAGAAAAAATGGTACTTTATAAAGTATCTCATTAGGGTGTGATGACTATGGTGGTGGTGATTGATATAAAAATCCCATCCTTTCCAACTGTGTTTGTTTTTTAACTGACACCGATAGTTCATGAATCCTGTCAGGGTTTTATGACATGAGGGGTGGAGTTGGTTGTAAAATTTACTTATAGTTTTGGGATGGGTTCATTCTTAGATGGAAACTATGGAAGATTTAATTTATATCTATTTGATTTTGTTAAATTATACTCATGTAAGAGCTATATTCAATGATTTCTTTTGAGGGGAGTCAATTCTTGCAGGAATATTTTTTGTAGTCCACAAATTTGGCTTCCCTATCCAAAATTCAATCCCATTATTTTGAGGGGCCAAACTTAGGAGACTATTGGAGTTCAATCCCTCTCTATGTGACTTATATACACATTTAATGTGGATTAATGTCACTGTATTGACCAACTTGCCTATTTTTTCCATTCTCCCCTAATTCCTCTTATGGATATGACATTATAGAATTCCTTTTCTTGGGAGATTTTATGTTCCAATGCCATAATTAAGTACAACACACTATATTTTCCCTATCCACATTGACATACATTCAATGAGGATATAAAAATTATTGAAATGAGAGTTGTTATGAAATGGATACAAACACTTCATATGAATTTTTAACGGTCTTCCATCCCTGGGTTTTAGGATATGGGTAATGTAGCCAAATCCTACTAAAAACTAAGTGTATTTATAAATACCCTCTTGTCCTTGATAAGGAAGGTGTTTACCCATCAACGAATTATGATCCTCCCACAGGTTCTGGTGTAAGTAAAAAATTTACCCATTCTATAGATCATTTAGTATTTCATAGTTGAATTTAGTAGTGGGATAGAACATCGTCAGGGGTGGTTCGGGTTAACTTTCTCCATATATACATGTATTCCCCTTCTTCATTGGAATTTTATGCCTCTATCTTATTAGACCAAATAGGATGCTTATCTAGGTCCCTTACTGACTGTGATTAATTTATATTAAAAGTTCATGTGACACTATATATGGTTAACCCTGGTATTTTAAGAACCATTCAATATAAAGTTATTTGATTTTTGAACACCTCTCTATATAATGTTTACTAATAAGGGGTGATATCCTTTGTTGGGAGATATATTACGTTTGAAAATAATTTTATGGTGAAAATCATGATTAGATTCCATTTGATCCATCTTTTCACTAATTCGATGTGTAATATCAAGATAGTGATTTCCTAATTCTTTGGTTTAAAAATCAATGGACCCTTGATGTGTGGTATATATGCTTTATAAAACCTCAAGTACATTAGAATTGATAATAACATGGATATAAGCCTAATTATGAATCTTGGAAAGAATATTCCAACTTTATTTTAGGTATTGAGTAGGGATATGTGACTGATGCATGATCATTTCTATAATATATTGATATCCATTTTTTCTATGGGGATATGAGCCCTCTATTGAAAAGATACTAGATTATTCTAGTGAGATTATATATTATTGGAAGTAATATGTTCTCTCTTATTGGTGTTGGTTGGAATACTCCAGTAAATATTGGATGGTGTAGGTGTATTTTCTAGGTTCAAATATGAATTCCCCTTCAGAATATACAAATGGAACTATTAAATGATGTAAGTGATATGAGCCTCCTCCTATATAGCCTTTAAATGATTTTGGTGCATTCTTTAATCATATAAAGTAGGGATATAATCCTAGATTCCATAATATATTGTATTTTTTTAGTAGATTAATTAGAAGGGAAATAAAACTACTCTAAGTTGAAATCCATATTGTACTGATAAACCTTCAGTGGGGAAGGGATTTTATCCCATACATGTGCCTTATGATTATGTCACTAGTCTTTTTTGAAAATAATGTACACAAATTCTAAGGCATGTTCTAACCTATGTTGGTGATCCTCAATCTAAATTGTTTTATGATCTCGAACCTATGTCTCTTCCTTTACCCAAATATGTTGATATTCTACCTGGATGAGATAATTAATATGTTCTTACTTTATAGTAGCAACCTATTTATCTTAATCATGGTGATATTATTCCCCAACTATTTGGATAGGGATATGTTTATATCCCTACATCTGTATTAGATATAGAATATGATAACATAACTATTCTATTTTTTTAGAATATAGTGACACTTCTAAAAAGTTTTTGCAGTAATGTATGTTTGTACATTATCTATCTTTTAAATATACTTGCATAATACTTTGATTTAATTAAGGATATAATCCCACTACTTTCCTCTTTGTGCGATCAAAATATGAAAATGGGATTAATGTGTGAAGTAATGGATATTTACACCCCCATTCCATCTATAAGAATATGAATCTTGACTTGATCTGAGTGAGTAGAGATATAAACCTTCCCTCTAGCCTCTTACAAAATATGATAAATGAATTCATCAATGGAGCTATGGATATGATCCCACTCTTATTTATCCATATATTTTTTTCACTAGGTGATATGTCCTTGGAACTTATGCATTAGTGTCCGGGGTATAAATTTTTTAAGTGGTGATCTTAGTAGGAGACTGAGGGAAACTAGGAAGATGATGCTGGTGATGGTTGTTGATTGGATCCATCTTATGAAGCCTCTAAACAAGAATGGATCGAGATTCAAAATCATGATCTAAGATCCAAAGAAATGTATTCTAATTATTTTCATACTCTAGGGATAAGGTTTTGAATTTATTAGTTGTGATTAGTGGTGAAAAAGGTTTCATTGAATCTTTCCATGAATAAGATGGACATGTATTCTTCAGTGTTTCAAAACCACTACGTGTTGCCTCAAGGGTTAGGATCATATCATGTTAGTGGTATTCTCGAACCATCATGTTATCCACTCAATGCTGAGGGAATTGTGTGGGTGAAGGTTTTTCACATACCGTTGAGGTTACTATTATAGATGATGTTCTAAAACATTTTCATGATGAATAAATGTTCTCTGGTCAACATGCTTCTAAGATCTATTTTTTATGTCACAAAGAAAAGAAGAACCCTAGTCACTGATTAGTGTATCATCCAAAGTGTGAAACATGATCAATTATTTATCAATAGTTACACAATTTTCTTTTATTGTTCTTGGTTTGAAAATTTTTATCATGTAGAATTTTTAGAGAGTGATTTTCCTTTTTCATGGGAACCATTGTAAATAAATTTTATTGAAATATTTCATGTTGGGCGTACCATTTTCATTTGAGTATGGGATGAAAAAAGGTCAGACTCATGGTAAAGATATAATTTTTTTATTTTCAATATTTTATGGCGGGTTCTGTATTATTTTCATCTTGTCATTCTGGTCCAATAGTGTTTGTGATGGAATCAGTATAGTTTCACAATCAATAACATTGGTAGGGTTTATCCATAGAAACACCCAACAGTTCCTACATCAATAATAAATTTAGGCCTGCTTTCCAATGGATAAATATCATTGTTGTTTCAAGATTATAATCAATTAAGAAATCACATTGTTTGAGAGGATGGTATTTTTTCATCATCACTAAATTTTCGGGGAAATTTTTTATATTATGTGAATCTCTTATCAATTTAAGATATGGCCTTTAATATCTTCAAGATTCTGATACGAGACATGTTATTCTAATAAAATGATCAAGTTTTGAATCATTTTATGTGTAAAGGGAGGTTCTATTAATGAGAAAATATTTAAGTATTTGAGGTTCATCATCCATATCTCTTTATTTATTATAAACAGGTACCTACTTATATTTTGAATCCATATAACTAGGCACTCTGTGGTTTAATACAATCTAGGGAGGTGATTGGTGTTTTGAGGATGGGATTAAAATTTCAAGAGGTTTCTTATGTATCCTATTTATAATAGGAATCAAAACCCATTTATTTCTTTTAATTCCAATCCATTAAGTTTTATGTCATATGTAAAATACATATATGGGGGTACTTAGGCACCAGGTATGGAGATAGATATGTAGGAAGGTGTCATATGTATCTTTATTATAATAAGAATTAGAGTAATCATAGTTCAATATTCCCTCAAATCATTGATGGATGGTATTGTATAGTTTATTCCTAGGAGTGTTATTACCCTGTGGTTTAATAATATTAGAATTCCTTCAGGACATTAACCACGGTGGATGACATTGTATTGGGGTAGATGTATCATGTCACTGAATGATACTAACAAACTAAGTTTTACCTAGCTATAGGAAATTTATTATCATAGTGATATGATCATTAAAATCTCTATACCAACATAGTCTATTCTTGGTGTGAGAAAAAAGGGATGACTAGTGAATAGAATCACCTAATGTAGATATAGGACTTATACATTGGGGAGATCCTAATGGGTTGTTTGGTATGGAGCTCGGGCCTTAAAAAATTCCTATGTATCCTGTTTATAGAAGGAATTAATGCCCTTGTAATTCAATCATCTTCTCAATATTCTGATGGATGAGGAAGAATGATAAACCCAAAGGAGAGTTCTGGTACCATAGGTTATAGTGTATGAGATATTGAGGGACATACACCAAGTTGGATACATGTTGGAGGCTATCTAACCCTTAACATCAAGTAAATAAAGAGTAGGAACCATGATTGGTTAGCTGGACAAGTCTAGATGACATTAGGATCACTTAGTACAAATAGGATTTATTATTATCCAGTTATAAACCATTATGGATTCTTCCCGTATGAAAGGCGAATTCCCATCCAAAGACTCATCATTTGGGGTTCACATGAGTTGAGGGAACATTCCCATTCCCTCTTGTTATATAAGGATGACATTTCTTTGCATATATTCTTGAAATATATAGCGTTTCTGCCTGATATATCCTAATTATCTTCCTAACAAGTCTTGATGGTTTTCTGGACATGTAATCTTTGTCTTAATGATTTGTATGATGATGTACTAACATGTAATAGATGTCTGGAAGACATTTCTATAAATGGTCATGTGATCCAGATTAATTTCTTTGGACTCTTCATGTGATCTATTAAGACACATCCAATGGTGTCATATGATCAAGGATAAAATTTCAGAGGGATGTTGTATGATCTAGATGACATGTTCAAGGGAATTCATGTGGATTGGATGATATATCTGGAGGACTTTGTGTAACTTCGATAACATGTTAGGAAGACATCACATGATATGGATGACATGTCTAGGTGTTTTTTATTGATCTATATGACATGTTTGAGTGTTGTTGCATGAAAAATTAATCTATCAGGAAAAGAGTATGGAGCCTTATCATGAAAATCAATGTATCTATATTAATTTATGGAGTCAATTTTTTCATAATTTATTACCTAAAAGCCTGAATTTTTATCAGTAATTGGTTGGATGGTATCACACAACCAATTCAACACATTGAAACTCCTCTGAATAATCTCACCAACAAACCAGAAGTCCTTCGCATGATCAATTTGATGATCATGAAAATCATATATACATATATATATATATATTCCACTTAATCCCTAAATTCATTCCCTAGTTTATCTAGTAAAAGACCCTTATGATTGCATCTATTTCATCTCTAGCAAGTCTTCTATCACATACATATTATCATGTGTGTCTATTATTTTATCCAAAAGGGAGGAATTTATTATCCTTTCCACCCTGGATCTACACCGCTTCACATGGTACATATATCTGATTTATGGTATTGATTTGGTAGAACATCACATGTTTCAGGTGAACCCTTGTTGGGTCATCCATGGTGTCATATTTAGTTTTCATGATAAATAATAATAATGAGATCAATCCATTATCAATATATTTATTTCACCCATGGATTTTCAATGGTCTTTCACATAATAAAATCAACAAGTCAATGTTCCTTAAAATGATCAGGCTGAAATATCAGGAAGTGTTCATGAGATCAAGAACCCTATCAATGTGGTTTTCATGTGACAGTGAGAGACTTGTATTGATCACTTCTCGAGATCATGTTGGATTTCCATAGTACCTTCATATTAGAAACAACATAACACTCCTTAAAATAAAGGTACCACCTTATTCATCTTTTATTTTATAAGATGTATGGAATTTTTCCATTGATTTTCTTTCAAGGTGTTTCATGTTCAAAAAAAATATTGAGATCCTTTTAATGATATAGGTGACATGTCTAGCAGCCTTTATAGTATGAGGTCATAATGTTAGTGGGGCTTTCACATGATCAATGGACTAGACTTGTAGAACACATCCGACATTCGTATGAAAATCTATGTAACACCATTTCACTTGAACCACACCTCTTTTTCACCTTTTATTATTTATCCAAAAAATATTTCTAATTTTCCCATCCATTTTCCATTAAGGTGTCACATGATCGAATCTATGTGTTTGAGGGCCTTATTATGATGAAAATTTCATTCAAAAAAAATTTTATACAGCATGTATGACATACTTCTAGGGATGTTTCCTAGTCATTAAACTAATCACATAATCCATACAGGACCATAATGTGAAAATCAATGTTACTTATATCGAATGAAGATTCATACCTTTTCAGATTTTATTTTATAATTGGATTTGGGTGATTTCTAGGCATCAATCAGTAGACATATAGCATGAATATAAGAACTCATCACAAATGGTTTTTATGATATAAAGGACTTGTCATAAGGGATTCATATAATAACATGGGAACTCTGATGGGGTTTTTTTAGGATAAAATGGATTTAGTGAAATATTTTCATGTAATCATTATCATATCACATGAAATTAATAAGCTTATTTCATGAAATTTCTATGGTCATGTTACTATGTATCTTCTTGGGGATCGCATGATTTGTGTGATATGACATCCTCATCTCTATGTAGCCATGCTTCCCCATTATTCATTTTTTAGATAAAATAATACCAATGTTTCAAGTGTTTATTTGATCTAAAAAAAATTTATGCTCATTTTGTGGGCATCAATATCCATATTTAATTATTTAAATGATTTGGATTCCTATTTATCCAAACCATGTGCCAAAAAATTGGATGAAACAACCTCTATCACTTCACCCTACATGGTTTACTCACAAATTTTACCAACCCATGAACCAACCATGCATGTGGCTTAGAAAACCTGAACAATTTTGTGATTTATTTGTTTAAATCTAGGAATAAACCATGTTCCATGAATCTTTCCCAAACTAAGACTTAATTTCTCTTTTACAACATCCCAAGTTTTTACCTAAACCATTCTCTAACTATGCATGCAAGTCACGCTCTGAAGAAATTAAATTAAAATTTACAAGAGGGATAGGTTGTATCATGGTTCCCCTTAAATTATGCACCCCAAACCTTGATCATTGTGTTGAATCCACAAAAAATTATAAAAATTAACCCAATGATAGAGAGATACATCTGAACACATAGGGTGCCCTCTAAGCCTCATTCTATGTCTGAAAAAACATCCTTAATACTTTTTTAATCTTAGAATTCTATTCCTATTTTTTTATCAAAATTCATCCAATCCAGTAACTGAAAATTCATATTTCTTCTAAAATTATCATGTCCAAATGGACATGATACTTTACATTATGGAATATAGATTCCCTAAAGTTATTTAAGCTATGGATTTATCTACTTTTTAATCCATGAGGGGAAGGATTTTTTAGTGAGGAATTGAATTAGTTTCTTTCCACACTTTATGAATTTTAAACCTACAAACCCTCTGTACCTATTTATTTTTCGGTTTATGTTCATATAATTTATACCATTTAGTGTTGAAATTTTCGGTTATACATATCTGACCAATAGTGATAAAATTTTAAGGTCAAATCTCTTTGAATAATAGTAACAGGAGTCTATATAGTAATAAGGGTGATGAAAAATCATTAGAAAATGAGATATTAGTGCTATGTAAGATATACTAAAACTAAGGTGTCAATAAAAGGCAGTAAACAAAATATCCAAAATGAAATATGGGATCTAAACACTAGGGTAGATATAATTATTGAGTGAGACTAAAATTTATTTCTATGACTTGGATGAAGTATATACATCACCACATATCTGATGGTAATAGGAATCAAGACACATGAATATCATAATATATTATAATTTTATCCTAGAAAACATACCTAAAAGAGAACTCATTCCAAATTAAGGGGCCCAAAATAATATGATGAATAGGGGTATTTATTTTTACCATATTTGGTGCTGGTTCGAATTTTGAAAACTCATGAATCACTAGGTATCATGTGGTAACTAGAATCAAGCCACAAGTAGTCCTAAAATAGCGACCTTGCAACATAACTTTCTTATATTTAAGGAATTAATATGATGTTCCCATAGAGGGTTTACCTATAGAAGTGGAAAGTTCTACATGAATTTTGAAAACCATAATTATAGGGAGTGATTCCTTGAAATTGTGGTCATTTTAGCTTATTGTAAATTTTAAGATAAAGAATAATTCATGGGTGACACTTATATAGATATTAATATTATGTCAGGAGGTTAGGTAATATATAACATACATCTTTATATATTTTAATGTATTATTGATGAACCATCATGTCTTACAATTTTTTTCTTGCAACCAATACCACTTCAATATTGGTTAATTATATTCAAAATTGTCAATATTATATATGGTGGAAATTCTTACAACTAGGATTTAGTGGTCATGTAAATAAATTTTGTATGATAATGTTCATATTTTATTTTATTTACGGTCATATTATAAGTAATTGGTTTCCATATAGTTTAGGGTCATATGAGGTGAACCTAGATGTTACATAGTTTAGGTTCATACAACATGGACAATTATTTCACCACAAACCTATTCAAAGTATTCATTATAATATATTTGATTATTGGAAGGCATGAAACACCCTCTATTATCATGTTCTAGAGTTATGATTCATTAGAATATAACTTGTGTATGTGTTGTAGTGATCCCCATTTTTTCTCAATTTTGGAGGATTATAATAAATAATTATGAGAGTTATCAGATCCAGAAACTAGTCTCCTTGGATAAAAGAGATTATATAAAATTTTCTTTTAAAATATTATATGACTATATTTGGATGAAAAATTTCATCTTTTAGTGTTCCTAATATTTTTCCCTAAATTTTCTCTAATTCATTAATCTGTATCTATGACTAACGGTCTTCTAAAATCTAGTCATAGATGTTGATGAAAAATGGGGGTGATTGCATATTAATGAAAAAAAACAGTTTTACCTTACATGGTCAAATATGGTTTATCTTTTGTGAAAGTATAGGTTGTGGTTTTAGAGGACCAAAAACTAAGTATGATATTCCCTAGGAAATACATCTTGACTATTTCCACCCTAATTTGGAAGATATATTATAAAGTTTTCCTTAAGGCCTATATCTGTAGGGTCACTAATGAATTATATTGGGATGAGTAGTTAGAATGAATATTTTATACTTCATGCAACCTATTTAATTTGTAATAAAGATAATTGGTGCTATTTTATGTTAAAATATAAGGGAAAAAAATCTAGTGAAAATATTAATCTTCACAAAATTGATGTTAACTTTTGTTCTGAATTCATTGGGAAGAACTGCTTGGGGACATTTTGAGATGAAATTAGTGGTAGGAAGTATTCACTTGAACTAAAAAGTTATGTATGGATTATATAGATCCTAAATCATGTTTTTGTTCAATTTTTTTTATAATTATAAATATAACATCACTACATTGATATTTATTAAAACATTTAATCTAAATTTATATTTTGAAAAGGTGTGTGAAAATTTCATGCAAGTTATGGTTTAACCCTTTTAAATTCACATGAACACTTTTATTATAATATATTTTCCACCATTTTAAAACATTCAATATTTTTTCCTAATCAATAATAATTAGTATACCAATTTCATTTTGACGATGATAGTTGGATCACATGTTGAAAGGAAAAAGTGGTTATAATGTCAATGATTCATTGGATTGAACATAATAAACCTTAACTAATGATTTCGTCCATATCATCATAATTGATACTTATATTTGGATGAAAATTTTATATATAATATGGTACTCATTTTATAGAATTTAATTCATATGATGTGACATCTATTTAACATGATAACTCATCCTAAAATACATCTCAATACAGTGTAACGATACAAAATTTTTTATATTTTTTGTTTCCTAATTTTTTGTGTTATTTTATTTTATACTCAACAAAACTATATTTTTTAATTAACGAAGTTAGTATAATTAAATGAGACTATTCAGTTTTGATGATTATATGACTGTTTTTCAATATGACCATTGGAAACTAAACTCTTAACATTACAATCATTGTTTATAAATACAAGTGATCTTGGTTAATTAATACAGAAAGAAGATTCGATGGACTCATCCAGTAGACTCGAGTCATTCAAAGCCCATATGATGGAACTTGGGAAGGAGGTAGTACCATTGGGATTTTCTCTGGACCAAGCCCAAGCTGAACTTCATTATGCGAAGCATGAACAGAATCGCCTACGGGAGAAGTTCAATCTGATAGAGGTCACTACTCGGGCAATGTTGGTCGAGCCGCCCCAAGATTATGTCACCTTAGCACACCTTACACTTAGGTCATATGTTGGTGTTATAAGGGGATATGTAATGAGACCTTAGTTTCTTTGTGTAATCCTTTGATATAAATAGAATTGTTATTTCTTCTTAGGGTAAATTTTGTGACTTTCAAATGTCAAGATAAATATAGGATATATATTATTGATGAATTTTGAAAAAAAAAGTATATTTTAAAATATTTATGTAAACCTTAAATAATTAATAATGTGTAATGATTTTCAAAAAATTGTGTTCTACAGTTGTGTTCAGCAAGAAATCTAGAGTCTAATAAGATCAACTTAATTTTTGGTGAATAGTAAATTATGAATAGCAATTTTGCGCTTATGAATAGTAATATGAAAAAATGGAATAGTAAACTCACCTAATAAAGTACTAATATAATTTAGGCACCTTGAATAGGTAATTTTATTCAATAAAATAAGTAAATAACTGTTTCAGAAATTATGGGTTAAGTATTAGTTTTTTTGGGTGAATAGTGTTTTTATTTAAAAATAAAATTTAAAATATTTAAAATTTTATTTTCATAAAATGGAGTTAATTTTTTAATTCAGAGAATCGATATTAGGTTAAGATGAATTTTTGGGATTTTTCTGAAATAGTTGAATTTTCTGTGAATAGTGAAAATATAGTTTTGAGTTTCAGGTGTTTAATGACATCATTAAGGATGTAATAATTATGTAATCATTCAGGTCGACTTATGAATAGTATGATATTATATTATTTGTCCCAAGTAGCCAATACCATAGGAAAATACCATGGGAAAGCCCATGGTTTGTCCAAAACCACCGATGAGGTGTCCCTTGGAAATTAATGATTTGTTCCCTCACGTCTCCTATAAATACCAAGCCATTCCATCATTAATTTCATTACCAAATCCTCCCCAATTAAGTTCTGGTATCTTTAACTCCCAAGGAGTCCTCCCAAGGTGCCCTCAAGCCTCCCAAGGTCCCGACCTTTAAGGGTTCGAAGTTACTCTTCAATGTAAGGGAGTCTTTCACCCTCCTCTTTTAAGCCATGAATTATTTTATGTTGTGTCTTCTAGTTTCAATATCTTTATGTTGAGGAATTGTTATTATATGTTTTAATTACTTTCCATTTCATATCTAATTATTTAGATACCCTTTCCACTCTCGCCAATTTTTTTTCTGAATTTTTAAGTGACGTCGTTAGGATGCCGAATTTCTCGTAAAATAAATCGCATCATCTCTTATCTTTCATGTTTCCTTTTCATGTGCTTTGTCATTAAAATATCCATACCATGATATTATTATGTATCCATACTATATTATGAATTATTTATGAGTGTGTTACCCTTTTCCCATCTCTTTTCAATGTTTTCTAAAACCATGTTATATATATGTTGTGCTGCATAAAGTTCGCCTCAAAATTTCTACCTCTTTCACTCCAGAAATTATATTGTTTTATTTCAGTGAATACCTATACCTATTTCATTTCTTTGGGTTTTCATAAATACATAAAGATGATATATTTGATTCTGGAATTAACATACATATAACCCTCACTCCCTTTCCATAGGTTATAAATGACAAAATGATCTTATTTTTAAGAACTTTTAAAACGTCACGATATTGAAATGAACCCCATTTATTTTATTCTCCATGGGTTATTTATGAAATTTTTTATTATGATCTATGTTTTTCACATTAAAGTAAAAACATATTAAGGTTGCACCCTGATAGTTCTCCAATGCATTGGTGAAAGAAATTAATCTCTAGAGATGACAAGTTTCATGATACCTTGGTGAATAACCTTAGTAATATTTATGACACCTCGGGGATAAACCTTGGTGATATGTTCATGAATGTCTAAATGAAAATTTTTAGCCACATATTCAAGTTATGATTAATTTTCTTGTTATTATAATATTCCTCTTGTTCCATTTCTCATGTCTTCATATTTTTCATCAAGTTCTTATTGATATCACAAGTAAACTGATTCCCTTGTCTACCCCTTACTAGTACTTCTGCTCACCCTTTCCTTTGATGTATGTCTCCAAGATATGAGATGAAGTATGTATACATAGGATGAACCTATTATGAAGCCTTACAAGTGGTTTATAATAATGTTTTATGTTGTTTTCATGTATTATGTTCCTGATTTCCAAGACACTAGACTTTAAAGATCATCTGTTTATAAAATGTAAAGAAAAGTTATATAATGAAAAAGGTGGGATGCTATAGTTGGTATCAAAGGATAGTTTAGTTATTTATGGAAATTAGGATATGAAAAATTTATGAAGAACCCTATATAAATGTTTAAATATAGGAAAACTTCCTGGTATTTTGGTGAGTATTGAGTAACTGGTTTATCAAACAAATGCATCCCCATCTGGATACGAGCAGGTAGAGGCAGCTTTGGAATAGATGTACGTAGGGGTAAAATATAAAAACACCACTTTGATATAGACTCAAATGAGAACTGGTGCATGACAACGGGCCTTGCTGCACTATTGGTTACGACACTCCTGGGGGATACTTTTGGTTAATCTGAATCTTTTTATAAATCATTATGACGAAATTATATAGATATGTAATTGTTTAAGAACGAAGTTTTAAAACATAAAATCCTTTATTGTCAAATTCTTCATAAATAAAATAATATTCTCAGTGAGGTTTTATTATTTTATAAAATGGTGGGCAATAAAAGGAATCGTGCAAATGGTGACCACAATGGACCATGCACTGACGGCCCTCCGATGGAAGATTTAATGGAAACATTAATGCGAATGATGAACCAAATGACTCAAGTTATGGGAAATAACATGAATCAAGATGAGAGACCGATCTCACCATGATGGGAACAAAATTATGTTGAGTCCTTTATGCTTCAACAGCCACCAAACATTAATGGATCCACTAACCCATTGATTTTTGAGAAGTGGATCAGATCCATCAAGAAGATTTTTTTTGTGATCCGTTGTTTTGCACAAGAGAAGGTCACCCTAGCTGTCTATTGCTTAGAGGGAGAAGCTGATCAGTGGTGGGAACTGATTAAAACCCCAAGAAAAATAGTGGAAGTTGAAGCTATGGAGTGGGAAGAGTTTAGAGGGATCTTTGTCACTAATTATTTCCCTCGTTCCATGAAAACAATAATAGAGAATTATTTTCTCAAGCTAAAGAAGAAGGAGAATGAATCTGTGGGAAGATATGAGATAAACTTCACAAGGATTTTTCATTACACATCTAGCTTTGTCATGGATCCAAATGGTAAGTTTGATAGATTCTTTAGTGGACTGAGACCTCATCTGCGGAAGAACCTATCCAACCGAGACTATGACAGCTATGTGGAGATTGTGCGGAGTGCGATGAAAGTCAAGCTGTAGTTTGATGAGACACAGTGGTCTCATAAATCAAATGACAAGAAGAGATCATTAGAGCCCATCTTAGGGATGACCTTTGATTAGGGAAGAGGAGGCAAGAAAGTTCAACATTCCACGTGTAACAAATGTAGGAATAAGCATTCAGGGAACTACCTACATATGAGAGGGAAATTCTACAAGTGTGGAAGAGATGGACATATTGCGTGGAATTGTCATAGTGAGGTGAAACCTCAACTAACTAAAAAACGACAAAGTTAAGATGGTGAAATCCCTACCTGATTTCCAATTATTTAAGTGTGGAAAAGTTGGGTACTTTTCCAATCACTGTCCAAATCTGATGATTGTGGAGGGGAACCACCATCAGCCTTAGCAACGGCCAAGGGAACAAGGTTGTGATTTTGCTTTCACGACAGCTAATTTTGAAGCCCCAAATGATGTGGTAGAAGGTACTCTTGTTGTTCTCTCAACGCTAGCAAGTACTTTGTTTGATTTTTGTGTTACGAATTCCTTTATTTCCTCCAAGTTTGCAAAGAATTTATAATCAACCACCGATTTTCTAAAAGTAGAGTTATCATTCAAGAAACATGGTGGGATTATCCAAGAATTGTCAGTGATTAGAAACTCTAGTATTTACATTGGTGAGCACAATATTATCGCAAATATAGTAGTCATTCCTATGCTAGAATTCGATGTTATACTAGGGATAGACTAGCTCTCAAAGTATAATGGTAAGATAAAATATAGAAGCAAGGGAATCTCAGTAGTCTTGAATGGAAAACGTACATTAAACTTACTAGGAGAGATATCTCAACTGATATTTGTCTAGAATAACCCCCTATATCCTTTTTATAGAGTTGATCAATGAAGAAGAATAAGTTTATGAGAGTTTAATGATAGAAAGCTTCCCCATCGTCCAAGAATACATTGATGTATTTCCTAAGGAGTTGTCTAGACCTCCCCCAGAAAGAGAGGTAGAGTTCTCTATTGATCTCATACTTAGATCTTATCTAATATCAAAGACCCCAATAAGATGTAAAATTTGGAGCTAGGGGAATTAAAGAAACAACTTCAAGATCTTTTGGAGAGGGGGTTTATCCAACCGAGTGTGTATCCTTGGGGAGCACCAGTTCTATTTGTGAAGAAGAAGGATGGATCAATGCGGCAATGCATTGATGATCACAATGAAGAAAAAATACCATCTTTCTAGAATATATTACTTATTTGTCCAACTTCAGGGGGCTCAATTCTTCTCTAAGATTGATCTTCGATCTGGTTATCATCAATTGAGGGTGAAGAAAGAAGATATTCCAAAAACTGCCTTCCGATCAAGATTTGGGAATTATGAGTTTTATGTTATGCCCTTCAGACTCACTAATGAACCTGCTATTTTTATGGATCTGATGAATATAGTCTTTAAGGAATAACTTGATAACTTTGTGGTAGTTTTTATTGATGATATTCTCTTATATTCCCAAAGTCGCGATGAGCCTGAAGATCATATAAGGGATATTTTACAAACACTTCGGAAGGAGAGGATTTTTGGAAAGTTCAGCAAATGTGAATTCTGGTTACAATAAGTTGCTTTCTTGGGGCACACTGTTACCAATGAAGGAATCACAGTTGACCCTGCAAAGACAAAAGCTGTAGAGCAGTGGCCTCAACCAAAAAAAATAACTAATATTCGAAGTTTCCTTGGATTAGTAGGATATTATAAGAGGTTTGTGAAAAAAATTTCATGACTTTCTAATCCATTAACCAAGTTAACTCGAAAACGGTTCAAGTTCATTTGGACAAAGGAGTGTGAGGAACGTTTCCAAGAGTTGAAGAAGATATTGGTTACTGCACCCGTGTTAACTCTTACCTAAAGTGGAGAAGGATTCTTTATTTTTATTGATTCATCTCTCAAAGGGCTTGGGTGCGTCCTCATGAAAAATGACAAATTCATTGCTTATGCATCTCGACAGTTGAAGACTCATGAGCAGAACTATCCTACGCATGATTTGGAGCTGGCTGCAGTCATTTTTGCTGTGTAGATATGGAGGCAATATCTTTATGGGGAGAAATGTGATATATACACAGAACATAAAAGTTTGAAGTATATTTTCACACAAAATTAATTGAACATGAGACAAAGGAGATGGTTGGAGATTCTTAAAGACTATGATTGTTCAATTCATTATCATCCCGGAAGAGAAAAAAAAGTTGTTGTTGCATTAAGCAGGAAAGACCCAATTATTCTTTTCATGATGAGAATTTAAAGAGATCCATTGATCAATGACCTAGTAAAGTTGGACATGGGGATTATAAAGGAAGGGACATCATCAACCCTAACCCAAATTATTTCTCAACCGTCATTACTAGAGAATATTAAGGAAGATCAGAAAGAAGATTCTTTGTTATATAAGAATAATGAGGCTGTGAAGGATGGAAAGATTCCTGAGATCAATATTGACCAAGAAGGTGTACTAAAATTTCGTACAAGACTATGTGTTCTATCTATACCGAAAATAAAGGAAGAGCTAATGGAGGAAGCTCATAGATCTACTTTCTCTATACATCTTGGAATCACAAAAATTTATAGGGACCTTTGTGGTCATTATTGATGGGATTATATGAAATGGGAAATTGCTGACTACACTTCAATGTGCCTGGTATGTCATCAAGTGAAGGTAGAGAAACAACTTCCTAAAGGGGTATTGCAACCACTAACCATACCAGCATGGAAGTGGGACAATATCAATATGTAGTTCATCACTGGTCTCCCAAGAACTTTCAAAGGAAACAATTCAATATGGGTTATTGTGGACCATCTCACCAAGATTGCCTATTTTATCTCCATTCAAGAAGATTTCTCTCTTGATCAACTTGCTAGGATTTACGTAATGGAAGTGGTAAGGTTGCATGGATTTCCACTTTCTATCGTAGCTGATCGTGATCGAAAGATCACATAAAAATTCTAGAGATTTCTTCAACATGCTCTGATCATTGAATTGAATTTCAGTATGGCCTCTCACCCCTAAACTGATGTCCAATCTAAATGGACTATTCAAACACTAGAGGAAATGCTGAGAACATGCTTATTGAAATTTAAAGGTGGATGGGATAAACATCTCCCTTTAGTTGAGTTCTCTTACAACAATAGCTTCCACTCGAGTATTCAAATATAACCCTCTGAAGCTCTATATGGGAAGAGATGTAGAACTCTTACTTGTTGGGATGAATCTATTGAGAGAATTCTTCTTGGTCCGGATCTTGTGCAAGATATGATAGAAAGAGTCTATGGCATCCTACAACACATTAAGGATGCTCAGAGTCAGAAAAAGAGCTATGTTGACAACCGTCAAAGGGACTTGGATTTTGATGTTGGTGACAAGGTCTTTCTTCGAATTTCACCTTGGAAGAGAGTCATGAGGTTTCAGAAGAAAGGGAAACTCAGCCCTAGGTACATTGGACCCTATGAAATCCTTGATCACGTAGGAGTAGTGGCCTATCGGCCTGCACTTCCTCCAAATCTAGAACAATTTCATGATGTCTTCCACATATCCCTCTTGAGGAAGTACATACCTGACCCTTCACTTGTACTAAATCCAGATGTGGAACAACTAGAACATGACCTCTCTTATGAGGAGCAGCCAGTTGAGATCTTGGATCATAGAGACAAGGTTCTATGCAACAAGACTACCCACTTTGATAAGGTGTTGTGAAGGAACCACAAATGTGAATAATCCACATGGGAACCAGTAGAGTTTATGAGGTATAAGTACCCAAACCTTTTATTGTCTGAGGGTACGAGTTAAAATTTTGGGGATGAATTTTCTTATGCGGGGAAGAATGTAACAACCCAAAATATTGAATAATTTTGGTTTTCAAATTTTGTGTGTTATTTTATTTTATACTCAAAAAAACTAAATTATTTAATTAACAAAGTGATTATAATTTAATGAGACTATTCGGTTTCAACTATTATATGAATGTTGGTAAATATGACCATTGGAAACTAAACACTTAACATTACAATCATTGTTTGTAAATACATGTGATATTGGTTAATTAATACAGAAAGAAGATTCAATGGCCTCATCTAGTACACTTAGGCCATTTGAAGCCCATATGACGAAACATGGAATGGAGGTAGCACTACTGAGCTTTCATCTAAACCAATCCCAAGACAAAATTCATCATGTGAAGCTTGAACAGAATCACCTACGGGAGAAGTTCAAGCTGATAGAGGGCACTACTCGGACAATGTTGTCTGAGCCGCCCCAAGATTCTGTCACCTTAGCACACCTTATACTTAGGTCCTATGCTGGTGTTATAAGGGGCTATGTAACAAGACCTTAGCTACATTATGTAATCCTTTGATATAAATAAAATTTTTATATGTTCTTATGGAAAAGTTTGTGAATATAAAATGTTTAGATTAATATAGGATGTATATTATTGATGAATTTTGAAAAAAAGGGGATATTTTAAAATATTTATGTAAACCTTAAATAATTAATAATGTGTAATGATTTTTAAAAAATGTTCTTCTACATTTGTGTTTAGTAAGAAATTTAGAGTTTAATAAGATCAACTTAATTTTTGGTGAATAGTAAATTATGAATATAAGTTTTGCGCTTATGAATAGTAATGTGACCAAATGGAATAGTAAACTAACTTAATAAACTATTAATAAAATTTAGGCACCTTGGTTACGTAATGTGATTCAATAAAATAATAAATAACAGTTTTAGAAATTATTCGTTAAGTATTAGTTTTTTTGGATGAATAGTGTTTTTATTTAAGAATTAAATTTAAAAAAATTAGAAAATTATTTTCATAAAATGGATTTAATTTTAAAATTTATAGCATCGATATTAGGTTGAAGTGAATTTTTGGGATTTTTCCTCAAACAGTTGAATTTTCGGTAAATAGTGAAAATACAGTTTTGAGTTTTAGGTGTTTAATGACATCATTAAGGATGTAATAATTTTTTAATCAGTCTGGTCGACTTATTAATAGTATGATATTCTATTATCTATCCCAAGTGTCCAATACCATGTTCAAATACCATGTAAAATCTCATTGTTATTCCAATACCACCGATGAGGTGTCCCTTGGAAATTAATGATTTGTTCCCTCACTTCTCCTATAAATACCAAGCCATTCCATCATTCTTTTCATTTACAAAACCTCAACAACGAAGTTATGGTCTATTTACCTCCCAATTAGTCCTCCTAAGGTTCCCTCAATCATCCCAAGGTCTTGACATTCATGCTTTTGAAGTTACTCTTCAATGTAAGGGAATCTTTCACCCTCCTCTTTTAAGTCATGACTTCCTTTATGTTGTGTCTTCTAGTTTCCTTATCTTTATGTTGAGGGTATGTTATTATATTTTCTCATTACTTTAAATTTCATTCCTAATTGTTTATATACCCTTTCCTCTCTTGTCAATTTGTTTTCTGAATTTTTAAGTGACGTCATTAGGCTGCCGAATTTCTCATAAAAGAAATCGCATCTTCTCTTTTCTTTCATGTTTCCCTTTCATGTGGTATGTCATTCAAATATCTATAAAATGATCCTATTATGTACCCATATTGTATTATGAATTATTTATGAGTGTGTGACCCTTTTCCCCTCTCTTTTCAGTGTTTTCTAAAACCTTGTTTTATAGCCGTGGTGCTGTAGAAATTTCGCCACAAAATTTCTACGTCTTTCACTCCAGAAACTCTCTTGTTTTATTTATGTGAATACCCAGAACTATTTAGTTTATTTGGTTGCTCTTAAATATATAAAGGTGATATATTTTATTTTGGAATTGACATACATATAACCCTCACTCCCTTTCCATGGGTTATAAATGACAAAAAGATCTTATTTTTAAAAACTTTTAAAACGTCACAATCTTGAAATGAAACCCTTTTCTTCTATTCTCCATGGGTTATTTATGAAATGTTTGATTATGATATATGTATCTCACATTAAATTAAATACATATTAAGGTTGTTCCCTGATATCACTCCAATTCATTGGGTAAAAAAATTAATCTCTAGAGATGACAAGTTTCATGATACCTTGGTGAATAACCTTGGTAATTTTTATGACACCTTAGGGATAAAACTTGGTGATATTTTCATGGATGTCTCAATGAAATTTTGTATCCACATATTCAAGTTATGATTCATGTTCTTGTTATTATGATATTCCCCTTTTTCCATTTCTTATGTCTTCATATTTTTTCATCATGTTCTTATTGATATCACAACTAAACTGATTCCCTTGTTTACCCCTTACTGGGCCTTCTTCTCACCCTTTCCTTTGATGTATGTCTCCAGGATATGAGTTGCAGTAATTATACATAGGATTAACCTATGATGAAGCCTTAAAAGTGGTTTAGAATTAATTTTTATGTTGTTTCATGTATTATGTTCTTGATTTCCAAGACACTTGACTTTAAAGATCTTCTATTTTTAAAATGAAATGAAAAGTTATGTAATGAAAAAGGAGGGATGCTATATACAGAGTAAATTTTATAAGACTAATTATGCATATGAACTTGTTAAAATTTCCAAAAATATCCCTCCCTCACTCTATTTAATTTAATTTATCACACTATATGACGGTGGGTTATGGATTTATTTGTTTTTTCCAAAAAATTAGTTCTTTAATTCCACCTCTCAAACCATTTAGATAAAGGAAGGATTTATTTAAGAATATCTTATAAAAAGGTGAACTTCAACTTTTTATACTCTGTGTTTCCATTATTTTATGATTTCAATATCACGTTATCTTAATTAAAACATCTTTTTTATTATCTTTTTATCTTTTTTATTTGGATTCTTGGTGATGGAATATAAGAGTGAATAAAATACTTCGATTTAACATATCAATAATTTTATTAAGAAAATCATCTTCATGACAAAGCTCCACCCATGTAAGTGTATTTTTTTTCTTAGTTGATATAATTCATAGTCACATTTTTTTAATCCAATCACACACTAGAATTCCAAAAAAATTAAATTTTTATCTTAAATTTTGGAAAAAATTAATTGATTCTCACTTTGATCATGAGTTTGAGATTGTGTAAATCATGAAAGATAAACATTAATCTCTAAATCAAATCAACACGGGATCGATTCACAATGTAATAATATAATTCAAAAACATAATTAATTCTAATTTACAACATATAAATGATTCCCTAAATATGACCTACTATGATTTGTTATATTGTACCACAATAAATGGCAGTTACCATGATTGAAACATCTAAATTCAACCTTGGATTCATTTCAACCCATCTTTGTAGTCATGTTAAATTCTATAGGGTTCTGTGGTTGAAAGTATTCATTCAACATTACCTGTATTTGGTTGAATAATCACCTTTTAAAAGTAATCCATTATAGGATACATCTTAAAAATGGTGTCATTAGTCTAAGATGATAAAATATCACTTCGACATGAGACATTGTTGACTTTTTATTTCTTTTATATTATTACTAAAAATTGGAGATACAACCATGAAATATGCAATATGAATGACGATATCATCCATGTATAGATTTTCCAGGATCATATCTATAAGGCCCCAGCCTTAAACCTTACTTAATCTTGAGTTATTACAAGATTACACATTGAGGATCTTTTCGGGTTTAGAGTTTTAGAGAATTAGATCATAAAACTTGCATTACATTCCACATATAAACAAAGTGGTTACATAAAGATAGTATTCTTCATTCCCATCAATGGAACACACATTTAAAATAAAACATGGATTAATTCTTGACACATCCTTGACTCTATCATCTTATCATGTACCTTTCCCTTGACCTGTGAAAAACATTTCAAAAACTTGGGATGAGCATAAAAACTCAGTATGGGTTATAAAAAAAATATGGAAAGGAAACATGAGTTCATATATAAATAAGAATGAAATCATACTTTACCCATAAAACATAGGCACTTTAACATACCTCATAAAATCATGAATAAATCATAGAAATCATAAGACATAAAGGTAACTTGAGGCATTCATAACATTCTTACGTAGGGAGTAACCCTCTTGGTTACGTTTGGAATACCCATCACAGTATATTACCTAAAATCTCTTCGGAGAAACCTTAACGTTTCACTCCTTCGCGTTACCCAATGCATTGGAGAGCTATAACGGGCTCACCCGCCCTTAGTTTATCACGGAACCACCCGTCTTCATAATAATGCCCAAGGACCATAACATAATCATATCACATAAAACATGCATAAAGGAAACATAACATTTCCACATTTCAATCACGAGATATCAATACAACGCATTGATATAATAAAAACATTATGAAAACCATTTTCAATACCAAAGTAAAACATGGTATTTATTTTTCTTTTAAAAAAGAAGGTATGGCTTGTAGAGGAAGCCAAAACTCAAATAACGGTTACGACGGCGGAGAAGTCGTTGTCGCCGCATACGTACGAAAAAAAACATTCCCTTTTGTCGTTTAGTAAACGCTTCGTAAAAAAGATTCCTTTTGAATAAACGTAAAAGTCAAAGGGTTTTATACACCATATGAAAGAAAGTTGTGTATAAAATAAAATATGCCTCAATGAAAGGAGATTGAGACGAAGTCCCATACAAAGATAATTTTTAAAATAAAATAGATACATTATGTGTATTCACTATAAGTACACATAAATAAAGTACAAATACAAGATACGACATAATAATATAATGACATAATTTGAAAGTAGGAGATTAACCCAAAGAATGGAAATTGGGTTAAGAAGTTCTCATACCTCGTATCCGACTTGACCCGACCGTTCTTTAAACTCCTGAATAATAAACTTGAGTTAATCTCTACTTGCTTATGAATCTTTTTCAAGTTCATTATTCCTTTTATACCATGTTATGAACATCATGTAATCATTTAAGTTAATAATGTTCATTTTGTCGGTATTTGGTTCTTAAGTCAAAAATAGACTTCTTATACTTACATGTTGTTAATTTGGTCAAAGGTTCATTATACCAGAATGATATTCATGATGTAGATATCATATATGTCATATATATCCAGTACCTGCATTCATTTATAATATTACATCACATTTAGAGGTAAGAAATGAAATGCACCGTTCATGGAGACGGTAAGCCGTACGTACGCATGAACGCTACTTCCATTTCTATTTCATATTTTCTGGAATGGAATCATAATGATATAAGAGTATATTATAATTCCAGTATAATAACATATATAATATCATTAACTTTATCCTTTACACATCCCACATATGGTATTAACGAATCAAATCACTTTCAGGAGGCGGTAGTCCGCACTTCCTAAAATGAAGATATCGTGTTTTACCCATAATGGAAACCATAAAGGTATGCCCAAAATGAAAAAAACAGAAGCTTAAGGAAAACATAAACATATTATATATCATATATAAAAATAGTGACATCATAATGGCCACCTTTGAAGGTGTTAAATGAGTGTTGAACAATCATCGTTTCGGGAGGCAGAATTTCGCCATCCACGGAAACCTTATGTTCTTTAACCATTTGATGTAGTTGTGTGGAAGTGTAGCTCAAATAAATCTTATAACAACATCCTAGTATATTGAAGATACTGGTGTAGTTACAAAAGAAGTAAATAAAAAGAGTTTAGGGGGTTGGAGAAGCAAAATAAAACAAATGAACATTAGAGAATGAATTACCTTAAAAAGTGTAACTCCTTTTGGTTTGAGCCTAAAGGCTTCCTTTGAAAGGATTATTCCCAAAGGGAATCCTCTAGGATGAGGAGAGGGGTGTGGAGAGAGCAAATGGGCAGGGTTTGGCCGAGACAAAGGCTTGAAGAGTGTGTGAAATGAGGTAGAGGTGGGGGCCTTTTATAAGGGGAGAGGAGGGGCACTTTTGGAAAGTAAAGAAACATTACATTATTTGAAAATGTGTTTCGGTTTTAAAAGGTCCCACATTGATAGAATTCGTGGATAAGGTTATAAGGAATCGAAATCCACTCATCCAATTCGTTTTGTCCATGTGTAGTTTATAGATTTTATATTATCTTTCCATTTTATTTAAATCGTCAAATAATGATGTCATCGCTGCATCATTATTATGTCATAAATAATTAAATTTATTTAATGTCTAAAAATTATAAAACAAATACTATGATATAGGAAATCTTTTTATCTTTCCAATGACTATTTATAATCAAAATTTGGACTTGTATAACCCCACATAAAAATTGTTTTCGCAAAACATATTATGTTTGTGTCATTTTCACTTTAACATTAAATAAAAAGTAATTTATGTCCTTTCCCAACAAAAGTGGATCCATGGGGTCCCCAAGTTGACCCATGGCTTGTCTTGGTCGGCCATGACACAACCAATAAGGTTGGGACATGTGTCTAGGTCATTTTATTTTATTAAAGCATTATTTATACCTTAAACTACACTAATTACCACTAATCGCGATTAAAAACTTAATAAGTTACTATTCACCAAAAAATTATTTTAATCTCATTGAACCACATTTTACTTATTAATGACAACCATGTATGTCGGATTTTCAAAATTCAGTACACATTAGTGGTAAAATTTCATTTAACTGAAAAATCAGTTTGCTTGATTACCACTTAGTGGTTTCACTATTCATCAAAAATTGAAGTTTTTTAGAAAATTACCAAAAATTCACCCTAAGCTATATTTGATATTCCGAATTCAAAAATGAAGTCCATTTTACAAAATTCAAATCATATAAGTCACATTAATTAATTTAATAATTAATTCCCGCTGCCAGAGCAAATAGCGTGTTTTTACAAAACAATAAGTATCAAAAGATTGACACCAGTTTAAGTCTAATTTCAAAGTGAAATTGATTCCAATGACCACCATTAGATAAAATGGTAAAAATATATTCTAATTTCACTTCAAAACCAATTCAAAACATAATCTAATCATATAAATAAATTAGATTAAAAGTAGTTTTTATGTAAAATGTAGTATTTTTCACTATTCATTAAAAAATGAACATTGTCAGAAAAATATCAAAAATTCACACAAGGTAAATTTTGATGTCCCAATCATAAAGGATAAGTTTATTTTGACAAACATAGTTTATAAAATTGTCAAAATATAGATTCAAAAATGGTTTTCCATCAAAAGGCACTAAAACAATCTTTTAAGAATATTAGTGTATTCCATGCATAAGATTGTATTTATTTTCATTTTAAGCCTCTAAAACACTATCTTTATCATTAATAGACATAGATAAAAAATATCTATTATTCATTACTTACTTGGGATGTTACATCCTTCCCCCCTTTAGAAAATTGCGTCCCCGCAATTTATTTACTTATCAAATAAATTGGGGTACTTATCCCTCATTGCATTTTCGGATTCCCATGTTGCCTCTTCAATCATGTGGTTTTTCCACAAAACCTTTACCTGCTTAATCACCTTATTCCGTAACACTTGCTCCCTGTGGTCAAGAATCTGGACCGGTTGTTCCTCATAAGATAGGTTCTCTTCCAGCTGAACTACCTCTGGACTCAAAACATGAGATGGATCTGGCATATACTTTCTCAACATCGAAACGTGAAAAACATTGTGTACCTGAGATAAACTCGGAGGTAAAGCCACTCGGTATGCAACTGATCCAACTCTCTCTAGAATTTCGTATGGTCCAATGAACCTTGGACTCAACTTTCCTTTCTTACCAAATCTCATCACACTTTTCCAAGGAGAAACCTTGAGAAAAACATGATCACCTACCTCGAAAGATAGATCCTTCCTCCGGTTATCCGCATAACTCTTCTGCCTGCTCTGAGCTGTTCTCATGTGTTTCTGAATCAGCTGAACTTTTTCTGCCATCTCTTCTACCAATTCTGGTCCCATCAACTTTCTTTCACCCACTTCATCCCAGAAAGCTGGAGTTCGACACCGCTTCCCATATAATGCCTGAAATGGTGCCATCTGTATACTGGAATAAAAACTGTTATTATATGAAAACTCAACCAAAGAAAGATGTTGGTCCCAACTTCCCTGATAATCCATAGAACAAGCTCGCAGCATATCCTCCAATGTCTGAATTGTTCGTTCTGACTGCCCATCTGATTGAGGATGAAAAGCTGTACTAAAATTTAATTCAGTACCCAACGACTTCTGAAGGCCTTTCCAAAAGTTAGAAGTAAACCTGGGATCACGATCCGATACAATGGAGAGAGGAACTCCATGTAACCTGACTATCTATTTAAGATACAAACGGGAAAGTTGATCAAGAGAGAAAGTATCTCGTATAGCAAGGAAATGAGCAGATTTGGTCAAGCGATCAACAATAACCCAGATTGCATTATTACCTCGAGATGTCTTCGGTAATCCAACAACAAAGTCCATGGATATATTCTCCCATTTCCACTCTGGCACTGGTAAAGGCTGAAGCATCCCTTTCGGTAACTGCCGCTCAGCTTTAACCTGCTGACAAGTCAAACACTTCACAGTAAAATCAGCAATATCTCTTTTCATTCCATCCCACCAGTAATACTCCCGCAGATCTCTATACATCTTAGTACTGCCCGGATGAACTGAAAACGGAGAACTATGAGCTTCACATAACAACTCTCTCTTCAACTGTGAATCAGAAGGCACACACAATCTCTTCCCAAATCTCAAAACGCAATCACTATCAATGTTGAATTCAGGAAACTTACCTTTCTGAACCAGCTCTACCCTTTTCTGCAACTCACTGTCTTGCTTCTATGCTTGCTTGATTCTATCTGATAGAGATGATCTCACTGATACCTGAAACAAAACAGAAGGACTTCCTGCACCAACAACTTCTATGACAAAGTTCATCAAATCCTTAACCAAAGGATCACGTTCCAAACGCAACATTGTTAATGAAGCATTACTTTTTCGACTCAAAGCATCAGCCACTTTATTTGCTTTTCCCGGATGGTAATGAATTGTACAATCATAATCCTTGATTAATTCCAGCCATCTCCTTTGTCTCATGTTTAACTCTTTCTGAGTGAATATATACTTTAAACTTTTGTGATCGGTATATATTTCACACTTTACTCCATACAAATGATGCCTCCAAATTTTTAAAGCAAAAACAACAGCAGCTAATTCCAAATCATGTGTAGGGTAATTTACCTCATGAGTTTTCAACTGTCGTGAAGCATAAGCAATTACCTGATCATTCTGCATTAGGACGCAACCAAGTCCTTTCAATGAAGCATCACTGTATATAACAAACTCACCATTCCTGGAAGGTAGTGCCAAAACTGGAGCATTCACCAATCTTCTTTTCAATTCCTGAAAACAATCATCACATTCTTTTGTCCAGATAAACTTAACACCCTTCCGAGTTAGCTTAGTCATTGGACTAGATAACCGTGAAAAATTTCTAACAAACCTTCGGTAATAGCCCGCCAAACCAAGGAAGCTACGAATCTCGATTACATTTGTGGGTCTTGGCCATTCTTCCACAACTTTTGTTTTTGCAGGATCAACAGTTATTCCATCTTTAGAAACAATGTGACCAAGGAAAGATATTTGTTGCAACCAAAACTCACACTTGCTGAATTTCCCATACAATTTCTTTTCTTTTAAGGTTTGCAAGATAACCCTTAAATGTTTTTCATGCTCCTCTTTACTTTTAGAAAAAACCAAAATATCATCAATGAAAACCACCACAAACTTATCCAAGAACTCATGGAAAATTCTATTCATTAAGTCCATGAATACAGCAGGTGCATTGGTTAGCCCAAAAGGCATTACTAAAAATTCATAATGGCCATATCTCGTACGGAACGCGGTCTTCGGAATATCTGCCTCATTTACCTTCAGCTGATGGTACCCCGATCTCAGGTCAATCTTTGAAAAAAACTGAGCTCCCTGGATCTGATCAAACAAATCATCGATATGAGGCAAAGGATATTTGTTCTTAACAGTGATATTATTCAAGGCTCTATAATCAATGCAAAGTCTCATAGAACCATCTTTCTTTTTAACAAATAAAACAGGAGCACCCCAAGGTGATGTGCTAGGTCTAATGAAACCTTTCTCTAATAAATCTTGCAATTGCTCCTTCAACTCTAAAAGTTCAATTTGTGCCATTCGATAAGGGGGTTTTGAAATTGGCTTAGCATCAGGAACTAAGTCAACAGTAAACTCAACTTCCCGATCTGGTATTATTCCAGGCAACTCATCAGGAAAAACATCAGGATACTCATTTACCACTGGCACATCATTAATCTGAACAGTTCCTTTATTTTCAACGACGTGTGCAAGGTAACATTCATTTCCATCTTTTACAAGTTTCTCGGCCTCTTCATAAGTTATCAAAAGTAATGGTTCATTCTTGTAAACAAACTGAAAGTCTTTCTGAAAAGAAACTTCTTTAGCTCTACAGTCAATCTTAGCATGGTAAATAGAGAGCCAATCCATACCCAGGATAACATCAAACTCTACTAGAGGTAGAACAATAAGGTTTGCAAGTAGGTTCCTTCCACAGATAAGGATAGGAAGATTCTTATAAATTCTTTTTGCCTCGACACTTCCCCCAGGTGTTTTTACCAAAAGTTCAGAAGTCATTTCTTGAGATGGTATTCCCATTTTACTAGAAAAGGTTTCAGAGATGAAAGAATGTGTAGACCCCGAATCAAACAACACACTGGCATAGTCTGAAAAAACAAACAAAGTACCTGATACGACTTCATTTGGTGGCCCGACATCCGCTGAAGTAGTTGCAAAGGATTTCACCACCCCTTTCTGCTTGTAGTCTAACTGCTTCCCATCACTCAAGCTCCTTGTCGGACACTCGTTTGCATAGTGACCCATCTCATTGCACTTAAAACATTTCACTAACTGTAAATCAAATTTGTTTTTACCTTCACCTTGATCCTTTTCAGTGAAATCACGAGCCTTATGTCCCATCTTACCACATCGGTAGCACTTCCCAGAATTCAAAAGACATTCCCCAGCATGCCTTTTGCCACATTTATCACAAACTGGAAACTTAGTTCTCTTACCATCAGACTTTTTTGAAGAATTATTACCTTTCTCCTGCCACCTCGGTCTCTTCTTCTGCTGGTTGTTATAGGACACTTGGTCATCGGCAAACTCCATTTCCACCTTCTCAGCACATCGAACAAGCTTTTCATAACTTTTAAACTCACGAGAAGCTAATGTCCTTCGATACTTTGGATTTAATCCTGAGTAAAAACGATTGATTTTACTATCAAGGTCTCGGATAAAATTGGGAGCATACCTTGCCAATCCAGTGAACCTTTCTTCATAGGCAGCCACTGAGTCTTCCTCTTGCCTCAATTCCAAGAATTGCTTTTCCATCCTAAGTCGAACAGCCTTAGGAAAATACTTCTCAAGAAACATACCTTTGAATTCATCCCAGTCAAGAGCATCAATCTCATCGGCATCCCTGATATTTTTAACCATAGACCACCACTGATCTGCTTCACCCTCCAAACGGTAAATAGCAAGACTAACCTTTTGATTGTCTGAACACCCCATGACATCAAAAATCTTCTCCAGTGCTTTAATCCACCCTTCAGCTTGCACAGGGTCAGATGATCCTCTGAATGATGGTGGATGTTGCCTCATGAAATGTTCCACCACTGACATGTTCCTCTGCGGTTGATATGGCTGATCTCGTGCATGGATACCACCGCCATTTATCGCCTGAGTCAACTGCGCCATTACTGCAACAAACTGTTCAGTTCCAATTCCGACCATTTCTGGATGCTGATTCGGAAGATTATTTCCTTCTGTATGCCTTCCTAGCACAGCTTCCCTTTTTCCTCTGCGGAAAACCATTCTGAACAAACATGTCTTAGATGAAGCAACATGGTAATCTTTAAATGCTATATCATTTCGAAAAAGAAAAAAAAATATTTTTGGATAATAATTTAATAGAATTCTAACTCCTAAAGTTATCTAAACCGACCTCTGATACCAACTATAAGGCCCCAGCCTTAAACCTTACTTAATCTTGAGTTATTACAAGATTACACATTGAGGATCTTTTCGGGTTTAGAGTTTTAGAGAATTAGATCATAAAACTTGCATTACATTCCACATATAAACAAAGTGGTTACATAAAGATAGTATTCTTCATTCCCATCAATGGAACACACATTTAAAATAAAACATGGATTAATTCTTGACACATCCTTGACTCTATCATCTTATCATGTAACTTTCCCTTGACCTGTGAAAAACATTTCAAAAACTTGGGATGAGCATAAAAACTCAGTATGGGTTATAAAAAAAACATGGAAAGGAAACATGAGTTCATATATAAATAAGAATGAAATCATACTTTACCCATAAAACATAGGCACTTTAACATACCTCATAAAATCATGAATAAATCATAGAAATCATAAGACATAAAGGTAACTTGAGGCATTCATAACATTCTTACGTAGGGAGTAACCCTCTTGGTTACGTTTGGAATACCCATCACAGTATATTCCCTAAAATCTCTTTGGAGAAACCTTAACGTTTCACTCCTTCGCGTTACCCAATGCATTGGAGAGCTATAACGGGCTCACCCGCCCTTAGTTTATCACGGAACCACCCGTCTTCATAATAATGCCCAAGGACCATAACATAATCATATCACATAAAACACGCATAAAGGAAACATAACATTTCCACATTTAAATCACGAGATATCAATACAACGCATTGATATAATAAAAACATTATGAAAACCATTTTCAATACCAAAGTAAAACATGGTATTTATTTCTCTTTTAAAAAAGAAGGTATGGCTTGTAGAGGAAGCCAAAACTCAAATAACGGTTACGACGGCGGAGAAGTCGTTGTCGCCGCATATGTACGAAAAAAAACATTCCCTTTTGTCGTTTAGTAAACGCTTCGTAAAAAAGATTCCTTTTGAATAAATGTAAAAGTCAAAGGGGTTTATACACCATATGAAAGAAAGTTGTGTATAAAATAAAATATGCCTCAATGAAAGGAGATTGAGACGAAGTCCCATACAAAGATAATTTTTAAAATAAAATAGATACATTATGTGTATTCACTATAAGTACACATAAATAAAGTACAAATACAAGATACGACATAATAATATAATGACATAATTTGAAAGTAGGAGATTAACCCAAAGAATGGAAATTGGGTTAAGAAGTTCCCATACCTCGTATCCGACTTGACCCGACCATTCTTTAAACTCCTGAATAATAAACTTGAGTTAATCTCTACTTGCTTATGAATCTTTTTCAAGTTCATTATTCCTTTTATACCATGTTATGAACATCATGTAATCATTTAAGTTAATAATGTTCATTTTGTCGGTATTTGGTTCTTAAGTCAAAAATAGACTTCTTATACTTACATGTTGTTAATTTGGTCAAAGGTTCATTATACCAGAATGATATTCATGATGTAGATATCATATATGTCATATATATCCAGTACCTGCATTCATTTATAATATTACATCACATTTAGAGGTAAGAAATGAAATGCACCGTTCATGGAGACGGTAAGCCGTACGTACGCATGAACGCTACTTCCATTTCTATTTCATATTTTCTGGAATGGAATCATAATGATATAAGAGTATATTATAATTCCAGTATAATAACATATATAATATCATTAACTTTATCCTTTACACATCCCACATATGGTATTAACGAATCAAATCACTTTCAGGAGGCGGTAGTCCGCACTTCCTAAAATGAAGATATCGTGTTTTACCCATAATGGAAACCATAAAGGTATGCCCAAAATGAAAAAAACAGAAGCTTAAGGAAAACATAAACATATTATATATCATATATAAAAATAGTGACATCATAATGGCCACCTTTGAAGGTGTTAAATGAGTGTTGAACAATCATCGTTTCGGGAGGCAGAATTTCGCCATCCACGGAAACCTTATGTTCTTTAACCATTTGATGTAGTTGTGTGGAAGTGTAGCTCAAATAAATCTTATAACAACATCCTAGTATATTGAAGATACTGGTGTTGTTACAAAAGAAGTAAATAAAAAGAGTTTAGGGGGTTGGAGAAGCAAAATAAAACAAATGAACATTAGAGAATGAATTACCTTAAAAAGTGTAACTCCTTTTGGTTTGAGCCTAAAGGCTTCCTTTGAAAGGATTCTTCCCAAAGGGAATCCTCTAGGATGAGGAGAGGGATGTGGAGAGAGAAAATGGGCAGGGGTTGGCCGAGCCAAAGGCTTGAAGAGTGTGTGAAATGAGGTAGAGGTGGGGGCCTTTTATAAGGGGAGAGGAGGGGCACTTTTGGAAAGTAAAGAAACATTACATTATTTGAAAATGTGTTTCGGTTTTAAAAGGTCCCACATTGATAGAATTCGTGGATAAGGTTATAAGGCATCGAAATCCACTCATCCAATTGGTTTTGGCCATGTTTAGTTCATAGATTTTATATTATCTTTCCATTTTATTTAAATCGTCAAATAATGATGTCATCGCTGCATCATTATTATGTCATAAATAATTAACTTTATTTAATGTCTAAAAATTATAAAACAAATACTATGATATAGGAAATCTTTGTATCTTTCCAATTACTATTTATAATCAAAATTTGGACTTTTATAACCCCACATAAAAATTGTTTTCGCAAAACATATTATGTTTGTGTCATTTTCACTTTAACATTAAATAAAAAGTAATTTATGTCATTTCCCAACAAAAGTGGATCCATGGGGTCCCCAAGTTGACCCATGGCTTGTCTTGGTCGGCCATGACACAACCAATAAGGTTGGGACATGTGTCTAGGTCATTTTATTTTATTAAAGCATTATTTATACCTTAAACTACACTAATTACCACTAATCGCGATTAAAAACTTAATAAGTTACTATTCACCAAAAAATTATTTTAATCTCATTGAACCACATTTTACTTCTTAATGACAACCATGTATGTCGGATTTTCAAAATTCAGTACACATTAGTGGTAAAATTTCATTTAACTGAAAAATCAGTTTGCTTGATTACCACTTAGTGGTTTCACTATTCATCAAAAATTGAAGTTTTTCAGAAAATTACCAAAAATTCACCCTAAGCTATATTTGATATTCCGAATTCAAAATTAAAGTCCATTTTAAAAAATTCAAATCATATAAGTCACATTAATTAATTTAATATTTAATTCCCGCTGCCAGAGCAAATAGCGTGTTTTTACAAAACAATAAGTATCAAAAGATTGACACCGGTTTAAGTCTAATTTCAAAGTGAAATTGATTCCAATGACCACCATTAGATAAAATGGTAAAAATATATTCTAATTTCACTTCAAAACCAATTCAAAACATAATCTAATCATATAAATAAATTAGATTAAAAGTAGTTTTTATGTAAAATGCAGTATTTTTCACTATTCATTAAAAAATGAACATTGTCAGAAAAATACCAAAAATTCACACAAGGTAAATTTTGATGTCCCAATCATAAAGGATAAGTTTATTTTGACAAACATAGTTTATAAAATTGTCAAAATATAGATTCAAAAATGGTTTTCCATCAAAAGGCACTAAAACAATCTTTTAAGAATATTAGTGTATTCCATGCATAAGATTGTATTTATTTTCATTTTAAGCCTCTAAAACACTATCTTTATCATTAATAGACATAGATAAAAAATATCTATTATTCATTACTTACTTGGGATGTTACAATATCTACATTGGATAAATCATCTACATATAGTTTATATAATTGTTAGATATGAGACAATATTGTATCATAATTAAATCCAATTTCCAACCCTTATTCATAATCAATAAATTGAATCACAATTTCCATATTTTGAAATAATCACTTTTTATCTGATTGAGTACCCACTAGGAATCAACCTTTACAATTAGTCAGGGTACTAGTATTTAAAAGGACACCATTAATATTGTAATGAGTTCATGGTATTCTGCATAAATATTATTGCATATTTTTAAAAATTTCAATGTGTGAAGAAAAACTTAATTGGATGGAGAGACGAATATCATCCATAATCTTACCCCATTCAGCTATGATTTTTCCATTATTTTACATATTGATAATCTAGATGCATGATAAAAGTAAATATCAAAATTATAATTGGTTTCATGGATAAATAATAATTATTTTCTAGTAATTTATCTTTCAAAAAAAGAATTTTCTATAAGAGGGTGTTTTTCTAGGAAATCTTCATTGTGTGTCCTTTGATTTCCTTCTAAGTCACAAACAAAATATAAAAATACTATAAAATGACCACCCACCTTCTTAATAAATGATTTATCATATTATAAATAATTATATATTTAAAATGTCCAATATAATAAATAAGGTGTACCTCATGGTACTAAAAATAGTGTCTTAGGTTCTAAACTATGGAAAGTATTAAATAGAAGATCTTCTCAAAATTATAATATTCTATATCAGTATCCTATATTTCATAATGAGATAATATAGTCTATTTTATTTTCACCCATCATTTATCTTGGAAAGGAGGTCTCCAAGTGACTGTTTGAGGTTTACCACAATGTTTATAATGGGCTTCCCTTCTATAGGCAACATTGGGACTATTGGGTATAAAAGTAATTTTTTGAGATCATAATTAATTTTATGATAATAATAATCATAGTTATAGGACACCTCATTTAATATAATCATCAATAAGATCAAACACTTTCTAATTATATTATCTATGAACAACTTGATATATGTTTTCCATCATTGAAATAATTTAAATTTTTTTTGGTTTTGGAGAGGTGGTGTATCAATTGTTATATTGGTCATTTCCTAGATAACATTGATGATGAAATGGAATGATTTGAAGATAAATTATTTCTCTATTTTCACTAAAAGAACATTTTATGGGGTTTACCTTCATTTTATATTGTCAAAATTTTGATAAAATTCCCTATTATCTAAAAAATGATCACAATGTTGTTGGAATTTGACCATATGATTATCCATATAAAAATCCATGGTTTTCACAGAAAAAGACTTGAAAATATGGTGCATGGAATATTTTTTATCTAGTGATATAATTATTCAAGTCAGTTGTAATTACTTTATAAGATTATACACATTAGGTTTCCTTAAAGTTAGTGTTCCACTCATATTCAAGCAATATCTAGTTTTTCTTATATCTATAAGACTCGTTCATAAAGGAGAGGTCCTAAAAACTGACTATTGAAACAATCAAAATATTGACTATCGAGAGTGAAAATAATTCTTTAGGTAGTGGTTGTTAGGATCAGTAAATTCAATAATAAATCTAAGATTCTTCTTATTTTTCTTTATTAGTAAAATGTTGGTGGGCCACATTATGAATTGAACATTTTGTATGCTGTTTTATTTGATAAAAATATCAAATTTGGCTTCCAAAATCGTATCATGGGACTAATTAATTTTAATTTATTTCTTTTTATAGTGATTATGGTCATCAGGAAGAAACTAATGATGGGTATACAACTTGAAATCCAAATTTGGAATTTCTATATAATTCCATGAAAATTCATCTCTATGTTGTTTGAGTAATGTCCTGTACTTAACATGTTCATCACGATTCATGGTGGAACAAATAAATCACCGTCAATGATCATATTATGTTCCAAATTCCACTTACCTGTTCAAATAAAAAATGGTCTACATACATTCTTCGAATTCCATAAGAGCATCATTTATTTATTTTTCTTTTATATTCACCAATATTAGGAGTATAAAAAAATTGGTATCTTGAGATCCATAAGATGATGTCGAGTAATTATTATTCTCATTGGTATCACATCCTTCCTCTAAATGGTTTGTTTCATATGAAATATCTATCACCATGCTTATTGAATCAAATGTTCGTAAACTATATTCCTCCACTTTGATTTTATATCCACTTGATTAATAATCCTTGATAGTGTTGTCAAAATATCATTCAGACTTTAAAATGAATATATATATATGCTCAGGGACATGACGAAAATGCGTGGATTGTGTGATAATAATTTCCTATAAAGATAGTGGCCACTAAGAAGAAGCATCTACATGATCATCATATTAGAATAAAGTGATTGTAGGGTTTATTACTTCTTTTTTGTGACATGATAAACCTTGTGACTTCTAAGATATAGTGTTTTCACCTCAATTTTTATTATATTCAAAATAGAAAAAATCATTACATTCATTCCATAGAATAAAATGGAAAATTTCAAGGCCACTAGAAGTAGAAATATATATAGTTTTATTTACCATATATTTTTTACATTCTCTTTAATAGTATATTAAATATATGTACCAATATTAATTGGACAAAATGTGGAGAAATTACCATTCAACATCTTAATATTACATCCATATAGAATTTCAGGCATTAGTGATACGATAACAGTACTACTACATTCATTTTAAGAAATTATTTAACAAAAAATATATTGAAATTATGCACATTAAAACCTATAAAAATCAGATATAGAAATATGATAAATAAATTGGGTCCTTTTTTATCTTCTTAATGTTCCTTTATTTAAAATTTTCATTCCCATAAATTATCAGGTGAGAGTGAGGCAAGATAGGCTCACCAAAGCCTAAACAAAAGAGGGTTCAGATCATGATAGTTTTAATCATGTGCCATAAAAAACATGATATACCCATGTATGATATTTTTCTAGTATTTTTATAAGAAATAAAATACCATATGCCATTAATTGGATTAAATATCTAAGTTATATTCTTTGTCTATAGTAACATTTCTCTAAAACTCTTTATGGATTGAAAGAAAATAAATAAGGGATTATCTAAGTTTTCTTAATGATGAATTCCATCCAAGAGTGAGGGATTGTCTATAATGATACAAATATGGATAAAAGTTTATTAAATTTGAAATAATGGTCCCTACTTCCTATAAAGAGTTACCTTTTGTTTACTATAATTTGGGGAAATCCTATTCATTTTGGGATTGGAAGAAAAATTCTTCCCACATTTTTATTTCATGAAAATAATTTCATATATTCTACTTGGTCATCTATTATAATCGGAATTAAATAATCCTTGGACGATTTAGGATAATATTAATGTTCTTTTTGAACATGTTGGAGAGTATATATTTTTATTTTTGTGGTATATATTGTTTTAGAAGAAATGATTCATCAATTTTAAGGTATTTTCCAACCTCATCTTCCTAGACATATATAGGCTCTTCCCTAATTAATTTTTGGGAATGGAGGTTTATTTTAGTCCTTATATTCATAATAAAAGGTTTCCATCATGTAGATGAAATTAAAAAAACATTTTGTGACTCATTATCTAATAAATATTTCATTTTATGGGTTCGTGAACATCCTCCATTATATGTGGGTATTACTCTATAAGATTATAAACATTCTTGTGTTTTGAAGAGGGATCTTATTTTTATCCACTCATTCATCAGTGATAATTAAAAAAACTTTTATAATTCTATGATAATACAAATATTTTATCTCATTTCATGAATAGAACTAGGCTCAAGACTAACTTATTTAGTTGTGACATGAGTATGACATATCCATATATTACAAATTTCTTGGTTATACAATCTTATTTTTTTCATGCATGTCCATAACATCTCTAAAATTCCCTTCTCAAACTGAAAAATAATCATAGAAATATATAACATATTTCAAGGGTTTACCCAATATAACCTTCCCAAATTCAACCATCTTATAGAGTTTTTCCATGATGAAAAATTATTCTGATATTTTCTACCACATTATTTAGTATAAGGGAAAATAATAAATGTGATCATTTATGAAAATTTCATTGTCCCTTCTAATTTTATACATTTCAACAAATTTATGTTCCAACAGTGTGTTAAGGAATCCCAAAACATTTATTTTGATACGGATTATTTTATATTATTTTGGTCCTCAAAGTTAAGTTGATTTTACATCATATTTCTATCTTTATGAAAGAATAATTGTTTCAAAAAATTTATGTAGGGTACCACATGATACAGAATAGTTTTAGGGATAAAAGTTATTATTTTAATTGGATTTAATAAAATGATATTGATCTTCAATCTACCATATTTCTACACTTGAGATGGTGGAATTGGCCAAGACTTGGAATTAGATGGAAAATTTCATTCTCGATTCAATATTATATGGATAAAAAAATATCAAACACCAAAATTATTCATTAATGGAATATGGGTTTTTATAAAATTCTATAAATTTTTTATATACATATCTCTAAGAGATACACTTGGTAACATTTCGTCGTCATTTAATAGGTTAATCCTTTCCACTTAGAAATGAAATCTAAGACTTTATTATTTCCATTTGTTTATAATTTCATTGGTCAAGGACTATTTTCTTTCCCAATGTATAGTTGATATGGTAAAGGAACTACCATAAAAGTTCATTATTATTAGAAATAAATCAATATGGTAGGTTGTTGTACAAGATTACTGATGGTATTTTTCAGGTTCATATGAAACATATTATTTTTGTTACATTATTTCGTTTTGGATGTTCCCATCACTGTGTCACATAGAAACTTTAAGATTATTAAATATTTTTATAAATATCCCTATTAAATGAATATTAGGATAGTGGGTCTCTAAAATTATATAGAATAGGATCCATAACAACACACATGACCTTTAGTTTTCTCATTAGTCAAATATATGTGCTTTGTCTATCTATGGATTCATTATAGAATATAGGAACTCCATTCAGTTAATGAGTTCTGATGGGACTATCACCTAGGAAAATTATTCATTAGAGGAGGTGGTTCAAGTTTGGTATTTTGGTATTACCTATGAAATATTATACTATCCATCTTGATCCAAAGAATATTATTATTCTAGAAATTATAGTAGTTTCTTCCCTAATTGTGGGAATTATTGATAGTTCTCAGTTTCTATTGTAATATAAGCTGGTTCTCTTGGCCCCATTTTACCAAGTTGATTGTACTCCTCTCATGATGGATAATTGGTTTCAACTATTTAAGTATAATTATCAAATTAAGATATACTGACATCGGGATCAGAGTTATACTCATTATTTATATTTCCCTAGAGTAATTTGGACTTGATTTACTTTTACTTATCTAAATCAATATCATATAAACTATATTATCCAAAAAAATATAAATGATAAAAAAAATTTGTTTTTTCTATGTGATACATCACTGAAACTCCTTTTATTTTTGGTTGAATATCACTATATTGTTGGTATTAGTATATTCAATAAATCTCTCAAGTCATGAGTCCACCTCTGGTGCTTGACACATAATAATTATACAAGCAATTATATGTGAAACAATGTTTTAATAGATTCCTATTTTTCTTGTTCTTCTATATCAATGGAAGGAAATATATGATTTGAAAGGTTTTAAGAAAACATAATTTACTAATATGTATCATATAAAATGGATAAAGTCATCAAATTCATCAGAGTAGTGAAGGGATTTCTCATTGAAAAAATATCCTTCATAGAATAGCCCAGGATACTCCATGAAATGATTTTTCATGGTGAGACACTTTGGATTATGTCTTAGATACTGTTTCACTAACTCTCCTTGATAATCCATTTTAAATATTTGATGGGTGGTGAACTTGAGTGAGTTCCCATTATATTTTATCAACACTCTAGATGAATTATATTGATTATAAAGTTATAAAAATTATAAATTTATTTCTTATATATCTGATCCTAGTATAGAAATATCTAAATTTATTAGAGGAAGGTGTGATAATAATGCCACCCACCCTATTTTAATGGGTTTTATAATTATTTGATACTATTATATAATTTACCTTATATGGATTTTATGATTTCATGGTCGATGATTAATGTAAAAATCCCCTCACCCATTTGGGTTGGGGTGGATCCCATAATGTGGTTAAGGTACCTTTAGTATTTTCATTTTTAAATGTTTGGGATCATATCCTACAATGTTTTGGATATGATCCCTTTACAAGTATATATTTTCTCACCGTCTGTGGTTGTTTGATAGTTTTAGGGTTTGTCTTCAAATGAGTGGCCTTTATGACTTTCATCATATATTTATATAGGAACCTATAAATTGAATTATCCTTCCATTTACATCACTTCTAGGAACTAGGGATGGGGGAAATTTTTTATAAGTACCAATGATAATAAAAATATATTGGACAAATTATTTGTCCCAAATTGATTATGGTATATGATGCATTCCTATATAAACCTTGTTAGACAATTAGTGGGTTAAAAGATTGAACTCTGTATTCAACCCACCCTCTCATATACACATCAAATATGGTGTTATTGAATAACTAGTGAAGTAAATTCACATTGTTGAGGTAGTAGTGTTAGAGACACTCTTATTGACTCCCTTAAATAGGGTTATAAACCACTAAAAAGAATCTAGATCAATATTGATTAAAATCTAGTTTATTTCCTTGAAGTAGATTACGTTCTCCTTTTCTAAGACAAATATTTTTCCTTGAGATTCTAAAGATTCACCCCCATGTTGAAATATATATAGAGAATGTATTTTTATTTCAACGAATCTTGAATGTAATACTTTGAAGTGGTTATAGGACAAAATATGGTAGGGATTATATCTTCATCTAGCACTTTCCACTTGAATATGGGGTTCTATTGATCCTCTTTGCGGGGTTCATCAATCTAATCAAACTATAATAGTCATCTATCAACTATATGGTTGATTGGAGTGGGTTTATTCAATATTTTTGTGGTTTCATCAATGGTTTTATAGTTTGGGAGAGTAGTAGATGATGATCACTACCTCAAACATCCCCTTGATTGAGATAAGATATTACAAATTTTTGAAGAGGTTCATAACATACACAACATTTATTTACAATGTTTTTATTGATATGTGGGAAACATTTGGGTTACATTGACTTAAAAACATAAAAATTTTGAATTTTATTAAAAGGAAGGAAATATTATCCCAGAAACCTAGGACAAGGGAAAGATACAATGGGTTATGTGGGGCTATAATAGTATAGCTCAAGAGAACCACCTGTTAAAGTGTTCAAAGCATTATGAGGATGTTACCACAAACTATAAAATCAAGTAAAACAGTTGTCTAGTGGAGCCTCGTATTCTTGATAGTTAGTCACTTTATTCCCCTCACACCACACGTGAATGATGTCCATGTAGTTATTGATTAGATTCCTACACTTCCAAATTTGATATGAGATGGACTGGAAAGTGAGGCCATGTCCATGTAGGGACTTATTGATTATTTTAGTGTCCATTTATAATGCAAAAATCTTGATGTTTTTCTTACTGTATAGCTCAAGGGAAGAAAAAAACTCATTATACACCACATGTAGAGATTCCCAATTTTTAAAGAAGGGTGTGGAATAGATAATGACTGAGCCCCTTCTATCACACACTAAACCACCACCCCACATGACACCTAATCTATATGAACCATAATTATTAAGTTTTAGTCCCATTTTTCAGGGGTTACAACATATCCATTATTATCTATAAGGTATGTGAGAATATTATTTGAGAATCCTATTGGCCATGAGGGATTTAAGAGGGGGAGATACTTCCCAGTTATTGATCAGAAGAACAAGGTCAATCATTAGTCTTCTGGTTATAACCGTCATTGACATCATTATGTTATATATCCCCTCAAACCTTTAAATTTTCCTCACCTTCCATACACACCAACAACCTTATAAAATAATAAGTTCTCTTTATTTTTTCTTTAGGTAGTTATTCACCACACATTGAAACTAAAGATCAAAGATTTTCATGCCTATGAAACCATATGGAGACATTCCTATAAAGGATACAAAATAAATCCACACATTATATTCCCATTTAACCTTATATAACAAGTGAATCATGGTTTCTTCATGAGGTTTACTGTGGTATCTACCCTATGATCAATGTTAAATACTAGTACTCTTGATTTTGTAATCAGTATATAGAGAATGATTCTTAACACATCACATAAGAAAACTAAATTTGTTAGGTATTTACTTAAACCAAATCACCTAACACCATATATCTAACTAGATAGGAAAGTGTGAAACCCTGTAATTATCCTTAAATAACAAAAATCTTGATGTAGAATTAGTAAAAACACATTTTTTAGGATTCACAGAAAACTCAATGAGATCAAGAACACCAGACTGGTTCTTATCCTAGATATCCTAAATGATGTCTGAGTGACTTCATGATTGACTAAAGGATCTATATAATGTGGAAAATACAATAAAAACACTCTTCTTACTATCCCATTTGTGATTCTAGAAGTTAATGTCACCCTAACCTATAGAATCGCAAGCCAAATACCACTAAGTGGTTCCCCATGGTGGTTGGCCACATGACCTCAGACATGCCTCCCTATATACTAGAGGATTCCATCTTGAATTGAGGGCCTTGGGTGTATCCATGGGGATAATATTCCCTAATGATTCAGAGTGTATAAAAATAGTAAATTATAAATGGGAAACAAAAGAATCAGTAATGCAAAAACAATAGAAGAATAATAAATATCAATCAAATAATAAGAAGGTGGAATCTGATTTATATATAGGAACTAAAATAATGATAATTGTGTCATGTAGATATTAAAAAATGATGTACACAGGATACAGGGAAAACAAGAATATAACACATACTATGAAATAATAAAAATGGGTTAAAATATTCCTCTACTATTATCATGAGTATAGGATTAATCATTTTCTCCCGTAATCCATCCGAGCACTCATATTTGATAATTTTAAGCTATGGACCTTCCCTTTCCCATACTCTCAACCATAAAATCTTTTTTGGTAACATAGGTGTCCCTAATATGGTGTGAGATATACTAGATAGGCCCTCAAAAATTGTTTCTAGTAAAATCAATTTGTTTTATATAAAATGAACAGTGCATTCATAATAGTATAATGAAGATATAAAATGTAAATAGGTCATATTTGGTTCCCAAGGACAAAATGAATACACTACCTTCTTTAGCCTAAGACGAATGATCTCTAGATAGGTAATAACATATATACATATATATTCCCTTTGTATGTAGTGTAATCTATAGCCATATATATGGATACATATAATAGTATGGACTCAATGTGTCACTTGAGAATCCATTGGTAGTAGCACAAGTCTATCAAGTATCAAGGGATGCATGCCAAGTCATCACAAGTAGTATTGATGTCCCACATGTGTATCATAAGTAAGTGGGGAACCCTGCTAGAGTATCATATGGTTACGGGATGCCCAACCAAAATATCATAAGTTCTTGGGATTCAATACATTATTATCATAAGTGTATGGGACACACTTATTTATTATCATAAGTGTATGGGACACCCATCTCAATTATTATATGTCTATGGGATGACATGAAAAGGTATCATAAGTGTATGGGATCCCATACCTATGTATCATAAGAGTATGAGAATCCATTCTCGAGTATCATAAGTGTATGGGACTCCCTACCTGAGTATCATAAGTGTATGGGATTCTCTACCTGACTATCATAACTATATATAAATATTACCAGTCAAGCCTTAATATAATCGATGGGTTCAAATGTAATTAATGTATCTTGAAGTTTCATTAAGATACATACTATTTCACATTTCCACTCTCTTTGAACATAAGTTTAGGTAGTTAGTTCACTTAGGCTTCAATCTAGGACCACATAGAATTAGGTTTTTTTACTAAACATTTAATATATATGGAATCATCCCATCTGCAAACCCTATGGGGTGGAACTAGTCAAGGTTGTTAAACCAACCACTATAAACAATAGGAAAAGTTCATATCTTGCATGGAAATAAATCTAGAGTAAAGAGATATTAATTTTAAGTAAATATATGGAAGATAATGTCATGAGAAATGATGGAACATAATATAAAACAACTCATATTTATGGGAAAATACTAGGCCACCTACCTTAGCACCGTAGCACTATACTCATCCCATGTCGGCCTATGAATCGAGATAGAAATTGAAAAATTATAAGAAATAACCAAAACCCAAAAAATGGGGAATATAATATCAGACCAATATAGAATAATGGATAATATTATAAACAATTGATGTGTTTAAGAGGAATAATGACCATATCATTGTGGATCCAACACACCAAATGACAACCCAAATGGATCTTGAATAGATGTGAACCAAACAAACCTAGTTTATGCATTGAGAGATCTCTTCGCACACATATCCTTATATGAGGAATAAGAAAAGAACCAGTACTAAAAATTCAAGGGGTTCTTCCCTTTTTTAAATAAAATTAGACCCACCATTTAAATGGAATGAAAATGAATTATAGGTCATGTAATGTGTGGGTTTTTTTATTTCAAAGAAAGAAATTACATTGTATTTAAATGCATTACACATCATATAATGTTTGGTTTTGTTCCTCTCATGGAAAGAAAAATTCACAAAATGGAGGGTGTGCCCAATCCATTATGTAAAGTGTATCTACTACATTCCTTGTATTTGAAGTATATTCTTTATATTTGGTACACCATGTGTATTTGGTCTGAAGCCAACATCCAACCCACCTACATCCATACATTACCAAAAAAATGGATAGACCCAAGGGACCAACCACTAGGGTCTAAGACAAAACAAGTTCTTAATAAGGTTTTAGAAGAAACTGAAGGAAAATGTAACTTTCTGAAATATGGGACATTTCAACATCACATCCTTAAAATAACTCATCCCTACTTTTCCTTCCAAGGGTTGTAAAGAAACATTTTAGAAAGGTTTTAGAAACTACGAATTTACATTAGACTCACTCTCCTTGGTCTCATCCTATATGAGATTATGCTTCCATAACACCCTTACAAGTGGAACCAACATGCCCCAGAGATCCTTCCTACTCTGATCAACAATATGCATCAAATTCTCCTCAAAGGATGTATATTTATCCATCTCAATATCCTTAGGATCAAATTTATGAGACATGTCCGAATGATACCAATGAATATGTGAGACATGGAAGACATTGTGCGTGGAACAATACCACTAAGGTAACTTCAACTAATTAGTGATTGACCTGACACTCACCATAATATCAAATGGCCTAACCGAAGGGTGTGATAGATTTCCCTGTCTTTGAATCTATCTATGACCCAATTTAGGAGGTAATAAAAGAAATACTGAAGGTCTTTCCTCAAACTCTATAGGTCAACTGAAATGATCAATATAATATTTTTACGAAACTAATCAATAACAATTTTTCCCTAATTATCCATACCTTTTCCAAAATATTATGAATGGTATGAGGGCCCAGTATTGTTGCCTCAACTACCTCAAACTAGGACATGGGTGAACTACATGACCTACAATAAATGATCTCATAAAGATCCATCTAAATAAATTTCTAGAATCTTTTTTTGGTAGGAAAACTCAAAAATAGGTATATTCTTCTCCCATGAACCTAAAAAATCAATGAATAATTCTTTGAGCATATCCTCCAAAACCTATATCTTCCACTCAGACTTTCCTTCGGTCTGAGGGTGACACACTTTACTCAAGAGAACCTATGAACCCATGTACATCTACAACCCATACTGATTCCATGATGTAAATTAGGCAACTAAGTCTATTAATATGTAATGGGTGGCACTATGGAAGTGCATAATCTTCTGAAAAAAAACTCACATGCTCATCAACATAGAAGGTCTCTCAAACTGGTAATAAGTGTTCAACCTTGTTCAACATATCTGTGATCACCCATACAACATCACTACATCAAGGGAATATTTTCAAGAACATAAAAATTTCCATAGTGTTGTCAATCCATTTATTGTAAGTAATTGATAGAGGATGTAGAATACACCTAGGTTATTGGTTCTTTTCATTCAACGGCTTATAGGTGTAACACCTCGTGATAAAATTAAAATTTTCTTATCCATACCTTTCCCCCAATACTGGAAATTTACTTCTTGGTATTTATTGGTAATCCCATGGTAAAATTCCCCAATAGAGTTGAGATATTCCCACACCATTTTCTATTTTATATTCAATAGAACCTAGATACATCTCTGAAAGTGAATAAACTCATCTTTATTGATAACCCAACCAGGATGTGGGTTCCCACATGAGATACTCTCTATTAGGACTAAGGCTTTGGGATTATAAATTTCTCTCATCTTCAAACATTCTAGAAGGGAGTATGTCACTAAAAATGCTTCCATAATAGGCTACCCATTACATTCCAAAACCTCTAGGTGCATCTCAAAAAATATATCCATCAACTACCACTCATCATTGGCCTCTTGGATGTCCTATGTATGATAATTATATATTAGTGTTTCATCCAAATAATTACCCATACTAGGAGTATAAGAAAGATCAAATTTGAATGAATGTGGGTACTCTACCCACCTATGCTACCTTAGATTCAGGTAATGCTGTGTAGAAATTTATTTGATAACTTTTTATGAAAGTAAAAAAAATATAACTCACCCAATATTAAATTACCCCACACATATAAATCATGAAACAAAACCTCTAACTTGAGGATGTGTGTAGGATAAATATTCTTATTAGGACTTAGCTGGTAGGACCTGTACACTAACACCCAATCAATCTACATCATAACTCCTATTATCCCAATTCCTAAAGCATCGTAATAAACTACATGGTGCCAACCTGACTCTAGATGAATTTGTATATGCAGTGAAGATAATATGCCTTTAAAATACATAAAGAATTTATAAAAATATTTTGACAACAAAACATAACAACCTTCATAATCAAACCCATAAGAGGAACTTATAGGTATGAGATGTCTTGAACGAAACACATATAATAGCTTCTAGACTCAAGAAAATGTGTATGCCAAAGTTTTGGATGGGATTCTACCAAGAAACCACATCACTCGCTTTCTATGGGTTAACAGATACACCCATCTATGAAATTATATGACCCTTGAAGTGAACATTATTGATCCAAAAGTGTCATATACTATCTTAACATATGGTTGATACTCTATAGGTGAATTCAATATGATATCATGCTATTTTCCATGGTAATGTAGAGTTCTAGAATGAAATAAGATTTCATCCATGAATACTAAAATAATTAATATAGGCATGGTTGGAAAACATAATTCTTCATGGCCATAAAGACTGTTGGAATATTCATAAGGCCAAACAGCATAACCATATACTCATACAAGCTATACCTAATTCAGAATATTTTACATGGTATGAATTATGGTCTCATATGAACCTAATGGTATCCTAACCTCAATAAATAATAGAGTAAATCATAGCACCATGTGGATGGTTGAGTAAGTATTCTATACGAGGAAGTGGATTTCAATTCATAACCATAAACCAGTTCAAACATTGGAAATTCACACACAACCTAAGGGTATTATCTTCTTTTTTGGAAAAAAATAGACAGGTGAAACCCATGGTTAATTATTAGGTCATTTAAAAACTTTTACCTCTAATTCTTACAAATTCTTCATGAGTTATTGAGTTCTGTAGGTTCAATTATATTAGGAGGAATGGGCATTGGTTCCTCTTATAGAACTTTCTTGATAGTGAAATAGACCTCTCTCCCAAGAGGTAATCTAGAAAAATTGTCATGTAAGTTGTCCGTAAAATTATCCGCCACATGAGATAATTTGGTACATTGTGTTCCTTGATCGATCATAAAGAGACTAGCCATTTGGGTTCTCACTCTACCCATTCCATGATGATCAGGTCCATCTTGACTCGACTAGACATCCAATTTGCCCTTATGAATATAGGCACTACCCTGGGTTGATGTAAAGGAAACCTTGTGGTCGTTTCGATCAACATGGGAATAATAAGTAATTATCTAGTAAATTTTGACTATGACTTCAAAACCTATCATTTCAAAGTAAAATAATTTCCACATGAAATGGTAACAGCCTATATCAAGGGGGAACTCCTTGCACTGGCATATACTCTCTGGTCGAATCCCTAACTGTGTGTCAAGAGTCATAGAACCATATATTTACTCCATTTCTAGAACCATATATTATATAGTTTCCTCATATATAAAGGGGAGTGATGCACCCATATCAAAAAATGAAAGATAATAAAGTATAGTCTACTAGATTAGTACCTGTAACAGTATAAGGCCCCAACCTCTACTCCTTAGGTGTAGGCTTTACTAAATAGATATGTCCAGATCCACAGCCCTAAGATGAAACCTATTTTTCCTGATAAGGTCTTCTCAGTTGGTGTCGAACCTCTAATATATGACCACCACGACCATAACCAAACCTCGACCAAATAAGACGGTAGTAGATCAACTACCTTCTTGGTGAGGTTTCACTGATCATGGTGGTGGAAATGGTACAAATCTCCTTCTACATGAAATAGATGGAAGACTCCAGTAGAATCACTAATGATCTCTAAACCTGCCACAACCTCAATATTCAACAGGATCTCAAAGACACTAGGGCTTCTTATTACCTAACATTCTGAATTTAGGGAATACTATATAACTGTTAGTATGTAACATCTGACTTCTTCTACACACATATGTTGGATCAAAACATCACTTCCTACTACTCAAGGATCCACTCCCCTATCTTGTAAAATAACTTCCCTCACCCCACTATTTCCTACCCTTAGGATTCTCTTGGAAATGAGGGCCTAGCTTATTATCTCTTAAATGGTGGTTAATCAGAAGACATTCTCCCAAGATCATATGGTGTTTTCAATCCCAACCTCTAATCATATCAAAATCATCCTCTCATCATTAGTAGTTGTTGGTAAAAAGTTATAAAGCTAGGTGAAATGAGTAAAATGTTTCATCACACACATAGGGCCCTTCTATAGATGCATAAAACCCTTATCAGGGTTTACCCTTAGAGTATGTTGAAAGAATTAATCATAAAAAAAATATCTAGAATTCCACCTGTAAAATACCCTGATGATAATAATCATAAGTATTAACTTCCCACCATTTTTTAGAATAATCTCAAAGCATGTAGGTAATAATATTGACTCTCAAATATGAGTACCGGCCCCCAGTAGAGGAAGAACAGAGGGGCCTCAAGTGGAATTGAAGGAAGTAATACTCTTAGATTAGGGCCCACCCCCTCTCAATAAAGGCCATTCCCATTCTCCTAGAATATGACTCGAGGAAATCGTGGTGGCATAACTCTACAATTACTAAATGCATGCCTTATATAAGATTTAAAATAAAAAAGGAAATGATAAAATGTTTGTAAATGTACAAAACCCTCTAATAAACAAGTCAAAACTCTCATATTAATTCTAAATCTAGGGTTAGGGGGTACTAAAAGTAAGAAAGGATCTTAGGAGACACAACCTACTTTCCACTACTAAGTTTATGTTAAGATCAAAGAATAATATTATACAACATAGTTTTTTATATAATGAGTGTTAATTACAAGGTGTAGAGTAAAATTACATTCAGTTTTCAATCAGAATCTTGATTTTTTTTAACCATTTAATTTTAAAATTTAAATTTATTTGTGTTCATTCTTTTTATATAGATATAGATATCTCATTTGTGTTAAATTTTTCACCATTCACAATTTATAAAGGTATGTACTCTTTAAAAACTACAATTGGTGCATCAAGTAACTATGATATGAACATTATATCTAGTATCAGGATGTATCAGGTTGTGAATAGTGATTTGATTAAATTAACTAACATACTCAATTTATATAAGTACGTGATTTATAAATTATATTTGGAATTCAATAATCAATTCACCTAATGATTATGTCCATAAAACCTGTGGTTCATGGATAAAACATAGAATAATTGGTTAATTAAGGTTTCATCATCAATATAAACAGGAGAAATCATTTAGATTGATGTAGGTACTTTAATTTACCCATATCTGTTATTCCTACAAGAAACATCATCACATTTGAATATTTAATAATCCAAACACTAAATATCTGCTACAAAAAATAAATGTGGAAAATAAAACTAGCCCGGAAAAATTAATTTCATATAATTATTATGGATCCCATAATGGTTCATGAGATGATACTTTCTTTCCATAACATTCCAATGAGAATAACCAATAGTAACAACATCAATAATAATAATCATGTCACAGAATATGTGTATCACCAAAATTTTAAATTAGTTAAACTATAGCAGGCACAAATCATAACAGCTATAACCCATCCTAATAAATTTTGGTTTCCCCAATATGTGGGTTAAATACAACTAGTAGTAGTATCATTTCCAATTTATGATACATCCTAGTTTCTTGTATATTACCCAAATTGTAAGATAAGTGGAAAAAGATTCTCTAATACCACTTTGTAGAGTCCCTCTTGAGATTTTACTAAGCGGTTCCCCATGACGGTTGTCCAGATGACCTCAAGTGAACCTCCCCATAAATCTAAGGTTGTCGACAACTAGTGAGTGCATAGGTGGTGTCTATGGGGAGACTATCACCTCAATATTCAAAGTTTAGAAAAGTGGTAAACATTTAATGGGAAACAATGGAACAATTAATAAACAAAAACCTAAATTAATAAAAATAAAATAATAATAATGAGGAATTTGAGTCATAAATAGGCACTAAAATAATGATAATAATTTCATGAATATATAAAAAAATTATTATTTAGGTTTCAAGATAATCATAAACCATGTGCTAGAAAAAAAATACAAAAAATCCAAAATATTTCTCTATAAGAATCATGTTCATAGGCTCAGTCCCTTTCTCCCATACTCCATCCTAGTATTTAGAATCAAATATTAAAAGACGGATGATTACCTTTTTCTATACCTACAACCATGAAGTCGATCAGGGTACCACAGTTGGCCCAAATAGGGTATGAGATATAATTAATTATATACCACAAAAAATTTCTAGTAAAATATAGATGATCTATATTAAATGAGCAGTGCATGGATAATAGTATAAAAATATATGTAAAATGTAAATAGGTCAACTATAGATCACAAGGAAACTAGGTAGACACTACCTAATATTTTATATGACATATTATCTCTATAAATGTATCCAAAAGTATAAATATATATTTTATATGTACATTCTGGCATCTATAGCCATATATATAGAAAATGCTACTAGAAAGGACCCAAGGCAAAACTCATGCATCAATGGGTAGTAGAATGAGTCTCTCAAGTATAAATAACCTACATTCCAAGTCATCAAAAGTAATTAGAATTCCATGACCACATATTATAAGTAACTGGGACTCCCTGACTGAGTATCATAAGTGTATGGGATTCCCTTCTGGAGTATCGTAAGTGAATGGGATGCCCCCCAATGTATTGTAAGGGTATGTGACACCCTTTCTGAGTTTTATAACACTACTAGAAATGGAATTATCCCCACAGTTTTCCCCAAAACTGTGGGGATAGACCCCCCCCCCCATACCCATAGTTTTGGAAAATTATGGGTATAGGTTTCTTTTCAAAACCTATACCCACTGTTTTCCAAAACCGTGGGTATTGGGGGGTCTATCCCCACGGTTTTTCAAAACCGTGGGGATAGGTCCTGAAAAGTCACATATACCCACTGTTTTCCAAAACCGTGGGTATAGGGGTACCTATCCCCACGGTTTTGGGGAAAACTGTGGGGATAGGTCTGGCCTAAAATACCTATACCCATGGTTATGAAAAACTATGTGTATAGGTTTCCCGTGTGTGCGCGGGAAATTTTTTTCTGCGGGAATGAATTTTTTTTGGATGGAATCCTATACCCACAGTTCTTCCCTCTATACCAACAGTTTTTATAACTATATTTAACTAAATATATATATATATATATACACATAGGTGATGTTAGGGTAGTGGTTAGACGCGGTGCTTACAGCGAAGAGGTCGTGGGATTGAAACTCATTGCCTGCATTATTTTAGGATCTATACCCATGGTTTTGAAACCGTGGGTAAAAGCCGTTGACACCATGGAAATTGTTTATGTTTCTTTGACACGGTGGCAGAACACCTATACCCACGATTTTGGAAAACCATGGGTATAGGCTGGGGACCTATATCGACGCTATTCCAGCCCACAGTTCCCAAAACTGTGGGTATAGCCTATATCCACTGTTTTGGGGGATATACCCATAGTTTTTCTAGTAGTGTAAGTATATGGGATGCCCTACCCAAGTATTAGAAGTTTATGGGACACCCTTTCCATGTATTATAAGTGTATGATATTCCCTTCCTAACTATAATAAGTGTTTGAGACTCCCTATCTGAGTATCATAAGAGTATGGTATTCCCTTCCTGAGTATCATAAGTGTATGGGATGCCCTGCCCAAGTATCATAAGTATATGGGACACCATTCCTAGGTATAATATGTGTATATAAATAGTACCATTCAATATTTAACATAATCCAATGGTTGAATTATTCTTAAAGTATCTTTTAGTTTCCTTAATAATCATACCATTAGACATTGCCACTTCCATCTAACTTAAATTTAGGTAGTTTCTTCACATAGGAATAAATCTATGACCACTATGAAGATAGTTCATCCAAATAAAAATTAATATATATGGAAGCATCACATATAAAGACTCTAAGGGGTGGAACTATTCGAGGTAGGGAAACCATCGACTATAAACAACTGTAAAATGTATTATCTATCCTGAATGAAAAATTTAGAGTATAGATATATTAATTTTAGGAAAATGTGTTGAAGAGTATGTCATGTGTAACAAAAATAGAAAATATAAAATGACACATATTTAATGAAAAAAATACTAGAAAACCTACCCTGTAATTGTATCACTCTTTTCATCTAATGACAGGCCTTTAAACAGTCTAGAATATGAGAAATCAAAATAACAGACAAAAAAACCTTAAATGGGGTATATAATCTCACATGAAAATAACATAGAATATTGAATATTAAATGTTATAAATAAGGAATATTAATTTTTATATTACTGTGGTAGATCCAACACAGTTGAAAGTGAATAAAACAGTGCTCAGTTGGAGGATAACCAGATGAATATATCTTAGATGGGGGTAGTGCTCCATACATTCTTCTCCTTCTATAAGGGGTAAAAGTAACCTTGTTAAAAATTGATTGGCCGCTCCCCTATTTTTTTTAAAAAATATGTCCCAAAATTTATATAGTATGTAGATGCATTACTCGTTTTTTTTAATTCTCTGGTCCTTTGTTGTGTCCACAAAGCAATTACAAGGCATAGAAATACATTATACTCCATGAAATTCATAGTTTTGTTCCTCCAGTGTAATGGAAAATTCATGACATTGATGTGGTCTTGGCCAATCATTTATACATTGTGTGTAAATTACACTTTGTGTATTGAAAGTTCACACAGTGCATTTAGCACATGGATTGTATTAGGTCTACAACCATCCAACATCACATATGTAACCCAACCTTCCCAAAAAATGGACTAACCTAAGGTCCCAGTCACCGAGGTCTAATTTAAAAGAATAACTCCAGATGGGTTTATATGAAACTATAACAGAACATACATCTTTGAAAATATGGGATTTTATACGGCCAAAAATCTATCATGATTGGATTTCAATCCCCAAAATATAAGTTTTGACCATGCTCCAAATATTATATGATATTCCATTTCATTTCTAAGAATCATTCCCATATTTATTGTTGGTGAATCATCCTATCAGAGACTAGTTCCCTATTACTTATGATGCCATCTTCAAATGATTTCCATGCATCGTTCTAGAAATTTCCCTCACATCAATGACACCCTACCACATTTTCCATGAAATTATTTACTATGAGGCGCAGTGGTGTCTTCCCTTGGAGTGATCATCTCATATGAAAACTTCCATAATTTTTTCCATGTGTGAAACAATAGATAGGAACATTTATTTCTGAAAACATATAGAGGTGGATGCAAGATAGCACCCTGTTAAAGAGGGTGATATTTCCTAAGAAAGAAAAACAAGATCTTCTATATAGTGATTCCACTATTTATTATTTCAACCACCTATTTAATGTGGATCTGATGAAACCTAATTGGATATTTTGGTTCTCTGAGACAATACATTGGAAAATTTATCTTTTTTATTCCCATACCTAATTCCATGGACCTCTCTCCCCTTTCGAGAAATGATCTGAGACAAAAATGTTTCTCTTTTCATGGTTTACTAATTTTACACTATATTTTCAATAATCCTTGATGACCTTGTTGATACCAAGGATAAATATCTTACTTCCATTTATAGTGATGACTTTATCTTCCAGAAAAATTAGATACGATGGGCCTAAATATATTATATGCACTAAAATAGAATAAAAATATTATAAAAGAGGCTCCTGTTAATATATATTTTGGGAGTATCCTTCATAAATATGAATAGTCTTATATAAATAGGGTATCCTTATATTAATCCCTAAACTAATTTAATGAAACCATAGTTTCCCCCTAAAAGAAATGGACATCCATGGAGATCTAAAACACATGAACAAGATTTCAGGGTTCCTTTCATAAAAACACCTGAACATGAGTACCTTTATTATTAAGGACCACTCAATCCGATCTTAAGAATTTTCAATTTATATATTAATGGATATATTAGAGCCAAGATATTTTTTATGTCATTTATTATCTCTTAAGCCAAAAAAAATGGATCCTTGGATTGTTCTTCCCTTAAAAAAATCCATGTTATTCATTATAGACCCAATTATGTAGGTATTATGAATGATTCCTATTGATCATTCCATCAAAAACATTATAATAGAAGTTACACAATCTTATTGTTCTATAATTCTTCAATTAATATGGATCCTTGATTTTAGGAATGAGAACTAGGATAGTGGTGCTCGCCACACGACGGAGAATTCTGCTATGAAAGAAGTCCTTCACAACTTCAAAAATATTATTCTTAACCAAATACCATGATTTTACATAGAAGGATCATAAGAATCCATCTTGTATAGGTGTGATGGAGGGTTTTATTAAAAGAGAATAATCATAAATCTATTGATTTTCAATGATTTCTTCTTGTTATGATTTTTCAATATCCACCAACACACTAGTGATAATCTCAAATAAGGATTCATGTACCCATAGATAAAATCCTTTAATGATGGGTTCTTTAGATGAAATAAAAGTTTTCAAACTTCTTTTTCCTTACCTATCACTATGTACCAATCATTAGAGAATGTATCATCATCCATAATAATTTTTGTCTTGATAATCCACCATTATATCTTTATGCAGGTTTGAAAATATGGTTGGTTTTACCTCTTTCATTAAGGAATTTTATCCAATATTTATAAAAAGACAGAGGTTCATGTTCTTGGAGTGTCTTCACTGGATAATTTTACTTTTTAACTATTTTATTAAAGAGATATTTAACCCATCAATTCTCATGACTAGAATGCATCTACTCTACCTTAGATTTATGGATATCCAGGTTGTATAATTAGGGAGGTTGGTTCCTTATCCAAGATTGAATACCACATTTGAGATATATTAGCCTATTATGAATCCCAATAAAAAATATTCTCTAATAAGGTTTCATCCATGAGGATTCCACAATCTGGTGGTATCTAGGATTATTGGTCTATACATAGTAGAAGATGAAGTGACCACCTTTATCTTATTGTGTAGAGAGATGAAATCATATCAGAGAATGATCAGAAATAGATCGGGTGAGATGGGTTACCATATTATATGAGAAGGAGGAGATGTCATGAATGATAAATGAGCACCATTTGAGCCTACACCAGGTGATGTTTCTCCCATTCTGGTAATTGATCAAGTTTTATCATTCTTCTGTGTATTCCAAATTGAAAATTCCCTTGTGAGATATGAAGAAAGAGAAATCATGAGTCACTTTACTTTGGAAGAAAACACATCCCTTATTCCTAGATAGATCTAATATGTCATTGAAATGTCCTCCCTAAACCCATGGTAAGCCTCTAGGATCAAAGGATAAGATATCATTCTATAGATTTTCTCTAGTATGCATTCCACACTTGTCACATAAAAAGTGATTGGAAGATGGTGAACTCCCATGTTGATTTCTATAGCGAGGAATTGTTCTGAAAAATACATTAAATTAATTGAAATATTTATTTTCCAAAATATCTATACATGGTTGTCATTAGGATCGACCTTTTTAAATTTTCAAATTCTAATTCAGTGTGTGAATTCCTCTATCAGTAAGGGTTGTTGTTTCAGTTCTAGAACTACAATAATTTAACAGTTATTGCACTAATTTTTTTGAGATAAGAATTTGGTTATTTTATAGGATCCCAAAACATTATAATTCTATATTTATAAGTAAATAATTGATGATGGGGAATTATTCATTTTTCCACTACCACTGATGATATATTTTAGTTAGCACTGATGGAATTCAAACACCTAGGATAAGCTAGTTCACATAAACTAGGAGGGGATGCTGGGTTGAATGATTGAGTAGTCACCAATTATAATTTAGTGAGGGGATGAGGTGGGTTGGAAAGTGTAATTAATCCATTATATAGAGAGGTAGGAGGGGTAATATATGTTCCTATATCTTCCTCCTATAAATTAGGTAGAGAAGAAGAAACTAACATAACATTATCCTTTCTTAAGGGAGACATGAGTATGGGGAAGGATAATGAATCTAAATATAATATAGGGGCCCTTTAAACAACCAAGTCCTTTAATGAGAAGGTCCTTTATTTGTGTGAGGTAGTGAAATTTTGGGCGAATGTTTGGGAGAAAAACCCTTGATCTAACTAGGTTAACTAGGGATAAAGGGTAAAGAAAAATCTAGAAGAGGAACTATGGAGTGGGGGTGGTAAAAGGAGATGAGGGAAGTTTTGAGATGTCCCTATGAGTTCTATATAGGGAAGAATAATATGGAAAACAAGAAAAATCACCTCCACACCATGGAGCCTAAGGATCAGATCCATACCTCCAATAAGATGGGGATAGTTATCTTTTTAGTAAGAATTAGAGAGGAAGTGCACCTGGGAAAAAGGGAAAATCTATTCAACCAAGAGTAGGATAATCCAACTTAGAGAAGAATTTTTTCTATAATATTCATTAATAGTTCAATTTCATTAAAGATTTGGGCCACATATGCATTGAGAAGCTTAAAAGTCCACTCATTCACACATAGGAATGATCCCAATGCATTTCCTATGGAGAGAATAAAATAATCATTATAGAAGGGAAAGGGGAGACCCAAAATATTGAACCAAACCTATATTTTGGTGATTCATGACCAAATTGAATAACTAAGTACCATATGAATGGATTGAATCGGTTGTTTCTACATGACCTGGAGGAAGTCGACCATTTATTCATAAAGTTCCCCCTTGATGTGAGGACCATGTATATAGGAATACCATGGGTGTTTTTGCATTGGTCCTCAGAGGGGTGGAATCCATACTAGTGGTAGATATTTTTTAATGGTGATGACTTTATTTTTAGTTGATATTCATACTATATGGAGGCCCTTCAAAACATACACAATCCAGAAGATGTGTATATCCTTGGATTCCTTATTTTTTCAATGATGATATTATATAACCTCAAGTAGTTATCATATTATACAAATTAAAATCAACGATTTTAATATTCCCATGGATGGGGATATAATTGTTTTGGCTTGGTTACAAGATTTGGAACTATGATTAATATTGAGGTTGTGTTGTGTGGTTGTGAAATTCATGAGTTGTATCTCTACTAAGTGGATCATTGGTTTTTGTTGTGATGTATCATTTAACTACCCTCATATTTATGTGAATAGGAATATTATACTTCTACCCACTTTCTATCTTAATATTTCAATGTGAATCTTAGGTTTTGATAAGAATAGGGATATAAGATCCATCTTGTCAATCCATTGGAATACGATGACAATATCCATGGGTATATATGGGAAAATTTATATGATCAAGCTCATGTTCTACTATTAGATTATATCTATGAGATTACAGAGTGTTGACTGGAATGAGGATATTAGAATCCTTTTTAGTTTCCATTGGAATGTATTGATGAAAATCTTGTATATTTAGTAGAAGAGGGATATAAACTATTTATTACAGTATTATCAAAATAAATCGATGAACTTATAATGTATTGATAGTGAATTTGGATATAATTATACTCATAAGATTCCATTTTAATATGTCAATATACTCACACGTGTTAATGAGAATTGGTATATGATTTTTCTCTTATGAATGAGTGAGATCCCTCCTTGGAGGCTCATTGGTTGAAATTGTGATGTTCTTAATAGATTCATATATGTTATTGGTTACAAGGATATGATATTTATCCTAGATTTTACATAGAATATACCAATTAATTATGGATGGTAACATGTATATGTGTCAACTTATAATCTATAGTATCCATATGTCCCTATTTTACCCCCCATCTAGATGTCTTGGATCATACAATTGGGTGCCAAATCTCTAGGGTGATTTCCTCAAAATATTTTTAAGTAGTTAGGTATTTCCAATGCTCTTCATGAGTGTGATTGGAATGCGTAGACCTATTAATTTCTAGAATAGTAGTAAGGATGATGTTATTATCCCCCTCCACCTCTGTATAGAAAGGATTCCATATAAAATGAGGATGGGCATGAAGTAATGGGTTTATAGTGAACTTCCTTTCCCATTTGATTCAATATTTTAAATATAAAGTGGAATTAATACTTTTCCAAAATTCAAGCACCAAAACTCTCATGTAACAAAACCATGAAATAAGTGAGAATATTTTACCCTCATGTACTAAAAACCATAAAATATATTATATCTAGTATTGATGAATAATAATAACAATATAAAAATAATATAAGATATTTATTTTATCTATATTCTTAGAAACAATTAATAACAAAATCATTTTAAAACAAATTATGCACTATACATGTCAAACATGTCATAAAATATAAATATGATCTTTCGTGGATAAATCATATAAAACTTCGTCCAAATATAAAAAAATGTGGAAATGAACATAAAATATCACCTAAATACTAGCCTAATCATATCAACCACCCCTATAATATCTCCATCTACTCAACAATCCATAGTAATGGGTCCCTTTCCCTTACCTAAGTGATGAAAAATTAAGATGCATCAATACGAGGAAGAATAAGTAGGGTGGGAGAAAAGAATAATTGGTCACAAAAAATTGAATCCCTCTAAAAGTGTTGTAAATAAAATTGACTAATTGATATAAAGTTATAAAAAATAAATTAATAAATGACCATTTAATCCATGAAGTTCCTTTTAGCCAAACCACATGTGACTATACCCTCATCATCCGGTTTTTGAATCGGATGATATAATAATAGTCTAAACAAACTATGATGATGAATGATGTATCGATAATTATACTATAAAAATGGTAAATGATGAATCACCACAACATACACATGTTCAAAAAATAGTAACCATTATAATCTATCTAAGTGAATGATGTATCACTGATCTAATATCATTCGTGAATGAGGCATAATATGTGAAAAAGGAATAACTAACTATAGGTGGATGAAGTACCACCACTAACCATAATAAAGTGTATGCTACACTACTAATAAACATCTTAGGTGCACTAAGTTTAATAAACTCAACACACCACAAGTGTATAATAAACCATAAAATAGAACTCCTTGGGTGTATGATACCCCGATGTCATTAATATCATTGTGGATTATGTAGCACCAGTACTTGTCCCTAGGTGGTATAAGAACCATAGACGATGCTCAACAAAGAGGTAGGTGTAACCAAAACATTAATCACCATGTGGATGATGCACAGGAATCGATCATATCATAGTGGAAAATATACCACCAATGTAACTATTTAGGTGGATAATACACTATTAATATCACATTATAGGGTGGATGAGGCACCACTGACTTTTTATGGGTGGGAAATGTGTCACCACTAACTATATATTGGTGGAAAAGGTATTACATATACATAAACCTCTTGGTAAATTATGAATCATCAATATAGATTTGGTAAATGAAATATCATCAATCAAACTTAGAATGTGGATGGAATTACACCAACACACCAAGGGTGGTTGATTAAAGAACAATCAATCATCATATTAATAAATTCAACACTTAAAATAACTCACAGATAATTTATAATCATTTAATTCATATCATGTTACTCCCATAATCCACTAACCCACTCAATGTATTAAACCTAGGCTAGCCCACCGTCTTCCATGAGAATTCATGGGAAAATGTCTACCACTGAAGGGAATAGAACACCAAAAAGATCCTAATTACAATTCTCAACCATAGTTCACACATTTTAATTCCATATTAATGATTTATATTATAACAGACATAATTTTTTGATTCTTATGGTATCAATGCATACCACTCAATGGGCCAGTCATAAGTATAAATGATTGAAATCATACTTTAGGTAGTTAAAAATTAATTTAATCCAATTTGTATGAAATTATCACAAAGTATCAATTAATTTATTTCAAATGATACAAGAAATATTAGTAAATATAAATAGGAAATAAATGGATAACCTTCCTAGTTAAGGTAGTGTCCCAATCATTGGAATCCACCAATTTATTCATCCTCAATTTGTCCAAATCAAAACACTCGAAAAAATCTCCCAAATTAATGTTTTTCCAACAACTTATGGTAAAATATTGATAAGTAAATTAAAAATATATATGATGATGGGTATCAATATCCATAGAAATCCAATGAGGATATCATCCATCGATTCCAATAACAAACAAAACGTGACCATAACATAGAAGGATAGAATAAAAGAGGGAGGAATTCATGTGGGGAAGTGGGAAAGAATTAAGATTGAGGATCTCATTTCATAAAAATATGAAGAAAATCAATTAATATTTATAATAAGTTATGAATTAACCATCGGGTACCTACCATCCATTCACTAGGTTCTTTGTGGCCACCAAATATCCCTTATAGGGCCTCTAGCCACTCATAACCCCACATTGAGATACAATATCAACTACCACCTCCACTAGGTACCCAATAATGGGACCTTGGGTGCATTTTGGTATCTGAAAATAGATTGGTGTCATATTACATGGTTGATTCACCATAAATAGACACCAAATTCTAATTATACACCTCCAATATCCATAATCAATAAAAAATGAGGTTTGGGTGGTATTTGACAAAAAGTGTACCATGTACAAATGTGATTGGATAAAAAATCCCAAATATATAGAAACTAATCCCTAAGTTATGTCATTTTCCACCACCATGAATCATTGGAAAAATATCTAACCGCTATACCCACATATTAGACACATGCTCCCATGTATTCTCTTAGTTATGTTCATGAAACCATCATACAAATTCTCTAGGGAATTTCTTCCCATGAGGACTCTCCTTTCTTCTATCAACTCTATGATTCAGATGTTCCTAAAATGGTCTATCTAGTTCAATCTCAATATCATTAGTGATAGTCATTTGAGAAGGTTTGGTAAAGTATATCTAAAGAATATATACACAAAAAAATCACATATAACACTATATAATTTAAGAAACTCTAAATTATATGTCATGGTATTGGCCTATAAATTTCCTCAAACCACGACATGAACCTTAACACAAAATAGCCCTACCATTGAATAGTCTCATTTTTTAAACATGTTGAATCTTTAAAAAACTCATTTTCTAAATCAAACCTTAGAGGACAGTGGTTTAGGTCAACATAAGACACCTCCCTTCTTATAGTAGTCATTAACCCATTCCTAATCATATGAACATGTCCTGGAATCTACTACATGGTAATTAATCTATTAAGAACTAGCTCTACTCCTCTAAAAAGAACAGGGGTGATCAACATGGTCCTCCGTACCAGGTCGGTAATGTTTTCATCTGAATTGATTCTATATAACTACTATTATAGGATAATTTATTACATGTGAGATGGTTCTCCCATGAACCCCAAAAATCATGGATGCTTGACAACATCATATACCCCAAAACCAGAATGGTATTCTCAAACTACTATTTTTTATATGTATTATAGGCAGTGCTTTAATTAAATTTTATATTGAATTTATTCAGAAACACTCTCTAGAAGAAAAATTTAATTTTTACATCCTAATAAGAAATAATTCTTAAAAACATCAGAACAATATATGGTCTGCGAACAAATATCATAACCTTCTCATTAACTGATTATGTATTTTGCGTAATTAGTATATGTGTGGGATTTGTTAACTAGCCTATAATAACCCATACTATATCAGTTCCCCAAGAAAACCACCAAAATACCATCATGAATTTTATGATCATATCATTCCTCTTTCACTCATGAATGGGTAATTATTAAAGAGGAATATGGGATTCACAACCATGCATAATGAAAGTAACACTATTTTTCCCTCTTCATCCAAAGACACCAATACTACCACTATATATCCTGATACCTCTTAGTTAGACCTAGTTGTGAAGCTTATCATAGAAAATGTGACTACATAATCTCCTAAAACATGCTCATAAGGACTGTCACATGACCCCATACACAAAAAAACCTCATTAGTATTAAGAGAAAAATTAGGTAGTGGAGAATACCATGTATATTATCCCTCTTCACCAAGAATATGATTCTGATAACTGAATCTCCTTTAACCTATCATGGAATATGGATACAATACTTATGATTTTTAGTTTTTCCCTTCATTTATACATCCAACAAAAAAGGAATATCTTAGTAAATAGTCTCATCATCTTAGAATAATTACTAGAAACCTCCACTACATGTTCATGGGTTATATAAATATTTGTATCATGGATAATTTTACACTTCTTATGGGTATATTCCATCCCAAAATCAAAATATTATAGATACTTTACCACCTCATATCTCAAATATTCAAGTCCCTCTATTATAATATATACCACTTGGTTGTACATATAGTATACACCACAAACCTCTCACCCAACGGGTAGTGATACCAACACCTCTACACATACACCACTATGGCCATTTATAGATCATGCAATAGTTTGTTCCATTAACACAACCCTAGATACTTATAATTATATATAACCAATCTACTAATTCATATCAAAGAAACCATAATAATAACATATGAATTCTCCAAATAAACTCTATACTACTTAGCTAACTTATGTATGATCAGGAATAGAATTGATATCAATATTTATTTCCTATTTTAAAAGGAACTCTCATATGAATTTATCCACACAATATTCACCCAAATTTATAATGGTCTATCCTTGATACTAAAAAGTTTTAAAATTCCTTAATAAACCTTTTATAATAACCTAACATGAAAAGAAAACTACATATATTAAAGAAATATGGGGTCACTTCTAAGAAATAAAAACCTAAACCATGACATGGTCTGTTGATATGACTTCCTCAAACATCATTTTTTCTAAGAATAAAACAACACTAATCTACAAATATATATTCAGTAGGATGAAATATAATTGATGATCCTTTAGTATTTTAAAAAATTTATCCATATAGAGATCATGATTCTCCCCAGATTAGGAGTACACCTTAATTTCATCTATAATGAAAAACGAATCTGGATATAGATGAAAGACTATATTTATCAAGGACATCAACAGTACTAGAATTTCCTTCATCATGAAAAAATTCACAATATAATAATTCTGGAAATACCAAATGCAGAATGTAGAATGCAAAATATTATAATCCATCACCCATAACTGTTAAAATCCATGAATCAAACTATCCCAAGATAACCACCTAACTCCACCATTAAAATAGAATATATCATTGATATAAGGAAGCGAGTGTTAGTTAATAATCATTTCATGTGTAAGCCTATAGTAATATAGACACAAATTCAATTATGTGCCTTTATTCATTTCTAATAACATAGAATTTCCCCTAGGGGATTCTATTTAGTGAATAAACCCCTTCACCTAAAAATAAATTGGTCAATCCTTTCACTCTTGAAGCATTATAAGATTCATACATCTGGGATGAATGGATACAGGATCCATTCCAACAATAAGATCAACATTAATCTAAATCTCATGGTTGTGTGGAAATCCAAATAAATACTCAAGAAAAGATTTTATAAATTGACCTACAAAAGGAGGATTGATTTATCATCATACCTTTAGATATTCCAAAGTAATGATAGCTAACTATTCTATAGCAAACAGTTACTTCAATATTTGGTCCATAAATATCTTGTCCCCAGATCCCACTGAATAATATATGTATAAAATTCTCCCTCAAAGGATATAATCATAACATCTAATAGTAGTAGTAATTTTTCTCTAAATAAATATTGTTTAATATATCAAAAATATAACATTTAAACCACAAGTATCTAATGAACCCAAAATCACATAGAATCATATTTCACTAATCACTACAGTAAACCCTAAACATCACCAGATACCCTATAATCACACCCCTAAGGTAATATTGATAAAAAAACCCTTATAAATACTATAAATACAACCCCAAAAATCAAATTAAATGATTCTATATGAAGTAGTGGGAGGATGTTATATCAAATAAAACTTAATCTCGGGTAGATTCCATATGAATTGTACATCAGATGATTAAAATATCCATACAATATAGGGAACAAATCTTCTCAATTATGTGATTCAAGTTTTAACATTGACTATATGATCCGATAAACTGACTCTCAATAAGTAAATAATGATTATACTTTAGTTTCCCCTATTATTAGGTCTCATGAACTCATCTATACCCTAAATTGCAGGAGAATTCAAAACTACCATATTATAATTGTCAACATTTATTTTCTCCTAACTCCCAAAGTATAACCAGATCCATGCCCATGATTCAAACACAGTTTTATACCATAATACTTTTATAGGTGATATAACACCACACAAGAGTGGAACAAAATTAGTTTTCTATCATAATAATTTCATATATTCACATGTTCAACCCATTAGTAGAACTCTAATAATTCTATCCCTCTACATGGAAGAATAAAACACCTACCCTAGATAATATTTCTATATATACACTAGAAAAACTATTTAAACCTCCACATTCTAGTTCTTGAGGACCATATTTTATCCTTGGTAGAATATGATTCCTTCCCATATGTTTTACCATCAATTTCGTGGCTATATATAATTATATCTTGGACCTTAACCTCGAATAAGGATAAAACCAAAATATTCTCACCTACAGTTAACCAGATTGCCCTAGGACATCATTAAAATGGGTGATTATAGTTTGTTGATCACCCTCTAGTATAGGTGTGAACATAACAATATCATAATATAGATAAATAAAATTAAAGACTAAAATTCCACCTTATAATAGAAGAATTCACTCTTTCGCTCTATCATCACTCTAAGTATCTAGGAATAAATTCCTAAAATAATGTTTGTAAATATTTCTAGTACATCCCCACATTCTTCCCATCAGGTAATAGAAAGTATCAACATCACTTCTCCAATCCTCAAAGCCTATATGTGGAAGCTTTTAATAATATCTCAATAGTTTTATAAATATTACCAAATATGCCTATATTTACTCTATCCTGAACTCATGATCGATTGGTCACACTCACTTACAAAGAGTGGTTCATACTACAAATAAAATCCTTATTCATGTTTGATGTGTTTAACCTGCACATGATTCCCTATTCCCCATAAGTACTCATACAAGAAGAAAACTCTGTCTGAGCTACTAATAAATTGTAGTAATAGGTAAAACATGTATCTTTATCTCCCTATCGATACGTCATGATATCCCCCGCCATCCTGGCACTCAATGGGTGGAAATTTTTTTAGATATTGTAAGAGATCTAAAATTATTAGGGTTTTGCTGAGATAAATCCCAATCTAAAAACAAATAAGTTCTTCCTGAGTAGAATGATTTCTTGGGGGAATTCATAATTTGGGGAATCACTATGTGGTATAATCTAGTTAAATCACCACCAATGGATACCCCTACTTCTTATCTTATCCTTAGGTGAGATATGGATATTTATAATAATTTTTCATATAGAAGTTAGTATGTTATAAATGTAATAAATTATATATATCATTTTTATTTTAATGAATTTCTTATTTCTGCTTTTAAATAAAAATAAAGATAATTTTTAAAAGATATGTTTTGATAAAATTCAATTAATATAGATAAATAAATAATAAAATCACAAAATGAAAAATTTTCTTCTTATGATATATGAATTCTAAATTTATGAAAACAAATATATTATGGTAAAATTATTATAAAATATTTTATTAAAACTAATTTTATCAATATAAAATAAGAACAAAAAATAGTAAATTTAAAAAAAGTTTTGTTTTCTCTAAAGATAGGATTTCAATATATACTATATTTTAATTTAAAATATAATGTAATCATATATATAAATTGAATTTGATTTAATGGAGTCAAAATTCTAAATACTTTTTTTTAAGATGGGTCATCTTATATATTTTATTATAAAAAAATATAATTACTATAGTAAATATGTAGTCACGTTTAAAGGGTTAAAATGAGGCTGTCTACCATGGATAGAATTTTACTAAATAATTTTGAAACTTATCTCTTATAAAAGAACATTTATAGATGGTAAAATTATACCCACATATCTTACAAATATTTCCTCACCTAGCACACATAACTTTGATTTTATTCCATCAATACACTTCACCTAACTTTACTTTATAATGAAATATCCCTTTTCACCAATAAATGGATTTCACTTACTCCAACATTAATACACACTTCTCCATCAACATACACTTGATCCTTTACCCATTTTACATCCTATATAGACCCATTTCATGTTTGGTATCCTTTGGTTCTAATAATGTTTCTCAATTCCTCTATTTCTAAGAAGTCTTTCAAGATAAGATTCAAGTCCTCAACTTTAGTATTATCCACTCACAATAATTTTCCTATCTATATTTCACTTAAAACCTCATCCATGTATTTTCTATTTATACTAATATAATATAATTAGTTTCAATATTATACTAACATTTTATTATATAGATGTAATAATTGTTATCTATCTCCCTCCAAAACATTTGAAAATGGAAACATCGCCCGAGTTATGTGAAGTCTTCTATCTCCCTAAAGAATGCATTTAATTTTTTATCACCACCATAAATGAATTGTTATAAGATTATATGATTGTAATAAAATTAATATTAATGACTTGATTAAGAATATATAATGATATGTTATTCATTATATTAATATTTGTCCCGTTATTATTATTCAATGTTTTGTTCATTGAAAATTGCTAAAACAAGTGCATCATTGATTTAATATTGGTATATCATAAAACAATATCATGTAATAAAACTATAAATTAATAAAATTTTATAGGACATTTACTCTAGTACCATAAATAATATAATAATTATGAACTTTGAATAAAATTGTGACGATCAACATTGTCATTACAGAGTGTGTTCCAAACAATCAAAATCACTAGCATCTGATTATGAAAATAAATAATAAATACATAATAAATCAATAATATATTATAATAATTGAATATTATAAAAGGCATTATATTTTTATATGTTTATGAAATAATTTATTAATATGGTTATGTTCATTATATTTTTGGTTAAGGACCTTTCTTGGAAGTCGATTGTAAATGTAAGGGTCATTGTTAAATCAATTTTATTCTTTGAGTTATAATTTTACTTTTTGAACTCAATTAATTTATATTAAATTTAATGTTAAATTTAACATTTCACAGTGCATTACTTCTAAATAATTTTTGGTAAGATGGTAGTTTTAAATCAAATATCATTCTTTGATGAATTTATTTCTCATAAATCTATAACATTTTTAAAAATAATTCTCATCCTATTTATTGTTTTTACACCAATATAAATATTATTTCATTTCATAAATAGTTCCCATTATTATTTTGAAACCCAAATATTTATCACTTTATATTGACATCATATTTCCATCTAACACATCTCAAAAGTAATTTTTATTATCCTTTTTTAGTATGCGGGCTTCAATAAAGGTATTTTAATATTAAAAAAGTCTTTTCCATTTTCATTATTATCTTATATATTACAATAAACATTTATTGGAATAAACATTATTCTTATACAAGGTGAAATTATAGGTTTTTATATTTAAATAATGTTTTTAAAAGTTAACCATGTCATCTTAAAGAAAAGTACTTTTGAGTCTGACTCATACAATTTTATTTTGGGGACAACGATAAGTTATGTTATCTAAATAATCTTTTTATATTTTAACGTACAACAAACTATTTATATCATAAAGATTAATATAATATGGGTTTATGATTAATGAATCCTTATATAAATAATTTAATGAAATACTCATTTGGGGTGATGTAATTTTTTTGTATCACTAGATCTAATTATTGAATTAATTTAATGTGATGTGATTTATAAATGTCATGAAACCAATTTTAATTCCTCGTGTTACCTATGATATGATCAATGATTTATTTCTTATGTAATACATATATATATATATATATATATATATTAAGATTATGGTTTTATATGAGACTTCAAATCATTAGTAAAAGTTTTATATCTTATGAGTTAATAGTCCATGTAAAATATTATGTTTTCCCATTTATTAATTGGTGGGAATGACTGGGTTTTATCAAAACATAATTTTTGGGAATGAATTCATATTTTAAAAAATTGATTATTTTAATGTGTATGTTTGTGTGATAGTTCCCTATTAAGCCACATTTCCATGAAATGACACATTTTTATGTCTATATTATTTTCCATGGATCATTCTTATTATCTCGCATTTTTTCACTCTTATACATTGGTTTGTGTTTGATTATTTGAGATTACATTTTATTCTATCATAACTTAAGGAAAATATTATTGTTCCATGTTCTGTTTAATTATAAATTTCTAAAATGATCTTGGTTTTCTTATTCAAATTATCTAACCCTTTGTGATACATTTATATGATTATCCCTTACAAAGAAATTTTTTCTAACACTTTCTTAGGTTTCTATTTCCCTAAGAAAATGTATGCATTATTATTTTTAGAAGGATGCCTTATGAATATATGTTTTTAGAGATATTGAATTAATTATGTCAAGTAATATTTTTATGTTACTATTCTAAAAATAAACTAAAACATTTTTTTGGGGGACATGTGAGTATTTTATATATATAATTTTCAAATTATAGATTTATTAAAAAATATATTCATTATTATCTTGGGTCATATCAGTTGGTATCATAATAGAGATTAGTTATTTTTAGGGATCATAGCTAGTGAAAATTGGTGACAATCATAGGTATGTGTCAATTGTATGAAATCATCCTATAAATTTTTTGAAGTATGGAGTTTATATCATATTAGAAATAATATATCTATTAAGATACTTAAAAGTTGATATGGGCTGTAGAATAAATAAACCTTTGGTTAATAATTCTTGAAAAGGGTTAGTTGGATGTTAGATCTATCAGTACTCATTGTATAATATGCGATATTAATAGTACATTTTTTAAACCTCATGGGGGCATTATTTTGTGATTCACAATATATTTATAACCATTATAAATGATTGAATGGAATGTTTACGATGTATTATATATAGAAGGTTAGGTTAAAAGAACATTATAGGAATATGAACGTGGATAAGATAAATTATAACCTATATACTTTTAAGTTATGTTATTAATTTAATTTATCAGATACTACTTCTTTGATTATAATTTCCTTTTATACATTTATTTATAAAATTATTCTCATACCCAAAGATTCCTTTATTTAATGTAATGGATGGAACCTAGAGGAACTGAGTTAATAATGGGTGTGATGGAAAAAAATCTATATTTTCCCATGATCATCCTCACTAAATAGTGAATATGTTATAAAATATCATGAAAATGATCACTCAACTCTCCCAATATCTGAACAATAATGAAAAACAAATTAAATAACCCAAATGTGTCATGATTGGAGATACCTATTATAAATTTCTTTTTGTGGAAACATCCACCCTCCTTTTGGGTGTCTCAAATCCCACTTGTTTTTAATTTATGGGTCTACCCAATAAGAAATATTTTATTTGTCCCTCACTATACAGACTATGATAAGTTCATTTTATTTTTTACTATTTGGTGGCTTAGGTTAACCAATTATCGACTCTCATTATGACTACTATGAAGAAGGAACATGTTGAATCTATTGAATGAGAGGAGTTTAAGAATTTATTTTTCACAAAATATTTTCCATCAACTATTCATAAGAATATAGACCAATAATTATCATTGTTAACATTGAAGGTGCATGAATCAATGGGTACCTATCAAGAAAACATTACACACTCAAGGGTAATGCATCAATTTTTATTAATGATCCCATAAGTATGACTAAATGATTATTTTGTGGCCTAAATACATTTCTATGAAATTCATTACCTATAAGAGAAATTGATAGAAATAAATAAATTTTTTGATGTGTAATTAAGGTTGATATGGATGTTGGGGAGTTTTAGTATTCTAGAAAGAGAAAAGAAAGAAAAAGTTTAATGGTAACAAAAATAACAAATTAGATCGAGGAAAATAATACAACCCCCCTACATGAAAAAAAATTATGGAAGAAACACTTGGGAAATTTCATAAAAGGATGAGGAAAATTTTTTACATGTGGTAAAATGGGTCATCAAATAAATAAATATCAAATAAATTCAAATAATTTAAAAGGAATATTACTTTATCTCCACACATTCATGCATCAATTATCTCAATGGAAGGAGTTTGACAACATTCAACTCAATCCCCCCAATCTAAGGGCTAACAGGGATAATTGGAATCAAAAACCACCTAGAAAAATGGAAGAATGAAGGGCTTATGTAATAACCACATTATATTTGGACTATAATTATTTAATGAAAAGATGTACATTTATTTTCCAATCCAAATATGGAAATGTATTATTTTATATTGGTTCTTTGAATTTTATCATATCATACAGTTCTTCTAGGAATGTCATTTCACAACCTCAAACATTAGATACTAAATTATCATAAAAATCACAAGTCGATGCACTGGTTGATTCCTATTATATAAAAATTATATTTTCATTTTTATGGCAAGATAAATCCTTTGAATTTAGTTTTCATTACCTTGGTATAATATGATAAAATATTAGTCAATGAATGTATCTCTCCGTATAGATCTTATATTAATTTCTAAGATAATAAATTATCATTTCAAATCCCTAATCATCATGCTATGAAATATCAATTTAAGGATGATTATGAAATCATATCAAATGAAAAGACAAGAATTTGGGTATTGATTCCCATTAATGGGGGATACATGGATCAAAATATCTATATAGAACTTATCATTAAAAACATTATAACTATACCGCAGTATACTAAAATATTTCCCAATGAATTACTAAATCCTCACCCAAAAAGATAGATTTTGTTTCAAATTGAACTCATAAATAGTTATATTATTATATTGAATAGTCATTAAATAATTACCCTATTGAATTAGAGTCATTATATAATAAACTTTAGGAGAATTTGGGTCTATATATTATACTTTCAAAAATATCACCATGGGATGCACTAGTTCTCTTCATCAAGAAAAATGATGGATCAATCTATATTTTCATATATTATTGTTAGGTTAACATGATTATTATCATTAATGTGTATCCTTTGAATTTTATTTGTTATTTTTCATCAATATAGAGGATATTAATACTTATTGAAGGTGGATATTCATTTTTAATATCATCAATGGAGGGTAAATATAGAAGATATAACTAAGAAAACCATGCACACAAGGTCTGGAAATTAAAAATTCATTGTGTTCTACATCCCATATTTCTCTAAACCGATTATTTAGTATTAATTTATGTTTTTGGGTTTTTATTGGAGTTTTGATAATGAAAATTTTAAAATTTACATGTTTTATAGGGGTGATCGGTTAGCCATCAGAGGGTGAAAACTATGCGAAAACCATGTGATTTGATATACCTCAGGGTAATGACATTTAGAATGGTTATAGAATATTTTTATAAACTATTCAGAATCCAAGTAGTAATTTTGTGAAATGGTTTTTGGTTCCCTTTCTAGGAATAAATATTTTAACACAATATGTTAAACCTTTTATGTAAATATTGAACCATGTATGATTTTTGTTTTATTAAATTTCCTTTCTCAATTTATATTTTTTCACTTATCCTCCTCATTTTTTCTTCACCCAATCATGCACCCCTCTCCCTAGTCGACCTACAACACATGTTACTCCTCCCCCAAGCTTCAATTCCTTTAGATATTTCTCTCCCATTATTAACAATTCAAGTGTGAATAGCCTAGATAAAATATCATCTTCATTTATAATCTTGTATGTACCTGTTTTATAATTTCCCATTGAATATTTTGGTTTGAAAAAACCATTGGGGTTCCAAATTAGATGATTTTTTATTTTTTTGTTGTAGGGTTTGTGTTTGTCAATTCTTCCCTGATTAGGTGTCATGTATCAATGTAGGTATGTTTCAACTTGATATAGATTTTTTCATCTCGATTTGAGGTAGAATTCCCCATGATTAAGATTTAAATTTTATAACCCTTTTATTTATTGATATTTCAAATTCCATATTTGATTAATTATCGTTATTTTATTAATATTAAATTCGGTTCTGTGTATGTTATATGGTGTTATTCATATGTAATAATTCTTGTACTTGAAATTAATATAATAACATAAAATTCAAAGTATTTAAAAACTATTTAAATAATTATGTTAAATTAAACTGAGATATTTCAAAATGTTTTCACCCCTTTTGAGTCTGAAAATATTTTAAAATCATGATTTTCACATTTTTTCATTAAGTGAAAATAGGAATGGTTCTTCAATGGGGTATTAAAATGTCCTTATATATAATGTTTTTTAGAAATTAATTTAAATATATTTTTGAACAGATCTTAGAAAAGTAATATATTGGAAATGTATTTAAAATTATATTTTGGATGAAAAATGTGTGTTTTATAAAATATGTCAATATTTATAAATATATGATCATTCTAAATATATTTACAAGTATACATAGATATATATATCTTCTCGTGTGTACTTTTCAAATGAAAATATATCTAGTTTAGGAATGTCATAAATAAGTGTGTGTGTGTGTGTGTGTGTGTGTGTGTGTGTCAATATATATATTTGTGTTTAAGTGTATATGAGTACAACTAGAAAAGGTTTTCTTATTTGGGTTTTATAAAATTAATTTGAAAGGAACTTTTAATACTATTAAGATAACTTCCAAATTTTAGATTGCGTGAAAGGTCCTCTCAAACCCTATTTGGTTATTATTGATGTGGATTGCGTCCCTCAGGGTGTGATTTATATTTCATATTATGTGATTGTTATGAAATCGATGTTGTTTCATGAGATGGATATTGGGGAGAGGATGAGTTAATTGATATTCATTATGATTCTAGTATTTTCTGTTATATACCATTTGTTCTTATTACTCATTTTACTCATTTATTATTTATGCACCCTTGAATAACATTAGTCATGGGAACTACAGTATGCAAGTGGGATTTTAGACTTATGATACACAGGATATCCCAAAATATTATTTTCCTATATGTTTAGAGATATGGATTGATGTAGTATTATTTTATGATGATTTTGGGTGTAGTCTAGTCAAGAGATTTTTGGTAGGAAAAACACAGGACATTTAGTTGGTTTATTGAGTGATTTCTAGGACACTCTCACATTAGGATCTTGGGTAGATCCCACAAAATATATTAAATTTGTTGGAGGATTCCTATAGGGGGACTCCCTTTTGTTATTATATATATCTTTCCGGCATGATGTTTGTGGAACCAATGATTGAATAATTTTATTTTCTTATTTCATTTAAGATAGGGAACCACATTTATTGAACTCTAACTTCTCATAGTGTGTGTTTATTTTCAAAAATATTTTTAATAACTGGATTAAATGAATATCAATAACTGAACAAGGGGTTATTTAATGTCGTTTTTTTTCATTTCAATATAAGTTTGTTAAAGATATTATTTTTATTTAATAAATATAAATTTAAAATTTTCTAAAACTATCATTTAGTTGAAATTAGTGTTAAAATATAATTAATTATAAAAGACCCATAAATTATTTATCTATTTCAATTTATAGAAATATATGTTATTACTTTTAACGTTTATATGTGGGTAGTTTTTCTCCTTGGGAATACCACTAAGATTTATCTCATGATTATCTATTATTTCAGTTGCAAGAACTTTTTTATCTTTATGTGATTTTATAGGAACCAATTTTACCTTTTTATAATTTTTGGTTTTGGTTCCTTTACATTATTTACCTCATAAAAAATAGTAGATTTCTTTCTTTCTATAGATGGAGGGTAGTTATATATATAGGAGTATGAGAGGGCACCAGAGTCAGCGATGGATTTCATTATAGGGGAGGTGGAATTATATGAGAAAAGTGACTTCTTTTTTACATTTATTTATATAAATTATCATTTATATATTCATATCTTAATTGGAATATATATTTGATATATGTATGAGTCATGAATGTTTTTAATTATTTTCCTACTATAGTTTTACCCTGGTTTAATAGAGAAATCATTCCCATTATATGTATCTATTTCCTTAGAACTTGTCACCAACACATGAGGATCAAGAACAAAAATTTGGCCTAATTGTAGGCTGGCTCGGTCATCCAATGGATGGATATATTGGGTTGTTTTAGGAAAAAAATCGTATTTGAACACCCATGTACTTTTCTCTATAGTAAAATTAGATCTTTTTGAGTTTCCCTTATTTTATTTGGTGTTTCATGATAGGATCTAGTTCGAATTAGTTATTGGGAATTAGGAGGATCTTCATGGACGGCTTCTTTATCACTACCTACCATGAAAAATCATGATTAATCCTTAGTTTTTGGGAATCAAATATTGAGTTATAAAAATTATTTGATTATTGATGATCATTTATTGATTCTTATTGGCTTGATTGAGTTAATTTTGTAGTCAAAGCTGATATTGGGATGGAAATAAATACATAATTGATACATGATGTTGGATTTCCTAGAATGAAGAACCAGGAAGCAATAAACTACATGATTTTGGTCCTGATATATGAACCACTTCATGATTTGTACATTCCCAAACAACAATGTTGCCAAGTTGAGCATTATTTTGCATCATTTTATTACTTTTATATTTATATATCCTAGTTCATGTATTTCATTGAGTGGTGATAGAAAATTTAAAAGGGACAAGGGTGATCTTATTATATGTTTCCACGGGTATATTTAGTTTATTTGGGCATGTTGTTCATTTTTTGAAATTAGTTTCAGTTAGAAATTGATTTTTTTTGAACTATTAAAAGGTGGATTCTAAAATGTTTGTGTGTAATGGATAATATTAAAGTGGTATTTGGTAAAAATTATTTAGAAAATTTTGATTTCATTTGAAAATATTCAAATTGTTTCAATTTAGATATTTGATTCAAAAATATTTTTTAATGATGAATGATTTTTAAATATTTTCAAAAGGATAAGGACTTTAAAAGGGGGATTCATGTTTCCTTATATGGATTTTAAAATGAATCTTTTAAAAATAGTGGATTTTAATTTTTTTTTTAAAATGGAAGTTATTTTTCAATTTTAAAAAAATACCGTTTTAGAGTTTGAAAATGAATTTTTTTAAAAAATAGAGCATTTATAAATGGAGTTTTTTTAAGTTTAATTTTGTTTTGTAGTTTGTATTTTCCCTTATTCTATGAAATTATTGGTTGAGAATTTGATTCATGAACTAGTTGAGTTAATTTATTTTGGATTATGACTCCCATAAAAACCATAAAAATTAGAGATATATTGTTTCTATGGAAGAACATTAGGGTGATTTTTTTTATTAGGTTTATTTCCTCTATTTTGTGGCCCTACCCAGTATGAAAATCAAGGGGTAGGGTTTTATTCACTATTTCTCTAGGATTTTTTAACTATATTTATAGAAAATTTTCATCTCACATTTTTTTGTTATTTTATATGTTCATCAGATGTATCCTGGATGAACATAGTTTTGTGTTGAGGGTTATTGTGGAATTTGATATGAGGATGATTATATTGTGATTCCCTTTTTCAATGGAATAGTAGACTATGAAATCCTTTAAAGTGTTTTGAATTAATTTTTTCTTTGGGTTCTTCTATGAGAGTTGTTATAAGGCATTGGTGGTTATCTTTATTTCTCATGATTTAGTAATAATTGTGTTCCTAGTGGATGATATTTTGGGGCTCTTGTACAAGGAGTTTGTATTTCGAGGGGTTGGACATCGATCACATTGGATAAGTTCTAGGGTAATTGGGATGAATATCCTTCTAGATGTTGTGAAATTAAGAGTGCTGATTATTTTTTGGTTCTCGATGATGCGGTGTTCAATATTTGAGGCCTCAATTTACACATTTTAGTATGGTGGCCCAATTGTATGAAATGCATTGTTGATTGTACTGAATGTTCATTGAGTTTCTCCTCTCGTATTATAGCAAATTTTATAGAGGTATTGTATTTTATTTTTATTTTTAGTGGATTTGATTCTTTCAAGGTGAATAGAATCTTAGAGGTTGAATGTTGTTGAACAATTAGTTTAGGAAAAGTCAAAAGGGTGTGTATACCTAGACAAGTACCAGTGTTTGTTTATATATTGTTTCCATTTTCAGTGGTTTTATTCCTCTTGGATATGTTGTGTGTTTTATGAGGATGTTCTTCATTGTTTTGAGTAATTTTTAAAGTTGGTTTTTTGTAGTGTTCTATAACCTTTAACAATGGATATCTCAGGGAAGAATTAGTTATCATGGAGAGAATTATCACACCCATGTTTTTTTGATTATTTCAAATTATTATATAATATTTTAACTCTTTCAATTTTTATGGGAGTTTCAGGACTGATAATTTAAATTTTTAAAGGCCTTAAAGGGGTTAATGCTTAGCTATCATGGTTTCACAAACCATTCCACAATAATGAAATTGGATTTGTTATTGTATAGTTCTATTTGGAATGTTTATTAGAAAGATAAATAATGTGTGTGGAATCCTAGGTGAAAGAGAGAACTGTATTTTTGGTTTCCCCATACGAGTGGTGTGGTTTCTTCATAGTTTGTTAAATATCATAGGTAAACCATGCATCGAGCTTGATTTACATTTTTCTTTTTTTTTTCTTACTCACCCTCCTTTCCTGACTACACTTTCATGCACCCCTACCTTTGGAAAACACACATCATGAAATGTCCCTTATCTAGAGAACTTTTTAGTTTTCAAATTTCTCACATATTCATCGATCCCATGTCGAATCGCCTAGGTATGATCCATTTTCCATCATCTCCATTGTGTCCACAATTTCCAATTTACTTCTCACCATTTTGATTTCATCAAACATCAAGTTTTATAAGTTATCATATTTTTAATGTCCAGTTGGATTCTAGGGTTCATTTGGGTCCATTATTCCTAAATGGGAAGTCCTCCATTGATGGTGATATGATTCGACTCTCTATAACTTGCTTCCACTCAATTTGAGGCAGGTTTTCCCAATTTTAATCTTTTAGTTTCGGAACCCTTTATTGATTTCTGATTTAAATGCCTTATTTAATTAATTATTCATATTTTTTAATTTCAAATAGGTTTTTTAAAATGTATTCCTATGTTTATCATTTTAAATAAATAATTGAAATGAAATTTCATGTAGAATGTGAAATGGGAATTTTTTAAAAAATAATAAATAATTTTTCCAATGAAATTTCAAATATATAAAATGGTTTCCAGTCATTTGGGTTTGAAGATAAATTAAAATAATTATTTTCATATTCATATGTCTTAAATGATAATTAGACTAATTCTTCAAAGGGTTTTCCAAATTTTATTGTTTATAATTTGTTTTTGAAATTATTTTTGATTTTTTTAATGGATCTTAGAAATTTCAATTATTGTAAATTTGTTTCAAAATTTTATTTTTAAGAAAATATGAGCTTTATGAAATTTATATTAATATATATATATATATATATATGTATTATGGTTCTATATATACACATGAGTATATATATATATATCCATGTGTGTATTAATTCACATGATAATATGTGAATTTTGTTCAATAAGAAAAGTATTTATATGAATATATGGGTGTGAATGTGTGTTTGTGTGTGCAAATATAACTAGAAAAGTTATTTTTTTGGTTTTTAAAATGTATTTGAAAGGCACGTTTGACACCTAAAAATATATTTTACTATTGTATATCTTTGAAAAATATTCTCTCAAACTCCATCTAGTTTTTATTAACATGGATTGTAGCAGTCATGATGTTATTTGTACTTTATATTGTGTGATAATTATAGAATTTGGGCTGTTTATTGAGATGGAGTTAGTAATGAGTTTGGGTTATTTTATATCTTATATGATTCTTGTATTGATCATTGTTTATAATTTTTTCATAATGGTAGTTGTACTAATTTGTTTTACTCACTCTTTATTTACTTTGGTCATGGGAACCCAATTTATTATGTGGGAGTTATGATTTATGCTAATCTATATTCATGTACCCAAATTGTGTCCCTTATAGTTAGTGATAGTGATAGTTGGTGGTGTACCATTATGATGAGGATGGATGATGACTATTTAGCTGGTTTGTGATATGAGACAACATAGGTTAACTAATTATTCCTTTATGTAAGGTCTATGATTGTCTCAATTTTGGGGAATAGTTTGGATACCATGAAATCTTTTCCTTCAGTTGGTTGATTCACTTAGGGAGAATCCCATTGATTTTTTGATATCCCCTGAACACTTATTTTTTTGTTCCTATGATTTGATACTTTTATTTTTCTTATTTTCTTTATGACATGGTGCCTCTTTCATTGATCACTTAGTTCTCACATCATGTTTTTGTTTTTCTAAATAATATTAAGAATTGTTCTAATGTAATTTAAAAAATTGAACAGTGGTTCATTTCATTTTTTAGGTATTATTTCTAAATTAATTTCATAATGTGATTTTTTTATTTAATAAAAAAATAGTTTGTAAAATATTATTTTAGGTTTCATTGGTTTCTAAATATAATTTTTTATTATAAAAACATTATTATTAAATTATTTCAATATAAAACTAAATTGTTCATTCTTTTAAATTTTATACATTTGGTTTCTCTTTTACATGCCAACAAAGAATTAGATCATGCCTATTTATCATGTCAGTTGTAGGCTCTCATCTAAATTTTGGTGGCTCTTAAGAGGATTGATTAATCTAAGGCTAGTTTTTTTATTCCATTTTTTCTTCAATGTATTTAAATTGATTTCATAGGGCCTAATTTGAAATTTATAGATTGTTAATCATTTAACCCATTACAAGATTTTCCTTTTATAATTAGGGATTTTATGGACTTATACTAATGGATGGTATCTATATCTATGGGTGGTCATGAGGGAAATGGAGGCAGATTCAGTTTTTATTTTTGGGAAGAGATACTGGGGTTTTATAGATATATTTTTTGTTTCCTTTTTTATCTTCTTTATCATTTGTTTAAGTCTTTATATTTGGAACAAATATCTGATGTACATATGGTTCAAGAAAAAACATTATTCTAAAAAAATTACTCTCTTTCAAGGGATAAATCAATCCAATTTTATTTATTGGATTACTTGGTAGTTTACATGATCCTTTGGGGATTAGGAATTCCCCTTGGGACCTATCACAGTTTGATTTGTCCATCTAATAGATGGATCAACTGAGTTAGTTTTTAAAATTGTAATTCCATTTTGATATAAAATTATCTAATTATATATATATATTTGATCAATACAATATTTATAGATTACCATGAAAATTTCATGATAAAATTTATTGATTATATTTTCTTATATTCTGATAGTATATAATAATATGAAGGGAATTTGGAAAAAATTTTAAGAGAACATGGGATGAGAAATTAAATTCCACATTAAATAAGATAGAGTTTCTCTTTTAAAAATTATTTTTCTTGGGTCATGTAATCAGAAACATAGTTATTTTAATGGATTTACAAAATATTGAGGTGATTGAATAATGGTTGAGACCATGAAATATGATAAAGATTTAATGTTTTCATGGATTAAGGGGATACTACCAACATTTTGTGATAAATTTCTCTTGACTGTTAAAGACTCTAACCAAGTTAACATGAAAGGTAATGAAGTTATTGTTGAAAAAATAATGTGAGGAAATATTAAATGATATTAATAAGTGATTGGTCACTTCATAAGTACTTACATTACCCTCTATTATTGAGGGGTTTTTAATATGCATTGATGATTTTTTGAAGTGGTTATTCTACATTCTTATGTAAAATCACAATGTAATAGCTTATGTTTCATGTCAATTAAATACTCATTTAAAAAATTACCCAACATAAAATCTATAGTTGGTGGTAGTAATAATTTCATTTAAAATATGGAATCATTATCACTATGGTGAAAAAATTGATATCTATACTCACCATAAGAGAATAATGTATATATTCACAAAGAAGGAGCTGTAAATTAACCAAAGGGGTGGTTGGAATAAATCAACGATTATTAATACTAAATATATTACAAAATTTGAAGTAGTAAATGGTGGTAGATTATCTCTAACGAAAGAAACATGTTACCCTATCCATAATGGGGATTTATAGGGATAAAATATTTAATGATATTCAATATATAGATATGGAAATCATAATGGCTGTGATGAAATCATACATTACCTAATATAATCCTCAACCATCAATTTAACTAAGGATCAAGGAGGCTTAAAATATATTTTTGAGCTATAGAAAAATATATAAAATATTCTAGAGTTTAATCGTAATGTGTATGGAGTACTATGATTTGGAACCCAGATATGTGTCATATCTATAATAGAAATAAATAATGATCTTTTAGTTAATGCACATAGATCATGCTTCTCTATTAATAATAGAATCATAAATATATAGAGATATATTAATCAAAATATTTTTTATGACAACATGAATAGAGATATTGTGAAGTATGTAACTCGATGCATAATATAATAGCATGTAATGACTGAACATTAGAAATGAAAAGGGATGATGAAACCATTGCCTCTTTCATTATAGAAATCAGAAAAACATTACTATCTATTTCACCACCAATCTCTCTAAGACATATAATTCCTAAAAATTCATATGTGTAGTGGTAGATATAATTATAAAGTCTCCACACATCACTATTATTGTAGAAGACTACTCCCTTAATCATTTTTCAATGTTAAACATAATGGAAGTTGAAAGTGCATATAGAATACCACATTTTATTGTATATAATCAAAACCCAATGTTTTCTAAACATTTTTTAAGATTAATAAATGTGTATTGGAAACATGTATATGATTTATCCTAGATTATCATCCTAAAAAATATTCAATTTGAAAGGTCCATTCACACATTTGAGGATATTCTATGATCCTATTAGATGGTTTTCCAAGGAAGATGGGATCAATATCTTTCACTGGTGGGGTTATTTTATAATAAAATCTTCCACTATTTCATCCAAATGCAACCATATGAGGCTTAATCTGGAAAGTAATATAGAATAATAACATATTATGATGAATTTAGAAAGAGTATTCTATTAGGATTCGATATTTTCCATGAAATGACTAAACATATTCAAAACATTCTGCAACATATGAATGTAATGAAATGTTTTATAAATAGATATATAAATAGATTTCAATGATATATCATGTTTGAAATTATTAAGATGTTTTTACATTAAATATATCCTTATAATCATGATATGATATTTGGTAGGCAATGGATACTGAGTCCTAGGTACATTAGGCCCTTTTGAGATTAATGTTCACGTAGGAACTATAGCATTAAATTTATAACTTCCTTCACACAAATAATAAGTTAATTATGTGGTCCATGTATCAATTTTTAAGGAAATAGATATATAATTCATAACATGTATTGAACTCAGAAAGTGTGTAGTTAAAATATGATCTCTACTATAAAGATTAACTTGTATTTGTGAGGGATTAAAGATTGAAGGTTTAGCAGAAGATTACCACCCCCACATGTCAAAATTATTTATAAAAATCTTAAGATTTGGAAAGATACATGGGAATATAATTATGTAATGATACAAAAGTTACTTTATTTCTTCAACCCATGTAATAAAATATTAGGGTGAAATTCCTTAGAGGGAATTGAATGTGAGACCCTACAAATAAAAACACTATAATGTTACGATATCATTAATTATACACAACATAACAAAAAAATAGGTTATATTATAATTAAAATATAGTTGATGAAACATATTCATTTAATTAGAGGGTATAAATAAAAGTAACTATATTTTGAAATAAATACAAAAAATAGCATAAATTCCATAAAGTAGTATAATTTTCCTACATTGATCTCATTTTTCTAAGGTAGAATGGGAGAAAAAATCACTAGGGTTTGACTTATATAAATCACAATCCAAACATAGATAATTAATACTTGAGAAGAACTATTTCCATATGATATTCATGATCATGGAAAAAAATACATGATTCATGTTATCTTAATTTCATCCCACAATAGCCACAACTATGAATCTTATCCATAGGTAATATATAGAGGCTTTGAAGAGTTATGTTCATTGAAACTATGATACTATAAATAAAATAATTTTATATACCATATCTAGTATTATACATTTCACATTTCTAATTTTAAACTCAATCAACCACGTAGAACCATTTGAATGACAATATCATTATGCATGAGAATTCAGAAATGGTTGGGAAACTCAACACAAATCGGTCAACAAAAATATGTCAACACAAATAGGAAAGCATAGTTGACCTATCTATATTGACCTATCTATGTTAAACTATATTTTTTGACCTATCTATTCAATACTTGAATGACTACTAAGTCGAATCATTACCTCTGTCGTGGAATTCCATCAACTACCTACCTTTGCTTCTCAACACATCTGGTCGGGCAGTCATACACTATGTGACCTCACCTGCCATAAGAATTGAACCGATCCTACCCTAGATTCCTTGGTGATCTACATTTTCAATATACCACATGACCATGTTTCTGAGTCTAATGGTGAAAGGGTCTCATGTGTCGAGCGGGAATATTCATAGATTATACAGGACCATTCCACCAAATTCGAGTGGAAAAGATCAACGCCATCTCCACCATCAAGATTAGGTTCTTTTCCACTATGTGAGGTGGGGAGTTGAAATAGAACCGGCAAGGCTAGGCAAGGAGGTGTTCATGGTTTTGGTAGCCAGACCACTGATCACAAACAACTCTAGTAAAGTTTTTTATCTTGGTAGTTTAGTTGTTGTATAGGGTCATGGATCAGGGTAGATTCATGGTTTATAGCTGATACTTGAGGATCAAGTCTTCACTTTTTTATGGAAGAGAGATAATGGTGGGAGAGTAGATATCCATTTATATCCATGATATCTTAGAAAATGAAAAAACACCCAGAAACCATGGTCACCCCAGTAATGAGGGATACTCATCTCAATTTTTTCCATATAACTAAACATTGAAAAAAAAATTCTTCCTTGGGTATGGAAATATATAATTAGTTTTCTCAGTTTTTTTAGATAGTATTATAACCAATTTGGTATTAATAGATGGTTGGTTATAGGATAATGAAAATTAATATCTATGAGGTTTTTCTCTAGAAACTAATAAATATTTTATAACCAATTAAGGAAAAATATTTTTCCCAAATGGTTATGTCTCCATGGTGATTTTATTAACCCAAAAGCAAATAATACATATCCTCATTGGTCTATCCGTTTTATTTACAAAGAGAACTAGAACGCCCCAAGGTGATGCACTAGGTAGTATAAATGATTTGTCCAAATTCACTTCTAGATACTTATTTAACTCCTCTAGTTTGATTGGGTCCATCCTATATGGGAATTAGAGATAAGATTACATCCAGGTATAAGTTCTATTGAGAAATCTACCTCACAATCTGGCGGATGTCTGGGTAACTCTTCAACAATACAACATAACTATATATAGTAACACATGGGTGTTATAATTATGCCAAAAATTCTCCTTTATTCTCCCAAAAAAATCACCAGTCAAAAATTAAAGTCAACAGAAAATGAAATACCCAATACTATAAGAAAGTGGAGGGTAGGTCAGGGAAATATTAAGAAATTACCAAACAATATTGAACCCCAAAACATGATCTGACTACCAAACTGCCACTCTAAAATCCTATTTTAAAATATTTGTGGGTTGTTTTAAAAATAATCCTATATTTTATCTCCCCACTTAAGAAAAAATGTAATACTCATCTCATTAGACTCTATTTAACAACACTCATCATATATATTAAATAAAAAATAGTGCATTTAAGGAATCATAGGTATCATTAATCTCAAAGATCCCTTCACATTATCAGCATTTAGTATGATCAGGTTTCCAACCCATGTGCTCTGGATGTACCCATCGAGTGGGAATGTTTGTGTTAAAATAGAAATACATGACGTGTGTTAGGTTTACACTTTGTTCATGCCTACATGGTGCCCTGGCCTTGTATGTTCCCTAACATGGACACTAGCAAGAGGGGTCTCAAAACAACTGTATATGGTGTGTAGAGAGTACACACACTGTGTGTTAGAACATAGGAATGGATTTCAGGTCTGCCTTGACATCAATCAATCATTGGGAAAAAAGTACACTTCACGTGATGAACACACATGTTGTGTGCGAGAAATGGTTATGTTGGTGGTGTGGTCTTCTAGAGACGGGTCTCTTTAGGATGGGAAGAGGCAAAAGTATAATATGTGTGTCGAACAAACAAACCGCGTGTTTTTTAATTTCATCCAATAAAATATTTGGCTGTTTATATAAGGTACATGGTGTGTGTTCTTTATTTTATCCCATGTATTATATTGTTTGGAAGAATGCCACACCCAGTCCAAAAATCACATAAACACATCACAAACATTGAAATAACAGGTGAAGAAGCGCATTCTTGGATCATTGAACGAAATTAAGAAGAGATCCAGTACTAAAATGAAATAAATCAAAGTATTTGAGTGAGGGAGGCTGAGAGTCATAGGTAAGAAGAAATCAAGGAGAAGAGGGGGGACTCAACCTGGGTTGAGGAATGTTAGGGTTCATGTCTGTTATTGTGGAACCACTTGGAGTCTATGTGATAGTCCACACCATGTATGAGTTTTTTTAATATTAATATATTATTATCAATATTTAAAATATGGTTATTATTATAAAATATTTATTAGTTATTATTTAAAAAATTAAAATTAAAAATATTTATATACATGAAAAGAAAAATATACACATTTTTCCTTGTAGAAATAAAAGTTGTGTTTCTAAAATTTGAAAAATAGAGCTACAACCTTTGGTTTGATGCTCAGAGAGTGATTCGAACCAGAAGCTGGGATGATTCATATTTGCGACCTCAACCACTGGAATAAAGGATGCATTACTCATATTTTATTATCTTTTCATATTTAAAGCACAATTGCAGTACTACATAGTGAAATAAAGAACGTGCGACATGTGGTTGTAATTATTGAATGATTAAGATGATGTAGGGATATTATCTGAGTTTGAACCCATGTGTTTTGAACCCTAGGTTATGACTCTACCAATCAACCCACATCCCCTTGGTTGATGTCTTATTTTTTAAAACATTTTAAATTACTATTGATAAATGACACAAGATACCTTATGTATACCGAAATACATGACATGTGGTTTATTTTTAGTAAAAAGGATAGAACTAAACTAGCTAGAAGTACTCAATTCCATGTCCTTTGGATGCAAGGATATAACCCTGCTAGCCAATTGAACCCCATAATCAGTTTTCTTTTATTTTGACATGGTTTTATTTAATTTTGAAAACACATCACACGTTATTTAATTAAAACATTAGGTTAAAAGGAATGAGCCATATACCAAAGGAGGGTAAATAGTGATTCTAACCAGTGATGGATCGTATACACTCTAATGAACTTTCCATTAGTATAGGCTTCAGTATTTCTTATTTACATAATCAATATGTATTTATACACAGATATTTATTATAATATAAACTAAACAAAAAAGTACATGCCCTTTATATTGATTAATAATGCATCTAACCTTATTTTATTCAAATTTAAGAAGCAGAAAAATTAAAGGTTAGACAAAACATGTTAAGTATAAGTACACTCCATGTAGGTATAAAAAACATAAGAGAAAAATAAGGGAGAGTGGATGGGTTACCTCCTAGAAATTGCATTTTTTTAGGACTTTGGTTCAACTTGAGTTAGGGTAATTACCTATAATTGGAAGGTGGTTGTGGATTCTTCTTGGAGAACCACCACATATTTCTGGTGCACTCATCCTACATCTGGGTATCTTTACTTTTAGGTGGTTTAGGTGGTAGATTGCAGTATCCTTACTCTATGGACAATATATTTAGAAGGTGGACTTAGGACTTGGTTTTATCATGTGCATCCTCCACTTCCTTGGGTTTCATATTTATTATACAAGAAACCTAAAAGTAATCAAAAGAATCCTCTAGAGTATGTGATTAATCAACAGAGGCTTTAGAAACAAAAAAATTAATGAAATTCAGTATTAATATGATATGATATGTTCCCATATTCAACATTTTCTCTTTAATTTTTTTATAGAAATTATTAGTGAATTAAAAGTGGGTCCCACATCATATCATACCTCCTTAATTGAAATTGAATTTTAAAACACAACCTCATAATAAACTAGATTATCCATATAAGAGGTTATCTCTCAAAGTTTCTTGACAATAGTACCAATTCCTCTCAACCTTTTGGTTTGGTCCAATTGGCATCTCGTAAAGGCTTCCATCATCAATATTAATTTTTCAGTGTTACCTAAAGATGGTTCCAGAATAGAATATAAAATGGGTGGGTGTATTATTTACATGTTTATTCCACATAGTGTATCCCATTATTCATGTACATATATTACTCTTCTAGGTATGAGTACAAAAGTGTTATATCATATGAATAAAAATCAACTCCAAGTGAATTGTACGAACCTCCACTTGATTAAAAATCCATATTGATGTGGGGTAAAGGGTCCAAATAAAAGAATCGTGAATTGAAAAATAAATAAGAAAATTTCTATGTAAACCATCCTTGATTAAAACCAACACTTCTTATTCTCTTATCCCAAAAAATGTATTATAATTTGACCGCACCCATCTTGAGGTGTTTCAAATTGAAAGTTCCATTCTAATCTAACTAAAATGGTATCTAGTGGTAGTTGGGTCCAATACTACAAGGAAAAAATAGAATAAAATATCATTTAAATTCAACAAGATTAATCTGATTAACCATAAAAAATAATGAAGTGAAATTAATGAAAAATCTAAACAATTTTTTAAAATTCAATGAAAAAAGTAAAAAAAAAGTTAGAAAACAAATGTGTTAGAGTTTCAAATCAATTAAATTTTATTAAAATCAATCATTCTTTAGTATTATAATTATTGATGGTAATTTTTTTAGACTATGGATTCAATAAAATTGTTTTTCTTGGTTCAATAATAGTCAACTACATATTTAAAATATTAACTCTTTGTTCTAGTGATTAATTACATAAAATATGTTTTAAGATCATTACCCCTAAAATAGTGGCAATGTACTCACCCAATGGTCATGGATTCTCCCATTAGAACCCCTTTAGTTTTCTCCATTGGTGTCATTATTGGTCTGATGTGACACCAACAGTGAATTCGGAATTAATTTCATTAATGTAATAATAAGAAAATAATCATAATAAAAATAAACTCTCTGAAATTAAAATTACAACATAGTTATAATATTCATTACAACCCCAACATAATAGAATCATCCTCTTATAACCATGTTCATGGTTTGAAGGTTGAGTAGAAACTCAAGACCTACAATGGATACGAGAGTAGAAAAGGTGGAAAAGATGAATTAATCTAAAATAGAAATAAAAAAGAAAAAGAAAACATGAATTTGGATTCAGAGGATATCAAACTCTAGAGAGAGATCACCTCCAACTTGGATACTCAACCTCATGTTTAGAGTCATGCCTCTCTATTTATAGAAAAATAGATTACACAGTGTGTAATAAAAATTAAACTTCATGTAATTGATTCAACCATCTTTTCCTTTATTTTCTCCACTTATAGGTGGACTACTGTGATGTCTATTGAATTTAAAGCATTGGTGGTTAGTTAGTGAGGGTAAATGGCATGTGGTCCCAACATTAACGGTGTGTAGAAGTTCTATTATCCAAAAACTGCTTATGTAAGGGTATACATGACATTTAAATGAAGAATAGAAGGCATAATGATCTTTCTCGACAACATGGACATACACTCAGGCTGGTTGGGTCATGCATGGAAAATGATACACGACGTGTGTTTATAAAGTACACACTGTGTATATCATAATTTTGTCAATGACAACACCTTTTTAACATTAACTAGAAACAACTAAAGATCACCCAATGATTAGGGATTCACCCATTGTAACTACTTTATTTGTCCCCATTTGTTTCATTATTAGTCTAATACAACACCAATAGTGAATGTGGAATTAATTTCATTAAAATAATTATAAAACAATAATCATAAAAAATGAACACAACATAATTACAATAAAAAAATACCCATAATCTTTATTCCAACCTCAACACAAGATAATCAACCTCTTATGACCATGGTCACGGTGTGCGGGTTGAGCATAAAATCAAACCCTACCATGTATATGAGAGGATAAATGGGGGAAAGAAGAAATTAAACAAAAACAAAAATAAAAAAAAAGAAGAAAAGTCAAATTTGGATTTGGTGAATATCTAATGACAAAGGGGTAGAACCTCCCCCTTGGATTTCCAACCTCATTGTCTAAGTACCTCCTCTCTATTTATAAAAAAATATATTACATGGCATGTACTCAAAATTACACATTTTGTACTTAAGTCACCCATTTTTTCCTTTGTTTTCTCTCTCAGTAGGTGTCCTAATATGCTTCCTGATGAATTTAAAGTGTCGTCAATTGGTTGGTGAGGGTATACATCATGTGGTGCCAATATACATGGAATGTAGAAGCTATATCGTCCAAAAACCACTTTTGGAAGGGTATACACCATATTTGAATAGGGATTACACATTGTGTTGGTCTTTCTCAACAACATAGAAATATAATCATGTTTTCTGAGTCATGCACCAGAAATGGTACATGGTATGTGCTTATAAAGTACACATCATCAATATCTTATTTTTTTCTGATCACTCCTGATTTGTGAATTTGACTGGAAATACCTACAAATAACCAAAAACACTGAAATAAATCATTTTATATATAAAATAATTTTTTCTCCAATAAAAAATGTTTTAAAACTCAATAAAATGTATGAAAAGGTCTATAGAATTCATAGGCATAAAACTCCCCTACACTTAATCATTTTCATTACCTTAATAAAAATCTCAACATCTAATTAATATAATCTATACTCTAAAAATGGAATCATTTAACTAATTTCAATTATAAATATTATATTCATAGTAGAGTATTTTAAAAGGAAAAAAACATATTTTTATTTAAAACATATTTTAATCATGCCTCCTATATAATTTAATTAAATTATTCCATCCTATTTTAGTAAAATTTCTCAAATATTCATAAATATACATGGAACTTGATGATTTACCTAAACATAAAATGACACACACATCACTCAAGATCAATAAATAAAAGTTATCCTCAATATCAACTATATGAACTCTATACATGGGCTCACAAGTATTCTCATTATCAACATAGAAATAAAATCACAAAAATCATGATTTCTTTCAATAGGTTTTAGTTATTTTTTAGTCTAAGGGTATGTAGGTGATGATGTGAAAAAATAATCATATGGGATTGAAAAATGAGGATTAATTCTTAAATAATAATGCGTGATATACAGTAAAAAATATCAATAAAAATTCATCCCCATTAACACCACTCAAAGGTCACCATCACTATGATTTCCCATTTTCAAAATAGGTTCTTAAACCTATGATAACTGTAATGAATGAGTTTGACCTTCTTTGGAATTTTTCATCATTTTTTTAGAGGAGCCACATAGGAATACAATTAATGGTGGTATTGGAACCCTTTCTGACCAATGGAAAAAAGAGGAACTCTCCCACACACATAATTTCATGGTTTCCCAAAAAAATAAAACATGGATAGAAAAACTCCCTCTTTAACGAACAAATTAATAATCATGAAAATTTATCAAGGAATTAGGGTAAGAGGGGTAAATAGGATTTTAATGTGTATTCCTATCAAGGAAATTCATGGTTTCTATAGGTTTTATAGAGGTAAGATGTATGGTGGGCCTCATGGTCAAAATGGATAAAAATAAATCATGTGCATCAATTATTTTAATTTAATTCAAAATATTCATGTTATGAAGAGAAAAACTGGCATGTTCTCAAATTCATGCGTGTCCTAATAATTTCTCAATAAAGAGTGTATAGGGAAGAACATGACAAAGGGATAAAAATACATCTCAGAAATAAGGATAATGATGGGTCCATCAGGTCATGACATGAATAAAAATGATCAATATAATAAATGAAAATATCTAATAATTTCAATTAAAAATTAAATTATATTAGTAATAATTTAAAAATAAATTAAAACCAAACTAATCATGTAACTATAAAAATTTTAATCTATGACTTTAATATTTATCATTATAATTAATCAAAAAATATCATTTTAAAATATTTCATCAATGTAATGTTGTCTCCAATATTATTTTAAAGGGAAATAATAATGTAGTCAATAGACTCTCCCCCACACTTAATATCTCACATGGTTCTCCAAGTAAAACACTAACAAAAAGAATAGGATGTGGAAAACATAACTATTCCAGTTCTAGGGAGGGCAGTGAAAGAAGTAATAAAATGAAAAGGAAAGAAAATAAATTACTAAAATATTCTATCCTCAATGAGAACATGAAAATATGAAGAAAAAAATTACAAAGGATACTCCCATTATGTTCCAAAGTACTTGTTATTTTCAATGATATAGAAAAAAATTTATGCATTCATACAAACCTTCATGAGGTAAGAATAACACAAAAAATATTTATATATAAAAAATAACATTGTGTCAGAATTAGTCACTAGGTGGCCTCATAAGATGCACTATCTACTATAGGGGGTCTAGGAGGGATGGGGAAGATACTTTGGAAGTGGTAGGCATTGGGTCCTCACTTTGTTGTGTGGGAAAGATCAAAATATATCCATACATAGTAGTAGAAGTGGTTTCTAGTATAGAAGTAGATAAAAACACTGAATATGTGGCCAGATCTATGAATGGGTCCTATATTTCCAAAGGTGGGATTTAGATGAGGGGATGGTGTTGGAGAGAACTGAAGGACAAGGTAATGAAGAATAAGGCATAGCATTCCCTTAATTTGGTTGTGTCTCTAATACATGAAACCATATTGGTGCTCCATGGTGTCCTAATGATGGTCCAGGATGGCTATGCGTAGAGAATCTAGGAGACCATGTGAAGGTGTGGGTGGATGTGGTGTTATGGATTTTGCATCACAAGATTGAATGTAAGAAAATTAGGGAAAGGAGGAAGATGTGGGAAGGGGTTGATAAAAAATTTCCATTGGTGGATGGGGTGTTGCTGGTGTTATTGAAATAGAACCACCTCCATGGGATGGCGGGTATCCCTGCCACAGCTGGTGTAGGGATATTCTTCCTAAGAAAAAAGGTATATCACCACCTCTTGACCAACCTGATGTAAAAATAATTATGAAGTTTAAAAACTAGGGAGAACCTATGTGATCATGAGGGATATATGGCTCAAACAAATCTTATGTTGTTCTAAATAGTAGGTATAAAATCATTCATTCAGGTTACTCTAATGATCAGTTATCATTGAGTTGAAATAGGATGTAGTGAAAGAGAGGTGGTTAAGATAATCGTGATGGATAATATAGGTACGGAGCTCTATTAATCACCCATAAAAAACATCTATGTCCTCGTGTCAAGAAAAAATGATGGAACTAAAGTTATGGTGAATGAATCCCAATGTAGGTGAAATGGTGAGGGTGCTCTTATGTGAAGTGGGATCATACCTAGCATTAGATACAGCAGGCTCCTACGACACTGAGATGGGGTTAGAGTGGTTAGGGTGGGTGAGGGATTCAATAGGGGGTGGGGTGGATGGATGGGTATAGAAACTTCACCCTCATCGAAAATATTCCCTAATAAGTGCAATGTAGAACCCACCAAGTTGGAATCTGACTAGTGTTGTGGTATCCTTGGGAATCTCTTGATAGGGGATCCCATCAAACTCTAATGTTTTAGAAACATCAAAAAATATGTCTTAGGATGTGGTATTTCTGACCTAGATAGTTTCTATCAGATGTGTATCGCCAAGTAAATCCTCAATATCTTCTCAGATGCCCAAGCACTGAGGGAAATTGGTGTCCATGAACCATCTGCTCAGCTGGATAATATGTTGTGAAAAACATCAAAGTCATTTTTCCATGGGATGTCGCTCATCAATAATATTTAAGTTGTGTGTATGGGGTCAGAAAACTATTGGCCCTGGCTATGGTGTAGAACCAGTCACTGGAGTATAAGGTCCAGATGAGGTGGCGACTGGTGGAGGTGCACCAGCTACGGTCATGGATTAATTAGAAATAGTGGAAGATGAGGAAGATGTTGCAGCAACATCTGATGGTGTCATGCTAGTGGTAGGATATTTTGTATGGGATCGCTCAAAAGATATAAAATTTGACATGATGGAACATTGTGGTGTTGAGAATGTGGATGTCAGTGGAAAAGGAAGAAATATCACCATATCTAGCGGCTGATGAGGCATCGTATCTTCCACAGTAGGCCCTCATTTTGTTTTGAGATGGACTCGATAAAGTGTGGGTCACTACTCATTGGTAGTGGGAACAAGACACTTCACACTAGCACTATCATCATCTATCATGATCTGAAAATTAATTAACATAAAAAACAAAATAAAATAAAAAAAATAGTGAGGAATGATAAAAATAAAAGGACATGGCTTATGAGTCCAAAATACATGGCTTGTAGTAAGCTTGGGTTGCTAACCCTTATTCTCTATATTCAAATTCTGTGTGGTCATGTGTGTGTCAAAATATAAATACACGGAATTTATGAGGTGAAGAATTCATTTATGCATATATGGGGACCTACATATATATGTGCCCTGACACGACCACTACCAAGAGGGGGCTTAAAATAATTGTACCTGAAATTTAGAGAGTACACACATTGTGTGTGAGAATGTGGGAATGGAGTCTTTATGTACCCTGATATAGCCCATTCATCAAGAAAAAAGTACGTGGTGTCTGAAGAACACATACGTATTGTGTGAGACATGGGTATGTTGGTTGTGTGGTCTTTTGAAAACAAGTTTCTTTAGGCCTGGTGGAGGCATAGGCACATGGCGTGTGCCAAACACACACACTATGTGTTTTTTGAATTTTGAACCGCAAAATATTTGGATGTGTACCTGAGGTACACGACATGTGTAATTCATTTTTACTTGTGTACTATGGTTTTCATCTGAATTCCTCACCCAATCCAAAAATCACCAAAACGAATCAAAAACATTGTAATCCATGGTGACTAAGCACATACCTAGATAATTGAATGATATGAGGAATAAATCACATCCTGAAATGAACTTAATAAAAGGATTTGAGTGAGGGAGGCCAAGAGGTGTACAAAGAAATAAAATGGGTAGATGGGGGAGGTCAAAATGGGTTGAGGTCGGTTAGAGTTCCAAGATTTTATAGCAAAACCACATAGCTTGTATGTGATAGTATAGGGAATGTATGTGATAGTAAATTCCATGTATGATCTTTATAAAATATTATTAAATTATTATTAAACTTTAAAATATGGTTATTATTATAAACTATTTAATAATTATTATTTTTAAATTAAAAATAAAAATATATATAATGAAAATAGACCTACACACATTGTGTATCATAGAAATACATGTTGTGTTTCTAAAATATGAAAAAGAGAGCCACAACCCTCAGTATTATTCTTGGGGTGCAATTCAAATCGGCAGTTGGGCCAATCCAAATATGCACCCTCAACCAATGGAGAAAAGGTTGTAGTACTACAGTTTTATTATCTTTTAGTATTTAAAGAATAATTATAGTATTACACAGTGAAAGAAAGAACATATGGAATGTTGTTTTAATTATTGAATGATTGGGATGATGTGGGGAGATAAGTTTTGTTTGAACTCGAGTCTTTTGAACCCTGGGTTATGACTATACTAGTCAGTCCGAGTCACCCTCATGTGATTTCCTATTTTTGAAAATGTGTTAAATTATTATTGAAACATGACATACGACGCATGATGTATACTGAAATACATGATGTGTGGTTTTATTTTAGTGAAAAAGGGATGGAATTGAACTTGCTATAAGGACTCAAACCTCTGTATTTTGGACCCAAGGCTATAGTCCTGCAAGCCAATTTAGCCCCACCATTGGTTTTATTTTATTTTGAAATGGTTTTATTTACTTTTGAAAACATCTCACGCATCATTGAATTAAAACATAGGTTTAAAAGTAATGAGTCATATACCAAAGGAAGATGTGGAGTGATTTGAACTGGATATAGATCATATAAAATCTGAGGACCTTTATAGTAGCACATGCTTCATTCCTTATTATTTACTTAATCAATATTTATTTATACACAAATATCAATTATAATATAAACTAAACATAAAATATCATGTTGTGTATATTGACCCACATCGAGTGTAACCTTATTTTCTTACATATAATCATTGGAAGAATTAAAGTGTAGTAAATGACATGTTAAGTACAAGTACATGTCATGTAGTTATTAAAAATAGAATATAAAGAGAGAGGATAGTGGTTGGGTTTCCTCCCAAAAAGCACATTTTTTAGGTCTTTGGCTAAAACAAAGTTAGGGTACTTACTCGTAATTGGGATGTGGATGTTTTTTCAACTTGGAGAACCACCACATATGTATAGTGCCCTTGTATTTCAGCCAAGTTTCTTGACTTTCTGTTGGTCTGGGTAGTGGAATGTTGTATCCTTGCTCAATGGACAACGGATGTCGAAGGTGGACATGTTCCTTAGTTTTATCATGTACATCCTATGCCTCCTTGTGTTCTTAATTTTTTATGCTGAAAACCTGAAAATAATAATAGGAATCCTCTAGAGAATATGACTAATCATCCGAGGGTTCAAAAATAATGAATTGATCAAATTTAGTATTAGAATGATATTACAAGTTCCCATATTCAGGTTTGGCCTTTGAAAATCATTATCAGAAATTAGAAGTGAATTAAAAGTGGGTCACACATCTTAACATTCTTTTTTTTTTCAAATTTAATTATAACACCCATCCTCAAAATCAATAATATTATCCATAATAGAAATTATCTCTCAAAGATGCTCAACCATAGTACCATGTCGTCCCAACCTTTCATCTGGGTCCAACTAGAATGTATTAAAGGCTTCTATTATAGATATTAATTTCTTATTATTATCCAAATATGGTTCTATAATAGAATATGAAATGGGTGGGGTAAAGAATGTACATGGCCATTCCAAATATTGAATCTCATTATCTATTGACAATAATACTCTTCTGGATAAGAGTACAATAGTGCTGGATCAAATGGATAAAAAACCTCTATAGGTGAATTGTACCAACCTCCAGTAGAATAAAAATCTATAGGGATGTGTCATCTAGGGTCAAAATAAAAAAAATTAAGAAATTAAAAGCAAAAAAGAAAAATTATGTGTAATCCAACCATGACCCATACCAACATTGGTGCATTATTTCTCCTCGATAGTAGTGCTACAATTTGACTGCACTCATCACGAGGCATGAAAAATTGAAAGATACCTACTATTTGATTAATAACGTAGCTATAGGATGTTGGCGTCAATCCTGTAGGGAAAATAGAGAATAACTTATCAGTGCAGGTCTATGAGTCTAAAAAGATTATCCAGACAAAATAATGAACGGAAATTGATTAAAATGTGAAATAATTTTTGAAAATTCAATGAAAAAAAATAAGGGACATAAAGATTAGAAAAAGATGTGTCAGGGTTACAACTCAATTATTGTTTGTTGCAATAAATAATTTCTTAGTATTATAATTATTAATGATAATATTTTATCGTGGATATTCAGTTAATTTTTTATTGGTTTGATAAAATTCAATTGCATATTTAAAATTTTAGGCCCTTAAGTCTAGTGGTTAATTACTTAAAATTCATTTTAATCCATTACCCCTAAAATAGTAGCAACGATCTCACCCAATGTTCATTGATTCTCCCATTTTAACTCCTTTATTTTTCACCATTGGTGTCATTCTTGGACTGATATAAATCCAATAGTGAATGTGGAATTAATTTCATTAAAGAAATTATAACACAATAATAAAAATAAAATTAAACACACCATAATTACAATTATAACATACTTGTAATCTTTATTAAAACCTGAACACAAGGGAATAGACCTCTTTTAAACATGGTGATAGTGTGTGGGTTGAGAAAAAACTAATCCCCTACAATGGATGTTTGAGGAGAAAAAGGTGAAATGAGTAATTACACAAAAATTGAAACAAATCAGAATAAGATACCTCAAATTTGAATTTGTGGGAGATCGAATGACGGAGTTGAACTACCTCCCCCATGGATTTCCACCCTTTTTATCAAAGTCTTTTCTCTATATTTATAGAAAAATAGATTATGCAGTTTATCGAAAAAAGTACACACTGTTTACTTGAGTTAACCATATTTTCCTTCGTTTTCTCCACCGATAGGTGTCCTACCGTTCCACCTATTTAATTTGAAGCATTGGTTGGTGGTTGGTGAGGGTACACTATGTGTGGAACTGACATACATGGTGGGTAGAATATCTATCATCCAACAACCACTTATATAATGGTATAAAAAGTGTGTTAACTGGGAGTATAGGGGGTGTTGATGTTTCTCAACTAAAAGTGCCCAGTTGAAGTATTGTATCACTAAGAGGGGGAGGGGTGAATCAGTGATACTCTTTTTCTTTTATGTTTCTTTTCAATTGAAACAACCTTTTCCTCCTATTAAGGATTTCAATTCCCTATTGAGAAACAAATCAACACACATCTAAAGGAACAAAAATATTTATAAGGTTCACTATTCAATAAGTATAGCTACATCCTTGATATGGATTGTAAATGATCCAATGCCATACAATCCACTAAGAAAAAAATCCTTGGATTACAATGAGTAGGATGTACCCTTTCAATCATGTAGCACTATGAAACAATCCCACTAGTGTGTGTGCCCCCTCTTAGCACAATAGAGAAATACAATTGTTTTGTAATAACTCATGTTACTTGCTCTTCTTTTCAATTCAACAGATGTATTCAAATGGTAATATAATTCATCAATTCCTTACCGAGAAGGAGGGTAAGAACTACCTAGACTTTTTTACGAAACACTAATTCTAATATTCTCTTAGTACGATTCTTTCAAAACAAGTCTCCCGGTCTGATTTTTTCAATAAAAATCTCTCATTACGATCCATTCAAAACAGTGCTCCTGGTCTTATTTTTTTTATACAAAGATTCCATTACGATTCTTTCAGATAGAAAACAATAGAGTAAAATCGGCACCACTTCAATTCCACATTACAATTGTCATGCTGAATAGAATATAAACGAATTCGCACCACCCAAAAAAATTTCAATCTGAACGGTTTTGATCTCTTCTTCTCTCTAGAAACCCAAAGCTTCTCTATCTTATACAAGTCACTGAAGTAAAATTTACTTCATATCTTTTATAGGTGACCCAAAACATGTTTAGGTGGGAATCCAAAAACACTTTCCCACTCACTTAAATTCACCTAAATCTGACTCTATCCTAAAATCTGGAAGCAATTATTACATTGTCAATGCTTATAGATTCTTCTCAAAACTTCCACAATCTTCATCTCTTCTTTTCTAGACTCCCATTTCTATTGTCAATAAAATTGAAATTGATGAGAAATACATTGGTCTAAAATAGATTATCTCATACTGATTTTATCAAAAAAATTATTGATACAATACCAATTGAATGTGTTTGAAGAAATGCACTTCTCCACTTGAGATACAATCACTCTTCTAAAATAAACTCTCCCCCTTGATAATTTATTTATCAATCTTCAAATTATTTTTTTTTCTCTTGACCCACTCAAGAAAAAAACATCATCATTAGTAACTACCTTCATTCACCAACACCTGCTTGTATCATGACTTCATTCATGAATTTGAATCTATTGAGGATATGCTTTATCATTGTCTGACTTCAGATGGAAAGTATTGTAACTTTATATTCATTCCTGATTATTTCTTTTTATCTCAACCGAAGCATGTTTTTTTATGAATAAAAATAGTATGGATACTATTATCCTGAATACAATCATTATGGATATGATTTCTGGTTACGATTATTATTTACAATCATTCTGGATATGATCATTTTGGATACAATCATTTTGGATACGATCATGCTGGATACGATCATTCTGATTACGATCATTCTGGATATGATCATTCTTGTTATGATCATACTGGATATGATCATTCTAATTACAATCATTCTGCATATGATCATTCTAGTTACAATCATGCAGGATACGATTAAATACAATATGAAGACAATGATATGTCTGGATACAATACAATACAATCTGAAAAGGATGATCTACCCATATATGATACAAAAAAATCTGAATATGATTCATTCTCAATCAACACCATCACATTCATTTTCTTATAACTGAATACAATTGTTTTGAAAAAAATTGGTGTCTCATTTTCCATCAACACCACTTCGATCGACACCACTTACCATCTACATCACCTTTTTCAATCGGTATCTTATTTCCCATCGGCATCACCCTTTTCAATCAGTATTAGTTTCCACTTACACTCGGTATCTAATTGTTTTGAAAGATAATAAATACAATTTGGATACTATTGTTTTGAAATACAATCGATACAATCTAGATACGATTGTTTTCTGATTTTTTTGAAAAACAATAGGCACCACTGCTTTATTTTCTGATTGTTTTGAAAAAACAATAGGCACCACTACTTTATTTTCTTATTGTTTTGAAAAACAATATGAATATAAATATTTTTTGATTTCTGGTATCTCTTTCACTCCCCGTTTCCTATATCAATCTTTCATCACAAGGTACCACAACAACTCATGATTTATATGAAATATAAACCATCAAATCATCGTCACAATTAACTTTGGTCTAATTTATTTCAAAACAAACCCAAAACAATTGTTTCCAAAAAACATAAGTGAATTGATTTCCTTTATTCAGAATATACCATCACGAAAAAAGAAAACACATGAAACCTTCATCACCTTAATCATCATCTTGGTCCCAACAATCTCCCCCTTTGTATTTTTTTTTGTCGACCAAGTTTCATAAATCACCGAACTTTGTAAACTCAATCAATGGATTACACATCAATAATTCTAATCCTACATGAGATAACTCATTATAGGAAAAAAATAATTTATAGAAAAACCATGATGTCCAAAATAATGCTCATGAGAACCTCTTTCTTTTCATAATTATTCTTAGAAAACAATTCAATTTATTTTCCTACAACCACTCCAACAAACAGTTATAATAGTTCACACACAAATCAATACTGAATTCAAATCATACCCATAACTCTCTCTTTGGTGTAATATATTTATGAAACAAAGCAATTATCCCCCTTGAAAAAAAAATTCAAAGGTAATATGAGAGAGGGTACAGATATACATACCTCAACCTTCAAGAGAAAGAGTTTGGAAACCCATGTTCAACCTCATTTTTGAGAATGATTCCTTTGATAAATGTTTTTTAAAGATATCAACAACTTTTTCTGATGTTGGAACATACTCCATCCTAAATTAATTCTTCTCCACATGCTCTTTGATGAAATAATATTTGATATCAATATGTTTTGAACAATAATGTTTCACTTGATTCCTGGTGAGATTGATTGTACGTTGATTGTCACAACCCAAGAGCACGGGTAACTTCACTTTAGCAAGTAAGTCTTCCAATTATGTTCTCATCCACATGTGTTGAGTAGTGGCTTCAGTAGCAGCAACATAATAAGCTTTATCCATACTAAGAGTTATTTATTTTTTCTTTGAATTCCAACTAACACAATTATTATATAAAAATAATACACCTCCTAATGTAGATTTATATCATTAACATTTCCTACCCAATATGCATCAAAATACCCAAATAAATCAATACTATCTGAACTTCAATACATGATTCCAAATTCTGTTGTGCCTCTGATGTATCTGAGAATTCTTTTTCCAGAAATAAGATGTGATTCTTTTGGATCACTATAAAATCTTGCACATAAAGTAACAACATAAACAATATCAGGTCATGAGGTATTCAAATAAAATAGACTTCCAATCAGCTTCCAATACTCTTTTTGATCCACAACTTTTCTATCACCATCTTTACTCAATTTTGTTACCACTGAAATGGGTGTGAAAATAGGTTTTTAATTTTCCATGCCAAACCTCTTGAGATGTTCTTTTGCATAATTTTCTTGATAAATAAAAATTATTTCTTTCTTTTGCTGGATTTGTAACCCAAGAAAGTATTCCATTTATCCAAGAATGGACATTCCAAATATATTCTTCATTTATTTAAAAAATATTTCACACCATCCTTCATTATTCTCGGAGAATATAATATCATCATCATAAACAATTACTATGAGGGAATACTCTTGAATTTCTCTAATGTGAGGATTGATATCCACCTTTTGTTAAAATTCATCTTTCTTAACCATTCATCCAAATTTAGAATACCTTGACCTCAGAGCTTGTTATAGGCCATACAAATCCTTTTTTAATCTTGAGAAATAACCTTCATCTTTTCCAATAACAATTCCACAAGGTTGTTCAATATAAACCTCTTCTTCAATATCACTATTTAAGAATATAGATTTAACATCCATTTGAAAGATCGTGTAGCCTCGTTGTAAATAAATAACAAGAAAGATTCTGATTGTTTCAAGTCTTGTCATTGTAGAAAAGTTTTCATCAAAAAAAATACCCTAAATCTGTAAATACCATTTGCAAACTAATATTGGTTTGTTTCTTGTAACTTCACCTTATTCATACATCTTGTTCCATAAAATCCATTTTGTTCCAATGATGTTTTTGTTTTCAACATTGGGTATAAGTTCCCATGTATTGTTCTTTTCAATCTGATACAATTCTATATTCATGGATTGAACCCATTCTAGATGCTCAAAAGATTCATTCACATCATTTAGTTCCATCTTTGAATACAAAGAATTATGTGTAATGGAATTGGTTATTCTTCTTGTTTGAAACTTCTGATGTTGATCACCAATTATATTCCATACTTAAACATGTTTCCTCATACATGGATATTATTTTTTATTATCTACATCCCTTTAAATAGTTACGTTTGATTCTTATTCTGGAGAAGGAATACACTTGTATGTATCCTTATCAGAATTTTTTTCTTCGACTTTCTCAACTTCGTTGTTTTCCTAAACATGTTTCTATTTCCCAGATACTTCAATCACTTTCACATCAACTGAATCAACAATTATTTTTGTTTCTTTTTTGTTGCATCTATATCCCTTTCATTCTAGAGGGTATCCAAGAAAGATCCCATCCTCACCGTTTTACTCAAAATTATAATAGTTTCCACCTTTATTCTTTATAATACAAGGACTCACAAAAACTCTAAAGTGCTTCAAACTTGGATTTTTTTTCGTAAAACAATTCATAGGGAGTCATAAATAATTGACTCATGTAGAAACAATAGTTTTGAATATAAATAGCAGTACTCATGGATTGCATCCAAAAGTAATGAAAAAGACTATTCTCAAGTAACATGGTTCTTCCCATTTCCACCAGGCTTCTATTCTTTCTTTTAGAAACCCCATTTTGTTGGGGAGTATATAGAGAGCTATACTCATTCCAAATTCCATTCTTCTCAAGATAGTTTTCAAACTCTTCCCTTCTATATTCACCACCATTATCAGTTCTCAAATTCTTCATAGAATACTTACATTATTTCTCAGGATTACTTCTAAAACATTTAAACATTTTCAAAGCATCTGAATTGTGTTTCATGTACATAACACAAGTAATTTGAGTAAAATCATCAAAGAAAGTAATGAATTACTAATATTAAAGTGTTTATTCTTTTCTCATTGGCCCACATATATCATAACAGATCAGCTCCAGGGGCTCTTTTGAACAAATATCAACTTTTTTATGCACAACATTTGTAATATTTCCTTTCTAAAAATAATGAAACACAAATCTCTACTTCTTGGAAAATAAGTAATGTATCGAACTCTATCTCTTTTAGATAACTTACTCATGTTTCTCTGACACATATGTTCAATCATTTTATGATACAACTAATTCTCTTCCACCATACTTATGTAATAAGAGTTTTGTGAGTCACCAACCTGAAACAAGTTTCCTTTCATAGGTTGACCACTTGTAACAATCTTTCCATATTCCTCACTTTTTACAAAAAAAATCTATCTTTATTGAATATAACTTCATTACCCTCATCACATTATTGTGAAACACTTAGTATATTTTGTTTCATCCCATCAGCATAAAATGTATTCTTATATTTCATTTTTTCTTTTCCAATGATGGATGACCCAATACCTTTTATTTTCAATGATTCATATTTTCCAAATGTCACCATGCCTTTATTAAAATCTTTCACATCCTTCAACAATTTCATGTCTCCTATGATGTGAGAAGAACACCCACTATCAAGTATTCTGAGTCGTTCTCCTTTTTTGGCTTTTAATACAGTTTCAACAACAATCGCCTTTTCTCTATTATTTTCATTATTCACCTTCATCTTTTGAGATTTGAGACTCTTTTGTTGAGCCAGAAGCAAAACAAGACATCCTTTTGGAAGGTGTCTTGGTTGTTCACATCTTTCACAAATAGTTTTTAAGGGTTGGAACCTATTTTCAATATTCACTTTATTCTTTTTAGATTTCTTCAAGACAACCTTCTCATTTTTATTTCTTTGAGGAGATTTGATCCCCCTCAATATCTTCCTTTCATAACCTATGGGATAATATTAATGTTTTTGATTGAACAAACACATACTTGTTGTGTGCCAGAATCCCCCACAATACTAACAATACACATACAAAGAGTATTTTCCTCTAAAACCTTCATATTGATTAGAATTGTGAATGTGTTTCTTAGCCACCTTATTTTTTTTCTTTTCCTATTCACCAACCTTTATATTATCAATTAGGTTCATTCTTTTCTTTTCTGAATTATCAGTACTAGAAGTATTGGAAACATTTCTAGATTCTGAATGTTTCAAAGCATTCCCATCCTTGTTGGTATTGGCCACATACATAACATTCCCAACTTTCTACATTTAAAAAACCATTCCATTCTTCTTCTATCTATTTGAAGGTATATTTTGTTGAACCTTATCAAGTATCTCGTTATGAGAACATTCACCAACTTATGTGATAATGTTTTTGAAACATAGACTTTTCTTTTCAACTTTAGAGAGTTTTTTTTGGACGAGTTCCAACTCTTCTTCTATTACTTTCAACTTCACATATAATTGCTCATTATGATTCTATTATTCTTCAAAATATTTCTTCAAATCATCACTATATTTAATCATATTTCTTGGTTTCTAGATAATTTATCTTCAATCCTTTTGTTTTTTTTGAAGCCTTCTGATCTTTCATAGACATTCTTTCAAATCTTCTTTCAAATGCATTTCAAGTTGAGTTTCTTCTTCTTCAGAACTACTTATTCATAATTCTTCATCATTCATTGTTGCAATGAAAGTATTTTAATTACCATTCTCAATGAATTTTTTGGATTCAGCATCGCTTTCTTCTTCTTCTTCTTCATCATTGGACAAGAAACTTATTCTTTTTATTTTGAATAATTTATTTTATTTTCCTTTGTCTCCCTTTTTCTTCCACGATCTCCTTATCTTTCCTTCTTCAATATCACTATCATCTTCTTTCTTTCTTCGAGGAAAATTTTTTGAAAAGTGACCAACACCTCTACATTCAAAACATTTCAAGGGAAGTTTCCCTTTTTATTTCCATGTCCCTCATTTCCCATTGTTAGAAAATAAGGATATGATTTCATTGAGAATTTTAAATGCATCATTTTCAGAGTTAGAATCACCAGGTTCATCTTCAATAACAATCTTCTTTGACTTTTATTTATTCATATCCTTGAAAGAAATTTATCTATCAACATTTGTTTTTTTATTCATATAATTCTATCTTCTCATTTCATAGGTGATAATATTTCTATGTAAATCATCAACAGATAATGTTCCAGGATATTTGTCTTTTAATAAAGAATCTTTTGCATCGAATTTGTCAGGTAAGATCCTCAAGATCTTTTCAACAAATATAGAGTCTTTCATCTTTTCACCAAGACATCTGATAGTAATCATAATATAATTCAAACTGGTAAATAATTCCCCAACAGATTCATGCTCACTCATCCTGAAATATTCATACTTCAATATCCAAATTTTTTACTTTTCCTTCTTCACTTTTGTATTTCCTTAATACTTTTTTTTCAATTTATCCAATATACCATTATCTGGGGAAACGCCTTTCACACTCAAGAACTCACTTTCAAAATGTGATGATAATATATCATTCTTGGCCCTTCCATCATTATCAAGAAACTTCTTATCAACCAGTGTAAGTGGAGCACTATCATTAATGGGAGGAAACCCAACCGTTACAACTTCAAGAACCTAATAACTGATAGACATAAGATACAGAAACATTATATCATTCCAGATATGATATTTCTTTTCATCAAAAACTAGAATACCTTTACTATTCACAGAGTTCACATTCTCCGTCAGTAAAGAATAGAAAAGGAAACCTTTCCTCTGATACCAATTTAAAGTGCCCAGTCAGAGTATTGTATCACTGAGAGTGGGAGGGGGTGAATCATTGATACTATTTTTATTTTATGTTTCTTTTCAATTTAAACAACCTTTTCTTATTATTAAGGACTTCAATTCCATACTAAGAAACAAATCAACACACATCTAAAGGAACGCAAATATTTACAAGGTTCAATATTCAATAAGAATAGCTATGTCCTTGGTATGGTTAGGAAATGATCCAATACCATACAATCCACTAAGAAAAAAAATCCTTGGATCACAATGAGTTGGATGTACCCTTTCACTCGTGTAGTGCTACAAAACAATCCCACTAGTGTGTGTGGTCCCTATTAGCATAATAGAGTAATACAATTGTTTTGTAAAAACTCATGTTACTTGAACTTATTTTCAATTCAACAAATGTATTAAAATTTTAATACAATTCATTTGTTCCTTACCTAGAATAAAGTTAAAAACTATCTGGACTTTGTTATCTAACACTGAGTCTGATCTTCTATGAGTATGATTCTTTAAAAACAAAGATCCCAGTCTGATTTTTTCAACACAATGCTCCCATTATGATTCTTTAAAAATAGTGTTCTTAACCTAATTTTTTCAATACAAAGCTCCCATTATGATTCTTTCAGATAGAAAACAATATAGTAAAATCAGAACCAATTTAATTCCTAAATACAACATTCATACTGAATAGAATATGAATTAATCGGCACCACACAAAAAAAATTCAATCCAAATGGAATTGATCTCTTCTTCTCTCTAGAAACTCGGAGCTTCTATCTCTTCTACAAGTCACACAAGTACAATGTACTTCATGCATTTTAAAGGTGACCCAAAAAATGTTTAGTTGGGAATCCCAAAACAATTTCCTGCTCACTTAAATTCACCCAAATCTTAATCTCTCGTGAAATATTATAGAAATTATGACTTATTCAATGCTTCTCAATTCTTCTCAAAACATCCACAATATTCTTCTCTTCCTTTCCAGACTCCCATTTCTATTGTCAATAAAATTGCAATTTATGATCAATACATGGGTCTAAAACTGATTATCTCATACTTATTTCTTCAAAACAATTCTTAATACAATACCAATTAAATGTGTTTGAAGAAATGAACTTCTCCACTTGAGATAAAATCACTCTTTTAAAAGAAATTCTCCCCTTGACAATTCATTCATCAATATTCACTTTCTTTTCTTTTCTCTTGACCCATATGAGAAAAACACATCATCTTCAGTAACTACCTTCATTCACCAACATGTGATTGTATCGTGACTTTATTCATGATGTTGAATTCATTTATTATCAGCTTTGAAATCGTCTGACTTCAGTTGGAAAGTATTGTAACCTTCCATTCATTCCTAATTCTTTCTTTTCATCTAAACCCAAGCATGATCTATTCTGAATGCAAATATTTTGGATACTATTATTTAGAATACAATCATTCTGGATACGAATGTTGGTTAGGATTGCTGGTTACGATCATTCTGGATATGACCATTCTAGATACGATCATGATAGATATGATCATTCTGATTATGATCATTCTAGATATGATTATTCTTGTTACAATACTATTGGATGCAATCATTTGAATTATGATCATTATGGATACAATCATTCTATTTCTGATCATGCTTGATTCAATCAAATACAATCTGAAGACAAAGATATCCCAGGATACAATATAATACAATCTTAGAAGGATGATTTACCCAGATACGATACAAAACAATTTGAATATGATTCATTCTCAATCGAAACCATCTCATTCCTTTCCTTCAACCCAAATAAAATTGTTTTAAAAAACAATATGTGTCTCATATTCCATCATCACCACTTCGATCAGCACCACTTTCCATCAGTATCACCTTTTTCAATCGGTATCACCTTTCCCATTGGTATCATCTTTTCAATTGGTATCACTTTTCACTTCCACTTTGTATCCAATTGTTTTTAAAGAAAATCGATGCAATCTAGATACGATTGATTTGAAAGAAAATAGAAACAGTATGGATATGATTGTTTTCAGATTTTTTTGAAAATCAGTAGGCACCGCTGCTTTCTTTTCTGATTGTTTTGAAAAACAATAGGCACTACTGCTTTCTTTTCGGATTGTTTTGAAAAACAATCTAAATATAATTATTTTTTGATTACCAGTATCTCTTTCACTTCCCTTTTATTCTATCAATATTATATCACAAGTTCTCAAATCAACTCATGATTTATATGAAATATAAACCATCAAAGAATTATCATAATTTACATGGGTCTGGTTCTCTTAAAAACAAACCCAAAACAATTACTTCCACAAAACAAAGTGAATTGATTTCCTTTATTCAAAACATACCCTGAAAACAAAAGATAACACATGAAACCTTCATCACATTGATCATCATTTGTTCCCAAAAATCTTATGGGGTGTTAATTGTGATTGTATGAGGTGTTGATATTTCTCAGCTACATGGTCGTGTACTTAGGATGGATGATTCATGCATGGGAAATGGTGCACGAAATGTGTTTGTAAAGTACACACCATATATGTATTAATTTTTGTTCAGGTCACTCCCAATTTGTTAATTTTGTGGGAAAACCCCACAAATAACCCAATGGTTATGGATTCTCCAATTATAAATCCTTTATTTGTCACCACTAGTTTTGTTCTTGTTCTGATAAAACACCAAAAGTGAAATTAATTTAATTTAATTAAAGGAATTATAAAACAATAATCATAAAAAAAATAAACAAACCATAACTTAAAATAAAACATACCTATGATATTTATTACAACCCCAACACAAAATAATCGGCCTTATATTACCATGGTCACGATGTGTGGGTTGATCAGAAATTCAACCCCAACCATGGATATAAGAGGAGAAAAGAGAAAAATGAGGAATTACATTAAAAATAAAATAAAACAGAAGAAGAAAACTTAAAATTGGATTTGGGGAAGATTGAATGATAGAGTTGTAGTACCCCCCCCCCCTTGGATTTCAAACATCATTATTGGAGACCCACCACTCTATTTATAGAAAAATATATTACATAGAGTATACTCAAAATTACACATTTTTTACTTTAGAAGACCATATTTTCCTTCATTTTTACCACTGGTGGGTGGAAAACCATGTTTTCCATTGAATTTTAAGCATCATCAGTTGGTTGGTGAGGGTACATGACATGTATCACTGGCATACATGGAGTGTAGAAGCTATATCATCCACCAATCACTTTCATAGGTTATAAAAAATGTGTGAATGGGGGGACACAATGTGTTGATCTTTCTCAGCTATATGGTTTGTACTCAAACTGGTCGATTTGTGCATAGAAAATGGTACACAATGTTTTTAATAAATTTCATGCCATTTATACCTTAATTTTAGTTCTAATCACTTTCAATTAGTGAATTTGATAGTAAACACCTAAAAATCATCATGAACATCGAAATAAAGGATTTGATCTATAAAAGAATGTGTATCTAGTGAAAATATTTTTTAGAACTCAATAAAATTAATGAAAATGTATAAAAAATATTAAAAAACTCATAATTCCAAAATTATTCATTAATTTCCATATAGAAGAAGAAAAAATTTTACACTCTTATTTACTTGAATACTCTCCCCAATAAAGCATACAATTATTGGGACAAGAATTTATTTTTTTTATAATTTGGACCATGCTTGTTAACAACTTTCTTCGTATCATAAAAAGACTCCGAGATATTATCTTCAATAAATGCATCACACAAAGATTCCAATATCTTTATAGAATATCAGTAGAATATAAATTTTTTGATATTTCAAAAATCCTCCATATCGATCTTGATTTCCATCATCAACTAAATCCTAAAGCATGTTTTTATTATCAGTAAATTTATCTCTTACATTAAAATTTCAATTTAAAATTTCAAATTAAAGAAACTAATCCCATCATTCAGAAAATCACACAAAAAATTCATGGTCTACCTCAAGCCATGCTTCCTGAATCACAATCAACCCTTCATTGACATCACATCACTGGTAAGCAGAATCCACTGGAACAGAACATCATTGTCACCATTAATGAAAACTGAAAGCCATCGAAATGGAAGTTAACCCACCAGATCTTTTAACCACCATCACCAGAGACACCTTCCACCTCACAATCCACTTATCAAGATTTCACCTTTGAATCAAACCAAAATTTATCTCTTACATTATTCTTTGTAGAATTAGAAAAAATAATCTATTGAGATATTACAATCTTGATCTATTTTTCTAGTGTTCCCCAAAACATCATTTGTCAAGTTAATATTTATTCCACCCTCAACTAGTTGTACTAATTTGTTTTTATTTTGATTATATTTCCTTATAATTCCAAATAAATCATTTATGATGTACGTAAATTCATTATCCATCGTTGATTATGTTGGGAGATCATTTTGTTGACTGAAATGAGTGCTCAAAATTTATGTAACATTCAATTATCCATGAAAAATCCAACACAAATATTGAGTAAGGAATTGGTTCATTATCAAGTGCTCATAAACTTTATATCTCTTTAACCATCTCCTAAATTTATATTTAGAGCATGGAAATATTATTTTCCTATCAATGGAATGATTGGAAATTGAAAAATCTAAAACCTCTTCTAAACCTATAGCACACTGATATTTATTCCTTGATAATGTGATCAAACTTTTATCAATATATCACTAATTTCATATAATTAATTAAAGAAAATTATAACACATAATAAATATAGTGGCATTTAAATAATAATTACTAATTTATTCAAAATCATTATTATAAAAAATTATTTTTAGTTTAGTGTAGTAGATGAAAAAAATATCTGATGCATATGACATTTCCACCTTGTTATAAGAATAAAGAAGATCATAAGATAATAATATTCTAGACAATATCCTAAACACATTAGAGAAATAAAAATAAGTATATAATTATATGGTGGCCTCATTAGGAGAACATCATCAAAAACTCCATTATCACAACCCTAATATTTATGTAACTATATTGGTGATAAAAGATACATTTATCTTACCTATATCATCAGACATAATATAACCATATTCAAAAAATGTATCCATTAGGCTGAGTCTATGAAACATTATTTTATATCCATATGGGCTCTATATATTTTCATAGCCATGGAATAATGAGATAATGGTTATCTGATATATTATAATATATATATATATATATATATGATTTTTCAAAATGTAATGAATTTTAAAAGCCTTTGGTGTTATTTTTATATGATTTTAGTCAATGACTTGTGTTAAAAGAAATTCCATCTCAAATTTCTATTGATGCTGTAAACCCTAGAGCATTGGATGCTTATATCAAATGAAAATTCCCTTTATGTTTATCCTGTAAGTAATCAAGGACCATAAATCCCATGGATCTCATACGACTACCAAAAAATGGAAACAATTCAATTATCGATGTAACTATTATTCCTATATGATTCTTTATGAAAAACTTTTTTAGTTGGAAATGAATGACGATCAACTCATATGCCCTATCTTATGATACTAGAACAATACAAATTTTATGGGAAGTTTCATCTAACAAGCTATATAAAGTAAGATTTTCCAAAACATAAATTATCTTCATTTTTAATTAATTATAATTCCATTTCATAACATTTAATTCCATAAAATTTCATTAATTGTAATTCCATATCATCTTATAATAACTTATAAACAATAATGAAGAAACCTATATTTAAATATGTATAGAATCTTATCTAGGTTTTCTTTGGAAAAAATGATAAAATAAAATTCATTGAAAACTTTAACATCAGTATATTAATATATAATAAAAGAATTAATTTTTAATTGAGTTTATAATTTTATCTTTTTGTAAATATGACATTGAAACACTAAGTGATAATTAATTATATCACTTATCACATATAATGAGATAATTCTATATTTGATTATAAAATCCATCAACTTACCAAAACAAATTACTCAAGTTTCATTGAAAAAAATAATAATTTTATGGATATTACTCGAGCTAACAAGTGATCCTTATCATAAACATAACTCTCACGCTAATTGTAAACTACTTATAATAGTTATCATATATGATGAATTAATTGATTATACTTTCATAAATAACCTCAAAATTCAAAAAAAATGTAGTCAAAATGATTTTTTAAAAAAATACTTTGAATAATTTTAATTGAATTTATAAGTGACAAATTTTATAAAATTAAATCCATTAATTATTTATTATAATCATTAATAAATAAATTTCTTTATATATGTAAAAATTTATAAACATAAATTCATAATTACTAATGATAGGTGATTTGGGATGGGAGAGATATGTACCTTTTAAAGATGATTGTGTGGGACACTATGTAACAGGAGTAGGGAAAGGAGGGTAAAGGATGGGTGCAATGGCAGGGGCGAGGGTTCTAAATAAAGAAAGGGGAGAGAATATTGTAATGGGTAGGGGAAATGGGGTGATCAGTGAAACCATATGGGGAAAGGCGGCCAATGGTGTGGTGTGATGGTAGGGGTAAAAGGGTTATGGAGCGGGGAAGGGTAGAAATTGATCAAGGGTGGGGAAGATGAGTGAATTTTCAAGGAGAATAAAGGGTAAAGAGTTTAATTTGTTTTATTATAGATTTTCAGTATTGTTTTTTTAAAAACAATCATAAAAAACATTATTTAGTGGTAATTTGTAAAACCTTGGCTAAAAATATTCTTCAATATAACAAAATTTTGTAGTGGGTTTCAAGGTTGAACTAGTTTTAAAATCTTGTACTAATGTTGTTGATTATTTGGGAAAAAATATTATATTTTTTGGTATAACATGTCACATACATTTTATTAGATAATGAATGAATTTAGTAAGAAAATATAGTAAACAATAAGATAAATTATTATATGAGGTAAAAAGTGAACAGAAATTCATTTTAATTGCAAATTGAAAACAAATTTGATTTTTTAGAGGATATTTTTAGAAGGTTTGACCAGTAAGGTCACTCAACTGAGGAATGTATAACCATGATTTCAATATAGGAACAATGGATTATTAAAAGAAATAATATTAAAATAATTATCAATATATAAAATTCACTTCTTATTGAATGGACTCTCAAAAAATAAATAAGATAAAAACATGGATTATTGAAAATTTATTCCTGTTACATATTATTGGAGATGCAAGATCTTAAATAATATTTAAGAACATAATGTTAGTGCTATAGATTTTTGATATTAAATCTTCTTAAAAAATAAATAAATTGGTTTTTCTGAAACTATACTACAAAAGTTAATATATAAATATGTAATTTTTGTTCATGGGATCAACTACAAGTTGATTCATGTGAGTTGGATCTATGATGAAGGTAATATAGTTATTTTTAAAGGAAATTTTCTCCTCATAGGTAGAATAAAGGATGGAAGAATCATTACTAAAGTTGAAATAAAATGTAGTTATTTATGTTAGATTGGTGATCCAAGTAATTCATTCTATCTCATTGAAAAAGAATAAAATAAACATTAGAATAAAATACATTTCCATATTTGTCAAAATACAAGAGAATATTTTCAAGATAAAATAATTTGAGAGATATTTCATAATTTAATAGAGATAATGATATTGTTTTTCAGATTTTTATAATTGGAAGATGATACAATTAAAACATAAAAGAGTGTAAATAAAATTAATAAGGCTACTTGAATTAATTCAATCATATTTATATGGACCCATGGGGAATCAATCCTCTAGATGTGACTTATACTTCATCACATTTAATGACGATTTTATAATAATTACCAATGTGTTGTTTATAAAACATAAGTCATAAGTAGTAGATATGTTTAACATATTAAAAAAAGATAAGGAAGAGATATGGTGTTTTTTAAATAATGAATATAAGTCTTGTTGAAATGGAAAGAATAATGATTTTTTAGTTCAATAGGTAAAACTTTTTCTAAAGAGAAGTTATATGCACAGTTGTACATATTCAAAACAAGTATTTATTGAGACCTAAATTAAACATGGCCTCTTATGATATGTATCACAGAAGTAAATAAAATCTAAATATTTCAGATTCATTAGTATTATTTTCTTGATAAAAATTAAGAACTTAAATTTGGGTAAAATTTATGATAAGGTCATGGAATTTTTATTTTAGAGATACTTATCTAATGGAAAAGACTATAGATATTAAAAATGTTTTTTATTGTTATGATGTAAATTTCATTGAAAATAAACCTAATATTTTTTTTATTCAATAAAATCAACCTACTAGTAATCTTTTAAATGAATCATTTTTTAAATAATATGATGAAAATGGTGAGAAGATTTATGAGAAATTTATTGAATAAAAATAAGTAAATGAACTACATGTTCTTGGTATGGACTTGAACCAACCAGTGATAAAATAACAGGTTGTCTAAGTTAAAAAATAGAAATATAAAAAGCTAAAGAAGCATGTTTAAGATAATAATATAATGGGATACCAGAGTGAACTAATTTAAAAAATAAAAATATTTAGTCTTGATAATCAAATTGCTCATCTCTATGAATGAGCCTCATTTATTTATTGATGTTATTAAGCACAAGTATTGGTTCAATTATATGAATTATAAACTAAATAAAATTTAAAATAATACCACATTTAATCATATCCCTCGAGAAAAAGATAAAAAATGTGATTAATACCAAGTGGGTATTCAGGAATAAAATAAATGTTAAATGGGAAGTCTCTAAGAATAAGATTATACTAGTATATAAAGAATATTCACAAGTTGAAGGAGTTTATTTTGAAGAAACCTTATCACATGTTGTGATACTGGAAGCTCTAATAATGTTTCTAGTAGTTAAATTTCATTGGTAGTATAATATATATCAAATCGATTTTAAATTTGTCTTCTTTAATGGAGATCATGAATAATGAGTGTACATTAAGAAACCTTTATAAATTTTATATATAATTATGAACCTTTAGTTTTTAAACTAAAGATGGACCTTTATGGGATAAAATAGGCCCCTGTATCCTAATACTCAAACCATGGTTGTTGCTAGACAAAAATGATGTTAACCACAGGGAAAGGGGACAACATCCAATATATAAAAGATATAGAGGAATGTTTTCTCATTATAATTATATATGTTGATGATATTATGTTTTCAAGTGACTAATAGAGTGATTAAATAGAATTTTCAAGCTCATTTTTAGATGTCTATTCTTGGAGAAAGGTGATATTTTTTAGGATTATAAGTTATAAATAGAGAAGAATCTATTTGACTTTCCAAATAAAAGTACTCTAGATAATTTTTAAATAAGTTTAGAAAAGAATAATACAAGTTAATTTCCTCACCTATACATTTAGAAATGAATCTTTGGAAGGATAATAAATCAAAAAGTGTGGATCAAATAGACTTTAGAAGAGTGATTGGATGTTTACTCTATCTCATTATATCAAGACCCAATATTTTATATACAGTGACCCTTTGTGAAAGGAATTCAAGAAATCATAAGGAATAACATTTAATGGATACTAAAATATTTTTAAATTACATTAAAGGAACCTTTAATTTTATAATGATGTACAAAAAATGTTAACATCATAATCTATCTGGATTTACTTATGTTGACTGAGTAGGTCATTCAGATGTCAAAAAATAAACTTCATGTGGAATTTAATTTTGGGAGGAATCTATCTGAGTTAACTCTATAATAATTATAACTCAATCACCTTAAACACTAAAGTGGTATATTATGTGTCCAATATAAGTTCTGATTTCCATGTTATCTATATTAAAGAATATCTTGTATATTAGAGGGTGGATATTGAGAATCCACTCAAAATTTCATATAACAATCAAAGTAAGATTCATCTCTCTAAAAATAAATTATATTACTCTTAGTATAAGTATATTGATACCATATTCCACTTTATGAAAGGTACGGTTTCTAATAAATTTTAAAAACTATAATTAATTCATACCAATGATCAAATTATTGATATCTTCACTAATACAATTCCCAAGGGAAGGTTTGTGACTTTGATGTTGAACATAAATATTTAGATCTTTCCACTCACATGAGTTACTTTCTTCATTCCCCTCTATTCTTTAGAATCTATTTTTAATGGGGGATATGTAAAAACATATTATTGTAGAAAGGTATAAACATACACTATTCTATTTATCTATTTTTGGAAAAAATATGTATATATTGGAAAACAAAATGAGGAGAAATTATTGAATGAATGTTTTGACTGAAGGGGATGGAGAATCTATATTAATTGGAAAAAATTCATGACACATAGTGATATAATTCACCAAAAAACACTACATTATCTGTTGGTGTGGTGTTAATAATTCTTCATAAGAAGGGAATTGATTTTATTATTTCTATTATAAGTTTTTCACGTTGTCAACTAATCTAAAGGGGAGATTGAAGAACCCAATAGAATTTTCAAATATTGTTTTATTTATTATAAACCATAAGAGGGAAACATTAGAAGGGTTTTATAATTTTTTTTAATGTCAAATCATAATACTTTGAGTATTTATTAATACTTTTAATTCATTTCATAATACGTTTTGGATTTTATAAGTCTTTATATATTTTTTAAGACTTTGATAATTTTAAAAGTCATTGAAGTCATTTCTCATGTCAATGTTGATTTTTTAAGGATTTGACCATTTTATAAGTTGTCAAAGTCATTCTATAAGACCTAGAGAAATTTGGAAGTTATTGAAGTCATTTTATAAGACTTTAAGTCATTTTACAATACTTTGAAATAATTTAATAATACTTGAAATTATATCATATGACTTGAAATTTTTTTGTGGAAATTAAAATATGTGTGATCACACTGATAAAGAGTTATAGGAAAAATATAAACAGCATAATTCATATTCTAATTTTATGATAATCCAACAAAAAATGTATAAGAAAATAAGAAATATAGATATATATTCCTTGGGGTATAATAAAAATTAGACTATCAAGAATACTTTGAAGAAATATATGCTTGAGAAAAAAAGATGAAAATGATGTCAAATTCATGTGTATATACTTATACTATATAAGAAAATACCACATAATTAACTATTAAAAAATAGGACATGGAAATTAAAAAGAAAGGAAGAAATATGATTAAAAGAGTAGAATCAATTTAAAACATGAATAAGAGGATTGGTTTGGTGCAATACATCCAAGATTATGAACTGAAATCTCATGATATATTTTCTAAAAGTGATAACCCAAATTCTATTAAAGAGGTTTTGTAAGTTACAAAGTATTGGGGCACATATATAACAAATAGATGAAATGGTTTCCTAGACCAGAGAAATTATTGAAGAATAAAGGGAGTTCAACAAATACTTCTTGTGCTAAAAAAGTTTTTGGAAATAAGGAGCCTACACATAAGAAGAAGGCTAAGCATATTTTAAAAGAATTCATAACCATACAGAAAGTATTGTTGGAATTAGAAAATAAGATAGATAAATAATAGGAGAATGAAAGTGTTTTTATTTTTAATGTAAATAAGATTATTCTATATTTAAAAAAAATTCAATATAAAAAGAATATCATGCTACATTAGGATATTAGAATTTATACAATAAAGGGTGAAATCATGATCAAATACATATCTAAATTGAAATAAGTGTCTAGGATGAGAAGAAAATTCAATCCATTATTATCTAACTGAGACTCAAAGTAGAAACCACTTAATTCCCATGTATAAATTGTGTTTTTTTTTCTATACAAATACTTAAAGGTAAAGAATATATTGAAGTAGAGAACCGAATAAATGAATGTTTTGAATAATATAAAATTTCCAAAAATATATCCATCGTGGAGTATTTTACTTATAATAGTATCATATAGCCTCCTCAAAACACATTATCTATCATAATAAAGAAGATATATGAATATTACCCCTCAATATGAAATATATTTGAATAGACACCATATATTTATATCTTAATTTGTATCTCAAGAAAATAGGAAGTTATGGTAATGGATATATTTATGTTTTCTTAATGTTTAAATTCAAGAAATTGAAGATTATAATTTAAGAATTGAAAATATTTTGAACAACCTATAAAAAATCAGATTTTTTTCCACTTGATGAACAATTTATGGACAAAACTATTTTTTATATTAGTAACTCTTGTTTGAAACATGAAGAATATATCACATTCAACTAAATTTTATTATCACAACCCGTCCTCTAGGGCCCATGTCAGGACTACCCCAAGCCCACCTCCCATAGGCCAGGGGCTGGGGACTAGTGCCAAGTAGGAATATCCCAAAAAAATGGGAAGCATTTGACTAACAACATGTACAAATGCACACAAGTCCACGCCATAGATGTTGTAAAGTAAAAACACTGAGTAAACAAACATAGGGTACGATATTAGAAAGCTGAAGGTAAACGAGCCAGAATACAAGCTCAATAAAAAGAAAAAGTACAAGTACAAGTCTTTGGAACTCCTCTGTAGAAAACTCTACCTGAAGGATAGGTACAGAAACAGATGTATGAAGCTGTAGAATCACACCTCATCTGTTAGGTCACTCTATGCACAATATAGCCTTGGTTCACTAAGGACTCCATCAAAGCATCGATCATCTGTAGAAGAAATGACACATGTGGGAAAATCCCATACAGGGGTGAGTAAAAAAATACTTTGTAGGGCACCGCGAAACACAAATTAAAGGACACAAATGAAACATCACTAAGAAGATACTGTCTATTCAAAATAGGTATATGTCAACAACACTTATAACAAGAACATCCATGTATACTCGTAAAGAATTCCAAGACTCAAGGTCTCATCCACTTCCATCCCTATGGTCTCACTCATAGCATGTTCGATCCGAGAGATCTCACTCCTTGAGCTATCTGATAGTAAGAATGTAGAACTAGTCTACCAAAATTATCTGAGACAACACTTGGTCTTGGTACATCATGAAGTTTCCCTGAGACATATGGTCTCGCTAAGATAATAAGTCTCGATATCATTGCCAATAGATTCACTAGAGTCTTCTTACACCAGGTGCATGTATAAAGCATGAATATACTTAAGAAAGTCCATGCATATTCAAATACAATAAGACATACAATCTTCAAAGGATACCTACTCCACATCAACAAAGGAGACCTACTATGTGTCTTTGTAGGAGACCAACTCCGCATCTTCGTAGGATAATAAATCTATATCTTCATAGGAGACCAAGACCACATCATCACAGGATACCCACTCGGTGTCTTCATAGGAGATCAACTCCACATTTTTCCACATCCAATCATAGGATTATGTCCTTAGCACACTCGTTCTGGGTGCACCTAATACATGAGCCAATAGGTCATACACCAACCTCCATGAAAGGTCATGTAGAGTATCAAAAAAGGACCACCTCATCCCGAGGGTCCCAACACCATAAATGGATCGTCAAAAAGGATTTTGGTTTAGATATTATGGAAATTTTAAGTAAAAAGGGGTTGGTTGGGTCTAGGTCTAGTCTGACCTGATCGGACTGACCCAACTCACTGGGTAAACATGACCACCTGGGCCCAGTTCAACCTGGTCCATTTGGACCAACCCATCCCAGACTACTGGGCTACTACACCCGGACTGCAGAGCTGCTGAGGTAGCTCGGCCTATCCAGTTAATCTCACTAAGTGAGACTTCTCGGTTCCATAGGATACGACTGGTTTTGCGTCTGCCTAGGACACACAGTCTTCTATCCACGTGGCCTCCATCTAGCCATGTCTTCTCATGCAGACCCCCCACTTTCACACATGCAGATCAGCCATGTGTGAAACGTTGATGCAGGCACTACTATGGTCAACATGGGGGGCCTTCACATCCAGCTAGCCCACAGCTTCTTCCACAAGCAGTTGTACTCTATCATATTCCACTGTCAGCAATAGTGTGTCGGTGGCCCCTTATAAGGGCCACTGGGATCACTCTGGTACTCTTGTTTTTTATATAAAAGATGATTTGTGATCCTCATGTCACCATCTTCTCTAATGTGGTCTCTAATCTATGTTATGATCTATCTCGATGTATGGTCATTTGAATGATGATGTCTTATACACTGCTTTGATCCATCTGACACTATCGTCGTCACACCTCTTTTATTCTGTGTCAATCCCAGATCCATGATATTGGATCATCGTTCCAATAATCATGTGCACAATGATTGATCTATCGCAAATTGTTGGGTTTCAAGCCAAACTAAGAACACCCATGATGAATGAACAATGGATGGAAAAAAGTAAGAACCAACAAGGAGGAATGGACCTCGATCTTTTTTTGTGGTGATCGTGGTTAGTTGTTATTAGAACGGTAAACATAAACCAACAACAGATACAATATTAATCTCACATAACTCTGAAAATAAGTAAAACTCATCCTGCAACAATGACCAATCTGTGGGAAAATCTATTTTTGGATTAGTCCACATTCATCAAAGAATATCAAGAATGGTGGAGGGAGGAAATCAAAACACAAAACCCTACCTAGAAGTTTGGAACATTAATTGGTGAAGAATGGAGTTTCACCGATGTCATTCATCAATCCATGATCCATGACCCGTGATCTACTGGTGTTCATCATTGTTTTTCATTCTCCAATGAGAGGGAACCACCAAAGCTTTTCTCCATAGTTTCTAAATAATTCTTAGGTTATGAATTAACCATGAATTCATGTTTAATTAGGGGAAAAAACATGTCAACCCATTACAACGTTACAGTACCACTACACTATTTCATTTAAGAAATGAAAATGGCTAACTCGTCACTGCGAAACATTTTAAGAAAATAAAATAAACTTCTATAAGTTTATTTTATTCATCTTTAAAAAATCCAAAATTTAACTTTCACAGTCGGCCTGTGTCGGTTGATGTTAGGCCCCGCCTAAGGAAAATTCCACATTATTAACTCAATGGTTGTCTTGGATTTCTAATCTAAGTCACTATTTATTAGTTATTAGTAATTTAAAAATAAAATAAAATAATTTTATTATTATTTTTATGGATATGTCCTTTTTTCATTTTATTACTGGAGACCCACGCTGAAAAAATTTAAGTCACCCTTAGGGTAAACCCACCATCGTGAATGAAAAGGTTCCCTTGGATTCCAAATCCAAGCACCCGTTTAAGAATTCTTCCACTTTTTCAAGAAAACCATTCATGCGTGATTTCAAAAAATAAACATTTTTTGTTGAACCATTCCAGGAACACCAGGCCTCGAAATTGCACGTTGTCTTAGCGCCTAGTCTCAAAATTTTCCTAAAAATTTTCTAAAAATAAAACCAAGAAAATATGAGTCATTAAATTTTCCCCCCTTTATGTCTTTACATCCCAGAAATCCAAACTAAGGGATACCCAAACATATGAGGGTACGATCACAAACCTAAGCCCCCGCCCCCATGTGCTCTTCAAAATATTCTCTTGCTTCCACCAGGAATGCACTAAAGGAATCGACTTCCCATAGAGGTTTATATCATGACGATCCTCAATCTCCATGACCAGGATGCAATGAGATCATCTCAATATGAAACTATGGTATATTGGATTCCATGGAGTTGAGTTATCTTCTACACGTAGAGGCATCCCAATATCTCTACTGAACTTTCCTCCTGAAAAGCTAAGAATTTACCGACTTGGTGAGTCAGTCAACGATCACCCAGATGGTATCATGTCCCCTGTAAATACATGGTAAAACTATCATGAAGTCCATCGATATCTTTTCTCACTCCCTTCCTAGCATCCCGTGTAAGAAAATTTCAACCCCTTCCAAGCAAAGGGGATCGGCAAAGTGATTTGACAAACCAAGAAACTAACTCAAACAAGCACTCATCTTTTATATCAATAGGTAAGACCAGATTCAACCTGTTATGTCATCCCCAGTGTTTTCATTAACATACACATGCATATCTCGATGCATCTCACCACTCTAGGTGTCCACTTCTACTACTTTTACTCCTCTTAAAGAAACAACGTGCTCCCCAACTTTCAAATATCCATCATGGGAATTACCTTTGGACAACTGGGGACATAATGTCTCACTATTCATATCACCAAGTTGTGCCTCCCTGACTCACTATAAGAGTGGTGGGGAAACATCCACAAACTAGAAGTAAGCTACATCATCTCTATCCCTGAATAATAACTATAACAACACAAACTACTTCACTGCCTCATTCAGCAACTATTAATAGGATCTCCTAGAGGGAGCATTTGATACCATGTTTCCCTTACCATGAGTATAGATTGCCTCCAAGTCATAGTCCAGGAGGAACTCTAGAAAATTCCTTTATCTCAAGTTCATAACCTACTGAGAGAAGATATACTTGAGACTCTTGTGGTCTGATTATATGATAAACCATCCTCCCATTAGGTGGTGTCTCCGCAACTTCAATGTGAATACAACTATTTCCAACTATATATTGTGGTTCATGTAGTTCTTATAATGTGGTATCAATTGACACGTACCATATGAAATCACCACTTTCCTCTGCATTAGGAATCAACTATGTACATTCCCTGATGCATCACAGAACACTGCGTACTTGACTCCCTCCTTTGGAAAACTCAAGATCAGGGCACTCTTCAAACTCTGTCTTAACTGCTAAAAAGCCTATGGGGACCTTTCTATCCATGAAAAAGGCTACCCATTTCAACTGATCAAAGTGTTCATCAACCCTTTGGTAATGTATAATCATTATCCATGGTCACTTGGTTAAAGTTCTGGTAATCCACACATATCCTTGAACACTGAGTCTTAGTAATCTCTTCTTCTACAAGTCCTCCACCTACACCCTTAGCTCGTGAAGCAATGAAAAATATATATGATATACTAATATTGATATCAGTTCTATCTTAGGGTGTAGAACAATGTATAAGTCTTTCCCCCTATGGGGATCTAAACCTAGAAGCATTTCCAAGAAATAGGTCCTCATACTCCACGACTACTGCTGGGAACTGAAAACTCGTAAATTTCACTACACTGAGGGTAAGGATAGCTAACTCAAGAGTGATTGGGTGAACCCTCTTATGCATGATTCTATCCCATGATACATGGGTTTACTTTTTTTCCAAACAAGGAAAACACCATTACATCATTGCGAACATACCACACTGTTATTCCTAAAATAGTAAATCTAGGCATGGACTGTCAATAACTAACCCATACCAAGAATGAAATCATAAGGCTTCGATGTTTCAACCAAGAGTTTCTAACCTAAACTCTCACCTCATGTTTTAGATCACACTTTCATCAAAATTGTGATTATCGAGTCTCCTCCCATAGTTATCTCAAGATGTAAGGGTCAATTCAATGGTTTAACTGAAAACTCTAGGTATCAAACAATATTTGTGTCAAGGAATAATGATTAACACCTATTTCTATTAATGCAAGAGATAATAGAAGAAACAGATCATACCTCGAATCATTCCTGTATCCCCAGGGTCGTATTCCTTGACTGCATGCAGTTGCCCCTTCTACTTTCCTCCATCTCCCTAAGCCCAGTGTGGACCACATGGGGGTGATGGTGGTAACATGTCAAAATGAATACCACTTCCTTCTACTCTCCCAACTCCTCTATCATTTCTACCGCTATGTAGATACATTTGTTCCTTTCAATATCTTTGAATTGGTGGCCCAACCACCATTTCCATGTTAGCAGCACGATGGGCTGGAAAATCTATAGCGAGATGTCCCATGTTATCTCATGAAATCCTTGCCTCTATCTATGCTGAATTTACTCACCCTATGATCCCTAAGTTATAGATCCAATGTCTTAAGACCTTATCCTAGAATGTCTCACACGTCCAAGTATTTTAGAATGAGGTTGTATTTCAGCTCCTGAGCTCTCTGCTTCTACTTTCCCACTGCTGACATCTACTGGTTGTATCTACTCCATCAAAGGACTTTCTACCTCAAGGGTTCTCTCTAGAACCCTATGATAAGTAGGAATGCACAGAGGAATAATCATAGCTCAGATTTCCCTAATAACACCTTTCTCAAAGGTCTGATCCCTGAAGCACTGGTCGTATATCATATACATTAAGTACTTGGGAAGTTTGTCATGCCTCGATGAATACTCAGATACTGACAAGTCATCCTACCAAAGCTGTAGAAGCTCTTGTTCATGCATAGCCCTTTTCTTTTATGGTGATATCCCCTTCTCTAAGAAAGGTTCTCAAACTCTATCCATGTAAATGTCACCTCATCAAAATATCAGGTAATCTTTTTTACTTCCATTTCTCTACTGAGCTAAATAAAAGTCTCACTGTTAAGACCGTCATCTGATCTAATGGTGTCCCAACTATATGGAAAACATAGTCACCATCTCAAGCCCTTCCTCGACCACCTAAAAGTTGGGATCACCTCAAAACCTGAGGGGTCTCTATCACTGATACTTTTGAAGTGTTATCGTCATGTGCATCTCATCCACTGGTATTAAAAGTACCATGTGATACTCTATAGGTGGTGGTATAGTAGGTACACCACTCGGAGGTGATGTATCTAGTACAAATCATTGTACCCATATCACATCACCATATGAATCATCCTCATGACCAAGTGGCGGAATCCTAGATGAATGTCTACTTGGATGAATCTTGAAGAAAAAATGATGAACCAGGATCAATAGAGTATACCTAGTGAGCTGTCTCATAAAGGAAATCTAAAACAAAACTCATTCCAATACGATGCATGTACCCTCATTTTTTTTACTACAACTAGTTTTTTCATATACCAAGTTGAAAAGCAGAATTCAAGGTCCTGGTGTATGGATACATCGGTTGCCACACTAACACTAGATTCCCTGGCCTGAAATCTGAACTCAAAACACTTAAAATTGTTTCCCAAAATAAAACTCATAGACTTTGGGTTCTTCGGGAAGAACCAACCTGTCTATAATACCACTCTTTCAGGACCCATCCCCTAGGGTCCATGTCATGGGTATCCCAAGCATGCCTCCCATGGGCCAGTGGCTAGCGACTATCACCGAGTAGGCATATCCCAAACAAATGGAAGGCATTTGGCTAAGTACATGTACACACACACATAACTCCAAGCCATAGATTTTGGAAAGTGAAAACACCAAGTAAAAAACCATAGGATACGATAGTCAAAAAATAATGGTAAACTAGATAGAATACAAGAAAAAGGAAAAGGAAAAGGAAAAGTAAAAGTATCTAGAAATCCTATATAGAAAACCCTGCCTAAAGGGTAGGTATAAAAACAGCTTTCTAAAGTTGCAGAAGCACACCTCATCTGTCGAGTCACTCTAAGAACCACCAGGCCCTAGTCTACTAAGGACTCCATCAAAGTGTCAATCGTTTTCATAAGACACGACATGTGTGGGAAAAACCCATGCAAGGGTGAGTAAAATAATACTCAGTATGGAACCTTGAAACACGATGTAAAAGGAAAAAAAGGAAACACCACTAAGAAGATACAATCATCTCAACATAGGTATGTGTCAACAAAACATATAAAAATAACATCAAAGTATACTTATAAAGGATTCCAAGACTCAAGGTCTCATCCACTACTAGACCTATGGTCCCGCTCAGAGCATCATCAATCTTGTATATTTCAATCCTCAAGCTCTCTCATAGTAAGTACATAGAACTAGTCTACAAAAAGTATCTGAGACAACACTTGGTCTTGATATGTCACGATGTTTCCCTGATACATATGGTCTCGCTAGGAAAAAGAGTCTAAATATCATATCCAATAGAGTCACTAGATTATTCTCACACTAGGTGCATGTCTAACACATGAATATACTTAATAAGGTCTAAAAATATTCAAATATGATGTGACATATAGTCTTTGTATGAGACCTACTTTGTGTTTACGTAGGTGACCTAATCCATGACTTTGTAGGAGACCAACTTTGCGCCTTTATAGCAGAACAACTCTACATCTTTTCTGGAGACCAACATCGCATATTCGCAGGAGACCAACTCCAAATCGTTACTGGAGTCCAACATCTCTTCTATGCAAGATACCCACTACGCACCTTTTTAGGATTCCAACTCCGCATATTTTCCACAGCTAGTCACATGATTCCGTCCTTAGTGAGCTCATTCCGGGAGCACCTACACCTTGAGCCAATAGGTTGTATGGAAACCTCTACTAAAGGTCACATAGAGTATCCCAAAATCATTTCCCCACTTTTAGGGTCCCAATGCTATAAATGGCTCATCCAATGTACTTATGATTTGCAAGTTATGGTCATTTAAGTAAAAAGGGGTTGGCTGGGTCCGGGTCCGACCCGGTTAGACCAACCCGACCTGTCCAGTCTACCCGGTCGGTTGGGTCTGTATCTACCTAGACCTCCAGGCTCGGTTTTGCACTTCCCATTGGGCATGGCCTGTTGGGACACTGCACCCAGCCCTCCAGGACATTATGGTGGCCCGGTATATCCAGATCGGCTCGTTAAGAAAGTTGACCCACTTCTACAGGATGTGGTTGGTGTTGCGTTCTCCTGGGCCATGTGGTCTATGGACCATGTGGCTGTCATCTAGTCGGGTCTGCTCACACAGCACCCCCCCCCCCCCCCCCCGTCCACATGTAGCTCAACCGCGTGCGTCCGATCAATACGGATGAATGTCTACACCGACAAGAAACCACCAGTGTTAGCGCACCAGTGTCCCCTTCCGTGGGCCACCAGGTTTGCTATGGTACTCTGATTTTCAATCCAAAAGCTGCTCTCTGATCCTGGGGTCACCACCTTCACTATCATGGGCTCGGATCTATGCCATGATCCATCTAGATGCAAGGTCATTATAATGGTGATATCTTCATCGCCTATTTGATCCATTTGACACCATCATCATACCTCTATCATGCCATGTTAATCCAAGATCTGTGATATTGGATTTTTGTGCCAAGAATTGAGTGTGCAGTGATCCAACGATCATGAATTGTCGAGTTACAGGACAAACACATAATGCTCATGAAGAACAAAGAACAGAGGGAGAAAATAATGAACCAATAAGGAGGAATGGAACTCGGTCATTGTTTATGTTGATTTTGGTTCATTTTCATTAGAATGGTAAATGTAAACCAATAGCATATAAAATATTAATCTCCCGTAACCCCACAAATAGGTAAAACCCATCACACAACAATGAACTATTTGTGGTCCAATCTGTTTGTGGATTGGTTCATTTTCATCATAGAATATTAAGAATGTGGGGGAGGAGGAAATCAAAACACAACACCCTACCTAAAGTTTTGGATCTGTCGTTGGTGAAGAATGGAGTTGCACTACCATCGTGTGTTGATCCTAAATCCCCAATCCTTGATCCATGATTCTCTGATGTTTGTCATCATTTTTCATTCGACAACAGGAGGGAACCTCTAAATCCTTTCTCTAGAGTTTCCAAGGAATTCCTGGGTTAAGCGTTAACCCTGAATTTGTTTTTAAATAGGGAGAAAAGAAAACTTGTAGGCCTGTTGCAGCATTGCAACATCACCATACTGCTTTATTTAAGAAATAAAATGTTCTGAATCATCACTGTGTCACTTCAAAACATTAAAAAAAATTCTTTAATTTTATTTTATTCTTTTTTAAAATGTTCAAAAATTAACTTTCACAGTCGACCCGCAACAGTCAATGTTAGGTCCTGACTAAACAAAAAAACACATTATGAACTTAACAGTGGTTTCAAATTTAAAATTTGAGTCATGGTTTATAAGATATTCAAATTTTAAATATAAAATAATTTTATTTAATTATTTTATTAACTTTTATGTCCTTTTTAGGTTTTATCACTAGAGACTCACGCCGATAAAATTTAAGTCACCCATAAGGTAAAACATCCATCCTAAACACAACGGTGCCCTCAGATTTTTGATCCAGGTAATCATTTAAGATTTATTACATTTTTTCATAAAATATACTCATGCACGCTATAAAAAACTTAACATTTTTTTTCAAACTATTTTGGGAACATCAAGCCTCAGAATCACACGTCATCTCAACACCTGGTCTCAAAATATTCCTAAAAATTTTCTAAAAATAAAATAAGAAAAATTTGAGTCATTACATTGATTAATTGATGTATTATTTATAACTAAAATTTGATGTGATCCTTCTCTGAAGATATCAATCATCATTTCTCTCTAGAGGCATCACTCAAGACAGAGGGTGAAAATTGAAATGGAAAGAATAAATGAGAGAAGATGAAATGTTTCAATTATGATGCAAGGTGGTGATTAGAACCTTTCCTACCTTTAGACCTAGGAATCTTATTATCTTTGAGGGAGATAAAAAATAACTATTAAAGACTTATTGACATCAGTCTATATATAAATTAGTTCATAGTTTAATGTATTGAAAACAAATCCAAAGGATTATATTTTAGAACCTAATTATTTTTTTGGTAGTATATATTGTCAATAATTATGTCAATATGTTTTGGTTGATATTTAATAACTCAATATATGATAAGATCAAATTTTTCCCTAGTAGATGAGGAGCTATAGAAAAGTGTATATTGAAGCATGGATTTCCAACTATTGAAAGACTCCTAATAATCATTCCTAAGTTGGAAAATTTATTTTAAGTTGAAGAAAAGTTTCCTTGTAATAATAAACGTTTAAATATGATGATTTTTTAGAAGATCCTTATTGTGAATAGTGTTGAGTGACAAAGGATATTAATTCCCCAGCTACAAAAGTTTCCAAGTGATTTTGGAATAAATTTGTTATTGAAACATCTTGAGATATATTATCAATTAGACTAACAATTATATGGTTTATTAAATATTACATCCAATAATATGGGTAAATAATATTCTTGTCATGATGTTTTTGTGTTATTAAAATTTCTTTGAGAATATTGTATTAAGTTGTGATTTTATTTGAATAATCGTATCCTTAGATTTAAAGATAATTTTTAGAAAGGGGGTTAATATGTAAGAACATTGGGGAGAGGCCCTAAAATTTGAGAAGGAATTACATAAATTATGATATATAAGACAATATTATTAGTTATATAAGATTATTCTAGTTCTTGATGAAATGTCGAAAAGTCCTTGATGTTGAATCATTTTTCCCTAAATTAATATAAAACAAAAAATATCTTCAAATTATAGAAAAAATATTAGACTAACCCATCTATAAGAGAAAGGCTATAACTCCATGAGATAATGGCCAAACATGACCATAACCATCCTAGGTAGAGTAGGAAGAACATATGTCTAGGGTGGGTTGGAAATAGAAATAGATTTGCTGGAATTGGGTATAAGGTGGGGCCATGAAAAGGAGGACCAATGGTGGTTGAGAAGGGTGGATCAATAGGAGTTCAATGCTCTACTTTTCTATATTTTGGGTAATAAATGAGAACCTTCTCAAAGGTATTTATGTTTTGGAATTTTAGAGTAGTGAATCATGATTAAAAAATGAGATATGCTTCAACTGGATGGAATGAAACCATTTGTGTCATCTTCTGCATCACACACTAAGGTTTTCATATGTGGGGAAGCTTGTGTCATGACTTCTGATTTCACATTAAACCTGCTTCATCCAAGTGAAGTTATAATTCATTGGTTATCATGAATGGGTGATGTATTAGTATTCTATATATTGTTTTTGATAAAATGTACTATCAATTTGAAACCTGATATATTGATAATAATAGTGAATCTAAGTTTTTTATATTTTCAAGAAGATATTATAGATGGAAATCAAATGTTGATTTATTATTTATTAGATGAAACAACATAAGAATAATTTTATTTTCATGATCCCATATATGTTTTGAGATTTTTTACCTGGGAAGACGAACAAGTAAAATTAATGGAGAATATGTGCTTCATATCGTGGTAGTAATAATTTCATGTGATATTTTTTATTATAAGAAAAATCAAAATCATGCATAACATTTGGAGACCAGAAGGTGATTCCATTCAAATATTTTTAGTGTGGTAAAGTTGACATTCTGGAAAATTTAGTTACAATTGAAAAACAAAGGTTCCATGTTTTTTATAATTTCAGGAATAGAGAAAACGAAGGTTGTAACACATGTATTCTAGGTGAATATAATGCTATTTTTTCAAAGGAAGTGAATGGTTCACTTTATTTTTTGTAAGTTACATGAGTTGAGAATTGTATCATTGATTCCTATAAATATGGGATTACAATTATAATAATGAATAATTGAGAGAGGAATTAGACTAGTATACCAGAAAAAACAAGAAGTTATTTTCTCTCATAATTTTTATGTGAAAGAGTTATTCATAGATCAAGAAACAAATTAATGTATGTATGAAGATAATACCATGGTCAAATCATTTGTGTGAGTTTAGAGTTAATATGATCATGAAATATACTAATCATGTTTTAATATGATAATTCCCATGAACTAGACGTTTCATGATTCACAATGAAGCATAGTTGAAAAATATTCTAGATGTAGAACAATATATAGTACTACAAAGTGGTTTGCAAGAAACACATACAATGATTTATGTCTATAAGTAGAAAATACAGTGAAAATTAGTTGAAAAAAATAGTTATAAGAAGGCCATACATATTTTTTATATAAGTGGAAGTGTATTAGTGTAAAGTGAGTTGATCAAATATATTGTAAGAGGTTGTTTCATAAAAAGGTCCCTTTACAAAATAGAATTGATTTATCAGAAAAAAATATTGTCTTGAATTTTAAAACTTGGGGCTTTGTAAGTTACGATACCAAATTTTAAAGAATTAAGAAAGACTAATTTATTATTATTTTTTTGTGGTTATATTCTACATTTTTTAGTTCATAAAGAAGTTTTTAACTCTATATATTAAATAGTTAGATGTCAAAAAGAAAAACCAATTATCCCAATCCTGTATAAGGTTCAAAATTTGGGCTACTTGAGTTGAGAGGAACCATAAATTACATATTCCATTTATAAAATGATCTAAATAAGAAGTTACATATTTCTATTATTCATAAGATAATAGTTATGACTTGAATATAGATAAATTATTTCATTTAGTAATAATTAAAGACCTACTATTAAGGAATAAGATTATAAATTTGATTTAGAGTCATCCTATAGTAGATAGAAGATATTTTTAAATATTTCTTTGAAGGGGAAACTATTGAATATTAGAGTCTACCGATAAAATAAAATCCTATACCAATCGACAATATTTATATAGTTAGGAAGTGTTATAAATATATTTTCAATTGTTCCATATAGTGAAGACTAGTGATGTGGTTGTTCACCCTTCCCAAATTGGAAGTAGGATAATATCTATCCATCCCACTTTTAATTGAAAAAAATATTCTTGTGGAGAATTTCTATCTTGGACTTTATTTAAACACAATAAGGATATAGTCACCCACTTATAGGGAGAACCTTTTAAAAATACCATGTGTTGTACTTTATTTAATTTTTTTCATTCATTTTCTATGAATGTGTTTGATAAAAATGGAAACAATTCATCCAAATAGGTTTCTAGGTTCAAATTTAAAAATGGTTAAAAAGTAAAAGGAAAATAATTAGGTAAAACTTGTGTACACTGATTAACTTCTCCCTTAATGTACCTATATGATACACTAGTAATCTCACTAATAATTGTTATTATTTCAAAAAAAATAAGGAATATTTTCCATAAATAATTATAAAAATATTTTTTCAACTAACTTTATGGATATAAAAGTAAAAAATGAATGAGGTGAGATGATACAGAAATTAAAATTTAGATTTTGATACCATTAGAATTGTATAACTGTTGTATTTAAGAAAGATGAAGAAGATAAATTCTAAATGTCTAGATACTTAAATAAATCATATGTGACAGGGAAATGATTCTATTTTTGATTATCTGAATCCTTTTTTATTAGTAAGAACATCAAAGTGTGTGTGAATTATCTCATGCACAGTTTGGTAATTCTAAAACATTGGTAAAAAAGACTAACTTTCATGTTATTATATTGATATTTCACTAATACTCAAAGACCTGATATTGAGTAAGTATGTTTTTTATAAAATTTAGAGACATCCTAGAATGAAATAAATATTTTGTTGAAATTTGAGGGAAAATATTCTAGAATACTATCAATTTATGTATAAATAATGCCTGGCTAAATTTGAAAAGATGATGATACCAAGCCTGGGAAGTGGATTATATCTTTCCAATTAATGTGTTTGATTTTGATATACATGTAATCACTCTAAATTTAAAAAACTTTATAATATATGTCTTAGAAGAACCCAAAACCAACAAATATTAGGTTTACTCATTGGAGATAAACCTTGAAAAAATTATAGTGTGTCCGGCTAATTTACATTACAGTTGTATACTGGTGATATAGTGTTTAAAGAAGATTAAATCATGGCCTTAAAAAGTCACAGAGGATGATTTCCAAATAGAAATTAAGAAATCATGTATCACTTATCCACCCCACCCCCACCCCCCTTCTCAGTGGTATATCAATTTACCTCAGCTCTTTAAAATCATTACTCTATTGACCTACAATACCTTAATTATAGGAACATACGTTGTATTGGTGTGATTGAAGATAAGTCTTGGATTGGAAATAAAAGGTTAGGAAATTGTAATTTTCTAGCCTTAGATAAACTCTCTAAGATTATAATTATGATATATCATGACTGTTCATGAGTGTGACAATTTTTTACTTTATTTTAAGTACTTTTTTACCTTTTTTATCATACATTGTTTTCGGTCTTGTGTTATGTTTTTTCTGGTGAAATTTGGAAAATTTTGGATCTTTTTGGGGAAGTTCACTATTGGCGCATGGTTAGGGGAAACAGTGTGGTTTGGATTAGAAAACTATATAACCCATTTTGAGTTATGAGAAGGGGGTGCACGTTTATCCGAACTATGTGTCCACCACTCCAAATACTAAAACATTGGATAGTGAGGGTTTTCACATTTGGTGAACATTTAAACTAACCATGTGGCCAAAATTTTCACCCCATCCAAAATTCCTATAAGGGTGAACAGTTAGGGAGCACAGTTACTATTAATCGTGCAACCCAACTATTAAACCATGAGTGTAGTTTTTATTTCCACTAAAAATTTAATTAAAAATACAGAGTCCCTCAGTTTAACCCCCTAAACACCCCACATTAAACACTAATATGATTCCTTGGTATTAAAGGGTTCTTAATAATAAATTTTGAATCCTACACCCCCTTATTTTGGAGGATTGAATCAGTATTTTTTCATTAGATCTTTATGGGAAAGTGAATCTCTTATTATTTAGTTTCTATTGATATCCTCTAATGTCCTTCCTAAAGAGTTATATAACATTATGTTACTAATTTATCATGATTCTAGGTATGATTTATTGATCTCCTTCACCTCTATTCTCATTAGTGTTCCTATTGCGGGTGTTGACATGATCACATGTTTAAAGTTAGTCTGTTCCATAAGGTTTTACCCTATAATTGAAACCCTACATTTCTTGATTGATTTTAAATGTATTTTTAATTAATTGAAAAAATTATATTTCAGATGATTTGATGATTAATTTAAAAAGGGCATAGAATTGTGAAAAAACCCGCTAATTCAATGTAATTGAAATTGTTGTAATGATTTTTAGAAAATGATGGCTTGAATTGAAAGTGAATTTTATAAAAGTATTTGATGTTTATTCATGAAAAATTTGAATAAAATGACATTTTATTTCAAAGGGGGTTAATTTAATTAAAACCTATGATTTAGTTTTGAAATAAAATGGCATGTTGAAACTAAAATTTGGAAGTTAAACAATAAATAATGAAATGGTTTTAAAATATTTATTCTCCCATGATTTATAGATTGTTTGTTTGAGGTCAATGTGAGCATGGGTAGTTAGTGGGTGTTTAGGATAATCATGCTAGGAATTTGACCCCATAGAAATAGATTGACGTTCAAAACACTAAATAAAACAAGTTTATCTCAATCTTCCATGATGGGTCCCCTAATAGAGTGTAGATTTTTTTCCTGTAATGGGTACCCAAATTGGGTATTTATTTAGGTGAACACCAATTTTGAGCCCTAATAATTATTGAGATGAGTGAGGGTTCTATTTCTAGAAACAAATGTAACTCATGTCTTATTACCATGCTGTTTTTTTTATATTTGACTTAATTATGCAAGTTATTTATTATAGAAATATTTTATTCATGTCAATTATTTTATAGAAATGTTCTATATAAAAGGTTTATTTAATACTATTTTTTTATTCACCATCTTTTTATTTGAAATAATTTTTGGCTAAAAATATAAAAATTCCATGACATGACCTATTTTATTTAAATTTAAATGAATAAATGGTTTATTATTATGGAATTTCCTATTTAATATTCTGTTGTATCTTAAAAGGATATTATTTACACACCATACCGTTTCCATCATTAATTTTTAGATTAACTTATGTTTGGTCCATGAAAATGAAAATATCCACTTAGAGGTGGTGGGTGTACATGATTCGTAGGACCTAGAGGGATGGAGGAAACTTATGGAGATGTGATCCACTTATTACATTGTTTTCTAATCCTTTCTTCCTCAGATGTTGTGGATTTGATAATGTACTATTTTGGTATTGTTTTACTTATTTTATTTTTAGTACTTTCACCTTGAAGAGTATTGGCATATCAACTTATAACATTTTCTTCCACTATTTTGTGGTTAAATCATTTCCTTTTTATTCATGTATGATAACAGGTTCTAGTCACCAACCCTTGGGTATCAAGAACTCCCTTTGGGATATTTCATGACCAGTATAGGTATCAGTGTACAATGGTATCTGGGCTAGTTCATGAAAAAGTTGTATCGAAGGTAGGTTTTTCACCTTCCCTTGATATAAATATGCCACTTTGGGATGTATTGGTAGATATTTGGTAGGATTCTTTGGACTTAAGAGGTAGTTGCATTCATGTGTATGGATATCTCTCATCATAACGATCCTTAAGTAACCATGGTTGCTTAGGAAAAGTTTTATTGTGGAATAAGTTGATCTGATTCTAGTATTTTCCCAACTTTTGAATTGATTTTTTTGAAATCAAAATCTTGAAATCTGATGAATGAATTGATTATCATGTATCAATAGTTTATGTTATTGATTTGAGTATCATTGAAGATGTTTTAGTGTTGACTATTAATGTTGTGTAGAATCATGGATCCAAGAATAAATTTGATTAAGAAACAAGAAGAAACTCTTGGTGAATCAGAGTAAGAAAATATTATAGTGGACTATAATCATGTTGAGATAGTGGTGTGTGCTTTCCAAGAACTAGGACAAGTACATTAACCCATTCTTATTGGGGATCTGGTCATGAAACCTCAACGAGATGAATCCAGAAATTGTGTTCAAGAGTTTATTTTCCAGAATTCACCAGCTTTCCATATATATAATTATCCTTAAGAGGTTTAGGATTTTTTTAAAAATATTGAGATACTTTTTTTAAATTTTAGAACTTCCAAAATATATGAAGGTGAAATGAGTTACCTTCAATCTTGAGTGGACTAGAAAGAAAATGGTGGGATTTGATGGTGATAGTGAAGAAAAAAAAGTCTTGGAGTGGAAATACATCATATGTTGTTTATCTAGTTATTTTTAATTAAAATATATGGTCTTGGAGAAATACATAGAGATTCTCAGTCTCCAGTTGGGTGAAAAGAACATGACACATTATGAAAAAAAAAATTACTGAGATTTTTTAATTTTCTAATGAGGTCATGATGAATGAGAAGATAAAGTCTTGAATATTTTATATGTGTCATCGAACCAATATATAATATTAGTTTTTTTATTGAAACTCACATTTTATGTAGAAATACTATATAGAGCATTGTTGTTTAAGCTTTGAATAACTAGTAAGTTAGGGTTGACCAGAGTTTATTTTTCTACAAGAATCAGTTATATTGGTTTCTTTAAAGAAAAGAGAAAGTGTGGTGAGTTTCATGGTGGATATTGATAGCTTGAATCATCCAAACCAATTGTATTTCCTATTAGATAACCTATAATTTGCATTCAATGTGGAAAGGTTGGGCATTTAAAATAGGTTTTCACTTAGGCACCCAAGATATGTTGTTCATACGGAAAATAAAATCACATATAAATGTTTTTTCATGTATTTTATTCTCTTTTTAGTGGAACAGGATCATAAAATATTAAAATTACTGTAGTTAAATTGGATTCTTCAAGAACTAATTGGTTCTAGATACATATATTTGTAGTGAAGCTTCTTCACATAATGGAAGAATCTCTAGAGGAAACTAATATGTGTCTAGTGACTTTGAGAGGTACAATCACTGTAGATTGAGCTTTATTGACTGCTCTATATGATATTAGTGCATCTCACTCATTTTTATTGTCTCGTATCATGAACATATTAAATCTTCTTATATATATTTTTTCATATGTGATGGTTATTACTTCACCCCTTGGAATGAAGAGAGAGAAGGGTCTATATTTACCCTCTTATTTTTTCTCTCTATTAAATATTGATATTACCTGTAATTTTATGGTTATTCACATGATACCTCTTGATTTAATTCTCGGGATGGATTTTATGATTACTCATAAGGCCCAAATTGAATTTTATATTTGGTGGTTCTCCTTTACTATACCTAATGGGGTGTTTCATCTTTTCCAGGGAGAGTAGTACCCAAGGTCATGTATTATGTGGAAAATGTTTTCTAGATTTGAGCAGGTAAATAATAGTTTTTTCCTTTCATTTTAAGTATGAATATTTGAGTGGTGATCCCCCTCCAATTTTCATAGAGTTTCTAGACATTCTTCCATCTAATTTATATGGATTCCTAATGATAAGAGAGGTGAATTTATCCATTTATTTAGTACCTAGAAATCATCCAATGTCTAAAACATATTATCATATGGAACTATATGAAATGAAGGACTTGAAAACTCAGTTAGATGATCTATTAGATAAAGTCTTTATATTTCCACGTGTGTCACCTTGGTCGGTGCCTTTTCTCTTTGTGAATAAATATAAAGGGACAATTTTTCTATGTATTCATTACTAGAAACTCAATCGAGTCATGGTAAAGAACAAATATCTTTTTCCATGTACTGATGATTTATTTTATCAGTTGAAAGGGTAAAGTGTTTCTTGAAGATTTGTCTTTGATTAGGTAATCACTAGTTGAGAATTAAAGAATTTTACATTTAGAATACAGCATTAATAAGTTGGTATAGCCATTATGATTATCTTATTATGCCTCTTGGTCTAACCAATGATCATGTGGTGTTCCTAGAGTTGATGAAAATGATATTCCATGAGTACCTTGACTCATTCATGGTATTATTTTTAGATTACATACCGGTTTACTCCAAAAACATGGAGGATCATGTGCATCATTGGGGAGTATATCGGTAGATATTTAAAAATCATTAACTTCGTGTAAAGCTTTCAAAATATAATTTATATATTTGGGATGTGAATTTAATTAGACATGTGGCATCAAAACATGGTACTTCAGTTGATCTTTAGAATTTGAAGGATTTTGTGAAATAGGAGAACCCACATAATGTTTTTTGGATATAGATCTTCTTTGAAACTAGATATCTTCAAGTTTTCTTTAGACACTTCCATTGTCGACGTGGAATTGGGATAAGATTTCTACAGAATTTTTTTTGGGTTTCCATGATCCTATCAAGGAAAAATAAAAATGGTTTTCGATTGATAGGATAAATAAATTGGATCACTATATACCAATATAATATACAACCAAAGTTATAGAATTTTTAAATATCTATGTGAAAGATATTTTCTTCTTACATGGATTTACTTCTAATATAGTCTATAATAGGGACCCCCTTTTAGTTTTTTTGGAGAGGCTACTAGGAGGAAATGGGATCCTAGGTACATTTAAACATGTAATATCATATGCATGTTGGTGAATATATAGAATGAGATATTTAGATTATTAAGGACATGGTACATGCTTACATTCTTGACTGTAATAGAGCTTCGGATGTCCATTAGGGACTATTTGAGTTTGACTACAAAAAATGTTACTAGTTCACTATAAGAATCACCACATTTGAGGCCTTGTATGGATGTCTATGTAAATATCAAATGTTTTGGCCAAATATTGGTTAATATTCTAGGGTTGGACCGAGTTTGATCCATTATATGATGGAAATTATTCATTTTATTTAGCATATATTGGTGATGGCATAAAACTAGTATAAATCCTATGATAATATTCATCAATGACCTTTACATTTTTCCATTGGTGACCAAGTGTTATTAAGAGTTTCACCTCAATTAGGTCATCTATGTATTTGGAAATAGGTAAATAATGCTACAAGGTTTTTGGGTCCTTTTGATATTATTGAGAAGGTGGGGAAAGTGGCTTACTATTTATCCTTGATAGCATAGTTGACATCGATCCACAATGTGTTTCATGTACCATAGCTTAGGAAGTGTCTTTCTGGCCCTTCTCATGTCCTGATTTGGTATTATCTTGATGTTGAACTTGATTTATCTATGACTGAGCACCCATTCGAGATTATTGATTATGAGAAAATGGTTCTTCTTTGGAAGATGTGACCTTTGGTTTGTGTGATTTGTAAGAATGGTTCTGATTCGCATGAGACTTGGGAGTAGGAGGCTCTGATGAGATAGAAATGGATTCATCTTCTTGACTGATCATCCATTCAAGATTTGGATAGTTCATGATTGGAACATGGTTAGGGAAAACCATGTGGTTCTTTTCTAAGAAATTGTGCAGTCGGTGATGAGACAATAAAAGGGGAACATGGTTTCTTCAAACCATATCTCCAGCCCTCCAAACCGTCCACCCTTAGATAATGAGGGTTTCACGGTTAGTGCATGGTTAAACTAACTTTGTGGCCAAACCATCCACCCCATCTAGAATTCTAGTAGGGGCACATGATTAAGAAGCACATATACTACTAACAGTTTCGTCTAAATAGTAAACTATGTACACAGTTATTAATTCCCATTAAAGTTTAATTATAATTATGAGGGACACTAGTTTAACACCGACCCCCCCCCCCCCCATTTTACCCTAATATGATTCCTTAGTCTTAAGATACCCTCAAGAAGTGATATTGAATCATATAACCCCTTCTCTTAGTGGATCGAAGAAATTTCGTTTTCATTCGATCTTCTTCCTGTTAATTAATCTACCCCTATATAGTTTCTACCAATATAATATTCTCTACTTCTTATAGAGTGATAGAAAATCATGTTATTATTTAATATAACCTCTATTTTTATGGATATTAATTATATGTTTGATTTTATGATTTCCTTCATCATCGTTCTATTTAGTGTTCTCATTGTTGATAATGACTTGATCATGTTTTTTATAGAAGTTGATTCTATAAGACTGCACCTTATAATCAAAACCCTATATTCATTTTTTATTTGAAATTATTTTTTAATTTATTTAAAACCCTGGATTTGAGAAAATTTGATTATTAATTTAATAAGGGAATTGAATTGTAAAACCCCCTCCCCCTCTAATTTCAATGGAATTGAAATTATTGGTTAGATTTTTTGAAAAATGACATCTTGAATTGAAATTGGATTTTATAAAATGATTTAATTTTTATTCATGATAAAATTGGCTTAAAATGAAAGATTATTTGAAATTTCATAAATTTTATAAAATCCCATGATTTTTTTGAAATAAAAAGGAATGTTGAAACTGAAATTGGAAAATAGAACAATAAATGATGAAATTATTTGAAATTATTGACTTTACCATAATTGGTTGATTGATTTATTAAATCACATGTAATTATGGGTAGTTTGTTAGTAATTAGGGATATCATGATAGGAATTTGACTCCCTATAAAATTATTGATGAAGACAACACTAATTAAACCAAGTTTGGCTTGATCTACCATAGTAGATACCCTAAAAGGGTGTAGATTTATTTCCCATAACGGGTCCTCTAATGGGGTTCTGATTTTAAATTTTACACCTATCTTGTTCATGATGATGATTGAGAAGTGTGAGTATAATATTTCCTAAAACGAATGTAAATCAAGGCTTATTAGCATGTCTCTTTGTTTTTTTAATTGATTATATATTCCATTAATTATAGAACTTTTTTATTCATGTAAACCATTTTATATAAATGTTTTATATAAAATGTTTATTTAATTATATTTTTATATCCACCATATTTTTTTATGTGAAATCATGTTTTGTTTAAAATATATAAATGGCATGTCATGCCTTATTTTATTTAAATTAAAATCATAACTGCTTTATAATTATGTAATTGATTATGGAATATTTTGTGGTATCCTACTAAGATCTTTTTCTAACACACTTCATTTGCCTTCAAATGTTTTTAGATTATCTTATGCCAGGTCTAAGCAATGTTAAAGTTAAACTTGAGATCATGGGTGTACTTGATTTGTTGGGATTTGATTAATGGAGGTGATTGGTGGAGATGTTATCCACCTGTTACATGGGTTTTCTGAGCCATACTTTGTCATATGTTGTGTATTTGATGATTTACTATTTGGTTATTGTTTTTCCTCTTTGATTATAGTACTTTATACTTGATAAGTGTTTGAATATCAACTTGTAATGATTAAATTCCATTTTTTGTGAAAAAACATTCTATTTTTATTTTTATATGATTATAGGTTCTAGTTTCCAACTCGTGGGGATCGAGAATTCCCTTCAGGATATGTCAGGATTGGCTTGGGTATTAGTGTACTAGGGTATCTAGGATGGTTTGTGAAAATGAGTCATCATTAATTCATCATGGTAAATAAAGTTTAATGTTTATATTTATCTAACCAATATTAACTAATACGGAATTTTATAGTAAACAAACAAGGTCAATCCCGCAAATAACTATGAATCCCAATAAAAATTAAAACTAAATTTTAACCTTCATAGTTGTGTCAAAACTAAAAAAAATCAAAACTAAACTAAACTAACAAGTTAGTGACTCAAGGATATAGAAAATATATAAAAAAGTAAGAAAATAGGGGAATAAATATCTAATGATTGTTTCTATTAAAATAACAACACAACTTCACTTGTAAAACAACAAAACCCAATAGTTACACAATTATAAATATAATCGATATCCATTTTATTGAATTCAACTAGTACTACTTTAGTATCTAAAATCCTTATAGTTAGAAGAAAAAGATAGCTAAATTCAATTATGATCTAGTTAAAAAAGAAAAAAATATTCTAACTCGCTATTAATGAATAATTATTTATACTATTCTAGGTTTTATCATTTACTAAACACACTTGTTCAATGATTAAATAATGAATAAAATAAACATTTTTATTCATGATAAAATACTAATTTATTTGGTCATCCCATGAGAAAATAAGAATAAAAACATGACATACACATCCTCTTCCATTGAACTCACTCTTTCCTAAGAGTTTACCCACTCATCACATATTGGTCATCAATAAAAAATAGTTTATCTATCATATAATAGAGAATAAAATAAATTAAATTAATTGAATAATATTTTAAAACCTAATTGAAATATAAATCATTAAAATCACAAGTTTAAATATTATATAATGAAATATTAAAAAACACAAGATAAAAAAACCTAGCTATAGAATCCACAATTGGTTGATTCTTTCCTAAGTTTATCCACCACATTTTAATAGAAATATCCCACAATATAGGTTTAAAAATTAATCCATAGTGCCTTTAAAATTACCCCATTAAATTTTATTTTAAAACTCTAAATGATAGGTGATATAAAGACTTTGAATTCTAGAAATAATATTTAAAACGGCATCATATTGTTCACTATATTGAGGTGGAACCCATTTTTGTTCAAAAATACCTTCACCATCCACATTTACATAACCTACACACTATTATGTATTCCTAAAATATATTTCACTATTTTATAATTATATAAATAAAGATAATATTATTTTATTTTATTCCATAGTCATAACCCTTTCACAATTTGATAGAACTCAGTAAATATTCATTTCTCTTCAGGTAGCATGGGTGACCAAGCTAATGCTTATTCATCACCATGAAATGAATGGAATTTGGAAATTAAAATACTTATAATTTATAATATAAGTGGGTAGTACCATATTCAATAAATTTTTTCATTGGTTTCTTTGGATAAATCTGATGAACTTGATGATTGCAGTCCCAAGATATCCATAAATATTTTCTTTTACCATTTAATTAATAATTAACATAAATCCATAATTACCTCAACATAATAATTTTTCTCATTGGTCATCAATCTGATATCTAATATTGTATTCAATTTATTATGATTTAAGTGTATAAAATTAAAATTCCTCTAGCGGTACCACATGTGCCTCGTGAATATCAAAATGTCATTGTTGGTATTTTAGGTGTTATAGTGGAGGAACCATGTTCCTTTCCTCATTCAATGTTGATTTCAAAAATAATTATCTCATGTTTGGAGGAATTATTTCTCTTTTACTATTAGTCTTTAAATGGTGGAGAAGGATCATATCTCATTCTTGAGAGTGTCTTTGATAAATTCTATTTAGGGATTTGAGAGAATTATCATGATAGAATTAATTATGTGAAACTCTCTCATTCTCCAAATTGATATAAGATGGATTGTTTAATTAGGATAAAATGATTGATAATGAAACAAAGGTACCTTATCTAGTTATCTATTCTAAATAAACATCATATCAAAAAAATATTATTATTATTATTATTACTATTATATTTCAAGACATGTACTAACTCATGGAAATTTAAATATAATTTCTATAAGTCCCTTGACCCAGACCATCAATTCTATTTAACATTTATAAAATGTTGAATAATATACATTAATTTATATAAATAAATATATTTATATTATTTCTTCAATATGTGAATAAATAAAATATTCACTAAAATAAGGAATAAAAATTTATTTTAATATTCACATAATAAAATAAATAAATACCTTGAATGTAAACAAGAGATAAATAAATATTATATTATATAGATCATAAATAATATTTATTTAATATTAAACACACATATATTATAACTTGAATATATATTTTGATTGAATTTATTCAATCAACCTAACTATAATAATTATTAAACCAAGGAAGGCATAGGACTAGGCTGAGTGCCCAGTCCCCCAGAAATCTATTAATAAAAAAGAGAGTACAAAGTACATAGGATAGAAAGAAAGAAAAAAACATACCTCACAACATCATATATCAGAACTCATCAAAGAGGTCGCCACCACCACCTTCTGAGAACTCATCTGGATCCACCGACTCCCATTCAGAAATGCGAAGCGTATTGACTTAGCATTTGGATGTATTTCTCCCTCCTAAGTAACTGCACTAGAGACATGGGTTCAGTGGTTCTGCTTCGTCCCCTCTTTTGGTTTTAGTCTTTCAATTTTTCATTTTTTGTAGAGGACCTGGTGGATATGGTCCTCGGCATGTTGGAGTAATATTTTCTGGGTTACCTCTTTGGTGGAGTGGTGGAAGCTCCATTTCATTCGTTCCTTTTCACCCCATTCCTGAGAATCTCACTATAGGATTCCTTCATATGACCATTTGAATGACATCCTTGGTTATCTTTCCTCTCATACACCATTTGAGATCCCTCATGCACCAAGGAGGTTGTATCCTAGGAAGGTTCCTTGTTAACATCCATAGGTGTCAAACACAGAGAATACTCCCCACTGTTCTACTTTTTACCGCTTGCTTCTAAGCATTCCTACCTATCCAAGGATATCTCCTTGTCATCTTACTGCTCCAGAGTAGAATTCTCACTCGCCACTTCCACAAAAAATTTTCCAACTGTTTTTTCAGGAACCTCCTTCACTAGGTTCATAAGTTCACTCTTCTGTGGCCCACCACATCCCACACTTGTTTCCTCCTCTTCTATCTCTTCATCCTCCTTCAACTCTGAATTTTCCAGAACTACATAATGATTTGTAGAGAAATTTAGAAACTCATCAGACCTTACCTACACTAGAATAGAAGATGTATTCTGATGTGTATCCACAGGAGCATCAAAGAACTATTTTTGCTCTAGTCTCCTTCCCATAAATTGAAAGTCAGAGTTTGTAGCATCCATGCCCAAACCACCAGCATCAAGATTCAGTTTTTTAGATTTCTCATTCTTATTAATGTTCATATTAATGTCTTCTAAGTGATTATTATCAACAATTTCACAAGTATAATTCTTATTCCCAGTCTGATTCAAGCTTTCCTATCTTCTCATGGTAGCTGAACTCAAAGAATTTTCAATTGCCTGCCTCAATTCCTCCACTGCATCATGATCGGTAGGACCAAGTTCCATGAGAGATCCCTTCATTGTATCCCCTGAGACGCCCCCCGAACCAAAGAAAGGGAAATCAAAAAGTTCTCAAAGATTGGAATGGATTGTACCTGAATATCTTGATGCGCACCTTCTAATGGAGACTGAGCATATGCAGGATTGCTAGTCTCCTTCAGACTAGTTCCTCCACGTTGATTCCCATCTGTGGTAGCAACACCACCCGAATTTGCTGTAGTAAATGGTGCATTTGGGTCAGGACCCGGCCGGTCATCTAGGGTTTTCTTACGACAAGTAGTAGTGTCATGTCCCTGCTTGTGAAAACTAGAGAAAAAAGGGGTCCAAGAGTCATAGATAATATTCTGAGCATACCTGTACTCACCTTCAACCACAATCCACATGATCTCAGGTGGGGTCCTAGAGAGATCCATATCAACACAAATCTTCACGGTTAAAGGGTTTGTCATGGAAGTCGTTCTTTTATCATAGCATATAAACCGGCCAATTGAATTACCTATCGACCTGAGAAACCCAGGGTTTTGGAATGGAATCAGAAGACTAGGTAACTGTATCCAGATCGCCAAGTTGGGAGAATCGCGGTTCAAATGGTGCTCAAAGGATCACCATAGAAGATGAAATGGAGACCCAGAGGAGGATTTTCTAATTCTGGACCATGCCCTACCCATGTCATCTTCATCAGCGAAGAGTATAAGGAGTTGTCACGGCCCCAGGATCCCTACCTGCGCATGACGCTTCAGTCCCCAATCTTCATTAACAATCTTATCAAAATCTTCCACCAGGGGTCTCCGCCGCACGAATCTTGCAATCAAGGCCATGGAGAGCATCAGAGAGGATTCAGAAAACTCTTGGACCATAACTGGGATGACATGTTGACAGTAGATGCATCTTGGGACCTTCGGAGTAACCTGTATTATGGGGATGAAGAATCCCGCATCAGACGAAGGCTGGATGAAATCGCAGTCCCTTAACTACACAGATCCAGATATAAGAGCAGGAGACGAGGAACCCTCTCCCCCCACTACGGGAGGAGAGTTCGTGGCGGCTGCCATCCTATAATAATTATTAAACAAAAAACACAAAATAATATTTTTTTTCCTTAATATTTTATTCAAATAGAATTCAACTGGGATTCTAGAAACACTTATTTTGTGATTCACTATGCCTCTTTCTTATTTGGAATTAAAAGAACCTGCTTAAATTCCAAGATTATCATTTTGACATATTTCGAGGAATACATAGATAAAGAAGTTAATGTTGTAATGAAAACAACCTCATATGATTACTTACTATGAAATATAATTTCTTTTGTATCAATATCTCATCAATTAAATTACATACTTTGTATAATAAACCTATATTCTGAATTAATATTTCTTTGACTAACTAAAATAAATTTTTCAATTAACTACCATGGTCATGAATTTTATCAGAAAGATCTATTTCAATCAAAGTTCTAGAGATATTGTCTTCCATTAACTCAAAAGGAAAAAATCCTTTATTGAATTATTCATTTATTTTCATATCACATACGACACACACAATGTATCCTACCTCTCTCTAAATATATGACATCGTGGCTTTTTCAGTACATCAAAGTACCTGATTCAAGATATATATTAACATTAATTTCAATTCTAATGAAAAATATACATGTCTGCATTAGGAATATCCAATTACGAATTTAACATGTGGAATTATTATTAGAAGTTTTTTCTCATAATCTATATTCTTATATATTACCAAGTGATAACATCATGAGTGCCTTATCAAATTATGATACACTATAACCTTTAGTGAGACATCATATGTTTCCTTTCAGATGAATGTTATCCCGACCATGAGACATATGTTTAATAATATTTTCATAGCACTTTAAGGTTCTCATTATAGAGAGGAACTTCTATAACTTTTCAATTTGAAAAATTTAATAAAAAAGATTATCATAATAATGTTACACAAAATAAAAATTATCATTTAAATAGATTAATTAATATTAATATTTTAGAAATAAAAAGTACTAATTTAATTGGTTCTAGGATACCAAATCCAATATACTCTCATTTTCACTAGATATAAATGATAACAACATTTAGTTCACTAGATATTACAATATATTCACACTTTGGTGTAGATAAATATTTTTTCAAAGGGTCTATAATGTTCTCTTTCATGTAAACTCTACTTATTGTGACCTCACCTGGCTATGAAAAAATCCAATTAGAGGTGACACTTCCATTGTATATACTTCATCCATTTATTTGATCTAGGATCAGTGGTCAGAACCACTACTGTTTTATTATCACAATACATAGTGATAATATCTTCACTATTTAAAACAAAATAAATATCTTAGATGACGATTTGTATCTAAACTACTTATTTAGCTTCATTATAAGTGACAATATACTCAGACTCTACTGTATAATTAACAACCGTAGATTATATAGAACTCTCCCAACTCAAAACTCTTCTATTAAGGTAGAACATATATCTCAACTATGATTTCATATCATTCTGATCTATTTAGAAAAAAGAATTTGTATATCCTTTGATGATTGGTTCTTTATCTCCTCCATAAACAGGATAATATCCTTTGTAAACATTAATTAATTTAATATTTTTATTACAATCAGCAAATTTTGTTCACCTGGGTATTTATGATATCTTCTAATCATAATTAAGGTATATGAAACATAAATCATAGTATATATCAGGACATATATGATATAACTAATCATATAATCTTAAGGGGTTATACTAATTCATTATCTTTCATCTCATTTGTTGGAGGACATATTTTCTTATAGAGATATATACCATGTTCCTCTGGAAACAATACCCTATTATATTGTTATATATTTAATATTTTCATTAACATTATCAATTCATTTACCTTTAATTAATCAAAGTATCCTCTTAGATCCACCATGAATGATATCTATCACTAAAATTTAGGATACTTCATCTAATTATTTCATGGAGAATAATTTATTTAACCACATTTTAAATAATTATAAAACTGTTATCTTATTTATCATTAGTATTATATCATTGATATATACTTCTAGGAAATGTATTCAACGCTCACTAAACCTACTATAGATACAGGGATCAAATTCAGTATCTATGAAACCTAATTATATTGTAGTTTCATTTAAATGAATTTTCTATGATCTTGATGCCTAATTCAACCCATAAATCTATCTCTACAACTTCCATACCTTATAAGAATTATTTTATGTCATAAACCATTTGGTTTTATTCATATATATATATATATATTCATTAAGTATTACATTAAGTAAAGATATTTCGAAATCCATTTTCTAAATCTCATAATCGTGGTAAATATAATATATAAAGTAAAATTATAATAACTTTAAAAATAAATAATGGTTATAAGGTTTTATAATAGTTTATTTTATAATATTACTTAAACCCTTTAATCATTAGTTAAGCCTTATAAGTACTTAATTTTTCATCCCTGTCCATCTTCTTCCTGAATTCCCATTTTTACCCAAACCCTAAACATGGTTTTGGTACAGGGAACCAATATCAGAATTGATGTCTTCTTTATAATTCATAATTATTTAGCCTCTCACTAATTCCATGTAGTATTGATGTTAATTACCTTTATCTAATAATGTTTCACCTTCTTTGGTAACTATAAAACCATATATCTCATGTTATTTAGCCTATATAGTGATCTTATATGGTATTTGTGTCACTGTAAAAATTTAATCATGGGGATATGTGGAAATTGTTCATGTAATAATTATTGTGCATCATGATCTTCAACTTCATTGAAGTTTACTATTCTCTCGCTAGCTATTTTAAATATGTTTTTACTCTCATGAATGGTGGGATTCCTTTTTTCTGTATTCTTTTTATCTGATATATTACATGGATGATATATTTTGGTTTCCTTTTGATATCCTAAAAATATGAACTTCGTGACTTATGATGTAAGTTTGTTTCTTAATATGAATAAATCCCTGACATCCCCATATATGAATATATGAAAAAATAGATTTCTTCCCACACAATAACTCATATAAAATTCTTATTACTGATTTATTTATCACTCAATTATTATGTGTTCTATAGTCAATAATACATACCCTGAAAAGGATAATAAAATACTCACATGATGAATCATTGATCTCATAATTTCAAATAATTTTTATTTCCTCCTTTTATTGAATCCATTCCAATATGGTTTATAAGGATGATTATGTTATGAAAATATCCCAAATTCACTTAAATAATCAATGAAATATTAGTTAAGATATTCCCCACTGTGGTCTAAGAGAAATTTCTTAATCTTCTTATTAAGATAATTCTCTACATCATTCATGTATTCTTTAATATCTCAATGTAATTATACTTATACCTCATTAGGTAGCCATATCCATATCCACAAAATTCATCAGAAAAATTTTTGATGTAAGAGTATCCACATATTCCTTCTATTGTAAAAGGTATAAACACATATGTATAAAAAATTATAGAATATTTTGTCCTTTTAATCTTTTATACTGAATGAAACTTTTCTAATTTTTCTTATAAACAATCATGGCATGTATCCAAAGTTTTTAGTTGAAAATAATAAAAATTTCATTCTTGGTATAGATTTGTTAAAATATTCTATTTTACATGATAAAGATGATGATTCTATAATTTTAGGTGATATGGTTCATGTGAACTTGATTCACTATTGATTTCCAACACTTTATTTTCATATTATAGTATATAAATAACATTATTCAAATATATCATCCAATAACATATGATATATTTATAAAGTAACATCTCTTATTTCCAGATATGAAACTAAAACCATCCATATCTAAACTAGACATAGATATTATTATTTTGGTCACATTGGGAACATAATAAAAATTCGTAAAAACTAAAATCAATTTGTTCTTAAATGTTTGATAAAAGTCTTAAATAGATAGTACAACTAGTATTTCTTTGTTGGTAGCTCAAAGATCCACCTCACTCTTGGTAATACTTCAGCATCTAATTTTTTCCTATATTTGGGAAAAAATGGGAGTACCATAAGCTATATATAATTCCAAATTTATATAAATAGATATATTACACTCAATAAAAATTGCACAGGAATCCTACCCTCCAGTTTTTACTACTCACAGTTTTACTTCTAGTTGCCTCCCTTTCTACATAAAAAACATACTACATCCTGCTCTTTAGCCTCTATTTAGATATTTATCTTCTTTAAAGGTTAGTGAGAATATTCCTTAGAATTTTATCTAGTCTTGGAAATTTTTTCCTTTCCTTTACTCTTTTTCATAATAAGGATATAATGTTTCTCATGCTTCATGAATTTATCTACATAGTTAATTAGAGCTAAAAGATTAAATTGCATCTTATCTGTATTTTTCATGTTGTAATTCATGATAAAACTTGAGAATATATAAGGAAGTGAGGTATACAATAGTTCCATATACAATTACATAGATATATTAAAAAATATAATTTCTAAATTCTTAATGTAGCTAATAATTTTCACTGCATGAGGTTCATTTTATTCACTTTCTAGAATATTTAACCAAAAGAGTGCCTTGGATATCCCATGCCTCTCTTGGATTTCTTTCTCTAGATAGAGATCATGAATATGATACAAAATGGTGTATTCAACCATGTATTGTTTTAATATAATACAGTTAAATAGTCATGGATGATAACATGGGACATTTGACATCTAATTCATCATTCATGTGTTTCTAAAATACAAAATTCTCTTCCTCATTATCCACCTTATAGGGTTCATCCATAACTAGAGACTCCATCTTGTAAAACATTATCTACTCTTGTAATATGATGTGAAAGCACTTGTAATACTCATGTATGTTATAATTGGTTAATATATTGTATTTTTATAAGATATATCATAGTCATATCATTGTGTTCAAATGAATTTTCATTTTATATAACAAAATAAAGTAAATATTATTACTTTATCATGATTACCAAATATAATGTAGTAAAATTGTTTTATTAGTATCCCATTATTTTATCAAATAATAATATTCATCCTCATTGGATTTTTAATATCTTATCACATATATATTCAATTGGAAAGGATTCAAATTCATCTTCTCATAACCCATACTTTTCCCATGAAAATTACTTGAAGTTATTTTGGTAGGTGGTCTTTCCAACTATATTAACTCAAAGTTCCTTGGTCTATTGAGTGGACACTATATTCATTAAATCCTTGGATTTACATAATTATTTCCTCAAAATTATATTAAGTAGGCTTTGGAAATTATTCATAACAACAATTTGGTTATGTTAACCTATTATCTTTGTTAAGAATTTTTGATAATTGAAAAGTGTCCTAGACTTTGGCCAGAGCAACACTTTAACTATTGTTGACTCTTAAGACATATTATATAATTTTTTTACTAACATAGAATTTACTTTATGGATATTATATAACATATCCATAAATACTAAATATTTTATACTTCACATTATTGTTAATATTATTATACATTACATAATTAGTTAACCATGTCTGATAAAATAATTTAGATATAATAACATTTATTTTATTTAATATTTAAATCATGTTATTTATATTATTTATTTTATCACTTTTAATAATTGAATAAAAATGCATCATATAAGTAAATGACCATGAACTTGATAAACAAAATAAATAGGTGATATGATCAAGATCTCTTAACTACTTGTTGGTTTATCAAGTGAAAGATAAACCAAAATATACCCTAGGGGGAATACTTTATTCAATACCTAGATTGATTTTTAGTATTCCTCCATTATCCTATGTATATCTGTGGTTGTTTTCATCTTCGATCGGGTCCTGAATTTTTTCTTCTTACTTAGATAACCATCCTTTATAAATGTTTACTCAATTATTTGTAAGGGTAACATGGGGTTTGAGGTTAAATAAAAAATATTTGTACATGAATACTCATACATAATAAGGGTGAAATGGATAATACACAAATCATCCTATTTAATTTAATAATAAATTTTGTACAAATATTCGATTAAATTAAATTTAAACCCAACACATAAATAGGTCATCCAAACTCATGATTTTCCAAAATATTCAATGACTACTTCCAAGTATCCATTTCAATTCATTATTAATTATTATAAATTTATCAAATTAATTAAATTATTAATAAATTAACTATTTAATTTAATTAATAATACAAATAGTCCCTATAATTCACATCCTTTGATATGTTCAGTAAATGAAATGAACTAATTTAAATATGTGCCCATCGTGTACTAGAGGTAACACAATTTCCACCCTTCTACTTCTGATTAAACCCATTTCTAAAACATTAATAATTACGTAGTGTGTACCATCCCATTAAATAGTGTGTGACTAACATTGTGTATGGTCCTTGTTGTGTACTATGTATTTTCATGGCATGTACACCTACAATATGTGTTGTGATATTACATGGTGTATTGTTCTATGGGTCGATCTTTGTAGTATGTATTATATGTTTAACCACACGACATGCCTTGAATATAACTAGAATTTACTGTTGGTTGTTTCTGTGAATTGAGTGACATGTAAAACTACTATACACATCATGTATCTGCATAATTACATATATAATAATAATTAAAACATTTAATTCCATATGACCAACTAAAAATCACTCAGTGTGTAATTCTTATGAAAAAACATCATCAAAAAGGCATGTATATCCATCTACACATCATGTTTTTTGATTTTACATTAATCGATTAATTTCTCTATGTGTTTTTACTAACATAACATGCTTTTATTGGAGTTTTACTTGCATGATTTAACCTAAGTTAAATAGTGTTTAAATCTAGCTAAATTATGTGTAATTATTTTTTTTTCATCCACATCACATGCCTAGGGACTTTGTGTGCATATCACAAGAATGATCACATGTTACCTGATGTTTATAGATAACTTCACATAATGAATAAAGCATTATTTTGTGTTTCCCGACTATCAATTAATGAATGATGTTTAATAATTACATGTCATGTTCCTTCAACACACAATTTTTGTGATTCATGTGGGGTTAAAATTGTGTGAGGGTAACATTGTTGTACTCTAAATACACATCATGTAATCCCTTCCTAAGATTGTGAAAATGGTGGTTAATACATGTTGTAAAATTACACATTATGTACCGACCCGTACATGGAATTTCATTGTTTTCATATCCTGTGATTATTTGGTTGTCCAATGGTACATGATTTGTAATTATGGTTACAGATCATGTAACCATGTCTTGCAACCAGAATCATTGAAACCTCCAGAAGGTGTCTTCAAGCATTATTAATCTATTCTTGTCTTGTTCTTTTTTATATGATCAGAAATAAATATGTTATCATAACTTTTATATTAAATAATGAATAACTGGAAATGAAAAAAAATTGAAAACATTATTTAAATAAAACAACTAAATAATAAATAATTATATAACATAATGAGACCTCTCTGATATCACATTAAGATTCTAGGTCATAACAAAAGTGGTTAGGGCCATGCTCAATAAATTTTTTCATCGGTTTCTTTTCATAAATCTGATGAACATGATGATTATAACCCCGATATATCCATAGGTAAGATATTTCAACATATTATTTATAATTAATTTAAATACACAATTATTTATAGTTAATAATTATTCTCATTAGTGATTAATCTGGTAGTCACACTCAAAGTCTCATAGTTTTTATGGAACAATCAAAACTAGAATTTCTCTATTGGTATCTACATGTACTTTCAAATTATGATAATATCCCCATTGGTATTTTAGGTGATAGCATGGAGGAACCAAGTGTGTTACGTCACTCTTATTTGATCACAAAAATAATTCTCTTAATCTTGAAATAATTCTCTATTATTCTCTCAGTCTTGAGAGGGAGGAGAAGAATAATCTATCATTTTATAGATCTTCTTTTATAAATGTTATCTAGGTATTTAATATAATTATTTAGTGATAATTTGTAGTACACAACTCTCTCATTGTCCAAAATGATATAATAGATTATATACTTAGGGTTTGAAAATTTATAATTAATCAAATGACATATATTTGATCATTTATACTAAGTAAACACCATGATGAATAATAATAATATTGTTATTATATTCCATGATTTTTACTAACACACTGGTATTTAAATATCATTTCCATCAGTCCCTTAACTTGACCCATCAACCATCCTTGTAATTTATCAAACCTTGAATTATAAATAAATATTTAAATAAATAAATATATTTTTATTATTAATTTTTTAATTAAATAAAAAATATATTCACTAAACTTGTGAATAAATATTTACTTTAATATTTTTTGGACAAAAAATTTACCTTCCAAATAAACAAGAGATAAATAAATATTATATCCACTATCTCAAAAATAATATTTATTTAATATTCAAATCATGTATATTGATGCATTAATATATATGGTGATTGAATTTATGTGATCAAACTAACTAAATAATTATTAAACTGAAATATGGGAATAATATTTATTCTAAATATAAATTAAAATATAATATAATTGAGATTATTTATACACTTATTGTGTAACTCTATACACCTCTTTTCTAATTGAATTAAGTGAAATTGATAAAATTAAAAGATTAGCATCTAGAAACATGTCAATGGATCTATAGAGAGATGTTAATGTTTTGATGATAACAACCTCATACAAATTCTTACTATGTAATATAATCCATTTATCTCGATATCTCATTAAGAAGATTTCATACTTTGTTTTATCAACCTGTATTCTTTATTTATATTTCTATGACTACTAGAAATAATTATTTTGATGAACTACCAAGGCTATGGATTTCATCCACTAATTTTATTTCAATAAAATATTCAGTTATATCATCTTCTATTAACTCATAAGGGATAAATTATTTCTTAAATTATTTAATTGATGTCATATCACTTATAATTCACCGAACATATCATACCTTTTTAGGAATATATTTCTTTAATGTTTTCATTAATACATCAAAGTATGTGATTCATGATATACATTAACAATAATCTCAAGTATAAGGACTAATACACACGTCCCTAGATTGGAATATCCAATGACACATATAATATTTGGAATTCATAATGCCGAATTTTTCCTCATAACTCCCCTTCTTGTATATTTACAAGTATGAACTTCATGTTCAGAATAATTTTCTACTTTTTATTATCAAGAACTTGAAAGTCAAACATCATTTGTATCCCTTCATATGGATGTTATCAAAACTATAATATGTATTTTTAAGAATATTATCATATAACTTCAAGGTTCTCATTATAGTGGTGAACTACTGTAACTTTTCGATTTGAAAAATACTTTGGGGACAATATCACATTAATGTTATGAACTAGAATAATAATCATGTAATAATATATTAATTAATATTAATATTATGATAATAAAAAGTAAAATTTACGTTAGTTCTAGGGAACCAAATCCAAAATCCCCAAAAATTATCCCATGAATTTCTATTTTAAACTACTAAATGATTGGAGAGATAAGGAATTTGAATTCGAGAAACAATATACAAAATGGTATCATCCTATTCACCATGATATTGTGGCTCTAATTTTATTTCAAATCAATCTTCTCCATGCCCTTTTCCATCTCCTCTATTCCATAAAATATGTATTCCCAACATATATTTAACATACCATATCATCAAGTAAAAATAAAAATATTTTGGTATTTTAAACCATGGTCATCACCCCCACACCAATACATGGAACTCACTAAATGGCCATTTTTATTCATATAGTGTGTTCGAGCATAATGAAGCTTCATTATCATCACAAAATGTATATAATTGGGTAGGTCTAGTGATTCTAAAAATGGAAAGCACAACTCATCAGGTGTGTTCTAGAAAACATTTACTATAGAATATTTATGTAGTGATTTCCATGCTGACCACCAAGACAAAATCTGCCTCATTTTGTTTTTGGTAAATCCATATGAACCCAATTCATCACTCTCCATGGAATAGTAATTTAAATTCCATCCTTATGAATGATTATATCATGTTCATCTTATTTACACCAATATGGATTCCTGATATTTCATTCGAAATTTATTCGGATGTTTCCCATTCATATAGACCATCCATGGTGAAAACATATAGTTCATGACATGAACTCCATCAAAACCCAAAATATTGTAAAGGAATGACCCTTATTCATCAACATAATATTCTCTTATGCACCCTTACATATTCCTTGTGTAATATATTGCCTTTTTTATGGGTAATTACTTTTAATTTACCATTCAAAAACTCTTTTTCACACTAAATGAGGGATATAAAGGTTAAGGAATGGTCTGAGAGAGTTGGGGGATTGTTTAGAGCCTGGAGTTCTGGAAAAGGGAATTCAGACTGTGTCACACAATTAGCACCTGGTTATTTCTTATCATATAACTCAATTGTGCAAGCACCCAATGCATAGTAAGAGGACACACAGTTTTTATTCAAACATGTGATATAATCGACAAGGACGTGAAAAACTACAGACGTCTTAATAGTTATATTTCACATGGTTCTCACACAGTTAGTCAAACCATGTGTCCAATCCATGTGAGGGTTCCCCTTAGACAGTTTGGGGCACACAGTTAGCGCACAATATATACAATTTTCTGAGAAAACCTTGCGGCCCAGTAATTATAGCGAAAATAAAAAAAATTCCACTAAATTTTTTTAATACCATAACTCTTCTTCCCCTATATTTTTTCTCTAGAAAATTGTGCTTGAAGATCCTCCTTCTCCATTGTGGGATTTTTGAAATCTTCTTCATTAGTTAGCCAACTCATTAATTATTGGGTGGTTGGAAAGATTGAGGTAAGCTCTAAAATCCTCTTCCATCAGTTCTTCATTTCTCTTATTGTCTATTATTTCATTTGGTTGCAACCTCATTTGCCCTATTTTTAGGGTTTTGAATATTCTTTCATTATGTTTTGTTCTAGATTGATTCAGGGAACAAAAATGTAAGTGGTATTTTATGAACCTAAGGTAGGTGGTTTAGATTCTTTACCTCAATTTTCATTGAGGTTATACTATTATTCATTGTTCCATGTGCCATAAATCTCTGAAGACACCTCTAATATGTTAAATAAATTACTCTAAATGGTTTCTCATGTCTTTTATGACCTTATCCTACGATGAAAAACATACTTGGGTTATTCTCCCTATTGAAATCCACCCCTTGGGTGTTCCCTCCATAAAGAGATTAATTTATTTTCATTAAGATGTTAAACCATCATGTATTGTGTGTTTCACTTCTAATAAAGGTTTTAAATTAAGGAATTAAATTAATATGAATAATATGATATGGGTCAGGCCCCTGATCATTATGAATTAACTTTTATTCTTCAATAATTATTCTTTTTACCTCATTGATTTTTTTATGCGTATTCCCTAAACCATGTTCCTTATACTTTATGATTATTTCTTAGTGCCTTGTGATTATTTCCTTATAACTTAATTTTCTAGATTGGATAAACTTATTTGGATATCTTTTTTATCATATTTATATTTCAATTCATTAATGATGATTTGTGATCTTGGTTTATGTGCCTTATATGCTTACAGGATAGAAGAAGAAATGGGTCCCAACTTAAGGAAGCTGAGGATGGGATGAGCACGTTTCATGTTGGGATCTGATGGATGTGATAGGATTGATGTTTGTCTTTCCTTATATGGTCTCCGAGGGTAGTTTATTTATACCCATGAGGGAAAATAGTTCCCTAGGGGAGGCACCATGGATGGGATCATTAAAAAATGGTTATACCATGTCGTGAGTGATACTCAATCCCCTATGAGAGATACCTGGAATAGAATTAGATGTTATTCTTACACTATGCCGAGAGTGATATAAGGGACACCTTTTATGGGTTTCCTTGGATGGTATCTATGGTATTCATTATTTTAGGAGATCCTGCATTGACCCTTGGGATTCCTTTATGGATCACCTTGTACTAGCTCAGAATTTCATACTAGATTTTATGGTTTCCTATATTGGATTAAATGTGATGAATTATTTTTAAATTATGATAATAATTTACTCATATCATAGGGATTCATTCTCCAAGATGAATCAAAATCTTGGGTTCGGTCCACATTTGATGCTTTGATTACAATAACCCATGTATACACATTATCACTTTGTACAGGTTTTTTAGTTTAGATATCCAGCTTAGGAAGAAGTATGTATTAGTGGTTGGGTTTCTAGGTGGAACTTGGACCATCATGTTTTAATTAAATATTTCCCTACATTTTCTTTTATTAGAATACTGCTCATTTTAAATTTAACGAAATGGTTTGATCTAGAAACTATTGGTGGTGGCCTACTGAGTATATCTCATACCCTTTTTAGGCCACCTTTGGTACCCAAGAAGAATTTATGGTTGTAGGTATAGATAAAGGGAAGCATCTAGATTCTGAAACTTGATTGTCATTCTAGGATAGAGTATGGGAGCAGAGGACTAAGCCTATGCTCATGATGCTATTAGTAGCTTCTTTTTGGTATTTTGGTATTTTTGATAGAATATGGTATAATAATTTATACCATATTCCTCATGTAATCAATTTTTATATTCATATGACGTCATGATCATCATATTTTGTATCTATTTATTTTTCATCTTCTGTATGTTGTCATTTATCTTTGATACTTTATTATTATTATTCTACTGCTTAATTATTTTGTTTCGGATGCATACCACTATTTCATACCATTGTGTTGACTCTGATCAATGATGGAATATTCTTTCCATGGACACACCCTAGACCCTAGCTGGTAGTTTTCAGCCTCTAGATTACAGGGAGGCTCGTTGGAGGTCAAGTGGTTTACCCTCTCTGGGAACCACTACGTCTCCCCTAAGGCAAGAAGTTATAAAGTGGTATCATAGATCTTTTACATTTTTATTACTATTTGGTTAATATAATAGAGACTCAGAGTACTGGGATTTGGTAATGGGCTTGTGTATGGGAGTAGCTAACCCACGTATAGAAGAAACCCAAATTTACTTGGGCTGGGTTATTTCTTTTATTGGTTGCACTATTATAGTTGACTTGATCTCACCATAGGGTGAATCACTAGTTTTGTGCCATTGTTATTTTCGATGTTTTTATGGTGGGATATCATCTTCTTTGGCTTGATGATATGAGGGTGTATCAATCATGTATCATACTAGGGACCCTAGGACTTAAATGTCAGGTATTATGCCATGTCGTATCAACTTTTTTACGTGCATTGCATATATTTCTTGTACTTTTTGTGGTTCCATATCTCTTATGTGATGCAGTGTGCTAGTGTTTCTGTAGGATGACATAATTGGTTCAATTAAAGTTTCAACATCAATCTAAATGGTATTTTCTCACATTGATTGATGACGACACCTTAATTATCCAATTATTCCATATTAATTAATTTCATTGATGGATTCTAACTAAAACTTATAAATAAAATTCTTATATCAATTGGATATGGTAGTTCATTCAATAAAATCACTATAAATGCCTTGTTTCATCCTGATACTAACTGTACATTTTATATCACAGTTTCTTAACATGACAAATTCAGTTTATAATGTGTCTAGGCCTTTATAAATTTGTAATTGGTGACACAATTAATTGGATTAAGATATCCATATCTGAATAAATAATAATAAATGCTGATACATTTAAAATTTAAAAATAAAAAAGTTATCATTGGATGAATATGTCAAATGAAAAGTTAAGGGTGTTTTAATCTATTAATATCATTTGAGACTCCATATATTAGAACCTTTTTTGTGTTTTATGAGTCCTTGACCCCAACACAAACATAGTAGTGAGAAATATGTTGTGTCTCATGTAATCCTTTTGTGACTTATTCTTATCACTTAGACCTGTATCCAAGAGCAGTTCGAGGGTTGTGACTCGCTTATAGGAATTTCTTGTACCTATCCTTTATTGTTATCTCTTTCCCTGTGTATTATAAACCTTATCTGAGTAGTGTTCTTGAAATTGTAGAGTTCCTCCATCGTGGCTTCCTCACATCATACACCAAGAAATTGGAAACAAACATGTTCGGTAGGTGGTATGACTTGGTCCACCCATAATACCTCTTGCAGTTCAACCTGAGGAACCACCTATTGATCATCCATTGTCTATTGATGCTCAATTATGTGATATATTCTTCCATTTCATCTAGAATATACAGGTTACTCCCTAGCCTACCCCTACTATGGAAAAGCTGACTCAGGAGTTTCAAAAACAGCATCCTCCCACCATTTTGGGGGATGGTGTACCTAAAGCTGTTGAGTCATGGTTATATTCCATGGTGTTGATCTTAAACCATCTTGAGATGCTTCTAGATAGAAGGTTCAAGCTTTCTACTTACATGCTTCATGACTCCTCCATGCATTGGTTGGATGACATTTCTCAGGCTAAGCATTATCGGGGGATGGTCTGGTAAAACATCCATATATCCTTCTATTATCACATTTGTGACGCCCCAAAACTAATATCTCATGTAATAGTAATATTATGGTTTAATTTTCATGTTATCCGAACAAATTTGTAAACTATAAATACCATAAATTTCATTTAAATAAAACACCAAAGTGTTTTTAATACAACAAGGCCAATAGAAAACCATACTAACCAAAAATACCCATTAAAAGACATATTATAATTACATGGAGACTACAAAAAACAATGATAACCCCAAGGAGATAATATGGGTCTTTTGGATCCATCACAATGAACATTAGTATGTCTAGAGCCACTACAATAGCACTGAGCATTAGTGGAATGATCTACACCATCTTATTCAATCGTCTTGAATTTAGGACACTCTAATGTATGGTTTTTTAAGTCCCCAATTTGACTGTTGCTCTTTGGGTAACCATTGAGTTTCTAATGGATATAATTATAGACATTGCTCTTTTGTGGCATAATTTAAAATACCTAGGAATAGTTAGTTTACTAAAATAATTAAAGAATGCATTAAAATTATAATTTTAAACATATGAACAGTTTTTATAAACTTAAAAGGACAATGGTTTAATATTTTTGAGCTACACTATGTGTGATTTACAAATGAGGTGAGGATTTCAAACACCTTTCAAATATTTCAAATATCATGTAAATGTTTTCATTCTTAATTCTTAAACAATGTTTTAACTAAATTATGTCTTTTATTTTTATAATACTAGTATAAAGTTTTCATATAGAGGTATTAAATTATAATTTATCACTTTGTGTTTTAAAATAATATTTTTTTATAAAAACTAAGGGAAATTTTGGTTTGAAAAACACACACACACACATATATATATATATATATATATATGTAAGAAAACCTAGTGTTGTAGTTAACAAAAAAATAAACCCCACATGGGCCAGCCCTCTAGTTGGGCCAAAGGAGGAAGCATATGCTAGGCAGCAGAGCCTAGCCTCTAGCCTCAACACAAGCTGACCTATGGGTGTAGTGCGCGCCTTCTTGAAGCATGTACAGGGAGAAGAGTGCACCACTGTGCAGGGCAGCACAGTAGAGTGTGTGGGTGTAGGAGCGTGCCCCCAGAACCTGGTATGGGGTGGTACAAGGAGGGTCGAGGTAGAATTCTAAGCTATTTCTCAAATCTCCTAGCTTATAAAGAAACTATGCAAGTCCCTCCATTTCGATATGGGATGAGGAAAATTGACCAAGATTGAATACAGGTTGTTGGATCGCATCACATGCGATCTGGGACATTTATTTCCATCCAGCACTCGACTCCTACCAGTCGCGGAATCCTTCGCATTTTTTGTGCGTCGTCTGATCCAACACAGATCTAATCTTGGTCGTCTGAGATCTTTAAAACACCACATCGAATCTAATACATCCAATCTATCTAGGATTTGATCGGGATCGCCCATCTCCATTTATAATCGCCGCATCACTGTGGTTGTCTGATCTTCTCTCCCTTTAATCCCATAAATCCATCATTTCTCTAGTTTTTCTCCCCCACGTTGCCTTTTTCTTCCTCCTACATGGGCTAGACAAATAACACCTACCCTCCCTTTCCCTTTTTTTCCACACCCGTGACTCCTTCTGTTGCCATTCGAGCCTCCTTGCTTCCATATTCCACAAGACCGACTCACCTCGATCATTTAAAATACCGAGTGGGCCTCATTTTTTCATCAAGTGGACTTAAAATATTTTATATTTTTTGTATAATATAGTGTGCACCCCATTCCCTCGGTTGTTCTTCCTATTCTCAAGCCTCCCGCAAACTTCGATGAGCCTTTCCTGAGCCTCTCCTCCTCCTCAAACAAAGGTAAGAGAATTTATGTTTCCATGCTTGTAGTGTTGAAAGTTTACATACTTATACATATATATATATGTATACTCTTAAATATATATACACCCTTGTAGTTTGGACATACACCCTCTTATACCTGATTCTAGGAATTTGGGATTCTAGGTTTATGTGGTATTCTTAAACCTGAAGGATAATTCTTTTTCTCATGAAAAACTTGTTTATATCCCTAGTATATTCAGTTATATATATATATACACAACCATACAGTTTTATATAAACTCTTTATGTCCAGTTTTAGGACTTCTAAGCTTTGATATTCAAAGTTAATGTAGAACTTTAAAATTCAAGGAATTATATTTTGTATAAAACTTTTATATAAATAGTATACACTAACATATATAATTATGTAGTTTATATAACTCACCCTCTAGACCATTTTTAAGACTTCTATGATTGATTTGATTTTTTGATAAGCAGATGAGTGCCAAATAATTTTGGTGTAAAACCCTTATGTGTACTCGGTTATACGTGTAAGATATATATGTTTACATAAGCATATATATATAAGCTTTTTTAATAAATAAATATTTTAAATTTCACATTTATGATTAACAATTTAGGGACTCTTTTTAATTGATGTGTCCAATATATTTTAATCACATGGGGGTTGTTAAATTTTTGGTTTAAACCCTTTGATACATAATGTGTTTTTGGTTTTTTGAATATATGTGTATACACATAAACTTTGACCCTCAATTTTATTTGGAATTTTCCAAGGGTTTCTAAGAAAGAATAAAACACGTGTTTTTGAAATACGAATACCTTTATTTAAAAATACTACTTTTTATATACACCCTTGTGTATAAACAGATTTACACAACATTAAACCCTAATTTTGGATATTCTAAATATTATACTCTTGAAACATTTATTAATTATAGAGAATTCATGAGTATAATATTTGGGGTTCTCTACAATTAGGTACATATGTGGGAATCAATTATTTTCAACATATATTGAATGGTGTTAGTTATGTTTGAATTTCATGCTTTTCATGTTTAACATTATGTGTACCTTGTGATATGTTAAACATAAGCATAATAGAAATGAAATTTTGGGAATTTATGTGTTTAATACCCCTTTTGAAATACTTGGTTTATCCTTTAATTAATTAAGCACCCTATCCATGATGAAATTCCAATGTGTAATTTATCAGTAAATATTTTAGCATTTAGTGTTATCATTTTATGTAACAAAACTTGTATTTATTTTATTGCATTAGTTTTCATCACATATGCCATAATATGATTACCATAATCAACATTCAATGACATAACCATGTAGTTGATAGTTTTATAATTAATACTTATTTTCCAGATTCACTATATATATGAAAATGATAATGAATGTAATTAAAACTCTTATGGCCTTTTATGGAATTATGAATTAAATTATTCATGGTGGTATGGGACACCTTCAATAATATGAAATGATAAATTAAATATTCAAAGTTGTATGAGATATTTTGAATATACGACCTTATTTGGAATATGAGGAATGTGATAGACTCGGTATAACAGGTTAAGGACCTGTTAATGAAATCCCCTCGATGCATCGATAGTTCTCGTGATATAATCAGGTCATGGAATGAGGCCATTGACATTTCATGTCTTGATATAAGGTCTTGATAAAGTCTAATATTATATGTTCCCTCATTATCTCTATGAAAATTAAATAACCAAGTGGATATTCGACTAGTAGAATATTCATGGTCAAGATCCAGTACCTATGAGTATCAGAATAATTAAATGCTAATGGCATGACATTTATTTAGAACTTGGTGGTCTATCAGCTAGTGTATGTTTCACAGTAGTAAAGGATGAAATTTAAGTTTCTACCTTTTTGTGCAACTCTGATTATGTATTACTCTTAGTTATTAAATTTGTACTTTGATATTCTTATGTTAGGCTTGTTTAGAATGTCTTTACTTATTATTTTGAATGAACATGCTTATAATTGAATCACAATTCCTTATAACTCTGTCAGAATACCATGAAATGTGCTCTTATGATTCTTAGACTAAATGTTATTTTGTGATGTTTATGTTTCAATATTCCTTAAGAAAATGTTTTATGGGAAATTTTATAAGAATATTTTCAAATTTTATATTGGTATATTATGTTATTTTAAAACCCCTTACTGTGTATTCATATGCTCATCCTACATTTTTTAAATAAATTTTTTCAAGTGTCAATTTTAGCAGAAGAAGCATGTCAGAAGAGGCTAGTTTACCGAAACCTAAACCAAATCGATCCTCTGTATGGGACATGATGTGTAATATATCAATGCATTGTTTTTGTATAAATTACACATCATGTTTTAAGGCACCAGGCTCCGAGTATTCCGGGGTCGGGTTGTGATAGTTGGTATCAGAGGATTCAGTTTAGATAACTTTGGAAAACTAGAACTGAATAATGAAAATTTTACTTAAGCATTACTAAGTATGATGTCTTCTTAATTTTCAGATGGAAAATGGAAATATCAGTCTTTTGTATCTTCCTATTGAGGCACTAGAAACCATAGTTTCCATATCCAGCCATGATAAATTTTTAAACTATGCACACATTTTTATGACATTCAAACACCTCTACGACATGTCAAACTCTCCTCGTGTACTACAACTTCATCGAGGATCGGGTTTAGACAACCTCTTTACGATATAAACCCAATTTCCATCTTATGAATGTCAGGTAAAGTAATTCAAGTATCTTTTTAGATGCTTCACCACAGTAGAAGGTATCCAATCCTTCATGTATTTCCAAAAAGCTACATCAGCGGGTGTCCTCTGCATAGTATATATGTGCCAAATATTATCCTATGGCCATTATGGTTAGGTAATGGACTTTGAAATTATTGAATTTGAGGCCTCACAATCTATGTACAGATATAAAGTACATACTGATGTCTCTCATCTTTATACCCCTCATGTCACACTAGGGAGACACCATAAGTGTACCCGCGAGATTTAACCAGACTTCTTGGGTTTCATTTGGATCAGGGAGATCAAGAGTTTTGAAATTGTTTTGGGAATTCATGTAACCATGAACTAGGGTAACCATTAGTCTTGGGTGTTATGTACCAGTCATTTATGAAAATATAATTTTTTTTTCTTCCTTCTTTTACCTTTCCTGTGTTTGTGTTACACTGATTATACTCTCATGAAAAAATTTATTTTTATATGGAAGGAAAAACTTATATCTTATCTCTCCCCATTGAAGTACTAGAGACCATTATGGTCAGAACTTGTGTAGAAGAATACCTTCCCTTCACAAATATGTGAAGAACAAGCAGACATAATTATGGGGAATCGAACAGTCTGTACATTCTCTGCTCCTTCTAAGCGAATTCCTATATATACCACTACATAGCCACTTCCCAACTTGATGAGTATAGGCGAAGGGGGAAGTACCATGAAGGTATTTTCCTATGCTTCACACTATCCTGAAACTTCACATCTAGGGTAAGGTTTCAAGAGTATTCCTTGGAAGGGGAACTTTGCACAACCTATATGCACCAAATCCTGAGTTTCAGTTTGTATGACCACATCTATGACATCGACATTCTCAAAGAAGAGGCAGTCCGATGAGTTTTAATAGAGTTTATCCATTCAGACATCTCTAAACTCTCTACCATTCGATCCTCCCTCTGGAAGCCTGAGTGTACACTTCATGATTTTAACCCATACTATACAAGGTGTGTCTAGGCTAGGGAAGTAGAATAGTTGAACACTAATTTGGGTATTCAGCTGGCCACACCTGAATATCCTCCATGATAGAGGATGTGGTGAAGAATGTCAGAGAGTTTCTTTTTGGTACGATTATATGAAATAAATTGTAAGGACACAATTATTTGTATAGGGGAATAATGTGATGACCCAAAACTAATCTATCATGTAATATTTATATTATGGTTATATTTTCATGTTATTCAAAAAAAATTAAACTATAAATTCTAGACATTTCATTTAAATAAAACACCAAAGTGTTTACATTAAAGAAGGTCAAATCAAAACAATATTAATGAAAAATACCTATTAAAAGACTGATTAGAATTACAGCGAGACCATCCAAAGGAACAAGAACCCCAAGAAGATAATATGGGTCTTTCGGATTAGTCACAATGAACATTAGTATGGCTAGAGCCACTGAAACAATACTGAGCATCAGTGTAATGATGTGTACCATATTCTTCAATTATCTTGAATTTAAGACACTCTAATGTATGGTTTTATAAGTCCCCAATTTGACCATTTATCTTTGGGTAACCATAGTGTTTCTAATGGATATAATTTTAGGTGTTTCTCTTTTGTGGCTTAATTTAAAATACCTAGGAATAGTTAGTTTTCTAAAATAATTAAAGAATGCATTGAAATTATAATTTTAAACATATGAACTGTTTTTATAAACATTAAAAGGACAATGGTTTAATATTTTTGAGCTACAAAATGTGTGATTTAAAAATGATGTGATCATTTCAAACACCTTTCAAATATTTCAAATATCTTGTAAATTTTTTCATTCTTAATGCTTAAACAAGGTTTTAACTAAACTATGTCTTTGATTTTTATAATACTAGTATAAAGTATTCATATAGATGTATTAAATTTTAATTTATCACATTGTGTTTTAAAACAATAGTTTTTATAAAAACTATGGGAAATCATGGTTTGAAAAACACCTATATATGTAAGGAAACCTGGTTTTGTAGTTAACAAAAAAATAAACCCCACATGGGCCAGCCCTCTAGCCGGGCCGAAGGAGGCAACACGCCCGAGGTGGCCAAGCCTAGCCTCTAGCCTCAGCAAAGTCCGGCATGTGGGTGTAGTGTGTGAACGCTTGAAGCTTGAACGGGGAGAAAAGAGAACCTCCATGTGGGGTAGCACAGTGGAATGGGTGGGCACAGGAGTGCACCCACAGAACCTGGTATGGGGTGGTACCGGGAGGGGGGAGGAAAAATTTTGAGTCATTGCTCGGAGCTCCTAGCTTATAAAGAAACCACGAGAGTCCCTCCATTTCGATGTGGGATAATGAAAATAGGTCATGATCGAATCCATGCCATTGGATCATGTCACGTGCGATCTGGGCTATTTATTTCGATCTAGTGCTCAACTCCTTACAGCTGTAGAATACTCACCGTTTTTGTGCGTCGTCTGATCCAACATGGATCTAATCCCAGCCATATGAGATTTTTAAAACACCACGTCGAATCTAAGCCATCCGATCTATCTCAGATTTGATCATGGCCGTCCATCTCCTTTTATAATCACTGCATCACTGTAGCCATTCATTCTTCTCTCCCTTTAATCCCATCCATCCATCCTTTCTCCAATTATTCTCCCCCACGTTGCCTTCTTCTTCCGCTTTCCTGTGCTAGACCAGTAACCCCTGCCCTCCCTTTCTCTTTTGTTCCTCACCCGTTACTCCAACTATCACCATTCAAGCCTCCTTGCTTCTATATTCCACAAGACAGACTCAACTCAGTAATTTAAAATACCAAGTGGGCCTTAGTTTCCCATCAAGTGGCCTTAAAATATTTTATATTTTTTTGTATAATATATCTTGCACCCAATTCCCTTGGTTGTTCTTCCTCTTTTTAAGCCTCCATAAAACTTCCATGAGCCTTTACCGGGCCTCTACTCCACCTCCAACTAAGGAGAGGGAATTTATGTTTCCTTTCTTGTTGTGTTGAATTTTTACATACTTATATATGTATATGTATATTATTATGTATATATACACCCTTATGGTTTGGACATAAACCCTCTTATACCCAATTCCAGGACTTTGGGATTTCGGGGTTATGTGGCATTCTTAAACCTAAAGGATAATTCTTTTTCTCATTAAAAACTTCTTTACATCCCTGGTATATTCAGTTATATATATATATATATATACAATCATACAGTTTTATATAAACTTATTATGTCCAATTTTAAGACTTCTAAGCTTTGAGCTTCAAAGTTAATGTAGAACTTTAAAATGAAAGGAATTATATTTTGTATGAAATTTTTATATAGATAGTAAACACACACATGTATAATTATATAGTTTATATAACTCACCCTCTAGACTAGTTTTAAGACTTCCCTGTTTAATTTATGTTTTTTATAAGCAGATGAGTGCCAAATAATTTTGGTTTAAAACCCTTATGTGTACTCAATTATACGTATAAGATATTTATGTTTACATAAGCATATATATATATATATCTGTGTTTTTTTAATAAATAAATATTTTAAATTTCACATTTATGATTTAAAATTTAGGGACTATTATTAATTGATGTGTCCAATATATTTTAATAACATGGGTGTTGTTAGATTTTTGCTTTAAACCCTTTGATACATAATGTGTTTTCAGTTTTTGTGAATATATGTGTATACACATAAACTTTGACACTCAATTTTATTTGGAATTTTCCAAGGGTTGCTAAGAAATAATAAAACATGTGTTGTCAAAATACGAATGTCTTTATTTAAAAATAATACTTTTTATATACACCCTTGTGTATAAATAGATTTACACAACATTAAACCATGAAAATCCATGAAAATTATTTTTTATTTTATAAATCCGGCATAGGGGTGTCTGGTGCCCAGCAAAACAGATCCAACAAACCATTAAAAGAGTACAACTAAAGAGCACAAAATATTTTAGCATTTAGGGTTATCATTTTTTGTAACAAAACTTATATTTCTTTTAGTGCATTAGTTGTCCTAAAATATGTCGTAATCTGTTTATCATGCTCACCATTCAATGACATAACCAAGAAATTAATAGTTTTGTAATTAATACTTATACACCTGATTCACTATATATATGTAAATTCTAATGAATGTAATTAAAACTCTTATGACCATTTATGGAATTATGAATTAAATTATTCAATATGGTATGGGACACCTTGAATAATATGAAATGAGAAATTTAATATTCGAAGTGGTATGACACATTTGGAATATAAGACCCTATTTTTCATATGAGAAATGTAATAGACTTGGTATAATGGGTCGGGGACCGGTTAATGAAATCCCCTCAATGCATCGATATTTCTCATGAGAAAATCAGGTCATGGCATAAGGCCATTGACATTTTAGGTATTTACATGAGGTTTTGATAGGGTCTGATATTATACGTTCCCACATTATGTCTATGATAATTAATTAACCAAGTGAATATTCGACTATTAGAATATACATGTTTAAGATACAGTACCAATGAGTATCAGAAGAAGTAAATTCTACTGGAAGGACCTTTATTTATCACTCAGTGATTTAATATCCAGTGTATGTTTCACAGTAGTAAATGATGAAATTGGTGTTTTTAGCTTTATACACAACTTTGATTATGTATTACTCTTAATTATTAAATATTTACTTGCATATTCTTATGTCAGGCTTGTTTAGAATGTCTTTACTTATTATTCTGAATGAACATGATTATAATTGAATCATGATTCCTTATAACTCTATTAGAATACCATGAAATGTGCCCTTATGATTCTTAGATTTAATGTTATGCTGTGATGTTTATGTTTCTGTATTCCTTAAGAAAATGTTTTATAGAAAATTTTAAAATAATATTTTCAAATGTTATGTTGGTATATTATGTTATTTTAAAACCCCTTACTAGGCATTCGTATTCTCACCCTACATTTTTTAAATAACTTTTTTCAGGAGTCAGTTTTAGTAGAAGAAGCATGTCAGAAGAGGTTGGTTTCCCAGAACCTGAACTGACTTGAATTTCAGAAATACTGAAATAGGACCTCATTATATAATGGAACCTAAGGGAGGATAGAAATTTGATCCATGGTGGTTTAGTTTATGAAGTAGGTTGATGCTTCATTTGGCAGTAGGAACCATCATTTTGAGGGTGCATGTAGGGGAAGTAACAGCTAGGTGGAACACACTGAAATCTATGTGGTGTGTCACTAGTGTAGCAGGATGGGCCATAAGAAGCCTCAGTGTAAAAGGAACCAAATTGAATACCGAGATTGTGGAAGGATGGGTCAACTTCAATGCTTCTTCCTATATTTTCCTCTATTGTGCAGTGAATGGGTATTTGTAATGACACCTCTTTTAGGTACAGATTCTGAAACTGAACATCAGGATAGGATTTGTTCTTCTATAGGATGACTAGGCCATGGATATGGTCATTGAAGAGGTATTTATGCTTTAGATTTTCCACATTATTAGAGAAAACCTTCCCAAGTGAGTCAGTCAGTATCTCAGGGTTGCGATTCAGGCCATATCTAGCCAGTACTATACCTGAGAAGAATAGTCTAGGGTCTTATACTATATGATTTACTATTTAGGTAGCCTCTAATTTATTTTCTTTCAAATTTGATATAGGTTCATCACACTAGTTTATATATTTTTTTTTATCGAATATCTGGGCCTAACAATAGAGTACTGTAATGGTGTGATGACTCTTAACACACTTCTAGGAGTCATATCATAAAATATATGTCAGTTCAAGGAGTTCCCCCTTGATATAGGTGGGTATATTTTCTTGTGTAATTTCTTTATCCTTGAGATGAATGTCTTTGATTCTATTCTTATCATGGACTGGTTAATACCTCAACATACTCATGTTGATTGTTATCGCTAAAGGGTGTAGTTCACCTCACCCAAGGTATCATGTATGTTCGTAAGGGAGAATAGGATATTTAATCTAGTCAATATAGACTCTAGGATCAAGGAATAGATATATTGATAGCCTAAATGGTGAGTTTCTTTGTGATTAACGGGGGAATGAAACTTGCATGTTTCCCACCTTTAGTGAATAATTTCAAGGATGTTCCACATGCTGATTTATATATATTAACTCCTAAAAGAGATGTTTATTTCACCATCAAACTAGTTCTAGGTGTGGAACCAATGTCCATTCACCCTATATGATGGAACCTTTATAGATCCATGAACTCAAGATGTTACTTGAAGATCTAGAGGAAATGTTTTTTATTTGACCTAACACATATACAAGGGGTTCACCTATCATTTTATCTTAAAAGGTGGATGGTACCCTTATATTATTCATATATTACTATCAACTAAACTATCTTTTGGTGGAGAATAGATACCTGTTGCCTTGTATAGGAAAATTCTTTGAACAGGTCTAAAGAGTGATAGTTTTAGCTAAGATCTAATTGATTTTGGGTTCTCATTAGGTTTATTTGAGGCCATCGTACATACCACATACAACATTTCTAAGTAGGTATGAATTTTATGAGTATTTGGTTATGTCATTTAGCTAGAAGAAATCTCCATAAGTATTTATGGATATGATGAATCGGGTATTCCACGCATACCTAGTTTCATTTCTGGTAGTCTTTATTGATGAAATATTACTGTATTCTTGCACGAGACATGACCATTCCAAAAATCTTGAGATTGTTCTGTATATACTAAGAGGGAATATATTATATGATAATCTTAGAAAATAACATGTGGTATCAAAAAAGTTCACTTCTTGGGTCATATCATTTGAAAATCAGGCGTATCTATCGAACCAAATAAGGTGAGCACCATAGTTTCCTAGAAACAGCCCAATAATTTGTTCAATATTCACAATTTCTTGGGGTTGGATGGATATTATAGGTGAATCATTGAGGTTTTATACAATATAGTAATACCTCTTATGGGATTGATGAATAAGGGAGTGAAATTCCTTTGGTCTGAATCTTATGAGATAGACTTTTAGGAGATGAAGGGTAGACCGAATTTAGTGTTAATCCTAATTCTGCCGGAGCTGGGCAGGAGCAATACTTTTTATTTTGATTATTTATGGATCGGTCTAGGATAATTGTTAATAAAGGTCGATCGGGTTATGGTGTATTGGTATCTCCAACTAAGACCTCATGATATGAACTACCCTATACATGAACTCGAGCTAGATATGTGGTTCACGCTCTATGTTGATAGAGGAATTATATTTTTTGTGATAATTTAATTGTTTAGACAGATCGAAAAAGTCTCAAATGATTCTCCAAACAATGAGAATTGAATTTGAGGTAGCGCATGTGGGTAAAATACCTACAGTTGTTTGAATTTAATTTTTCTTATACTCTTGGTAAGGGAAATACCATGGATGATTCCTTGATCTGAAATAATCAGGCATAATCCATCCAGGAGGTTATCAATGAGTGGAAGTTGATGGATGTTTTTTTGAGATACACTTAGTGATTTTGTAATGTCATGGAAAACAAAAATTTAGTATCTCTAGTAGTGACATACTCTCTTCTGTAGTAGGTGTTGATGAGACATCTTTATGATCCCAAATTCTTATTCCTAAGGGAGATCATCTCATGTGATAACCCAACTCCTAGTTGGGATGTTTATTTTAATGATATCATACTCTTACAGGGGAATGCTTGGGTGAATTCTGATATATGGGAAGATTTAATAAATTAATTACATGCCTCTATTTAGGAATTACATCTTAGAATTACCAAAATCTACTGAGATTTACACTATAAGTATCAGTGGCCAGGTATGAAGAGTTAAATTGAAGGTTTTATCACTCGGTTATCTACCTATCAGCTGGTATATGATGAGAACTAGTGACCAACTTAAATTTTATAGACTCTATCCTAATGGAGTGGAAATGGAATGATGTCACAATGAATTTCATAATGTTCTTGCTGAGATCCATTTGAGGCATTGATTCAGCATGGATGATGATCATTAAGATGATCAAGGTCTCACAATTCTTATTAATTTGGGAGAAATTTCCAGTTGATGGGGTTATGTGGACATCTTTTTGAGAGATAGTGTTCCTTCATGGTGTTCCCTATTCTGTTACATTGGATATATATTCCTACTTTACATCACAATTCTGGTAAGTAATACAGAAGGCATTGGGTTCACGGGTTCTCTTGTGAACAACATACCACCCTTAGATTGATGGGAAGTTGGAGCAGAAGATATGGGTTCTTGATGACATGATATGGGCATGAATCCTTGATTTTGTAGGTTCATGGAAAAATTATATACATATTGTGAATTTTTCTTACAAAAAACATTTCATGCTACAATTTAGATGGATCCTTAAAAGGCCCTTTACAGTAGGCCATGTCGTTAGCATTTATGTTAGTTAGAGATAGATAAGGTAGTAAAAATGGGTCCTCATATCATTCAGAAGACTTCAGAGAACGTAAAATTGATTTAGAGGCATATGACTATATCACAGTCCATGAAAAAGTCTTATACCGATCATTACCATAGACCTCTAGAGTTTGATGTAGGACATCAGGTCTTTTGGTGGTTATAGCCTAGATTGGGTCTTAAATTAATTTTGAGATAGTTAAAGTTGTCACCTTGATATTTCAAGCCTTTAGAGATAGTGGAAAGAGTTGTTATAGTAGTTTATCAGTTGTAGTGACCTCAGAGGTACCATTCCATGAATGAAATATTCCATGTTTTTTAGATTTGATGGTTTCACATTGAACTGTCTCATTCATTTGATCCGGAGGATATAGAGTTACAGGGGGATGCATCCCTTCAGGATCATATGTCATGTATCATTAATTGGACCATGAAGGCTCTTTGACATGGGTCATTTCTAGTGATCTAGGTGTGCTGGTATCACGGACATGTACAAAACCAGATCTTGGAGCCAAGGCCAATTTACATGTGAGGTGTTGGGAAATTTTCTCATACGACATCTTTCCACCCTTGGAATTTAAACTCATGGACGAGTTTTCTTAAAGAGTAAAGGTTGTAATGTCCCTCATTTCATAGAGTTATGGACTTTTAAGTTATTATTCAAAACATATCTTTTTATGATAAACATGGACTCTAGTAGGTAAGGAATGGTTTGGGGGATTCTGGACATCATTCAAAGCTCAAATTTCCATAAAATGGGAAGGAGTACTAAGTCATGTGGTTTTTGTATGGTTAGTGGTAACTATGTTACTCAACCGTTCTGGCACCCAGTGCATAGCAAGAGGTCGCCCGGTTTGTCTACAACCATACGATCCATGATACATGGCCATGTGAAAACTACAGAAATATTGACAGTGGCATTTCACATGGTTCATGCATGGTTAGTTAAACCACATTCTTAGTCCATGCAAAGGGTCTGATTAGATAGTGTGGGGTGCATGGTTGGTGCACGATTAGGTCAACCATGCAGAAAAGCTATGAATTCCGGTAATTAAAGTGGAAATTACATTTTTTACACTAAAATTTTTAATACCCTGATTCTTATTCCCCTTTATTTTTCTCCATAAGATCATGCATGAAGCTCCTCCTTCTCAATGTGGTGGGGTTTTTGATATCTCCCTCATCCTTCATCCAAATAGTTAATCATCAGGTTCATTGGGAAGCTTGAGGTAATCTCTGTACTCATATTCCTTCCATTTTTCATTGATCTTATTCTCTTTTTTTCTATTTGGGTGGACCTCATCTTCCCTATTTTCTTATCTTTTGATGGTTATTATATTATCTTATATTCTATCTTGATTCGAGGGCCGATAATGGACGAGTGTTATTCTATGAAACTATGGTAGGTGTTCTAGCTTTTTCCCTCAAGTTTTATTGTGTTTATGATATGTGATATTGTTCCATGTGTTGTACCTCTCTAGTGACACCTCTAAGATGTTAAATAAATTACTTTAAATAGTTTCTCATGACTATTGTGACCTTATCCATTGGCAAAACACATAATTGGGTTTTTCACCTTACCAGAAGCCACCCCTTGGGTGTATCCTCCATAAATTTCTTAATTTACATTCCTTAAGATGTTAAAACACTACGTGGTGTGTGTTTCACTTGTAGTAATGGACATAAAAAATTTAATTGGATTCAGAGGAATGATAGGCCTTAGGTTAGGCCCTTGAGCTATATAAATTATGCTTTATGCCTCATTTCGTATGATTTGTACCTCATTTCCTATGCTTTATGATTATGTCCCATACCATGGTCTTAATAATTTATACTTGTTTCTTAGTGACTTGTGATTATTTACTTATGCCAAAGTTATTGGGCTTGGATAAAATGATCTGTCTATATTACATAGCATGTTGATATTGCATTTCCTTGATGATGATTTTTTATCTTGTTTTTTGTTCCTTACCTGATAACAGACTAAGAGAGAAAATAGGTCCCTACTTAAGGATGTTATAGATGGGTTCATCATACTTCATGTTTGGATATACTGGACATGTCAGGATTGTTTCTTGGAATGACTTGTATGGGCTCTCTCGGTAGTTTATTTATACCCATGAGTGACATTGGTTCCCTATGGGCGCACTATGGATGGTCTTTTTGGAAAGATAATTATATCATGCCTCGAGTGACATTAGTCCCCCTATGTGAGATACTTGGGATGGGATTAGACGTATTCTTACACTATACTGAGAGTGACACGAGGGATTTATTTTTTAGTCTCCTTGGATGGGATCTACGGTATTGGGTATTTTAGGAGACCCCATAGTGACCCTTGGGATTCCTTTATGGAACACCTTGGACGGGATTAGGATTCCGTAATGGATTTAATGGTTTGCTTTCTCAGATTACATGTGATGCCTTATTATCAAATTATAATAATTCTTGACTGATATCATATGGATGCATCCTCCAAACCAAATTAAATTCTTGGGGTTGGTCCATATTTTATAATTTGTTTATGGTGACCCATGTATACACATTATCACTTTTTATAGCTTCCTTAGTTCAGACATCCAGCTTAGTTCAAAGCAGTGAGAGGTGGTTGGGTACCCAAGTGGGACTTGGACCGCCATTTTTTATTTAATTATTTCCCTATATTTAGTTTTATTAGAACACTACTAATTTTATATTGTACGAGTTGGTTTGATCTAGATGTTGGTGGTGGTGACTTACTGAGTATATCTCACACCCTTCCTGGGATTCCATTGGTAGCCATGCAGACATTATGATTGAAGTTATGGATAAAGGGAAGTATTTAGCATTCAATACTCTATTGTCATTCTAGGATGGATTATGGTATCAGAGGACCAAGCCTATGCTCATGATGCTAGTAGTATCTTTTCTTGATATTTTTTGTATTTTTCGTATCATGTGGTATATGAATGTAATTCTTTTTCCTTGTGTTCTCAGTTATTATAGTCACATGACATCATGATAATCATATTTTGTGTCTATTTATTGTTCATATTTATCTTGTTTTCATTTTTTATGGACACTTTATTATTATTATTCTTCTACTTATGTATTTTGTTTTCGTTGCTTACCACTATTTCATACTGTTGTGTTAACTCTGATAAATGAGGGAATAGTCTCCACAAAGACCCACTCTATGCCCTTACTACTAATTGTTAGCCTCTAACGTATGAGGAGGCCTACTTGAGATCATGTTTTTGACTATCTTGGGGTACTTCTAAGTGGCTCCCAGGTCAGGATGTTACACTTTGCTTCTAGTTCATGGTGGCATGACATCCTTAGCATGGTGTGATATTACTCTCACATATCACCATATCCCAAGTTGAAGTAAATTAAAAAACATCTACATCTAATATATCTCTTATATATTCATAGTTTATCCTAGGATAAAACCTTACATATACAAGTAACATTCTCTAACCATTCCCAAAATTCTATTTTTTTCTCAAAACCCATACACTTATGTATACCACACTTATAAGGGACTTTTCTATTTTTCCACCTCAAAATATTTTCTTCTACATTGGGATAAAAACCTTATGAAACATTTCCTCAGAAAAATTTCATGTTCTTGGCTCGATTCTTCCAAAATCATCCCAAAATCACAAACAATCCTTCATATTCTAAAATAATGCACTTTACTATCATAAAACAAATAAAATAATACAATTAGGAAATAATAACCCATTTTACCAACCAAAATTTAATGGATATATATATATATATAACCAATATATCATACCTTCCAAAACCTAAGTTTATTTCTTCTAGAGTTTGTGACATATTCCAATATAGTAAGAAATGTTAGTTGGGTTTTAGACCTACTAGTGAAGTTTCAACTTCATTATTTTTTAAAATTAGTACAAATAGATCTATTTATGACCTACAAAAACTATGATTATTAGAGTCAAACATTTTTTGTTTTCCTGGTTTATTATTACAAAAGGTATTCTTGGGTTTATTCTATTACTCTTAAATAAAAATCACTCTTATTTTTTAAAATGTTTTTTCTTCTTTTTCAAGATATGAAAAACTTACCTATTATCACTATATAGACTGATCAGGGTGAGTAGTTTGTAAATTCCAATTTTAAAACATTTTTTAGTGAATAAATTGTTTCTCATAAATTATTAGTACTTTAAACACCATAAAAACATGGTGGTAAAAAAAAGAAATTTTACACTAGGAAATTTCTCAACCTATATTTTATGAATATTATATTTATAGAAATTTTTTAATTCTATCCATTAGAAATACCCATTTAAATATAAAATTATTCTTACTTTGGCCTATTTAAAATATAACACCGTAAAATTTATAGATAATAAAGAATCCAAAACCTGGTTACTTCAGGTTTTTTTGAATACTAAGCATACATTTTGAATACTAAGGACAATCTTGATTAATTTGAAAATAAACCAAATAAAAGAATTTTTTTTGTTACTCCATCACAATTAAGGCTTATTTTTTCTACAAACAGACACATATTTTTTGAATAAATGATGCATGTTAACAATGGTGAGGCCGATCATTTTGTGAAGTTAAAATGTTTGAATAATTAAAGTCATATAGATTGCGTTTTTTAAACCATTTCTAGTTTACTTATGTCATTGTAACCACTTCCATAATAAGTTATATTTTCAAAATACATTTTAATGTAATATACTCATCCATTAAAATAGGAACAACCTTACTTTTTTACCTAGAAACCATATGATCATGAGAAATCATCGCATCGATAATAACATTAGTGATGTAAATCAACTAGTAAGAACCATAATTTATTTACAAAATGAATATTATCATCATGAATTATTATCTCTATATGAACCTAAAATTGTAGATGATTCATTATGTGATGAAATTTGTAATTTCCATTAAAAAAGTCACTAATCAGTTCAAATGAATCATTGTTTGGTATTAGATTGAATTTTTAAATGATTTTCTATTTATATGAGTCAAATGGGTCGTCCAAAATGGGTGTTATGATAATGAAACAATTTTTAAGAGTAAGGATAGAATCACTATCAAGGGTTATAATTAGGAAGAGGTCATAAACTATTGTTAAACTTGTTATATAATATATATACTCGAACCTATTAATATTTTATTATCCTTTATTTCTCATCTGTATTTTACTCTATAACAAATAGATGTAAAGATTACCTTTATTAATGGTTATATTCATGATAAGGTTTATTTTTAACAACCTACTGGTTTTAAAGGTATCAATTTTCTATAAAAATTTGGTGTACTTACTATTTTTCCTATGTGTTTTTGTTGTATTTATTTTTAATATGTCTTTATAGAGAAACTTACTTAAAAAAAATGGAGAAGCATAATAGAAATTTTTTTTCAATGTTTAAAGAAATTTCATAAATTTTGATGATTCTATATTGATCTTCATGTTCCAAAGATCATGAATATTATCATGATTCTATATAAGTTTATACAAAGGGAAAAAATTGTACAAACTTTGATATACCTCATGATGTTTCTGAACATATAGTTTGTATTAAGTTTTCATCACAAAGTTAAAGCTTCAATGTGATGAGGTTACAACTGATGGTTAGATAGACAAGAATTAAGTTCAATAAAATGATTATAATATAACTAGGCATATGAAGTTTCCCAATAGAAGAATTTTTTGGATAGTGATAGTTTGTACAAGGATTAAGTTTATAAAGTGATGGAGTTTCAAATAGTATGAAACTTGATGTTATGAAGTCTATAAAAAAATTTAGAGACAGAGTTGAAGAAGTTTTCTATGGAAGATAGATTTTCTATACTGTTGAATAAGGGAAACTCATACAGAACACTAGATGGAAAAATATATAATTATTCATCATATGAAGGTATATCATATAGACACTCAAAATATCCATCATATGGAGAATTATGATGTCATTGGATGGATAAATAAGAAGTTTCTACAAATAGAGAAAGGGTTTATAGAGTTCAAGATGAAGTTTTGTTATACTATATGGAGAGTAGTATGAATTGTATCAGATAGAGAGATTTGATGATCAATAAAGTAAAAATATAAAGACTCTAAAAAAGATCATAAAAAAAGATTGAATAGATAGAGAAATATGAAGCTGTACTAGACACTGTGAAATTTTATGTAATTAGATGAATAATTCCAAAGTCAATGGATAGAGGTATGTTGAGCCTATTTAATATAGGTTTCCTAAATAAATGTAATGGTATTAGGGAATATTAGATGGATAATTGATTTTATTCTATTAGAAAGAGGAATCTGAAGTTATACCAGACAAATTTTATTGGATAAATTATTTCTTATAAAGACATATCTGAAAAAGATACCTTCACGTTTATATACTAAAAATAATTTAAGATAACTTTAAAAAACTATGTAAAGTCAATGAATGTGATGATAATGATATATTATTACAATGAACTAAAATCTAATTTAGATTTTAAATTTTATAAAGAAATACATTTATAATGAATCTTAAATAAAATTCAATAATTTTATTGAAGTTTTAAAGAGGGTTAAACAAAGCTAAGTAAAGTGGTAAAATTCAAATTTAAATTTTTGGAATCTGTTCTTTCTAATTTAATTTCATAGAAAGTTTTCCTATAAAAAGGGGTGAAGGTGTGATATGAAATAACATTGTTTTTGAATGAAAAGGGAGTGTAATCATTGAATATATTTTTGAGTTATCAACTATGTTCCTACTTAGTTCAGGATTTATGAATCATATGGAAGAGCTACAAATAAAGATCTAATGGATGGAGCACCAGAAAAAGGAGCATAAGATTGAGAAGCATCAATGGAGGATCATTGAACTAAGTTTCACCAATCAGATTTTATTGCACATAGTATAAACATTTTAGGATTTCCTAACATAGTACATCATACAAAGAACACTGGATTAATGATAAGTGGGAATAGGATACTAGATGGATAGATGTACTTTTTCTGAGTAATATTTCTAGACAAAATTATAGAATGAATAATTTGATACAACTTTATTTTGGAAAAATAATATCTAAAGAATAATATATTTCTTTAGTGGTTCAAAAAAGAAGGAAGAGCTTGTAAGTGGGTTGTAGAATAAGTTGATAGAGAGGCTTATGGATGGGGGTATAAACAATCATAACATTAGTGGATACAAGTAAAATTATTGGGGATATAACCAAATACCTAATAAGAGTTTATTACTGGGGTATAGAAATAGGTTTTCTCCTAGGAATGATTACTTGAGTGTATAACCATTTATGGTTTCTTCCTTTATAATCTATAAATAATCCAATACTAGAATCTATATTTTTTATAACCAACATAGAAAAGGAGTGTATTTTTGTATCGAACCTTGTAAATATCATTTGTCTATCTCTCTTTATATTTACTACATATTAAGTGAGGTTAAGAGATATATTTTATTTTATTGAAAGTCTAAAAATTTTCATATTTTGATTTCTAAGAATAATTCATAAAAAAGGGAACATTTATTCACCCCACCCTCTCTTACTGATATCCCATTGATCTAAGAACTTCAATTTACGTTAGATATTAGGTTTCCTTTCAGATGTCCAACTATATAATGTGGATATAAAATATAAATTCAGTAAACAGAAGGGGTGTTCCTATATTTTATGGAAGGAATGATCATAGTTAGAATAATATTAAGTTACTCTACCATCTATCTCTTATACTAAAATATAGAGATACTAAAATAATGGGATTTCCTCCCATTAATTAGGTTTCTAAGATAGTTACTAGTATGATAAATTTGGCAGTTAATCTAAGAGAACACAATTCCATTTTTATGGCCCTATATGAGAATTTTTAATAAACAATTATGGTATTTACCACTACCAGAGAAATGTGGGATATGTTCAGAAGTAGTTATAAAGGAAATGAGAAATGAAAGGGAGAAAATTTAGAAATTTAAAATAGAATTTTTGTAGATATTAATATGGACGATGATGAAAGTATTGATGAATACTTTACAAGATTTAATGATAATTTTATAAATATAAGATGTTTTTCTGAGAAAATGGAAGATTCTACTATCATTAAGAAATTGATGAGAAACTTTCCAAATAAATTTTATTTAAGGTGTTAACTCTATAATATTGAAAAGATTTATCTCTAGATTAAATTCATAATATTATTAAAGAATATGAGATGAGAAAATAAATATTATTTATGAATAATTATACTGAAAAAATGGTTTTAAAAGGTTTATTAAAAAGTAATTTTATATATAATGATATTTAAGATGAATCAAGTGATTCATATGTTGAGGAAGGTGAATATGACTTCAATAAAATCATTTATCTTCTTTATATGAGATACAAAAAGGAAAATTGTAATGGAAAAGGTAAAAAATATATTAAATGTTGGAATTATAATGAATATTTTCATTTTTTAATAATTTTTCACAAGAATAAGAAAGATTATTTTCATTTAAATAAGAATATTATAACACTATGAAATATATTTAGAAGAAACATAAGAAACAATTTCCTAGAAATAGGAAGAAAATTTTGCTGAGTAGAAGAGAGTAAAATGATTTACCATCCAGTAATGAATCTAATTATAATCTCAAATTCGTAGCTCATGTTAGAAGATAAAGTGTTTCAATAGGTAGTGATTATGATAGAAAAAATAAAACAAAACTTGATTCAATTCAAGACAAAAATTTGAAGAAAATATTGAGAAAAATAAAAAACTTAAGAAAGAAAGGAATAAGTTGAAAAAAGAAGTTTAGGAGATAGAATTTGAGAATATTTAGAATATCAAAAATAATATGACAATATTTATTGAGATTAGAGCTCAAAAAATGAAATTTTATGAACTTTAAAGGTAAAAAATGATATAAAGAAACCTTAGTCTGAAAGGAAAATATTAACAAGGTGGAAACAACACTTATTGAGGAAATTAAGAAGAAAAATTAGAAGATTTATGAAGATGGTAAATGATATTAAAGAATGATTAGATGGGAATGAGAAAGAGTTATTTGAGACACAATAAATTTTTATTATAGCATAATGTGAGTTAAGTAAGATCATAGAATACTTCACCAAATCAGTTGAGGTTAAAGGTAAATATTCTCAAGATAGTGAAAATAAGGGTCCACATTATCATGTTGATTCTTTCCACAATAATCTAAATGTAAATATAATTTTACCAAAAATATAGGTTAAAAAGTTAAGATTTAATTAGAAAGGACTAAAAATATTAGTGAGAAATCATCTGCCCCTAAAAAAGAGTATATTTCTTCAATAATATTTTCCCTTTAGTAAAGATTACCACATATTTTAAAGAGTTAAAAAAACATCTGGGAAGATCTTATATCAGTCTAAAATATCAATATCCAAAGGTCAGTATGGGTTTTGGGGAGTATTTAGGTAAAAATATAACTTATGATGTTATAATATGACTTTTGTAGGAAAGATGTATGAATCAAGGGGGACTATGAGTAAAGTCCCCCATAACACCCTGAGAGGGGAGGTGTGAATCAGGGTGTCAACTTTTTCTTTTAAATAGATGGATTTTGTCCCCATGATGGTAGGAACCTGTTAAACCTATCATAAAAATGCATGAAAATAGAGGGCACAAAAATGTTACATGGTTCACCATAAAAGTTTGTATTCATGGAGCCTACATCGACAGTGTTTTGGTCATACTGAAAATAAATAATCTTCACTAGCTATGGATTAAAAGGATTGGACTCAGTAACTCTGTTCCAGGATCACTACCTTTACAATGGTTTATAGCTCACGGCTACCCATGGAACACTTCCATTGACTCCCCCTAGCTTACTAACTTTGGATAAGTCTCACTCAGTTTATTGACTTGAAGGTATCTTTAATAGATTGGAATTGAAGTCTTTTTCATTGTTCAGTATGAGACACAACCTACATCAATTACCTAAGTTGATGCACATTGAAATCCATTTCCACTTAACCTAGATATCTTATAATGTCCTTTTCAAACCACTTTTATGAAGTTTAACCCTTCAAAGCACACAATACTTCGTTGAGAACACACCTTTGCAGAGCACACTGCTTCAAATAGCTCACACCTTCACAGAGCTTACCCTTCACAGAGCCCTAGCCTTCACAGAGTAAACACCTTCGTAAATCACAACTTATTTTTCAAAACCCACTTTCTTCATGAAGCACACTGCTTTCTCGGAAAAACATCCTTCATGAAGCTCACTAAGCCAACATGGAATATTTTATCTTTTTGAATCATTCAATACTTAGAAGCATTGACTTTGTTCATGATTAAAGTAAACTTTTCTCAAGAACAATCTTTCATAGACAACCGACTTTTGGGAGAACCCCATGCTTCACAAAATCAAAGTGATTCCATATTTTCTCTCTCAAGTCTGTTCGGAATGAGGAGGGGTGACCCCTTATTTATAGGTACGGACGAATGGAGATCTCTGATTCTTCTGGCTTGATTTCCAGATCGGTCAAAAACATATTCGCAATGCATCTCCCTTCACAATGCTCCAGGAATATTCCTCATTCGTAGTGCTCATCGTAACTGCAAAGCTCTCTATCAAATCACTTTGTGCCGTTGTAGTGCTCAAATTTCAAACCCTTCCATCAAACCTTCGTGCTACCACAATGCTCAAATTCTCGTAATCACAAAGCACACCATCAAAATCTTCATGTCTTAGTGAAACACACATCATGAAGCCCATATCTATGAAACTCATTATTTTTCCATATTTTCATGACATATTCAAGAAAAAACCACTTTTTCAATGCTTTCAATTATCTAGATTTTGGACCCCCAAAATTTGGTAAACAATGGGAAATGAAGTAACCTTCAATACTTATTATGACTTGAACTTTATGATCTCTTTCCTTAAAATCCCCCTAATCATCCATTATAGGATTGAAAAAAACACAAACTATACTCCATTTCCAACAATGCACATCCATGGTTCCAAAAATATCCCCCTATAGGTTTGTTATCAATCTTAAGATAAATTTAATAGAGCACCAGCCACTATCAAAACCTATGATGAAATAATCAACTCACCCAAAACTCAAAGTCTATGTGAGAAATTCTTGTTGTTGAAATCAAGAAGGAAGACATGAATTGTGTTCTCATGTGTTCGAATGAATTCTCTAACTTCTCTCTCGTGATAAAAAAATTTTCTTCTCCCTCACATTATCTCTATAGAAATTCTCTATTCTCCTGCAACCAAAAAACATTTCATCCTTCTCATTTTTACATTGAATTTAGCCATTTCTCCCCCACTATCAATAAACACAATGACCGGTATTTAAACATTGTAGAGTTCAGAATATACTCTCCCTGTATCATATCTCCCCCATAAACCCGCATCACATTGACAAAAATATTAACATAGTTAGAAAAATTGGGGAGAGGGAAATATTTGTAACCTTATCATGCACTAGGAGGTGGTTGAACACCAAGGTTCAACTGATGTTTCTAAAACATAGTTGTTGACAGTTTCTTTGTCATAATGTCATCCACCTACTCCTTGGTTCCCACATGGTCCATTTTGATCATGCCTTGTTTAACATTTTTACTTGATGAAGTGATATCTGATTTTAATATGTTTCATATGAGAATGATGAACAGGATTATTTATAAGGTCAATTGTTCTCTTGTTATCACATTAAATCATCGTTGGTTGTTTCACCTCATCGCCTATGTCAATCAGTTGTTGCTTCATCCAAAGTAACTGAGTGGACTCCTTGGATGCGGAGAGATATTTATCTTCAGCAGTACTAAGTGATGTACTTTCATATTTATTTCTCAACCATCCCATGCATTTCTTCCCAATTTATAATGCTTCACCACTAGTGGACTTTCTGTCCACTATATCTCAAGCCTAGTCCTTATCATAAAATGATGATAGTTCACTCTCTATTCCATAAAAAAAGTATAACCCATAATTATAAGTACCTTGAATGTACCTCATGATTATTTTCACTACCTCCATATGTTCTTCCTTCGGATTTCTCTAAAAATGATCCACTAAGAATGTTGGAAAGAAATTATCTAGTCATGTCATTGTTAGGTACAATAAGCTTCCAATGATCCCCCTATACATTTTGGGATCCATAGACATCCCATCATCATGTTTTTTGGGTTTTGTTCAAACTGAAATCGGAGTCTCCATTGGTTTGTAATCTTGTATATTAAATTTCTTCAACAGCTCTTTAGAAAAATTTTCCTGATAAACAAAATTGTAATATTTATTCTGAATCACTTGTGTCCCTAATAAGTATGTGAGTTCACCAATCATCGACATGTCAAATTCTAAATTTATGTGATTGTAAAATTCATCCACTGATCCCTTCCTGGTTCCACTGAAAATAATATCATCAACATATACCAATACCATGAATTGATCCTTTTGAAAATTCATCACATAGATATTGTGATCCTCTCCTCCTCTTTTGAATTCAATATTTCTCATATAAGAATCCAGTCAAAATTACCATGCTCATGGTGCATGCTTCGGTCCATATCGTGCTTTATTTAATCTTTATACCATAATTTCATAATTTCTAAGAAGGAAACCCACCAGTTGTTCAATTTTGACTTCTTCTTCATGAACACCATTTAGAAATTCCGCCTTGACATCCATTTGATACACTTTATTCCCTCTTTGGATTTCCATGGTAATAAATATCCTGACTGAATCATGTCTAGACACTAGATAAAATGTGTCCACAACATCAACACCTTCAATCTGTGAATATCCCTTTCATACCAATCGCACCTTATTTCAAATCACATTACCATGATCATCATATTCATTATTAAAGATCCACTTAGTATTAATCACATTGTGACCTTCGGGTCTCTTGACTAGACTCTATGTCTAATTCTTTTCAATCTGATCTAACTCTTTATTCATGGATTTCAACCATGATTCGTCCTTTGTAGCCTCTTCAAATGAGGATGGTTCCATAACTGATAAGAATATATATTGTGTATTATTCCTAATTCTCCTTGTTTGTTTTGGTGAATTCCTATCCCCAATGGTGTTGGATTTATCAACATCTGCTCTTCAATTTCTCTTATAAAGTTCATTCGAGTACTCTTTATCCATGGATTCCTCTTCTAATTCCTATTCCAAGTAAGCATCATGATGTGAATCCTAATATTTTTGTACACCTTCCTCTACTTTAATATTTCTATTTTTTCATGTTCACATTCATCCTTATCCTCTATATCATCAGTAAAGTAATTCCTTAAAGAATTTTTTATTTTCTCTTTAATGATATTAACATCACTGATTTACACAATCTTTCTCAAGCACTTATTGAATCACTTGTATACTTTTCTATCAATTGGATATCTAAGGAATATTCCTTCATCTGCAATGTCACCATACTTCCCGTGATTTACTTCTTTGTTTTGGATGAAACATTTAATTCCAAATACAAAAAAATATTTCAAAAGAGGATTTCTTCTATTCCTCAATTCATATGGTGTCTTCCTCTCTACCATATAAATCCCCATTAGATTTTTAATATTCACTAAAACTTCAAAGAATTCTTTCCAGTAATGGGGAGATAAATAACTCTCAATCAGCATAGTCCTGGACATGTTGTTTACCTGTCGATTCTGGTGCTCAACTACTCCATTTTTCTATAGAGTTTTCACAGTAGCCACCTCATTCCAAATTCCATGTTTCTCTAGGTAATTTTCAAACTCAATGGATGTGTATTACCCTCCATTTTTAGATCACAAAACTTTCATTGTCTTTCCAATATCATTATTAGTGATTCGGTGATAATTTTTCATATAATCAAGTACTTGTAATTTCCTATTTATAATTATCTCACATGCCACTCTACTGTAATTATCTGTGAAAAAGATGAAGTAACTTTCTCAATGAATTTTGGAAAGAATTATTGGTCCACATACATCTATATGAATGAGGTCAATAAGATTAGAATATATTTTCTTTTTTTGTCAATAGGAACTAAAGACTTTCTTCCCTCATATACAAGCATCACAAGAATTTTCTCATTCACACTTTCGCTTGGGGATATCCCTGACTATCTTTAGCTTGGATATATTTTCCATGTCTTTCTGATTGATTTTCCCCAATATCTAATGCCAAAGGTTTTTTTTTGTTTTCAACTATTAGATAGAAAATGTTCACTTTACTATCAACTTGATATAAGTTTCCAATTATTCTACAACCTTTCATGAGATAATTCCATGTCTTTACCTTTATATTGCATCCCTTTTAATTGAAATTAACTATAAGTCCTAAGTAATAGAGTTGACTCACACTGAGGAGATTGTGATGAAGGTCGTCCACATAAAGGAATTCAGTTTTATTCAATTCTTCATTTGAATGTTCAGTTCTTCCACAACCTTTGATCATCAAAGCACCATCATTACTAAACCTCACTATTCCATCAACCCTTTTCTTGAAAATTTTTAATAGGTCAGCATTACCCATCATGTGGGAAAAATATCTGCTATCTAGAATCCAGGTTCTATTTTTATTTGTAAATTTAAGGGATACTTCTACAAGATTGAATTTTTCAATTTTTCACTTTTCTGTCCATGAGATATTGGATTCAGTGTAGGATATTGATGGTCTTAAAATTATCTCTTCCAAGTACATGAGTTCCTCATATTCATACTCTTCTTCCAAAGGAGAAAACCTGTTTGAGATATCAACACCATCTGGTTAGCGAGTATTCACATGTCTCTGAGTGTCGTAGCAATATCACCTGTCATTCCTCTTCATGCAATGTACATCTTTATGTCCAATATTAGAACAATGAAAATAGTATCCATATAAACTATTTTTCTATACGATGTAGGATATGAATTTTTTCTCATTCTTTGAACTCATAGGTCTTACTCATTTAGATAGCTCCTTGCCTCTTCACAATATGACATGGTATGACCCAAGTATCCATAGAACTGACACTTCATGAGAGGAAATATATCATCACTTCTATTTCTCCTCATTCCTTCTTCCTTAGGAAAATAGTTTGACTTCCAATCATTTTTGAAAGATCAAGAATAATCTTCAGTTCTCCTTTTAATTTGATTAAAGGGTCTCTTTTTTATCAATTCTGGTGGTTTTTGAACATGATAAAATTTTAACTTGCCTTTATTCTGGTCCACATTATATATTGAATTTGATGTTTTGGCATCACGACTGAATCCATTGTTTTGCATGTAAGAGGGTCTTTGATCACACAAAATCTTTTCAAATCCATCAGAGCCACATTTTTCTCTCTCTAGAAGCTCAGCATCTGAGTACCTTTCAGATTTTATTTTCTTCTTTTCTTTTTTTTTAATTTGATTTAATTTTGAATTTACTCTTAAGAGTAACAACTTCTTCATAAAGTACCTTGATAGTTTGGGACTTCTCCTCCAATCTTGAGGTAAGGTCATTTATAACCTTATCCTTTTCTTCGATTCTAAGCTTTAGTTACACTACATAATCTATTATTTCAAGGATTGAGGACTATACATTCACTAGTTCTTCTAATCATTCAATTTCAGCTTCAAGCTAGTCAATATATTCTTGGGATTCTTCCACCATTTCTTTCAACTTATTTCATCTCTTACATTTATTCTCATGCTTACCAAAAGAATATTTAAGTTGAATCTTGGGATCATCATTTGTAGTCATCTAATTATCTCTATCTTTATCTATTGATGGTTCTTACTTTTCAGTGGTAGCCATCATTGATGCATATTTTCCATTTTTAAATTCTAGTTCTTCTTCTTCACAGAATTCATTATCATTATCTTCCTCTTTATATAAAAAACACTTTTTCTAAAATTTATTTTTATATTTTAAGTATCTATTTTTTAAAAACCTTTTTTGAGGCTTCTAGATAATTTCTGCAGTGCTCTATTCATCATCGAAATGTCTTGAGCACTGAGACGACATGTGCCCAACTCTACCATAGAGAAAACAAGCTAGGGGTAACTTACCTTAAATTTACCTTTTCCCATTATGATCTTCTTAGAAATGAGAGAAAGAATTTATTTTTCCTCATCATATTCATCACCAATATCTCTTGTGATTTTCATTTTTTCCATGTCTTTGAATGTCATTTCCTTTCTTACACAAATCGTAGCATCTTATGGTTGGACTCTCATCTCATATGCCACCAGGCTGCTCAACAGATCATTTAGGGAATGTTTGGTAAGATACCTTTCCTCAAGGGCTGACACCTTTGTATTGTAAAGGGGTGGAATACTTCTCAATATTTTCTTTAAAATATCAATGTCTTTTATTTCTTTTCCCATACCTCGAATTGATCCTACCACTTCAGTAATTCTATTGAAGAAGGAATCTGTATTCTCATTAGGAAACATCTTCAGATCATCAAAACTATTGTGCAGGACTTGTAGTTTCACCTCATTCACTTTAATATCTCCTTCATAAATATTTTCAAGTTTTTCACACATATACTTTTCTGAGGTGAAACTCATCACCTTTAGATAGATATAATAAAAAAGTGTTGGGGTGAGAGCATTCTATGATTTAGCATCTGCATAAACAATTTTCCTATCTGTATCAGCCAAAGATAACCATGTTGGATTAATAACTTGAATTCCTTGCACAGTAGAAAAGGGGACTTCCATTATAATAGACCTCATATGAGATCTCTTTATGTTATTCCAAATATGAAAATTACATCCATCAAATATGGGAACTCCCCTGAAATTCACTGAATTCTCCATGATAGCATAGGGTAGATTTAAAACCAGAAACCTTTACCCTATGATACCACTTAAAGGACCCCAGAATAGCCTGAGAGGGGAGGGGGATCAGGGTGTAAATTTTTTCTTTTAAATAAATGGATATTGTCCCCACATTAGTATGAACCTATTAAACCTGTCAGAAAAATGCTTGAAAAGAGAAGGCACAACAATTTTACTTGGTTCACCATAAAGGATTTCGTCCTAGGAGATTACATCGATAGTGTGTCGGTCATACGAAAAACCAATAATATTTTCTAGATGTGGATTATAGGACCCGTTCACAGTCACTTTCTGCCAAGATCATTACCTTTACAATGTCTTAGGGATAGCTTATTTCTTCCCATGGAACATTTCCATTGAATCCCCCAAGGTCACTACCTTTGGAGAATTCTCACTCAGTTTATTTACTTGAAGGTCTCTTCAATAGATTGGCATTGAATTCAGTGTCTCAGTTTAGCACGAGACACTTCTTGCATCAATGACCTGAGTAGATGCACACTGAAATCCCTTTCCACTTAACCTAGATATCAAATATTTTCCTTTTCAAACCCCATTCATGAATCTCAACCCTTCTAAGAACTCAACACTTCTTATATAACACACCTTCATAGAGCACACTTCTTCATAGAGCTCACACCTTCATAGAGCTCAACCCTTCCTAGTGCACACGACTTTGTAGACATTAACCCTTCACAAATCTCTGGCCTTAATAGAGAAATCACCTTCACAAAGCTCAATTTCCTTTACGGAACCTACTATCATCGTGAAACACGCTACCTTTTAGGAACAACTTCCTTCACAAATATCACTAAGCCAAAACAGAACCTCCTATCCTCGTGAAGCATACAATTCTTAGAAGAACTGACTTTATTCGAGACTAAAGTAGTATTTTCACAAGCACAAGCTTGCATAAAAAATATAATTTGTAGAGAAACCCTTTCTTCACTAAATCATAGTGATTCTAGATTTTCTCTCTCAAGTCCATGTGGAATTAAGATTGGTGGCCTCTTATATATAGGCATGGTTGAATTTAGAGCTCTTCTTCATCCGAAATGATTTCCGGATCAGTCAAAAATGTCGTCATGGTGTATATAACTTCACAAAGATCCATGAATATTCCATGTTCTCAATGATCATTGTAACCATATATCTCTCCATCAAATCACTTTGTGTTTCCTTGATGCTCAAATTGCAAAGCCTTCTGTCAAACCTTCACGCTGCCGCAATGCTCAAATTCTCATAATTGCAATGCTCACCATCACAATCTTCATATCTTATTGAAAAACAATTAATGAATCTCATCTATGTGAAACTCATTCCTTTTCCATATATTCATGAGATATTAAATAAAACCCAACTTTCTTCAATGCTTTAAATTATAAAAATTTTGGACGCCAAAAATTTGGCAAACACTGGGAAATAATGTCACCTTCAATGTTGCTTACAGATTGAACTATATGATCCCTTTCCTTGTAATCTACATGATTATACATTAGAGGATTGAAAAAAACATAAATTGTACTCTATTTCCAGTAATGAACAGCCTTGGTTCCAACAATAAGAAGCAAAAAATAACAGACCATCTAATGAATAAAGTTTAGAAGGTGAAGATTGTTAAAGTTTCAACTGAGGCATATCGTATGATTTAGGAACTTAAGCAAGGAAAGAAATATTTCTTATTTATTTCTCCAATAAAATAGCCAAATATGTAAATATGGAGGAGGTAGGAAAGTTTTATAAAGGAAAAGTAAATACATAGGCTTTAAAAATAGAGAAAAAACATGATAATAAGTTATCAGAAAATAGTGGTTTGAAGATTATGAAGAAATTTAAAGGTGTGAGAAAGATGGGTATGGTACAAAATATTGCATGACTATTTTACCAACCTAATAGGAATGTGTGAAATGATATTGAAAACTCAAAGTAAATAATTTATTTAAAAAACTATAGAGAAGGTGACATCTTTATCTAAAGATTCAATATATGATAGGAAATCAATTACCAAATATGTGAAGGTTGGTCAAAAGGAATAAAGTGCATCCAATATTATTTATAGAAAAAGAAGAAGTCTAGGCTGATATAAGTCTCTCGTTCTAATCGTTACTTTTATAGAATACAATGGTTCCCCCTTATTCTCATTATTATTGTTTATGTGAACTAAATTGTAGAGAATTGAAGGATAAGAATGTGAATACATTGACCCTAGTATCCTAGAGTTGTTGGTTACTTTATTATATTGACACAATATGCATGGAATTGCATCTTGAAGGACATAACAGTTAAGCATTTTTTTAAACTAGATACATACTTCAACCTTACATTATAATTGAAAATAAAAATACAACATAGCTAATCCTTTTAAGACACCATTATTTTCCTATATTAACCCTAAATATTAATCATAATAAACTCCTTAGCATCCTAGGGAAAAATACAACATAAGAAAGGGGTGATCTTAGATGTTTAGAAAGGGTTAATTATAGTGGAATCTATCATAAATAAGAATAAAACATTATGGGAAGGTAAATAACTAAAACACGGGACATTTAATCAATGACTTGGGAATAATATATATGGAATAAAATATGGCCAAATAATTCCACATAAATAAACACTTGAGCTAGAAAACATAGTGATAGATATTCTACATATCAAATAATAACATAAAAATCAAAAACTAAATATCATAATATGGTAATACATAGTTTCATAAATTGAAACATTTCATCAAGGATTCATCCAAGAAACCATGTATAAATAGGTAATACATAAGCTAATAGCCAAACTAGTTTGTCTTGTAAGACCTACTGATGCATCTAAGGGATATAGTGGCCCCTCCCATCATTTACTAAGCCCAAGTAATTCCTCCTATGAAAGGGGGTGTAACATAATCAGCACATAAATTTTCATTGAAACTAGCATACAAAACATAAATAACTTTCTCCAATCAGTAAACATAATCAAAAACCATCCAAAGTAATAAGGTGAATAGTATCAAAATAGTTAACCCCCATTCAAACAAATCATATACCATTCAATAAATTATAGTAGATGGTATCATAATAAATAAATAATAAATGAATAATAATACTAAACAAATTATATTGACATATATGAAAGTAATCTAATAATATCACTAAAAAATCATGAGGAAAATACCACTTTTCACTTTGAAACCCACTTATTTTTAAAAATCTATACATCTATAAGGGAAATATTTTATTTGAAAATAACCATTTAAACATTTAAATGAATATTCAAAGCACTATGACTTCATGGAGGTAGGAAAATATTCTCATGAGTTATAAGTTAAAAAACATTGCTTCCATATTTTTGTTAGAAAAGTTTCAAGGAACCTTGTTTAGAAAATGAAAAAATATATGTTTCAAAATTTTTTGTAAAAATTAAAAAATGGGTAAAAATTACTTTAATTAATCATAGTATAATATTAAAATCACTTTTGGAAACAATTTTATAATACATAGACATTGAAGAAAAACTGATTTATGAGCGAAACATTAAAAATAAATTTTTTTTAAAATAAATTTTCTTAAGAATATCATATCATTGAAGTGATAATTAATAAAATGGTTGATTATTTGTATCTAAAGTAAATCCACACAAAAAAGGGAAAATGAAACATAATATAATAAAAATTGATTTCACATATAATCTTAGCATGACATAATCAATGATGCTGAAGTTTAACCAAGTGAATGTAAATTGAGTTAATAAATCCATTACCTCACGATTCCATTTATTTTTTTGTACTTAAACCTCGTGTATAATGGTTTAAAGAATGTCATTAATTTATTTCAGAACTATATTAATATTTATAATTCCTTATATTATCCTTTAATAACATCTTACTACACATTCATTAGTAATATTCTATTATTTTCATTGTTTTGGGTGTCTTCGTTTCATGGTTTCATGGTCGGTTCACTGGTGTATAATTATGGATGTTCTTTTCAAATGGAAATAAAACTTTAGAAATTAAATGAAATTTATTTCTTTAACATTAATAGGTTTAAATTTCTTCCATATTTCATTTTTCTTTCTTACATTAGAATGATTCATTTGATAAAAGTTGATGATAAATGTTTAGTTTATTTGGCGATTTTTCTTACCAACACAAACTAGTTTCATTTCATTTAATATTATTTTTATATATTAGGTTCAGAACATGAAATAAGATATAATATACATATTAAAATTTTATTTAACCAATGTTATACTTTTATAACCATCCTTGATGGTGGTAATGTAAAATGAAAATTCATTATTCACTCAGACAGTTAACCACCATACTTTTGACAATTGTTTCGTTTCATTGAATAAGAAGAGATGAGAAAAGATATGGATATAATATATTCAATTAGATATATAAAATTACATTATATACATGATACATGATTTATTATTATTTAATGGACTAATGAGTTGTGAGGAATTTATAATAATAAAAGAAATTACGAGAGGTGATTTAAGAAAGTTACATCTTAAATATCACATACTTAAAAGACCCATTAAGGAACTTGGAATTTTACTTTGGTTGATACCATCTGAACATAAATGTGGGGAGAGTGGGGGGAATAATTTTTTGAAAATATTTTAAGATATTTAAGTCTTTTAGGAGAAATTGGGTTGTGAGGGGCCATATTTATAATTGAGGTGGGGTGGTTTTAAGGGATTAAATAATGATTAATTTATATTTAAAACCAACCACATTTGGTTGGAATTAATTCCCATGAATTTCAATGATAATTAATGTTTTAAATTCTATTTAGGTTAAATAAACACATAAAACAACCATTTAATGTTATACTGTTTTGGTATTTTATGATTTTACCTTTAACTTTAACCTGCTGCATTATTTTACCAATACTGTGATAAATATTTTTTTTACCACGATAACATTTTTATGCCTAAAAATAAAAATGAAATTATTAAAAAATTATTCCTAATGATAATAAAAATGTAATCCATTTTAATTTATTCAATTAATAAAATTGGTAAAAATAAATTCTAATGTGATTCTTGCATAACTTTTAAAAATAGTTTTTTTAATATGTTAAAATAATGGTTTTTCGAAAATTATAAGAATGTGTTTATAAATGTAACATGTTATGTATTATTTTATTACATAAATAAATTTTGATCAATAATAATGGATGATAAATTTTAAATGATCGTATAAAAAATATTTTATAGGAATTATGGTATTTTGTAAAAATAGTATTTTCGCTTTTTAACCCATAAATAAACATTTTTAGAAAATTCAAAAATAAATACCCTAAGATAATTCTGATGTGATGAGTCCAAAAATGAAATTAATTTTTTCAAATAAATTTTCTAAAAGTGTCAAAAATTAATTATATTTATTTCCCCATATAAAGAAATAAAATCATTTTTTTATTAAAAATTATATTTGAAGAACAAAATAACTATTAAAAATTGTGTGTTTATTTTATAGGAATGAATAAATAAATTTTATTTAATATGACCCTCATATATATTTTATAGTATATCTATTCTTATTCACACCTCTGAAAATAATTTCTAGGTTTTAACTATCATGTTTAAATTATAATTGAATATAATTTTGTGGTTTTTTTAAGCTCTGTGTTGTGTGTTGTATACTCTATCGAACATGGTTTTCTTTTAAAATATTAGGGTTCTGTGCATCGTAAGTTTTTTAGAATATTATATTTAATTAAAATGTAACATACCGTAAAATATTGGGGTGTTACATTCTTCCCTCCAAAAAGAATTTCCTTGAAATTTCCATAATGTCACCTCAAAAATATATTTGGCTAGTTCTTCATCATAATTTCTTCTAGTTCTCACATCACTTCTTCAATATTATGATTTTCCCAAATTAAATTTACTATAAAAGTCATAAAATTATTCAACACTTGTTCTATAGTGTCCAAATTTTTGATAGGATCTTTACAATATGTTAAATTAGATTCCAATTCTATTTATTCAGAAGTGAGAACAAGTGCAGGGTCTGGAATGTACTTCCTTAACAAAGAGATATGGAACACATCATGTACTTTATTAAGGTTAGGTGTCATTTCCAAATGATAAGCTACAAGTCCAATTCATTCCAATATTTCAAAAGTTATAATGTACTTGGGGCTCAGTTTTTCTTTATTACCGAATCTTATAACACCCTTTGATGGATATGCCTTCAAGAAATTATAAATTCCACTTGAAATTCAAAATATTTATTCTGATTATTAGCATAGATCATTTTACAACTTTGATCATATTTTATATTAGTTTAAAAAGTATTTACCTTTGTTATTTTTTCTTCAAAAATTTATGGGCCAACAATATTTCTTTCACATAATTCATCCCAACATTTTGGTGTATAAAATATCTTTCCATATAACGCTTTATAAGGCTCCATTTGAATACTTTAATGGAAGCTATTATATAATTAAATTCTACCAAAGATAAATTCTGATCCCACATAACTTGAAAGTCAAGTGAGTAGGACTTCAACATTTCTTATAGAGTTTGGAGAGCCCTTTTTGACTATTCGTTAGTTTAAGGGCGATAAGTGGTGATTAAATGAAGCTTGATATTAAGAGCCTGCCTTTTGAAGACTTTTTTAGAATTTTGATACAAATATTAGATCATGATCCAACACAATTGAAAAAATTTCACCATGTAGTCTTAAAAATCATTTTTATAGAGTCTTGTAAGACACTAGTGGAAAATATTCCCTTAGAGAAAGGAAACGTGCATATTTGGTAAGTTGATAAAAAATTACCCATACTGAATCATTATTTCATGGATTCTTTGGAAAATTTGTGGAAAAATCCATAGTAATGTCATCCCATTTCAATTTAGTAATAGGTAGAGTTTACATAAATCCTCCAGGATTTTTTATTTTAGCCTCTATCTATTGACAAACCAAACAGATTGACACATAATCCACAATTTCTCACTTCATATTATCCCACCAAAAATATTCCTTCAAATATATATACATATTGGTGATACCAGAGTGTAAACAAAAATTAGAATTATGATAATCATAAAATAAATCCATTTTTATCTTGAGTATAGAGGAAAACAAATCCTCCTTCCAAATTTCAAAACACCATCTTCATAAAGGAAGTATCCCAAATTTTTCATAATTCAAAACATTAATTTTCTTTTGATAATTATTATCATCATACTGATAACTTTTAATATTTACCAATATTGGGGTTTTAGAAACCATTTTAAAGAGGAGTGATGTTTCTCTACTCTTAGTAATTCCCATATCCTTATTTACTAGAACCAAGAACATCAGATCCATTTCAATACACATTTTATTTAGAATTATATGATCTTTCCTGATCAATTGATATACTACCTTATTTTCCTTCCTTGGGTGTTATTTAATTGAAAAATCATAATCCTTGAGTAGCTAGATCCATTTCATTTTCCTCATACGGAGTTCTTTCTAGGAAAAGATACATTTTAAACTCTTAAAATTTGTATAAATCTCACATCTTTCACCATAGAGATAGTGTCTCCATATCTTCATAGACAAAATTATAGCTTCAAACTCAATATCATGAGTTGGATTATTTTTTCCATGAGTTTTTAGTTTCCTTGATGCATAGGTAATAACTCTATCATTTTTCATAAGAACACAACCAGGTCCTTTCCTTGATGCATCACTATAAATCAAAAATCCACTATTTTCCTATAGTTGATTCAAGATCATATAATTTACCAATATCCACTTCAATTATACAAAAAAATTATTCATGTTACTTTTTTCAAATAAACTTAACCCCTTTACGAGTAAGATTGGTTAATGTGTTATTCAATCAGGAGAAAATTCAAACAAATTATTGATAGTAAACTGCTAAACCGATGAAACTATGTACCTTGGTTATGTTTGTTAGTGTAGGAAATTATTATACTACATTTTTCTTCAAAGGGTCAACTAAGATTCCATCCTTGGAGACAATATTTCCAAGAAATGAAACTTTTTGAAGCCAAGATTTACACTTTATAAATTTCCTATATAAATATTTTCTTCTAAGAGCCTCGGGAACAATATTCAAGTGGTTCTCATGGCCCCCATATATTTTGTTGTACACTAATATTTCATCAATTAATACCAAAAAAATTATCAATATATTCCTTGAATAATATTTTCATTATATCCATAAAAATATATGGTGCATTAGTCAGTCAAAGTGACATTACAATAAACTCATAATTTTCATACCTCATTTGAAATATTTTCTTTAGAATATCTTCCTTATTTACTCGTAATTAATAATATCTATATTTAAGGTCAATTTTTGAAAAATACTGAGCTCCATGAATTTGGTAAAATAAGTTATCAATGTGAGGTAGAAGATACATGTTATTTATCATAATAAAATTAATTTCCCTATAATAAATGAATAGCCTCATAGATTCATATTTCTTATTAATAAAAAGAATAGGGGATCTCCAAAGTGAAAAACTAGGGCATATAAATCCCTTAATACTCAAATACACTAGTTTCCTATTTAACTCCACTAACTCCATAGTTTCCAATCTATTAGGAGTTTTTGATAAGGGTCTTGCATCAGGGATTAAATTAATGGAAAACTAAACTTCTTGCTCTAGTGGATATCTAATTAATTCTTCAATAAATAAATAAGTGTATTAATGCATAATAGTTACATCATAAATTTGAAGAATACATTTTTTAACCTTAGGTTTTATCTGATCTTCTTCTCTAAGAATTTTATTTAGAAGAGTCGGTGGTGGCGGATCTAGATATGAATATGATGATGAAGACTCCTATATAAAGATAATAATTTCCATATATTTGTCCCAAATCAAAATTTCCTTATCTTTGACATAAATTTTCCCATAATATTTTGAAGTCCTATAGTGACCCTATACTTTTACACATATTAATACATGATTTTAATCATAATTAAACATGAAATATAAACTAAGGATATTAAATTCTAGTGTATTTGGAAGACTAGGTACATTATTTGAAAACATGAAAAAAATAATTTTATTTATCTTCATAAGGATATCCTAACTCTCTTTGAGATCCTAAAACTATATAGGATAACCTGGGTAATTCATAAATAAAAGGAATGAACTAAAAATCCTAGTAGGGGAATAAACATAGGAATAAAGCATAGTACATGGGTAATAAGGCATAACATGATGATATAAAAAGGAATGGAACATAAATAAAAATATGGAAGCATAACATATAGAACATGGGATCATGTGATCATGTGATCATGGAAACATATAATTGTGGAAACAATATATAACATGATATAAACATGAGTCTAGGCTAACTAATAAGACTATATCACACTGTATACAAAGTCCCATAATGTATTATGTTGACTCCATAATCCGAAACATATAGACTCATGAGACTAAAAATTACCCAATGAATTGGATCGCTATCTAGGATCACTCATCATAACTTGTTCATTAATATGTTTTCCATATAATGAATCAAACATAAGGAATAAATATAATTGTTACCCATGGAAATAAATGGGTATTGTAATTATGTTATAAGGTAGAAGCAAAGGGTGTATCATAACAGTATCCATAAAGGAAGAGATTAAATTATTTTTGGAAAATCATAAAATAAAAAATAATAATAAATCATAAATAACGGTTTCCAACTTAAGTGAATACATGAATAATAGTGTATATGAAACTTTTTAAAGGATCCACTTTAATGATGTTTAATTTAAAATATTACAGTCTTTAAAGAGGAAAAAGGAATAATTTTTTTTATAAAACAGAAAATTAAATAAGATAGTTTTTCATGATAAAATGTGTTATTTTATAAAAATAATTGTGGGTTAAAACATATTATGGAGTGTTCTTTAAAATGGATAATAAATGGAGAAGTTCCCTTTAATCAGGCTTGTTTATCAGAAGGAATTGGAAATGTGAACTTTTAAAACATTTATTTCCCCTTAAAATAAGTATTAATGGATCTAGATAAATATTTTTAAAACATTTACACATAATTTATAAGAATAATATAATAATAATTAATAAATACATTGGTTTAAATAGAGATAAAATGTAACTCGAAGGAAAAAATAGAAGTTTAGATAGATCCCTTTTCTTATGTCTAAATGTGTTATGAACTTGCAATTAATGTCATGGATATTAAAATTATATTAATTAATTAATTAATTAATAACCTATTATACATGTATTTGATTTATTATAATTTTATTAATATTTTTAAGGCTATTTTGATGAGTATAGTATTTAATTTCGTTGTTCCAGGAGCGTTTATTTCATGATTTTATGATCGGTTCCCTTGAGTATAATTACATGGAGTTCTTCTAAAATAGAAGTAAAAAACTAGAAGCGGAATGAAAATTTATTAATATAATTTTATAATTTCAAATTTTACCATATATAATTTTATTTCTGATATAAGGATGATTCATTTCATAAAATTTTATAGATAAACATTTAGTTTATTTTGGCGATTTTTCAATCATCACAAACTAGTTTTGTTTTATTATTTAATATTATGTATATATCATAGTTTTAGAACATGAAACAAGTTATAATATAAATTTTTTATTGTATTTTAACCATTATAATGTTTTTATGACCAACCTTTACATTGGTAATGGAAAATTAAAAATCATCTTCCATGAAGGTGGTGAATCGATATATCATAGATGATGTTTTCACTTTTAAGATAAAAGGAGAAAAGAATAGATTTTATTATGGATATTAAATTAATAAAATAAAATTATAGAATATGTATGTTACTATAGTTATTATTTTACTTTGGATAGTGGTGGAAATGAGGAGGTATAAAAAAGAAATAATTTAAAAGAGAAAGGTGGAGGATTTTTCCTCTAGAATATTGTCTCCTTGAGAACCTCATTAAGGAACTTGGGTTTAGACGTTTATTGAGACCAGAAACTATTAGTCATGGTGAAGGGACATGGTAAGGTAATTGGTAATAATATATAAAATATTCAAGTATTATAATGTGTAATGATAATGGGTGGTGAGAGGTTATATTTATAGGGGAGAGTGGTGTTTTTTATTATTGTATTCATTAGTTTATTATTTTTGGCTCAAGACTATAAATAGTGTGAATTAATATGAATAAATATAGTAAATGGTTTATAATTTTTTGAAATAATGGGTTCTCAAATCATCCACACATCACCCATGACTCAAAAATTCATGTATTTTTTAAATACCATAAATTACCTTATTTTATTTATCACAAAAAAAAATCAACTATTTTAGAAAAATTACAAAAATTCACCCTAACCATTTTTCAATGATGAGATTTAGAAAATGGAATCCATTTTATTAAAATAATTATATAAATTTTATAAATATAATTTTTAATTTAAGTCATCATTTATTCGAAAAATACTTATTTTAATATTATAAATACTTTATGAAACTTTGTAAAATTAATTATAGAATCAAGAAAATATCATATAATTATAAGACGACAAAATATTAGTTTATAAATCTATTTTATGGAAAAAAAATATTTTAAATCATTATATTAATTATAAATTTGTAATTAAATATTTACGTTTCACAAAAATACAAACACTTAATTTATTATTATTTTTAAAAAATTCTTACTTATTCGAAGATATAAATATATCATATCTTCATTTAAAAGATAATTAGATTTTATTTATAATTTCCTAGGTGATATTACTATTCTAATGGTCAGATTACTATTCCTAATTGTAACATTTGTAACATCCCAACCCAGATAACCACTAAGATAGTTGCCAGACTGGGGGGTCACATAGCCTCAGGTGCACCTCCACATACAACAGATGATGTCGACTAGAAGCAATGGTCTAAGGTGGTTATAGTGGGGATATTATACCCTTATATCATAGTATCACAATGGTATAACAAAATTAATTAACATAAAAAAAATAGAATAACAGAAGAATAATAATAAACTGAATATAAAAGATAGCCAGCACCAATTTAAAATTGATTCATGCACATCCTAGTGATGAATAATTAAATAAGAAAACATACATCATTATATAAGATATTGTATATAACAATAAATAAAATTAAATTAAATCCCCAAGGGAAAACTCTACAATAATATTGAGCTCCAGCTCATTCATTTTCTTCTAACTCCTAAGTACAAGCTAAACTAAACAGGAAATCAAGAAAGGTCCATCAAATATAAGGTATACTCGGGTACCCCAGTGAAATGGAAGCCCAAGTAGGGTGTGAGATAATAATCTCTATAGGTTCCCACCCATGGTGTCTACAACTAAACTAGTCTGTGAAATATAATGTAAAGTAGTGTACAGGTATAACTAGAAATACAAACAAGCAGTTCTAAATAAATAAACAACCCATCTGGGTTCCTAAGGGACGTTTATTAGCTATACCTACTTTAGATCATGGCCTAAATAAGTGTATGATCAATTACAATACATTTATATTAATAATATATATGTATATAATGTATTTCTATATTCCATCCACCTATATGAACCAAGTATGTGTGGATGTAAGTGGTCATATACCTAGAATAATAGTTGTTGGTTGGACTAGGGTGTAATTCAGGCATTCATAACTAGTCTAAAAGATCTAATAAGATCAATAAATAGGGCATGTTTCCTACATTCCAATATAGTGATATATTTCATGTAACAAAATTCGGGGTGGAGCGTGAGCCTCCATGGAAACACTCTGATCATGGAATGTGGTGTGTAAATCCCATCGCCCATATAATATCACTCATGTGAGACTCCATGAACACAACACCTAATGTATGGGAGTGTGACAGTTCCATTCTCGCAAAATCCTTACCATCATACATAGCCTACATAAATGAATAATCATATTTATAATAAACGGACATGAGGTAATACCCTTCATGCCTTACATTTATCAAGACTATATAAATTCATTGATATATTTATAATACAAGAAATGACGTAATACCTCTCATGCCATTCATTTAATAATCCTGATATAATAAGGTCATTCCATTTATGAAAATTCAAATTAATCATGTACATAAGAAATAACTTTCCAGTGTGGCCTTACCACCCTTTACACTTCATTTTATTTAAAACATTTAACTCATTTTAGGAAGTCATCTAGCAAGAACAATCCATTTAATTTAATACAAAACACTTAAGTTATTCTTATTTAAATTATAACAAGAGGTATGGTCGTACCACCCTAATCAATTACATTTCATTTGAATTATTTAATACAATCAAGGAAATAAAAACATCGTGAATAAACCATTTAAATTAACACATTCCATTGAATCCAGAAAAAACATGGAAATTCATTAATCAAGGAACTATGAAAAATTGAGGATCTAATTGTGAAAATAAATTTACAAATAAATAAATTACCTTAATAGGATCTTGGTTATTCAGTCATTCAATTTAAGATGGTTGAAGAACTTATAAGTTTTTATAGTTCATTAACCATTTACCATATTGAGGGACGAACTCCTATTTAAGAATAAAAGAAAGGTAGATTCTTAAACATACATTTAACTAACCAAGGATAAGGCATACAAAATCACTGATTCCATAAGGGGATCATGAATTAAATAAAAAATCATATCCATTTATTTTAGAAGACATTGCTACACATTTTAGGGGTTGCATTATAAAATCATGACATTGTTATTTAAATAATTTATTTATCCCAATAAGAATCGCATTTCAATATCATAACTCAATTCATCAGGAATTTAATAAGGCTACCCCGCATTGAAATTAAAATTATAAATGTTCATCATGGAACTGAGGAGGTTCCATTCACAATTTGTCCTTTGATTACAATTGTAAATCCATTTAATATCTACGTCTAATTATAGATGCGGTTAAAGGCATACAAAACAATTAATTAAAAAGGGTAATTCACATCAGAACACTAAGGGGTGTCCAAAACTGAGGCATCCAACCTATAACTAACCAAATGAGGATCAATAGGCATGTATGAAGAGGAAAAAAACCAATTTGATATGAATAAAACACTTTTTAAAAAACACATGGAAAAGGCCGACATGGGGTACAACAGTGCAATTCAAAAAATGGTGGAAATATTAGGAATAAGTCATATACCACTACCTCATTATTAGGATGTATCACTCATCCAATACATGTCTCTAATTTGATCTGGTTTAGAAGAAATCTAATAAATACACCTTTTCCCTGAAAATAAGGCAAATGAACATGTACCAAAATAAAAAAACTGATATAAGATTAAACAAATAAATATTCAGGACCCAAGAACATACCAATTCATATCCATAGAGACCAAAGATACTTAATTTGGATGAAAAAATCCTTGAGTTATCTCTATGACTATGTTAGAGAGGAGGATGAGTCAAATGTGATTGAGAGGATCCTCACACAGTTTTTGAAGGAGGGGGGAAAGAGAAATGTGTTTATAACCTAATTAAGGATAAAAAGGTAATTTTACCCCAAAAAACATGTTGCACAGTTTGGACAGGAGGCTTGTCCAAACTGTTCCCCAACTGTGTGGCACCCCTTCTTAAGAAACCACCTCACACATTTTGTGCCACACGGTTACCCTAATCATACGCTAATCATGTGATGAATAATGAATAGGTACTGCCTAAGTGGAACTAACCATGCAGGCTGGGCACATGGTTTGGGTAAATAATGCATGGCCTATGCAGGGTACTTCATCTCCCTTTCTCCAGCCACACTTTTTTCTGCTGATGACCGCACTGTTACAAAAAAACTATGCACCCCATTCATAGCACCCAAAACTTTTATTTTAAGTACCTAACACTCCCAAAACTCAACAAGACACCTGGGGAACCTCTCAGGCCTTTACCCATGTCCAAAAACAACACATTTAAGTGTTCCAACTCTTTTAATTATGTTCTAAAGATTGGTTTTAAAAACGTCTCATCCAATAAATGCCAAAACTCAAATTCTTTTGGATTTTCATCTGGTACAAAAACATGAGTCATTACAACCTCCTCACCTTAGAACTTATCAACCTCGAGAAGCCTTCAAGAACATTGAAAACATCACCTAACCTACAATGTTCTTAAAGTCTTGTTCAAACAGAAACATTGTATTTCCAAACACCCAATGACCCTCTATGCATTAGTCAAGAATATAGATCTTAAGCCATCAAAACCCAATCCAATGCTCATTTTACATCTAAAATATAGATATAGTTCATACTTGAGCCTGCTTAATGAGATAAATGATCACGTTACTGTATCTTTCAATATCTTGTTGATGGTGCTCCCCACCGTAGGTTTTAACAATAAAAAGGGTCCAATTCTGAACCAAGGAGCCCCCACCATCATAATTTCCTATGAATCATTCCCATAGAGTTATAAAAATTCACTCGACATGATTCATTTAAAAGGGGGAACCTGATTAAATCTGAGACCATATCAAGGGGCACATCAAAAAGAAACGGCTGAATCCTGATCGACCAAATGGAACCGGTCATGCAAGATTTCCTTGAAAGACACTTCCAAACTTTACACCACATCTACCTTAAACCAATGGAATGATTAAAATGGTATTCACCAAAGGTACTCATTAAATGATAAGAGAAAAAATTCAATATGCCTTGGTAGACTTATCTTGAAACACCTATCTTAGATGGTCGATGTCTTATAGAAGAACTGCAACTTCTCCTTTTAAGGAATTTCATGTTTACAATAAGAACGTTCACCAAAGTCCATACCCAACTTATTGTGATGTTCCTTGGTCAAATCATCACATTATTATTTAAACTATCATGCCATGGCATGAATAAGGGTTAACCTAGATCTGGAACACTAGAATCATCACCCTTCAAACTCCACCGCTAAACCCAAATAAAAGTCTGGGATAGCCTCAGAATCATTAAATAGAGTTCCAAGGAACTAACCAAAGGTATCCCAATCTTTATGATCACAAGTGAGATTTTAGTACAAAGACACGATGTCCATATATGATCATTGAATGAGACTAAAATGACATCTCCCTAACAGTTGATTCAAAGGGAAGAATGGTCAGTGTCCAAGAGTCCATCCAAGACATTCTTACATGGGAATTCAAGTATCAATCAGGATTAACCACACTATAAAGAAAATCCATTAATCCATCATGAAACTCTGATATATATTACATCCAAAGTCTAATGGGTTTTAAAACTTTAGTGTGGTGTAAGATCGGTGCTCTATTAATGCATCAAGGAAGACTAAAATATGGGGTACATGATCATATATTAAAGAATATTGCACTAATAGGAAACCAAGAAAACAAAAATAATAATAGTCGAACCATTACTGTTCAACTTCATAAAAGAAGCATGGCTTCAGCTATCAACGCATCGTCAACCAAACCATGATGTAGTTACTATATGAGGAATCTTGTGATCTCTTTACCTTTACCAATGAATCTCATCCAAATCAAATGGTTTTTCTCAGGGGTTTCATACATATCCAACCACGTCAACATCATGATTCCAAGAAATCATATACATTACAAGCCTCACTAGCCTCACAAGCTTTCGAACAAAACTTACCATTTCCCAATGGTTATATTTGGTTGTGTTCCTTCAACCTGGAAGGACATGTATCCACCAAAAATAAATTTATGCTCCCCACCTTAGGAATTTACTAGTCATTAAAAGAAGTGATATACCAACCGCTCACAAGCACACTAATCTAGATTTACCTTACATGAACATGTGACAATCCTCCATGAAACTTTTATATATGTCATTGAATTTGTCATAAGGGACAAAACCAACTAGATCGATGTTTCAAAACACCAAATCCTATTGGAAATCATCCTAAGCATTAAGAAAAACCTATTTCATTAAATAACATGTCACTTGACTCTAGATATGACCCAAGAACATACTGAACAACTCAAGGATCAACAATTTCAGAAAACTCTATAGGTTCATGATACAATTTTAAACTCAATGGGCATCGTTTACATGAACGCATATAACCCTGAGGTTCCAAAAACAAGGTGACATGCCTTTTTTATTATACATAGGCTTCCCTCCCTGTGCCTCCAAGTATCAGGTGGCCTATGAAATAGATTTAGTACCGATTTGTATTTCCCCATACAACATTTTACTTGGATGATGACATACCAATTTTTCAATCACTAAGGAATAATAAAGGGTCACATAACCTACGAAGCATTTGACCATGCCCTCGGCATGTATAACCTACTAAAATAGAGCATTACTCAATGCTCACACCCATAACTAGGCTAAGAAAAACTTGACCACCCATCTAAACAAGGGTTTCATTTAGGAGCTAAAAGAGTCCTACTAGGGAAAATGACACCCAAGAGAACCAAATGTCATAAACTCATGGAATTTAGAAATTATTTTAAGATCTAAGGGTAATACCTACCATAGGATATCCCCTTACAAAAGCATAAGCATTGACCGTGTCACTAGGTCATTAAAAACATATTTCACTAGGTTTAACACCAATCATTTAATCTATTGTTAAAAAGGAGAAAGGCCTATGGAAGATGCTCATGTTTTTGTTCCAAGGATATAAAAGGGGATACTCAAACGATCCTTACACAAGGGTTTACACAAGGGAAACCACTTTAGGTTATTTTTTCAATTCTTTAAATTGATTCACATTTAATCCTCAACATTTTAAGAGATTTAAACTAGAACACTCAGGAATACAAAAAATTCTTATCAAAAATACATTTTGAACATTAAACATTTAATGAAATATCATCATAATTAAGAAATTATTCATATAAATTCCTTTTAATAGATAAGGTAGCCTACAAGGGTCGTGCTAAGACAACCTTTGTTCATCAAAATTCAACCCAATAATAGTTTCTTATTTATAAAATTTCATAACACCTGTAGTGGATATCCCATAAAAACATGCTCCAACTGACCTAATTGTGTCTGGTTGTGAATTTAGGTATTTGAAAAATTCATGAAATATTAAAATTTATTTTATTTTATATTTATAATCATTTTAGAAGGTAACTAGTTCACTTCAAATTTAAACATCTTTTACATTTAAACCATCTCAAAATATACGATGGTCATATAAACAATCATTTTATTACATGAGTTTCCACCACTCCAATCTATAAAGCACCCACACACTTTATAGACTGAATTCTAGATCCCATTTAATTGAAACCAATTCCATTTAGGGATATAATATTCTCACATATAATGGTTTGGTTATATAGGTGTCCATCTACCAATCCATAAAGTGCCTATACACTTCATAGTTTGGAATTTGGATCCCATTAATCAAAAAAAATTCAACTTAGCATTTAAACTTTAGTATCCTTTAATTTTAAAAAAGGTCTATAAATATATATAAATATCAAAGATTTTTTAGGTATACGGGTTACCTTTCCAAAATTATAAGGTTCCAATAAACCTTACAATTGAAAACTATCTTCTATTTAATCACAACCAAACAACTTAGCCCATACAACCATTTAAAATATCAAATTAGAACTAGAATATTATTATAATCAGTAACACAGAGATAATTCTATAAAAATAGAAGCATAATAAAATGGAAGAACATGATAAATTAAGTAGGAAACATGGTATATAATCAACTAATAATGTTATACAAGAATTATAGGTAAAGAAAAAAAGTTCATGGAATAGTATATAACAGGCATTCCAATGGATAAAGGGTATGAAATATACTCAAGGAACAAAATTAGAATTATAAAAAATCCTATAAATGAAACTACGTGGAATGTAATATGCATGGAATGTGAATTTCTGTGTGCCTAATATGATTCATGTTATGAATCGTCCTTGTAGTACCAAGTAAAGGGTAAAACACAAGAATCTCATAATCAATATGTAGTGGAAAGAACACCAATCCCTCAAGGTGAAGTCATAATCAACTTTAATTACAAAAAACATGAATAGTAATCTCATCCTTAGCCACTTGTAATTTTCCCCATGGGTGGGGTGATCAGTCCCAGACATGGATATTTTCCAACTGCTGACACATTACTAGTGTCATGTCTACCATCCAAAAATAGTAATACAAATTAAAAACTGGGCTTTGATACCACTTTGTAACCTCCCGACCCATCTAACCATTAATATGGTTAGACAGACTGGTGGGTCGCATGGCCTCAGGTGTGTCTCCCCATATGCCAAAGGCTATAGACTAGTAGTGAGGATCCAAGGAAGTGATATTGGGGATACTATACCCTCATATTAGAGTATCATAATGGTATAACAAATAATAATGAATAGAAAATAGAGGAATCTGTAATAAATGGAATAAATAACATTATAATAATAATAATTAAATAAATATAAAATATGGCCAATTCTAATATAAAATATATGCATGCATTTCCTTATGATGAATAAGAAAAATAGAAAAACAAAACATATGTTATAAGACACAGTACATAACAATAAAAGTAAAATTAAATCCCCAAGGGTTATCTCCATAAGAAACATGAGCTCTAGCTCACTCATGTGCTCATAACTCCCAGGTAAAAGCTAAACAGGACAAAAAATAAACTAAGTTCCTTCAAATATAATGTCTAATTAGGTACCCCAGGGAAATAGAAACCCAAGCAGGATATGAGATAATAATCCTAATCGGTTCCCACCCACAGTGTATAAAACTGAATCTAGTCTGTGAAATATAATGTAAAGTAGTGTGTAGGTATAATCAAAAAGATAAACAAGCAATGAAAAATAAATAAACCCCCAGGTTCCTAAGGGATACTTTGTTGCTATACTTGCTTCAGCTCATGGTTGTAATAAGTGTCTTGTTAGTTACTATACATATATAGTAATAATATAAATGTATATAATGTAGTTTTATATTGAATCCACCTATATGAACTAAGTACGTGCACTATTAGAAAAACAGGTATTTGCGATGGGTCATTTGCGACGGGATCCCATCGCAAATGGCCTTTTGCGACGGGGGTCCGTCACAAATCGCCTGTTGCGGAAAACGTCGTCGCAACAACAATTATTTGCAACGGGCCCGTCGCTACAGATATTATTTGCAACGGGGATCCTTCCTGTCGCAAATATTACTCCGTATATTTGTAAAAAATTTTAAAATAGTAATTGCGACGGGTCCCATCGCAAAAGTTATTTGCGACGGGCCCGTCGCAAATACGAATTGCGATGGGCCCCGTCGCAATTACGTTTTTTAAAAAAAAAATTAAAAACTATTATTAAATTATTTTAATGGATATAATAATACTATTTGCGATGGGCATAGTATCCTGTCGCAAATACTATAAAAAAATAAAAATAAATAAATTATTAATAAATAATTTTAAGTAATTTAATAATAATCCAATTATAATTCAAAAATAAAAAATAATAAAATATTAATAAATGATTTTAATTAATATAATAATAGAATTATAATTCACAAATAAAAATAATAAATTATTAATAAATGATTTTAATTTATATAATAATAATATAATTATAATTCACAAATAAAAATAATACATTATTAATAAATTATTTTAATTTATATAATAATAATAGAATTATAATTCAAAAATAAAAAATAATAGAATATTAATAAATGATTTAATTAATATAATAATATTAGAATTATAATTCATAAATAAAAAAATATTAATAAGTTATTTTAATTAATATAAAAATAATAGAATTATTTTACATTCAAATATTAAAATAATTCAAATATTATAAAAAAATATAATTAAATTATAATATTATAAAATTTTAATATATATATATAATTTAATATTATAAAATATAAATAATATTATTATTCATATTAATATTGTTATTTCAAAATATAATATTATTAATATTTTATAATGAGACAGAAACTACGAATAGAAAAAAATTCATATTTTGATTTAACAAACTTTATAACATAAAAACAAACTCTAATCTGAAGGAGGGGGAGGGGGGATCTGCAGATGCTGGTAGAGGAAACTCCATCCCTAAAGCATGAGTGAGTCGGCGCATGTACTCCATTTGCTCCTGGTGCTGCTACTTCCACCGACTCATCTGCTCCTCGTACAGCTGCTACTGGCGTCGACGCTCCTCCTCATGCTGCTGCTGCTGCGGACGCATCTCCTCCTGCTCCTGTCGGAGACTCTCTATTAGTGAAGTATGAGATTTCAACTGATCCTCATACTATGTAGCATAAGAAGATGCACGAGCTCCTCTCGAGCTGGACGTCGACATCGCAGCACTGCCATAATAATCTCCGAGAGTCAGTCGAGAGCTAATACCAACTACCCGGCCCTTATCAAAGGCATACTGGGTGGCCTGCATCCATACCGCCTCATCAAACTGACAGCCAGTGGTCTGATCTGATGACTCGTCCTGACTCTCAGGCCGGGTCTGTGACGCTACGGCCTCATATGACTCCTGTAGTTGCAATTTAAAATTAAAATTGTGAATATATTATATGCAGTTAATTTTTAAACTTGAAAACAAATAATACTGACCACGATGTGATGCTGACGATCACCTCTGAGCTCCCCAGTAGCAGGATCACTATACATCCTCTGATATACGTCATACTCCGTAATATCGGGGTGCTCGACAGCCTATAAGAATAAAAAATAAACTGTTAATATTTATAGTTATATAAAATATTTTTAAATAATGTACATATCAGATGCTGTCTATGAGTACTGAAAAAACGACTCCCAGCTCGATGAGTCACCTCCTTTCTCCCCCAATTCTACCTCCCCACCGATGATCTCCTCTGAAAGGCACCACTCAACCAGTGCGCAAATAATTCATCCCATACTTTGGATGAAATGTACTCTAGTCGGTGTGCTCTACATGACTCGTCAAAATCTGACACTCCTGCTTTATTTGTGGCAGCTTTTCTTAAATTGTGCAAAAACTGACGAAAGCGATCACGCATGGCCACCTCCCATGCCTTGTGGACGGCGTCGTTCATGGTATCCTAGATCGGATACCATAAACCCTACAAATAAATCAAAATATCAAGTTAGAAATGAAATAATTTTCAAAATAAAAATTATTTATTTACGTACGTACCAACCAATGGTTGAACATGGTCTGCTGCACATCAATGGGAATCTGCTCCCATGTGGTTCACGACTGAGAGAAATAGTTGTGCAAAATAGTGTTTCCCTGTCTGACTGCTATATGCGGAAAACTGTAAAAATAATAAACATTTATTATGTGAATAGATTAATGAAATCTTAGTCAAATCCACAGATTATCACACAGGTTATCACACCTCCATGTGTGTGGATCAAACCCAAGACGTGGACGTCGCTCGAGGACGGGGTCAGGAATCATCAATCGTGAAAGACCGTGCCCCCTCCGCGTACTCCCTGGAGCGCCTGCAGGCTGAGGGTCATCTGCCAGCAACTCATCTGCATCGAAAGGCAGGTCAGCATCCGTCAACTCACGAAATGTCTCGTTGTCCATCTGAAACAGAAAATGTTAATTTTGTTAGCAAATAATTGATAATTACAATTGTATATACATATATATATATATATTATGATTTTATATAACTACCATGGAATTCTATCAGTGTTCATCTTCATCATCATCTTCATATATGTCAATGTCATCTTCATATTCCTCCTCAACATCATCGATATCCATTCAAGTTCCAATTGCTTCATCTCTTACCATTTCAAATTCATATGTGACATCATTAACATCATCATCATCACCGACTCTTAAATGTGGGGTGTCGTCATCGATACTCATGTCTCTTTGTAAAAAAGATTGATTTTGATGACTCTCTTGAAAAACTTCAATTCATTGAACATCAGTGAAAGCACATTCACTTTGACTAAACTGATTGTCTCGAATTTTGATTTTTATTACACTCCACCAATCAGTCAAGTCTCTTGATGTAGCACAGTACTTTGAGTAATAAACTTGATGTGCCTTTTGATCCAATAAGAATGGTTCATTTACTGCGAGAACACTTTTACAGTTGAGTAGAACATACGTATGAGCTCTGTGATGTTCATCATCCGAAAGCCAGCATTCATAAACTCCACCAAAACCAAGCTCTGGATGGTTGAAAACAGATAATTGATTGTCGATTTCATCAATATTCCTCTCATTCCGTCACATTCGGTTGTGTTTTGAAGGATACTCAGATTCAAAATAATGGGAGCAGAAAAAAGATATTTCCTCTTGCAAATAAGCTTCTGCAATAGATCCTTCAACAGATGCTTTGTTACGTACTTTTCTTTTCAATTTTTGCATGCATCTTTCAAATGGGTACATCCATGTAAACTGTATTGGACCTCCACATTTGGCTTCATATGGAAAATGTAACATCAAATGTTCCATTGAGTCGAAGAAAGATGGCGGAAATATTTTTTCCAGTTTATATATAATTACAACAACATCTTCTTCAAGTTTGCATAGAGCATCATAATCTGCTGTAGCCGCACAAATTTCCCGAAAAAAATGAGACATGTCTGTTATGGAATCCCAAATCACATAATTCAACAGACCTTTTAATCCAATGGATAGAAGTCTTTCCATTATAACATGACAATCATGACTTTTTAATCCAGTAATATGACCATTCTTTACACATCTACCCAAATTGGAAGCACAACCATCTGGAAGTCTCAAATCTGCAATCCACTGACAAAATAATAAACGGTTTTCTTTAGACAGTGTATAAGATACTTTTGGTTTCAGTAACCTTTTTGTTCTGGCATTCTCAAACAGTTCCAGTTCTGGACACCTGCAAATTTGGGCAAGATCTAAACGTGCATTTACATTGTCTTTCCTCTTTCCTGGCTTATCCAAAACTGTATGAAACAAATTATCAAAATAGTTCTTCTCAATGTGCACGACATCTAACATGTGTCGGACTAACAAATCAGACCAATATGGAAAATCCCAAAATATTCTACATTTAATCCAATTGTGTTCTTTCCCAAAACCAGAAATTTTCTGTTGGTTTATTATGGGACCAAAAGTGATGGGAGGTAATGAAAATACAACTGATTTTAACTCCAAACCTGATAGCATTTTTGGAGGTCCATCCCTTTCAATTGTTCCTTTCCTAAAATGAGATCTGTTTCTGCGAAAAGGATGATCAGCTGGAAGAAATCTGCGATGACAGTCAAAATAACAAGGTTTCTTTCCATGAATGAGCATAAATGCTTTGTTCTCTCCCATACAGTAAGGACATGATTTCTGACCATGTGTACTCCATCCAGATAACATCCCATAAGCCGGGAAGTCACTAATTGTCCACATCAATGCTGCTCTCAGTATGAAATTTTGTTTCGTTGCAACATCATATGTACTGACATCAGTACTCCACAATAAACTTAATTCATCAATCAATGGTTTCAAATAAACATCAATATTTTTCTTCGGATGTCCTGGAATTAGTAAAGTCAAAAAGATATATGGCTCCTTCATCAACATCCATGGAGGTAAATTGTATGGAGTTAAAAAAACAGGCCAACATGAATATTGACTACCATAAGATCCGAACGGACAGAAACCATCAGTGGAAAGGCCCAGTCGAACATTTCTAGATTCTAAAGCAAAGGATGGATGCACTCTATCAAAATGTTTCCATGAATCACCATCGGCTGGATGCTTCAAGATTTTATCGGTTGAAATATTCTATTTATGCCATGACATCATTGTCGCTGTATTCTTAGACATGAATAAACGTTGAAGTCTGTATGTAAGCGGAAAATATCTCAACTGTTTTACAGGAATCAAACCAGACTTCTCAGGTTTTCCTTCTTTATATCTCAGTTTCCCACATGTGGGACAACTATCCAACGACTCATTTTCCCCAAAATATAAAATGCAGTCATTTGAACATGCATGAATCTTCTGACAAGTAAGTCCCAAATTTCGAACCAGCCTCTTACTCTCATAGTAATTTGCAGGAAAAACATTTCCTTCGAGTAATAGTGTTTTAAGCAAAGAAAATATCTGGTCAAAACAGGTGTTTGACATTCCGTTATCTGATTTGATAGCCATAAATTTTACAACTGCTTCTACTTTTCTCATCTTGCAGCTAGGATATAATGCATCCTCAGCAGACCTCAACAAATCATAAAATTCAGACGGTGCCAACTCAGGATTTGAAGCTATATCAGCCGGAGTTTCTGTATGTTGAACAGATGAACCTGCAACATCATGTACTAAATCTTGAAACCGAGATGGATCCGGAATCAAGTTGGTATCACCTGCTCTGAAACTGCGTTCACCGTGTTGATACCAAAAAACTTAATCTGGTTGAAAACCAAAACGCAAGAGATGTCCCCCCACTTTGTCAAACGTGTCAAACGTTCTCAATTCACATTTTCTACAAGGGAATTTTATTTTTCCTTCTGAAACAAATTCTGGATTTGATGCCGCAATTGATAAAAAAAGTCTCCACACCCTCTACATATACTGGATTTAAACCTGAACCGTTTGGATTTCTACGTTGATTTATCCATATACGGTCACCTAATAATGATTGTGGATGACCTCGTTGTTCCATATTTTTCTATAAAATATAAAAGAATTACTGGTTTTGAATAATTTTTTAGAAAAAACACTCAAGCAAGGAAAATTATAGAGTTTACATCATACACGATTGACGCAAACTTTTTATTGAGATAGACCTAAAAATTGACCCTTTAAGAATTGAATATGTTGAGAATAAAGCAAAACCTGTTACAAATATTGATAATTTTAATATTATATAAATTTTTTATTATTTTCATAGTACTAATATTATTTTTTCATAAATATTAATTATATAATAATAACATTATTACATTATTAATATATTTTATTATTAATATTAAAATAATATAATTTTCTATATTATATACAATTCTCCTTTCATCTGTGTGTTTAACATTCTGTCTCCACATGTAATATTTTCATTCACTTTCACCTCTCTATTAGTGAGCAGGTTGATAATTTTGAAAAAGAATGCAAATATTACATGTGGAGACAGAAAACACACAGATGAAAGGAAAATTGTATATAATATAGAAAATTATATTATTTTAATATTAATAATAAAATATACTAATAATTTAATAATGTTATTATTCCTAATTATTGGTAATTATTACTAATTATTGGTAATTATTACTAATTATTGGTAATTATTACTAATTATTGGTAATTATTCCTAATTATTGGTAATTATTGGTAATTAATGGTAATTATTTCTAATTATTGGTAATTATTCCTAATTATTGGTAATTATTTATATAATTACCAATAATTAGGAATAATAACATTATTACATTATTAGTATATTTTATTATTAATATTAAAATAATATAATTTTCTATATTATATACAATTCTCCTTTTATCTGTGTGTTTTCTGTCTCCACATACAAATATTACATGTGGAGACAGAAAACACACAGATGAAGGGAGAATTGTATATAATATAAAAACTTATATTATTTTAATATTAATAAAAAAAATATACTAATAATGTAATAATGTTATTATTCCTAATTATTGATAATTATTCCTAATTATTGGTAATTCTTACTAATTATTGATAATTATTACTAATTATTGGTAATCATTACGAATCATTACTAATTATTGGTAATTATTCCAAATTATTGGTAATTATTCCTAATTATTGGTAATTATTGGTAATTATTGTTAATTATTGGTAATTATTGGTAAGTATTGGTAATTATTGGTAATTATTGGTAATTATTGGTAATTATTGGTAATTATTGGTGATTATTGGTAATTATTGCTAATTATTGCTAATTATTCCTAATTTATGGTAATTATTCCTAATTAGTGGTAATTATTCCTAATTATTGGTAATTATTACTAATTATTGGTAATTATTAATAATTATTACTAATTATTACTAATTATTGGTAATTATTACTAATTATTGGTAATTATTCCTAATTATTGGTAATTATTGGTAATTATTACTAATTGTTGGTAATTATTATTAATTATTACTAATTATTGGTAATTATTATTAATTATTACTAACTAATGGTAATTATTAGTAATTATTACTAACTATTGGTAATTATTACTAATTATTGGTAATTATTACTAACTATTGGTAATTATTACTAATTATTGGTAATTATTACTAATTATTGTTAATTATTACTAATTATTGGTAATTATTACTAATTATTACTAATTATTACTAATTATTGGTAATTATTACTAATTATTACGAATTATTGGTAATTATTATTAATTATTACTAATTATTGGTAATTATTATTAATTATTACTAATTAGTGGTAATTATTGGTAATTATTACTAATTATTTCCAATTATTACTAATTATTGGTAATTATTGGTAATTATTTGTAATTATTGGTAATTATTACTAATTATGGGTAATTATTACTAATTATTACTAATTATCGGTAATTATTACTAATTATCGGTAATTATTACTAATTATGGATAATTATTTTTAATTATTACTAATTATTGATAATTATTTGTAATTATTACTAATTATTGGTAATTATTACTAATTATTGCTAATTATCGATAATTATTACTAATTATTACTAATTATTGATAATTATTTGTAATTATTACTAATTATTGGTAATTATTACTAATTGTTGCTAATTATTGGTAATTATTACTAATTATTGGTAATTATTGGTAATTATTGGTAATTATTTGTAATTATTACTAATTATTGGTAATTATTACTAATTATTGATAATTATTGGTAATTATTACTAATTATTACTAATTATTGGTAATTATTGCTAATTATTGTTAAATTATTAGTAATTATTACTAATTATTGGTAATTCATGGTAATTATTGGAAATTATTACTAATTATAGTTAATTATTGGTAATTAATACTAATTATGGATAATTATTGGTAATTAATACTAATTATTGATAATTATTTGTAATTATTACTAATTATTGGTAATTATTACTAATTATGGCTAAATATTGGTAATTATTGGTAATTATTGCTAATTATTGGTAATTATTGGTAATTATTAGTAATTATTCCTGATTATTAGTAATTATTACTAATTATTACTAATTATTACTAATTATTACTAATTATTACTAATTATTACTAATTATTACTAATTATTACTAATTGTTACTAATTATTACTAATTGTTACTAATTATTACTAATTGTTACTAATTATTACTAATTATTACTAATTATTGGTAATTATTACTAATTATTACGAATTATTGGTAATTATTGGAAATTATTACTAATTATTGTAATTATTACGAATTATTTGTAATTATTACTAATTATTACTAATTATTGGTAATTATTGGTAATTATTACTAATTATTGGTAATTATTGGTAATTATTACTAATTATTGATAATTATTGGTAATTATTACTAATTATTCCTAATTATTGATATTTATTACTAATTATTCCTAATTATTGATATTTATTACTAATTATTAGCATTTATTCTTAATTATTGGAAATTATTACTAATTATTCCTAAGTACCATTAACTATGAACAAGGAATACTAATAATTTAAATTTATTAAGTAACAAAACAATGTAAACATAATTAAATTACAACTAATTAAGAATAATTGAAACTAATAAAAAATTTAAAATAAATATTAAATTAAAAAGAACATAAATACCTTTAAAATTGATCTGAGGTTGATCCCTGATCGTTGTTGAAAACTTCAATATCAACTCCGGAAAAAAAAAATTAAACTGAAGAAATGCTGAAATCTAAAAATAGAATTTTGAGAGAAGGAGAAGATTGAGTTTGAGAATGAATGAAAAAAACGGATGGGGGTATTTATAGGTTAGATCATTTGTGACGGGTCTATTTGCGACGGGTATCCCGTCGCAACTATCTTAGCCCTCATTTATTACGGTCAACGGTTAAATAGTTATTCGCGACGGGTCCCGTCGCGAATAATAACCTGCCGACATACTATTTGCGACGGGGGTAGATTCTCATCGCAAATAGCTTTTACCTCCGCCGATTATTTGCGACGGGGTAGATTCCCGTCGCAAATATCTTTTACCACCGCCGCTTATTTACGACGGGCGATAACTGCCCGTCGCAAATAACTTTCCCGCGATTTAGCGCGCAAAGCGCGCCAGTCCTTTTGCGACGGGGGAAGCTAACCCGTCGCAAATAAGTAGTTATTTGCGACGGGTCAATTCCCCCGTTGCAAATAAGTTTCTAACGGGACTATTTGTGACGGGATTTATCCCCGTCGCAAATACCCATTTTTCCCATAGTGGTGTGGATGTAAGTTTCCACATACTTGGACTAGTAGTTACTGTATGGATCGGGGCATAACTCAGACATCCATAAACAGTCTAAATAAACCTATAAGATCAAGAAATAGGTTACATGCCCTATATCCCAATATAGTGAGAGATATTATGAAACAACACTCAGGATGGCGATTAAGCTATCATAGAAACTCTCTGATCACAAAACATGGTGCGTAAATTTGATCACCCATTTAGTATCGCTAGTGTGAGACTCCATGAACTCAACACCCGATGTAATGGATCATGACACCACCATAATCACATAACCCTTATCATCGTACACATCCTATATAAAGTCATAATCATATTTATAGTAAATAGCCATTAGGAAATACCTCTCATGCCATTCATTCATCAAGACCATATAAAGGCATCATCATATTTATAATACAATCCATGAGCCAATAACTCTCATTATCTTCATTTAATAATCCCGATATAACAAGGGTGTTCCATTTATTATAATTCAAATTAAGAATGTACTTAAGAAAACAATAACCATCATTGCCTTACCACACTTTATATTTCATTTATTTTAAAACATTTAATTCATTCAAGGAAGAAAACCATCTAGAACATTCCATTTAATTTAATACAAAACACTTAAGTCGTGCTTATTTCAATTAAAACAAGAGGCATGGTCATTCCATTTCATTTGACCCATTTAATACAATCAGGGAAAAAAATACGTCATGAATAAACCGTTTAAATTAACACATGCCAGTGAATCCATCAAAACATGGAAATTCATTTATTAAGGAACTATGAACAATTGGTGATCTACCCACTTGGTAAAATCAGTTTACAAATCAATTCAAGACCTTAGGAGGAGCTTGGTTCTTTATTCATTCAATTTAATATGGTCTAAGAACTTAGAAGGTGTTATAGTTCATGAACCATTTACTATATAGAGGGACAACCCCCTATTTAAGAATAAAATAAAGGTAGAGTCTTAAACATTCCATTTAACTAACCAAAGAAAAAGATTGAAGAAGCACTAATTCCATAAGGCCATTCAAGAATTAAAAAACCAAATCACTACTTTTTAGTTTGGAAGACAACACACCTCATTTGAGGGGGTTTATTTTAAAATAATGACATTGTTCTTTAAACAATTCATTTAGCCCAATATAAATCACATTTCAATATTATAACCCAATTAATCAAAATAGGCATTTAATAATGCTACCCCACATAGAAATTTAAATTATAAAGGTTCATCATGCACTTATTATGGTTCATTGATAATTGGGCCTTCGATTACAAAGGATAATCCATTTAATATCAATGTCGAATGCTAGACAGCATTTCAGGCATTCAAAAAAAAATTAATTAAAAAGGTCCATTCACATCATCACACCAAGGGGGTGTCCACAATAGGGGAAACCAACCTATAACTAAACAAATGAGGATCAATATGAATGTATTAAGGTATAAAAAGCAATTTTATATGAAGAAAAAACATTTTAAATAATGTGTAGTAAAGTCCAACATGGGGTGGAACTGCGCAATTCAAAAAATAGAGAAAATTTGAAAAATAAGTCATAGAACACCTACCTCATGCTTAGGAAATATCACTCATCCAATACCAAGCTCTTATTTGATCCAGTTTCAAAGAAATTTGAGAATTTGAACTTTCCCCTAAAAATAGGGAAAATGAGATCGCACTAAAATAATCCAGCTGAAAGAATATTAAATGAAGAAAGATTCAAAAGGACTCTAGAGATTACTAATGTGTATCCATAGATACTAGAGACACATGATTTTTATGATGGACCTATGAGTTATCTCTGTGACTTGGTTAGAGAGGAAGAGGATCCAAAGGCACCTGGGAGGAGCCTCACGTAGGTGATGGAGGATGAGGAAATGATAAATGAGGTTTTAACCACCTTAAGCGTTAAAAAGTAATTTTACCCCCCAAAACCAAGTCTCGCAATTTAGCCGCATGGCTTGGCCAAACCGTATGGCACCCCCTTCTTAAGAAACCACCTCGCATGTTTTGTGTCACACAGTTACCCTAACCATGCACCAACAGTATTATGAATAGTGATTAGGTACTACCTGAGTGGCACTAATCGTGTGGCTTGGGTGCACGGTTTGGTAAACTGTGTGCATCCCATGTGGGGAGATTTTTCCCCCTTACCTCAGCTTCATGGTTTCCTATTGAGGGTCATATGGTTTCATACAAACTGTGTGCCCTCTTCAGAGCACCCAAACCTTTGATTTTTGGGACCCAGTATTTCTAAAACTCGAATAGACACTCAGGGAACCTATCATAACTTTACCCAAGTCCAAAAACAACACATTTAAGTGTTCAAACTCTCATAATTGTGTTCTAAATCTTGGTTTAAGAAACTACCCATCCAATAAATCCAAAAATTCAAATTCCTTTAGATTTTCATCTTTTTAAAAAACATGGTTCATTACAACATTATTATTCCAACAGTAATGTTACCATTCCAATGATCATATTTCTAACTATCATAAGGTTTTACTACTTCTTATAAATACCTCTTATTCCATTTATCATTCACTTTAATTTTCTCCCAAGGTTATATATACTTTCATATTTTAAATGAATATTTTATTATTAGTATTATGTTTTATTTCTACATCTTTGTTCATGATAAGGGTCATTCTATTCGATCAAGCAGATCAAAAATTTCATATTATTATTATCTTATTTTCTATTTAATTTCTCTCTATAATATTTTTCATTCTTATTAGTTTTATTTCTTAATAAAGTATCACTTTTTTTATGAGAATTATGTTTTTATTGGGTTCTCTATGTGATGTATGTGATTTATATTACACGACCTAATTATAAGAAGGAAATTTTCATTAGTAAAATTATAGTTTGTTACATTATCCCCCCTTATGAAATTTTACCCTTGAAATTTAGTTCTATATACTAAGGTGAAAAAAAGTTTGGGTACTTCTCCTTCATTGATTCCTCTAGTTCTCATGTTGCCTCTTCATATTTATGGTTCATCCTTTGTAATTGGACTAGGTGAGTAGTATTTCTGTGTAGAACTTTATCTCTATAGTCCAGGATATTCATCAGCTTCTCCTCATAAGAGGAATCCTTTTCCATCTGTACCACCTCTAAATTTTGTACATGTGTTGGATTTGGAACGTACTTCCTCGGGAGGGATATCTAGGGTAAATCAATTAATTGATACATGGTTGCTGGAAGTGCTATTCTATAGGCCACATCTCCAACACAGTCAAGAATATTTAAGGGGATGATGCACCTGAGAATTTTCTTTTCATTCTTCCTAAATCTCATAAAATCTCTTCCTTAGAGATATGCATAGGAATACCTTATCACCAACCGCAAACTATAAGTCTAATCGATGAGTATTTTCATAGATATTTTGTTAATTATGGGATACCATGATGTTATGTTGAATTATTTTTACCTTTTATACCATTTCTTTGACCATTTTATATCCTAGTAGAATATACCAACTTCATCCCATCATATAGGTATTCCACATTTTTTTCATAAAGGGATTCATATATGGCCATTTGGATGCTTGAGTGGAAACTATTATTGTAAGAGAACTCGACCATAGGTAGATATTGGTCGCATCCTCCTTTTAAGTCCATAGAACAATCTCTCAACATGTCTTCTAGTTTCAATATACTTATCTCATATTGTCCATTAGTTTGAGGATGATAATATGCACTAAAGTTCAGCTCACTCTTTAGATAATGTTAGAGGCTTTTCCAGAACATGAATGTGATTCTTGGATCATGATAGGATATTATAAGTAATGGTACTTTGTGAAGCCTCACCATTTCTATGATGTATATCCGTGAAAGTTGTTCAAGTGAGAAGGTCTCCTAAATAGTGATATAGTGATACATCTATGTAAGACGATCTATAACAACCCATATTTCATTATTTCCTATGGATGTCTTTGGATATCCAGTGACAAAGTCAGTAGTGATATTTTCCCATTTCAAGGTAGGTATGGGTAATGGTTGCATCACCCCCCTTATATTTTTTCCTTTCAACCATTACTTGTTGATATATCCAACAATTTTATGTATATTTAGTGATCTTCTTCTTTATATTGTCCCACCAATAGTTCTCTTTGAGGTCTCAATTCTTCTTTGTAATTCATGGGTGAATAAAGAAGGTTGATTTATGTCTATAAATTAGAATATCTTTCTTAATCTCAAGATTTTTTTGAACAAAAAGTCATGACTCAAATCTTACAACTCATTCATCATCAATTTAAAACTTTTAGGATTTCCCCTTACTTATAGCTTCCACTTTTTTATAAATTTTCACATCATTTATTTGAGGGTCTTTTATTTTCTAGATAGGGGAAGGTTGAGAAAAAATTTGAGAAAGGATTGATGAAGTTCCTTCCTTAATTATTCCCATGTCCATCCTTTTCAAGTATAATAATATTGAATCTTTTTCAATTCTCATAATTGGTAAAGTTACAAGAATATTTACACTTAGAGAATCAGCCACTTTATTCTCTTTACTAGGATGGTAATGGATTGAGTATTCATGATCCTTTATATGATATAACCATATTTTTTGGTGCATATTAATCTTATTCTATGTGAATATATATTTGGGGATATTGTGATCAGTATATATCTCACACGTCTCCCCGTATTGATAATGCTTCTATATTTTCAATTTGAAGATAACAACCGCCAACACCATATCATGCATGGGATATTTAGTATCATGAAATTTCAACTTACTTGAGGCATAGGCTATATCTTTATCATTTTTCATCACTACAAATCCTAATATCTTCTTTGAATAATCACATTATAGCACAAAGATATTCCCACTTATCAGTAGTGTGAATATTTGTGTGGTGATAATCCTCTTTTTCAACTCTCTGAAGTAGTCTTCACATTAACTAGTCCATAAAAACATTACCTATTTCAAGCCATATTGGTTAGTGGGTTTAAAAATCATTAGAAGATCCTCACAAATAATCGGTAATACCCATCTAGACAAATAAAACTATGTATCTCCATTACAGATGTTGGTCTGGTAAACTCCTCAATTTCCTTTGTTTTATAAGGTTCTATAGATATTCCATTATTGGTGATAACATGCCCCAAGAATGATACTTCTCCTTATAAATATCACATTTACTGTACTTTGCATAAATTTTCTCCCTCTATAAATTCTTTAGCACAATATTCAAATGCTCCACATGTTGCTCCTTAATCTTGGAGTATATCATAATATCATTGATAAATTACACCACAAATTTGTCGATGTAATCAATAAATAATTGATTCATTAAGTCCATGAATATTTTTGGAGCATTATTGAATCCAAATGGCATCACTATGAACACATAGTGTACATACCTTATTCTAAATGAAATCTTGGGAATGTCTTCCTTCCTCACCTTTAATTGGTGATATCCCAACTGAAGATACACCATAGAGAAATACTTGGCCCCACATAGTTGATAGAACAATTCATCTATATATGTTAATGGATAATTTTTCTTTATCATGATTTTGTTAATTTTATGATAGTCAATGTAGAAGTTCATCATTCCATCCTTCTTTTTTATGAATAGGAATGGTGTACCCCATGGTGAAGCACTTGGTCATAAAAACCCTTTTCTAGATTCTCTTGTAACTTCTTCTTTAGTTCCTCCAACTAAATAGTTTCCACCCCATAAGGATTATCTAATATAGGAAGAGATATAGGTATAAGATCAATTAAGAACTCAACCTCTCGTTTAAGAGGAAGGCCAAGAAAGTCTTTAGGGAACACGTCTGTGTAGTCCCTCCCAATGGGAATGTATTCAAGCATGATCATCTCCTTTGTCTCAATCGTTTGAGCTAGATATTCTTGATCATAAGGAAATAATATCCACAGTTGAGTTGATGATTCTGATGAAGATTCATCATCCTCCATACACTTGTACAAAATTAGAGGATACCTCTAGATGTGAAGAGTGATCTCCCTTTCTCAACATTTGATGTTGGGTTTATATAAACATATCTAATACATGACCAGTATAGAATAAAACTTTACTAAAATAAGTAATATGAGATTTTTTGTGAGGTTCAGTCCAAAAAACATTAATCGTGGTGGAGTTACATACTTTGGATTCAATAATTGACCCTTTTTCTATTCTCACTAATAACTCAACCTTTATATTTTGAGGTGATTTTTTAATAGTTTTACTAAACTTTAATTATATTAAAGATTTCATAGAACTAGGATCAAATAGTGTGTTCACTATTAATTAATGAATAACCATCATACCTATCAACACATCATTCTCATGCTCTACCTAAAAAGTAGTGATATCATATTCTCTTCCTTGTTTCCTTGGACATTGTTGTTGTTGATTTTCTCTAACAACCCTTGGATTAGGGAATTTGGTTTCATAATTACCATGTTCCATGAATTTATAGAACTTCATAATGGGTATAGAGTTCATTTGAACCTTCTTTTACACTTCCTAATTAGTGTGTTTCTTCATTTCAATTCAGAATTTATTATCTTGGTGCCCCTTTTTTCCACACTTAAATCACCTTTTGGTTCCCATTAGTTAGTTTCCAGAATACTTCTTCCCACACTTATGACAAGTGGGATTATTGGTTTTCTTTAAATCATGGGATTTGTATATTGATCCTCCCATATTAAACTCTATTTTCTTATTTTTATCTATGATCCCATGAGGCCACTGAGAGTCTCCAATATCCTTCTCAACCTTTAGTTCATATCATAGAATCTCTTCATAACTGTGAAAGTCTCGAATCACCAATGATTTTCGTAGACTTATCTTTAGTCCACTAAAGTAGAGATACACATTGATATCATTGTTTATAACAAAGATAAAGGAATATCTTTCAAGCATTGTAAATTTTCTCTCATACTCCCCAATGGAATAATTATCTTTCTGCTTTAGCCTGAGGAACTCCCTCTTCATATTTAGATGAGTAGGTCTGGGAAAATATTTATTAAGAAATATTTTCTCAAATGCTTTCCAATTCATGGAATAAATTTCCTATTTAGAAAAGTTTTTCTTTATAAGTTTCCACCACTAATCAGTTTCCTCATCAAAATGATAAACCTCCATCGTGACTTTCTCTTCTTCTAAGGACTGGAGGATAGATAATATCTTATCAATAGAGTTAATTCGTTGTTTTGTGATAAGGGGATCATAAGATCTACTAAATATAGGAGTCCTTTTTTCATATAAATTATTTCATCACAAATTGCTCTTTATTAGGAGAAATATGTAGTTACACATGGTCCATGTTATTATTTATAACTTAATTTAGTTTTTTTAGTACTTTCTAGAAGATTTTATCTCTCATTCCCATCATATTTGGAATTTCATTAGGTAAATTGTCACATTTCCTATCACATTTATTATTGGAATGAGTTCTACTATTTACATCCATTAATTAATTAAAATAAAATAAAATTAGGTGGCTTGAATAGTTAGTTAATAATAATATAAAAATGGAACTTTGAACAAAGAATGATAAACTTGTAAATGAAAAGTTTGTCCCAACTTGTGATTCCCTGTTATTTAATATAGGTTATACATGATGATAGAATTATCCATAGGGTTCTTAGTAAATTTTTCTAGTACAAATCCCAAAAATAATTATATCAATATCTGATACCAACTTTAATGACCCCATCCATTTACTCATATTATTGCCTGATTTTAAGCATAATTAATTGTCAAATACAAACCATGGATCATAAATTCTAGTTTCTTTGGAATAATAAGTACATAATTTGAAAACATGAAACTAAAATAAAACATAATTTAATTTATCTACATAAAAATATCCTAACTCCCTTTGAGCTCCTACCACTGCAATGGATAACCTAGGAAATACATGGAAAAAGGGATGAGCTAAAGATCCTAGTAAGGGAATAAACATAGGAATAAAGCATAGCATGTGGGTTATAAGGCATAACATGATGGAATAAAAAGGCATGAAACATGAATAAACATATATAATAATATAATATAGAACATGGGATCATGGGATCATGGAATCATAGGATTGTGGCAACAATATAAAATAGGACATAAATATTAGTCAAGGCTAACATCCAAGACCATATCACATGGAGGAAAAATTCCCATAATATATTAGGTTTATTCCCTAATCCCATACATGACATATTACGAGACCAAACATTACCCAATGTATTGGAGCACTATACGGGTGGACCCATCATAACATGTTCATGAATATGTGTTCCATATAAAGAATCAAACATAAGGAATAAACATAAGGATTACCCAAGGAAATAAATGGGTATCATAATTATGTAATAAGACTTAACCAAAGGTTGTATCATAATGGTATCCATGAAATAAGGTATTAAATAATTTCTAGAAAATAATAAAATAAAAATAAAAATATATCATGAATGATTATGTCCAGCTGAATTAAATACATGAAAAATAGTGTATAAGAAACATTGGAAATGAGCCTCTTTAGTGCGGTTTAAGGGAAAATATTAAAGAGTCTTTAAAGAGGAAAAAGGTATAGGTTTTTTTTTATAAAACTAGAAATTAAATAATATTTTTCTTCCTGATAAAATTAGTTATTTTAAAAAAATAATGGTGTCTTAAAATAAATTATGTAGTGTACTTGAAAATGAGTAATAAATGGATAAGATCTCTTTAATTGGGATTTCTTATCATAAGGAATTGGGAAGGGGACTTTTTAAAACAAGTATTTACCCATAAAAGAAGTATGAATGGATCTAGATACATAATTTTGGAATATATAGAAATAATTTAGAATAATTATTGAAACGCACGACCGATTGTCTCCTATCGACCGGTCAAAGTTACGGTGCTCTGCTAATGTGTATAGCAGCACTCGGGTCTAATCCTCGGCGATGATACTTTATAATAGTCGTTTGTTTTTAGTTGATTGTATTTTGATTAGGGGGGTTTATTTGCAGAGATTAATTGAAATGATTGATTGTATATAATTGATTTAAAAAATTGATAAATATTAGGATGAGTTCATAATTAGGTAGTTAAGCTTGTGATATCCTTGATCTTTGCTTTATATTGCATTTAAATTAACACCCACTTCACAAGTTGACGTCGATTAGAATTCCTAAGTGTTAAAGCTTTAATCCAAGCCTTAACTTAATTAGGATTTTAATATCAATCAGTACATGTTTATGGTAGTTTATTTATAGTTCCAATAATCAATTTAAACCACATTCTAAACAAAATATTTCATTAATCCATGACAAATTAAGTCCAACATACACAATGTTAAATTAACAAATACTCATCGAGCAAATACTCTCAATCACTTAACATCCCTAAATTATAACTCACCCCAATGAGATATTTACTCAGCCATTTGGTTTTTTAATATTCTGGTTATAATAATTATGATGATAAATTAAGAATAGAAGAAAAAGAAAGGGATTATAAAAGAGTGGTACGTCGAACACACACACACGAACAATGATGATAATTAAAAATGGATTTTTGATTGAATGAGGAAGTAAAATAAGGGAACGGGATTCAACTGAATTTAAACTATTTTAAGAAAATTAATATTAAACTACAGAAGGTGGAGAATAATAAGATATATTGAAGAAGAAACATGCATTAAAATAGAATTACAGACAAAGAGACTTACAAGATTACAAAAACGAAGAAAACAAAAGTAAGTGAAAACAAAGAGAGGAGGAAAGGTATCTAAAGTAAAAACATGAGTATTTCAGGTCCTCCAAAGCCTTTGTAAAGGCTTTGGTCGTTCCAATATGTTATCCTCTCTTCTGAAATTCCAACCCTTTTGAAAGGAGAGGATGGGATGTATTTATAGCCCAAGGTGGTGGACTGTTTACATTCCAGAAATACCCCTCCACTTGGCTCGCCAATATGTACATCACGAAATCCGAATCTCGAGCAATATACTTCTTCACAGTTGTAGATAATAAAGTTGGACGACTAATCTCAAAATTTGGAGTCATTTGGACTTAAGGATAAAAAGTTATGGCCAGTTGATTAAACAAAGTAAAACTGTCCATTTCAATCCAGTATTTTTGAAGTCCAGAATGTGAAAGGGTTTTTGAATATGAATATGCCTTCAAATCCGAATGGGTTATTCAAAAAAGTCGGCCTCCTAAATCTCATATTTCACAATGAAAAATCTCAGCTCTATTTGATGCTTACATCATGAGATATGTCATGAATACTATACTGATTTTAATTCTCATCCAGAATGGTGGGCTATAATTCAAAGCTTCGTTTGGGCCCCTTGTACTTAGATTTGGACCTTGAAATTTTTATCCAAGATTACATGTAGTGTCCCCCAAATTATTGTGGAGATTTAATGTTTTTTTACTTCTGGATTGAGCCCAGTAAATCAATATTCAAGGCTGGTCCAGTTTGTTCACAGATTCTTTGGGCTTTTTTGTGAGGACCATATGACCCTTCAAATGGAATAATTGGATCATGGTACCTTCTAATGAAATGTTTTATATTTAAATTAGAATCCTAAAAAACAATAATCACACAATTAGGATGAGTATAGTGATATTTATTATTAAAACATTAAACTGACTCAATTGGACTACTTCTAAAAATGCTCAAAAATTATACATAATATTAAAACATTAATATTTCACACAAATTATGCACATTTCATATAAAATAAGTAAAGGGAGTATATAATAAGTCATGAAAATATTAATAACATCAACTCCCCCACACTTAGTTTTGTGCATGTCCTCATGTGAAACAAATATAAAAACATGACAAAATCATTTTTACTCATCAACAGATATTAAAATTTTGTTTTCTCCAATCAGGGGAGGTTTAGACTATTTCACTCATCCATTTTGAAATCCACCACAAGTTTTTACTGAAACAATGTTCCAAAACTAATTCATTTTTTCATGCTCAAATTTAGAAATGGAAAATGTGGACACTCAAAACTCACACCTCTCAAGATGATAAAATTTATTTGTGGAGGTTCACTCTTTCACCAACCAAAAGTGAAAATATTAGAGTTTGAAAAGATCTCTCAGCTTACAATCCCTATCCAAAGTGAACAAGAATCAAGAGGTCTTTATAATGGGTTTTTCTGTGGCTATGGGATGGTAGGAATATAATGTCCAAGAGAGAGAATTAGGGGGTTAAAATACCAACATAGAAAAAGCAATGCACATTTTTTTTTGAAATAAAACATGGAAGGAAATGAAAACACATATTTACAAGGGAATTATTGTGTGAAGAAAGACACAATATAGGAATAAAATATGAAGGTAATGAGAAGATGAAATATTTACAAAACATAGAACTTCTCCCAATAAGAATATAATGCAAGTGTTCTTTTTTTTCTTCTCCTTTTTTTCTTTGTTTTTTCGAAAGTTGAACTTGGAAAAGATCTCACACTCATAACCCAACCCATGATTGATCTCCTCACGACAATAATTGTAATAGTTATAACAAGATCAAATGTTGAGGAAGATTTATTTTTGACCTACCCAAGACAGAACCCATTTTTTCATTTTTTTCATTTTTTTTGTTGATTTTTTTTCATCTTTTTTTTTTGAACACTTGTCAATAACATTTACAAAATTACATAAATGGAAGTTCATTACATTACCCAAAACACACTTAATGACAACCTCTCCCCCCACACTGAAATGGATGCTTGTTCTCAAGCATATGATAACTCGTTGAAAATCAATAATAGGGTACCCAAACAATGAAATCCATTACCCCCACACTTAAATTTCAAAAAAAAAATATGCAATGAAAATCCATGTTGATATTGGGTGGGAAAAGGTATTGGGATTGTAATTTGGCTATAAAAGAAAAGGTTTTCATAGGCTTGAATGGGATTTCAAAAGGAGGATTAATGTAAGGGAAATTGGAGGCTATTTGGCTATTGTGATTCTCATGTGGTTCAGAAAATGCCTCTATCATATTAATACACACTAAGGTAGTAAATTCAGCTCAAAGGTCCACAAACTCAAGACTCACAAATGGTGGTAAAAAAACACATTTTTAAAAGATGGCCATAGGTGGCCTTGGCATGAAAACAAATGTTGTTCCTCACGATTCGGGAAAAGAATTTTCCAAATAAAAAAATTGAGCATTCAAAATTTTTTAATTTTGACACAAAAGTCTTTATCCAAAGTCATGATGAAAATACAAAATTTTTGAGATGAAAACATGTCTGTTAGCTCCCCAAAATGGTTGGAAAAAATTTCAAAACTCGATGGTGAGTAAGCATGACTCTCTAATTTTTTTGTGTATTTTTTTAAAGTTATTGTTTCCTTGGTTTTTTTAGTTTTTTAGGTTTTTATATTTTTTTGTTTTTTTATAAAGATACAGCTACAAAAAAGATAAAGTGAAAAAGAAAGGTTTTGAAAAAGAAAGTGGTAAAAAAATTAAAGAGAGGGGAAAAAGAAGAAAGAGGAAGAGATAGGAAGAGATAGAGAGAGTTAAAGGGAAAGAGGTGCCCCCTGGTTTGGATTTGGCGAGTCGCCTTCTCTATCTAGTGATAGGTGGGATAGAGAAGTTGGGGAGCCAGTGGAAGTCGATGTTGATCCAGGATTGTTCACCCTTTCATGGTGATGCTTTAACTGATGTCTATTAACCGTGAATTTCCTTTTGGAAGAGGGGTCTTGGACTTGCACTGCACCAAATGGGTAAACGTTAGTAATAACAAAAGGACCTTCCCAACGAGAATTAAGCTTACCTGGGTGAAGCCAAAATCAAGAATTGAAGAGAATTACCTTTTCACCTTCATGAAATACCTTTCTCAGGATGTGTTTATCATGGAGTGCCTTGGATTTTTCTTTGTAGAGATTAGAATTCTCATAAGAATCAAGTCGAAGATCCTCCAGTTCAGCCAATTGAAACAGTCTTTCTTCACCAGATTTTTCACAATCAAAATTACAGGTTTTCACAGCCCAAAAAGTCTTATGTTGGATTTCAACTGGTAAGTGACACGCTTTAACAAAAACTAGCCTAAAAAAGACATCCCAATGGGTGTTTTATAGGCAGTTCGATAAGCACAAAGGGCTTCACCAAGTCTCTCAAGCCAGTCTTTTCTGGTGGGCTTAACAATTCTATCAAGTACCCTTTTCAATTCTCTATTAGAGAGTTCAGCCATGCCATTTGTTTGAGGGTGATATGCAGTTGAAGTTTTATGTGCAACCCCATTCTTTTTCAGAAGAGCTTCCATGGTTCTATTACAAAAATGGGTTCCTAAGTCACTGATCAAGGCACGTGGTGTGCCAAATATTTGGAAGATGTGGGTCTTTAGGAACTCACTAGTAGTATGAGCATCATCCTTCCTAGCAGGTTTGGCCTTAACCCACCTTGAAACATAATTGACCACAAGAATAATGTATGAGAATCCATTGGAAGGGGGAAATGGTCTCATGAAATCGATGCCCCAAACATAGAAGATTTCAAAAAAGATTAAAGGATTTTGGGGAATTTCATTTCTTTTGGAGATTGTGCTGAAGTTTTTGCAAGTGGGACATGATTGAAAGAACTCATGTGGGTCCTTGAAGAGTAAAGGCCAGAAGAATCCATAGTCTAGGACCTTTCGGGAGGTCCTTTGTGGTCCAAAGTGGCCACCTTCGGGAAGTGAGTGATAGAATTATAAGATGGAAGAATGCTCATTTTCTTCAAAACATCTCCTAATTACCATGTCTGCCCCAGTTTTGCAAAGTTTATTTTCTTCCCAAAAATAGTATTTTGAATCACTTTTCAACTTCATTTTTTTTGCATTTGAAAAAATTTCAGTAAAAACACCAGAAACCAAGTAATTTACAATTGGGGCATACCATGGTATTTTTGGAGTGAGATATGAAAGGTGCTCAGTGGGGAATTTAGGATCAATGATTTCATATTGATAAGAATTAGAAATTCTACACAATTGATCAGCCACAAGGTTTTCTTTTCCTGGTCTATCTTTTATTTCAAGGTAAAATTCTTGTAGCATTAGGATCCATCTTATTAGCCTCAGTTTGGAATAACTTTTCTTGAGTAGGAACTTTATAGAAGAATGGTCTATGAAGATGATGATTTTGGCACCTAAGAGATAGAACCGGAATTTATCTAAGGCAAAAATCACTACTAAAAGTTCCTTTTCAGTGACAGTGTATTGATATTGAGTTTCATCCAATGTTTTGAGGCATAATAGATGACATGAGGAATTCTTTCTCTTCTTTGACCAAGAACAGCCCCAACAGCTCTATCAGAAGCATCACACATCAACTCAAAGGGTAATAACCAATCTGGTGGTTGTATTATTGGGGTAGATGTTAGAGCAGTTTTGAGTTCAACAAAGGCTCTCTTGCAAACCTCATCGAAATGGAAAGTGACATCATTTTGGAGAAAACGAGTGAGTGGGAGGGAAATTTTACTGAAGTTATGGATGAATCTCTGATAGAAACCAGTATGACCGAGAAATGAATGGATGTCTCGAATAGAGTTGGGTTCAGGAAGTGATTGGATCACTTCAATTTTGGCAGGATCAACTTCAATACCATATTTTGAAACTATGTTCCCTAGAACAATCCCATTTTCAACCATGAAGTGACATTTTTCAAAATTTAACACAAGGTTACACTTGACACACTTTTGGAGGACAAGAGAGAGTGAATTCAAACAAGATTCAAATGACTCACCATAAATGGTGAAGTCATCCATGAAGACTTCCATGTAGTGTTCAATGAATTCAGAAAAGATACTCATCATACACCTCTAGAATGTTGTATGAGCATTGCAAAGTCCAAAAGGCATTCTTCTATATGAATATGTTCCAAAGGGTCATGTGAAAGTAGTCCTTTCTTGGTCCTGAGGTGAGATTGGGATTTGAAAATAGTCGTTGTATCCATCAAGGAAGAAATAGTGTGACTTTCCGGCTAATCTTTCTATCATTTGATCAAGGAATGGAAGAGGGTAGTGATCTTTTCATGTTTCATCATTCAATTTTCGATAATCGATGAATACACGCCATTTGCTCTTCACTTGAGTTGTGACTACCTCTCCATGTTCATTTGTGACAACAGTTATCCCACCCTTCTTAGGTACAACTTGAATTGGACTAGCCCATTAACTATCAGAAATTGGGAAGATAATACCAGCTTGAAGAAGCTCAGTGATCTCTTCCCTAACTACCTCAAAGATGAGTGGATTGAGTCTTCTTTGTGGTTGTCTAATTGGTTTGGATGATTCCTCAAGATGGATGTGATGCATGAAAAGGGCAGGGTTGATTCCTGATATGTCATCTAGGGTCCAACCTAAGGCCTTTTTGTTTTCCTCTAACACCTGAACAAGTTTGGACTCCTCGGTTTTAGTAAGCGTGGCAGAGATAATGACAGGATATGAGTGATCATAGAAGAGGAATGCATATTTTAGGTGTGCAAGAAGGGGTTTTAGATTAGTCTCATCTTTTATTTGTGGGTTAGACATCTCTGGAATGGATGAAGGGAGTTCAGTTGCTTCAGATTCATTCTCCTTAATACTGTCCAATGTGGAGGATTAGATATCAGAGTTGATGTGGGATTCAATATAGTTTTCAAGTTCTTCTAGATTGATGGAGTCTATGAATGAGAGGTCCACATCAACTTCACCATTTATGACTTGGTTAATCATGGTGAAGATTTCACAAGATCCTTTGTCATTATAACATGATGAACATGGGGGATTGGGGTTAAATTGAATCTTAGAAGTGTCCTCAGAAGCATGGATTGAGAATGCAGAGTGATCCTTAGATGGGTATCGCATGACTTGGAAAATGTTGAACTTGACCAGTTGGTCACCGAATTCCATGGATAGGATGCCTGAATGGACATCAATCTTGGTTCTCACAGTCATGAGGAATGGTCTTCCTAGAATTAGGGGAGATAGAGAAGAGTTCATCTCACCTTCCATGTCAAGGACATAGAAATCGGCAGGGAAGATAAGATCATTGACTCAAACAAGGACATCCTCAATTATTCCCTCAAGACTGGCTGTTTTTCGATTAGATAACTGAATGACAACACACATTGGGTGCAAGGGACCTAGACCAAGGTTTGAGAATATGGATTTGGGTATGACATTAATTGAGGCTCCAAGGTCTATGGGTGCATCATCAAATGTGGAACTTCCAATTTGGCATGGAACCATAAAGGTACCTAGATCTTTGCACTTAATGGGTATGGACTGCTGGGTGGAAACATTTTCAAAGGTCCTAAGTTTCCTCTTATGGGTACACAACTCCTTGAGAAACTTGGCATACTTAGAAATATGTTTTATGGAATCTAATAGGGGAATGTTGACTTCAACACGTCTAAACATGTCAAGCATTTCAGGATCAGGTTCAAAGGACTTCCTTGTCTTAGAAACAACTTGAGGAAAAGGAATTGGGTTCCTAAGTGGAATGGAAGGAGGTGATGGAATGGATTCAGATTCCTTTTCAATTTTCTTTTTCTTTTCATTTTCTAGGTCAACATTCAAAGGAGGGTTTGAGGATTATCTTGAGGCATATCAAGTTTCTTTCCTGATCTAAGTGTAATTTCACTTACATTACCCTTGGGGTTGGGTAATGGTTGAGCTAGGAGTTGGGAAGAATTTGATTTTTGTTGCTGGCTCAGGTGGGATGCAAGTTGACCTATTTGAGTTTCAATGTTTTTAAGGCTAGAACGGGTGAAGGAGGCAAGATTTTCCACTACACTTTCCCATGGTTGCTTAGAAGAAGAGCCTTGTCCCTGGTTGGGATTGCCTTGATTTTGGTTCTTGGGAAATCGATTGTATTGGTTTTGGAATTGGGAAGGCTCACTAGGATAATGGAATCCAGGAGGAGGATTGTTCCTTTGAGGTTGAGAAACAAAAGGATAAGGTTGATGGAAGTTACCACCACCTTGACCATATTGGAATTGGTTTGGGTTTTGAGGATTGAATTGAGGGGGGGTGAGACATGGGGTTACCATACCTCAATCCTTGGTTAAAGTTAGAGGAGAAGTGCTCAGAGTGAGGTTGGTTGAAGTTTCTAACAAACTGACCAGATAGTTGAGGATTGGTGTTCCACTGAGCATATGTTGCACTGAGCTCCATTGGTCCAGATGAACCATATTGATCCTCTTGAAGTTTTAGACGTGTGTCAGTTGGATGAGATGGAGAGTTGAAGATTCCATAGTTTTTGACAGGTCCAGGAAACATTGATTGTGGAGAAGACGAGGTTGGGGATTTGTTAGCCACAGCTAGTTGTCTCACAAGACCTGTAAGTTCACTCATCCACTCGGTCATCTTGTTCGGCTCAATTAATTGATTATCTTGGGCTTGTTTGACTTGATAATGTGCTTGATTATGGAATTGTTGTGTGTTTTCAGCCATGTTACTTATGAGATCTCTTGCAGTTGCAGGAGTTTTATCAACAAGAGCACCGCCACTTGCGGCATCTATGAGAGTTCTCTCCATACCCAATAACCCTTCATAGAATTTTTGGATCAAGAGTTGGTCAGAGATTTGATGATGTGGGAAGGTTGCAACAAGATTTTTGAACCACTCCCAGTACTCATGGAGTGATTCAGTTGGGAACTGATTAATACCACTTATTTCCTTTCGGATAGAAGCAGTACGAGAAGCAGGAAAGAATTTTTCTAAGAAAAGTCACTTCATGTCATTCCATGTGGTTATAGAACCAGGAGGTAGGTAGTAGAGCCATGACTTACCAGTGTTAGCTAGGGAAAAAGGGAATTCTCAGAGTTTTATTTGTTCTTCAGAAACCCCTTGAGGCTTCATGGTAGAGCATACTACTTGGAACTCTTTAAGGTGAAGATGTGGATCCTCACCGGCTAGCCCGTGAAAATGAGGGAGAAGATGAATCAAACCCGATTTGAGTTCGAAGTCAGCTTCTATGTTTGGATATTGAATACCAAGAGGATGGTAAATCATATCATGGGCAGCGAGTAATTTTAGGGTTTGTTCCCTAGGATTGGTCATTTCAATTTCAACTGGTTGGATGAGGACTGGTTCTTGAATTATTTGAGTATCTCTTATGTTCCTCCTAAGTTGGAGAAGTGTTCGCTCAATTTCAGGGTCAAACAAATCTGAGGGATTGTTTGGGAGGCTACGGAACATTCAGAGAGATTTTGGAATAATGATGATGATGGGGTTTTCTTTTTATTTTTTCAGTTTATGATTTTTAAGAGGAAGACGGTTTTTTCTTTGTGTTTTTTTTCAATTTTTTTTTAATTTTGTTTTTTGTTTGGTTTTTTTTACAATAACCAGAAACTAATGAAAACATAAAGCACCATACTCGGCAATGGTTCCATTTGAAATGCATGGCCGATTGTCGTCTATCGACCAGTCAATGTTCCAGTGCTCTGCTAATGTGTATAGCAGCACTCGGGTCAAATCCTCAGCGATGATACTTTATAATAGTTTGTTTTTAGTTGATTGTATTTTGATTAGGGGGGTTTGTTTGCAGAGCTTAATTGAAATGATTGATTGTATATAATTGATTTAACAAATTGATAAATATTGGTGTGAGTTCATCATTAGGTAGTTAAGCTTGTGATATCCTTGATCTTTGCTTTATATTGCATTTAAATTAACACCCACTTCACAAGTTGACGTTGATTAGAATTCCTAAGTGTTAAAGATTTAATCCAAGCCTTAAATTAATTTGGATTTTAATATAAATCATTACATGTTTATGGTAGTGTATTTTTAGTTCCAATAATCAATGTAAACCACATTCTAAACAAAATATTTCATTAATCCATGACAAATTAAGTCTGACATACACAATGTTAAATTAAAGAATACTCATCAAGCAAATACTCTCAATCACTTAACATCCCTAAATTATAACTCACCCCAATGAGATATTTACTCAGCCATTTGGTTTTTTAATATTCTGGTTATAATAATTATGATGATAAATTAAGAATAGAAGAAAAAGAAAGGGATTAGAAAAGAGTTGTACGTCGAACACACACACACGAACAATGATGATAATTAAAAATGGATTTTCGATTGAATGAGGAAGTAAAATAAGGGAAGGGGATTCAACTAAATTTAAACTATTTTAAGAACATTAATATTAAACTACATAAGGTGGAAAAGAATAAGATATATTGAAGAAGAAACATGCATTAAAACATAATTACAAACAAAGAGACTTACAATATTACAAAAATGAAGAAAACAAAAGTAAGTGAAAACAAAGAGAGGAGGAAAGGTATCTCAAGTAAAAAACTTGAGTATGGAAGCTCCTCACAAGCCTTTGGAAAGGCTTTGGTCATACCAATATGTTATCCTCTCTTCTGAAATGCCAACCCTTTTGAAAGGAGAGGAGGGGATGTATTTATAGCCCAAGGTGGTGGACTGTTTACATTCCAGAAATACCCCTCCACTTGGCTCGCAGATATAGACATCAAGACAGATGAATATAGAGCAATATCCTTCTTCAAAGTTGTATATAATTAATTTTTAAGACTAATCTCAAAATTTTGAGTCATTTGGACTTAAGGATCAAAATTTATGGCCAGTTGATTAAACAAAGTAAAACTGTCTATTTCAATCCTGTCTTTTTAAAGTCCATAATGTGAAAGGGTTTTTGAATATAAATATGATTTCAAATACGAATGGGTTCTTCAACAAATTATTCCACCTATATCTCCTATTTCACACTGGAAAATCTATGCTCTATTTGATTCTTACATAATTAGATATGTCATGCATACTATACTGATTTTAATTCTCGTCCATCATGGTGGGCAGGACTTCAAAGCTTGATTTTGGAACCTTGTACTTAGATTTGGGCCTTGAAATTTTTATCCAAGATGACATGTAGTGTCCCCAGAATTATTATGGATATTTAATGTTTTTGGACTTTTTGATTGAGCCCAGTAAATAAATATTCAAGGATTGTCCATTTTGTTCACAGATTCTTTGGTCTTGTTTGTGAGGACCATATGACCATTCAAATGGCATAATTGGCTCATGGTACCTTCTAATGAAATGTTTTATATTGAAATTAGAATCCTACAAAACAAGAACCACACAATTTGGATCATTATAGTGATAGTTATTATAAAAACATTAAACTAACTCAATTGGACTACTTCTAAAAATTCTCAAAAATTATACTTAATATTAAAACATTAATATTTCACACAAATTATGCACATTTCATATAAAATAATTAAAGGGAGTATATAATTAGTAATTAAAATATTAATAACATAAATTATATAAAAATAATGAAGAAATAAATTAGTCTAAAGAGAGAGAAAACATAACCCAAAGGAAAAAATGGAGGTTTGGAGAGATCCCATACCTTATGTCTGAATGTGTTCAGCACTAGCACTTAATATCATAGATAATAAAATTACATCTATTAATTAATTAATTAATATCCAATTATACATTTATTTGATTCATTATAATTTTATTAAGTTTATTCATGGCCATTTTGATGAGTTATAATGATTAATTTCATTGTTCTCGAAACATTTGATTCTTGATTTTATAGTTGGTTCCCTTGACTATAATTATGGGTGTTCTTGTACAAAGGAAGAAAAAATCTAGAAGTGGAATAAAAATGTGTCAATATAATTCTATAATTTTAAAATTTTCCCATATATCATTTTTTCTGATATAATTATGATTCATTTGATAAAATTTTATTGATAAGCATTTAGTTATTTTGGTGGTTTTTCAATCATCACGAACTAGTTTCATTTTATTATTTAATATTATGTATATATATTAGATAAAAAACATGAAGAATGTTATAATATACATTTTAAAATATTTTAAAACATTATAATTTATTTATGAACACCCTTGATGAAGGTAATGGAAAACAAAAAATCATCATCCATGGAGGTGGTGAATCGACATATCACGAACGATGTTTTCATTTTTTAGATAAAAGGAGAAGAGAATAGATTTTATGATTTATATTAATTTAAAATAATAAAATTATATTATATTTATGACAATATAGTTATCCATTCAATTTTTATATTGCGGGAAAGGATGAGGTATAGTAAAGAAATAATTTAAAAGTGAAAGATGGAGGATTTTACCTCTTGAATATTCTCTCCTTGATAACCTCTTTAAGGAACTTGGGTTTGGTCTTTTGTTGAGACCAAAATCTCATGGACATGGGGAAGAGGATTATAAATGGATTTGGGTATAATTTATAAATGATTTAATTCTTAGAAGGTGCGAGGACATGGGGTGGTGAGGGTGGTATTTATAGGGGGAGGAGTATTTTTTATTATTTTATTCATTTTTATAAATTTTGGCTCAATACAGTCAATAGTTTTGATTAATAGGACTAAATGAAGTAAATGTTTTAGGATAGTTTTAAAAAATGGGTTCTTACATCATCCATGCATCACCCATGACTCAAAAATTCATGTATTTGTTAAATCAAGTAAATTATCGTATTTCACTATTCACCAAAAATTCAACTATTTTAGAAAAATACCAAAGATTTTCCATAACCATTTTTTAACATTTATATTTTAAAAATAGACTCAATTTTATGAAAATAATTTCCTAAATATGAGAAATTTAATTTTTAATTAAAATCACCATTCTTTTAAAAAAAATAAGGATTTTGATATTATAAGTGATTTTATGACACTTTGAAACATTTATTAAAGTCTCATAAAATTATATTATAATAATAAGATGAAAAAATATTAATTTATGAATCTATTTTATGATCTTAAATTTTATTTAAATCATTATATTAATTATAATGTTCTAAATTAACATTTATGATTCACTAAAATACCATCACTTAATTTATCATTTTGAAAACATTTATTTACTTCTTCCAAGATATAAATATATCATATTTTCATTTATAAGATACATAAATTTTATTTATAATTTCATAGGTGAGGTTACTTTTCTAATTTCTATATTTCTATTCCTAATGGTCACATTACTATTCCAACAGTCGTGTTACTATTCCAATGTTCTAATTTCTAACGGTCATAAGGGTCTACTACTTCCTATAAATACCTCTTATTCTATTTATTAGTCACTTATATTTTCTCCAAATATTATATATACATTAATATTTAAAATTAATATTTTATTATTAACATTATGTTTTATTTCAATATCTTTGTTTCTGAACGTGGTTATTCTTCTGTATTGAGTAGATCCAAATTTTCCTATTCATATTATCTTATTTTATATTTATTGTCTCACTGTAATATTTTTAATTATTATTGGTTTATTTTATGACTGATGTATCATTATTAATTAGTATAATAATGTCTTTATTTGGTTTTCTATGTGATGTATGTGCTTTGTACTCAATAAATTAATTATTAGAAGAGAACGTTCATTAATAAAATTCTATGTCATTACAAATCTACTCCATACCAAGGATTATATGAAAATCAACCATATGTATGATAATAAAATCATCAAATAGAGATTGTTTATGGGTTATAATAGGGAATTCTTTACACATATTAGTAGCAATGAGATTTCAACTAGGAATTTTAACTCATAACTCCCTTGTTATGGGGAATGATAAATGTTTTAAATTTTATAAAAAACTAAAAAGATATAAAAGAATGTGATGATCAAGAATCAAATAAAGCATTAGATAAATTTGTGGAGAAGATTAAAGTACCTCCCAACACATCATTAGGAACTTCGATATTAGCTTTTGTGACTGTACAAGACTGACCTTTCTCCCTTGTCTTTTTCAAGGGAAATCTTCCTTGATGCCTAAGACAATCATTTGTGTACTATCCCATTTCCTTATAGTTGAAACATTTCACATTACTAGCTTCTTTATTTCCTTTGAAATCACGGTATTTGGGTCATTTTATCCAAACTTTTAGAAAACTCCCATTCCCAATAGGCATGTTCTATGATGTTTCTTTCCACATTTATTGTAGGATGGAAATTCCACTATTCCCTTATTCCCGTTCTCTTTATTTCCTTTTCTAGAGTACTCAACAAAACGCTGCTTATCTTTATTCCCTTCAAAGAAATATGACCTGGATAATTCCTTCTTTTTCTTGATGGAACATGATACAATATCCTCATATGATGAGAATGTTTTGGAGACTAGATCCCTTTAAATAACCAGCTTAAGACCATAAAAATGGTCATTTTTTCACTTTTGAATATGCATATAATCTATGGAATTCCTTGATAACCTTGTATAGTTGTATTCATACCTTTTAAAATTATCACCCTCCTTCTATATCAGACTTAAGAATTGTCTCTACATATATTCTCAGTTTTTGCGAGGAAAATATTTTTCCATGAAAGGATCCTTAAAATCCTTCCATTCTATTTTTTTTTATTTTCTCCTCTTCCTTAGTGTTTTGAATTAATGACCTCCATTGATCCACATCTCCTAAGAGATGATAAAATGAAATGAAAACATAATCCCTTTCATTACTTCCCAAATTGAGAAATATCTTCTCTAAGGAAATTATCAATTACTTAGCTATAAATTGATTTTTATTCCCATTGAATGATGGAGGTTGTTATCTCATGAAGTATTCTAACATTGTTACACCGCATTATGGATCAGGATGCTCTATATGGGTAAGGTTATTGTTCATAAAACTAGTCATATATCACAGTATAGTTATAATTTTTTTCAACTCTAGTTTCACTTCTGACTCTAATATAATTATCTTTCCTAAGAGTTAATTCCCAATATGGATTTCATGCATTGATACGGTTTATATTCCTTCCTCTAGGTTTCACTTCTAAATAATGCAATACACTAGATTATATTATGAATCATAATAAATAATTTAAAAAATAGTGAAACACTCAATATAAATTGAAAAAATATTTATAAATAATCTCAATATCATAAGATTGGTTACTTTGGGAATATTCTCAAATTCTATTACAGGGTTACTTTCTCATAATCTATGTTTTTATAAATCTATTTTCCAAAGTTTTCACTAAAATTCTTCTAATACCAACTCTAATGACCCTAAACCTATAATCCTAGATTCAGGATTTATATTATTACATTGGCACAATATACATGGAATTTCATCCCAAGGGAACAAATAGTTTAGTAGTTTTGGAAAACTAGATACATACTTTAACATTACATTAAATTTAAAAATACAAAATACAAAATAAATAATCCTTTTAGGACACCATTATTCTCCTAGATTAACCTTGAATATCATTCATAATAAACTTTTTTACATCCTGAGGAAAAATAAAACATAATAAATGGGTGAGCTCCGATGCTGAATAAGGGTTAAGTAAAGTAGAAGCTATTATAAATAAACATAAACAATTATGGAAAATTAAATAACTGAAATATAATCAATTTTGTCAATAAATTGAGCATAATATGGCTGGAATAAATGATGATCAAATAATTCCATATAAATAATAACATTAAAATCAAAAACTAATCTCATAATGAGGGTATACAAAATTGTGTATATCATAAAAACCTGTCAAGGCTTCAGATAAGACACCATACATAAACAAGTAAGATATAATCCAATACCCAAACTTTTTTGTATCATAATCCAATATCTAAACTTAACCATGAATATTATACTAATCGAATAATCACATTGAAATCAATAAATAGTCTCTTAATGAGTGAATACGAAATTTTGGACATCATAACAAATTGTCAAGGCTTCAGACAAGACACCATACATAAACAAGTAATACATAATCCAATATCCAACATTTTTTGTCTCATGAGTCCTATTAATGGATCAAGGGTCTATATCAGGTTCCATGCATCACTTACTAAGTACAATGAATTTTTCATATTAAAGGGTGTGAAACATAATCAACATATAAATTTGTATTAAAACTAGAATATTAAATGTACATAAATTTCCCCAATCAGTAAGCATAATCATAAACCATCTAGAGTAATATGGTGAATAGTATCAACATAGTTCATCCCCAGTCAAACAAATCATAAACCATTAAATAAAGTCCCTAGTACAAAAATAGTTTTTTACGTCGGTTATTTTTTCTTTTTCATGTCGGTTTTGAACCGACGTGTTTGCGAGCAATGTTAAAAATATTATTTTTAAGGTCAGTTATTTATTAACCGACGTTATAAATATTTTTGTCATGGTTTTTCACATCAGTTATTTAAAAACCGATGTGAAAGACCGTCTATTTTTCAAAAAAAAAGATGTTGAAACTCTATATTTCACTTTGGTTTTTAAATAACCGACGTGAAAATCATAAAAAAAATCTTTTTCACGTCGATTATTTAATAACCGATGTGAAAAATATTGTTTGTTGATTTTTCAGGTCGGCTATTTAAAAACAGACGTGAAAGACCATTCGTTTTAAAAAAATGATGAGTGAACTCTATTTTTCACGTCGGTTTTTAAACAACCGTTGTTAAAAGGAATTTTTTACATCGGTTATTTAATAACTAACATGAAAAATGTTAACCATATTGTAGATAATTTCGCAATATTTGATTTGATAGGTTGTAGAGCTAAAACGGAGTTACGGTTCAAAAGTTATGATTATCAGAAGATTCATATTTGTTTTTCGAGGAAACATCGAATGAGCCAACGAAAGCTTCGTCTTAAAAGGATTTTTTGAATCCGAAGGAGGATTTGTAGTTTTACCCTGATAAGAAACATTTTTATTCATTATAATAAAATAATTATCATCAAATCGTATATGAATTAAGAAAACTAATCATAAAAACATAAATCATGGGAAAATAATAACAAATGCCTTGATGAGATCGCGGAGTGAAGAACTTTGTCTTAAAAAAAATTTGAATCTGAAGGATGAATTATAGTTTTACCATGATACGAAACATTATTATTCATTATAATAAAATAAAAATCATTAAATGGTATAATAATTTTAAAAACTAATCATAAAAAACATAAATCAGGGAAAAAAATAAAAACTACCTTCATAAGATCGCAAAAAGAAGAAAATAATGGATTCATGGTGAAGATCAAACGAGTCAACTCGGTTGGATGGTGATGGTTGAAAGAAATTATCATAAAAAATGTTAACCATATGTGCATAATGAAAACATATAAATGATATGGTAAAATAAAACGCGGTATTAAATGTTTTAGGCGGAAATCAAAAATTTCGATTTCGCGCTGTAAAAAATTGAAATTCCGAGTTGGCGGGATAAAAACATATCATTCACGTCAGTTATAAAAAACCGACGTGAAAGTTAAAATATCAAATCGTGCCAATAATGAGATCATTTTTTTTACAACGCGGCATTGAAATTTTCAATTGCCGCATAATATTTCATATTTTTTTACAACGCGACATTGAAATTTTCAATTGCCGCCTAATATTTCATATAGTGAAAATTTATTTTCAAGTGATTTTCACTGATTTTTCACATCGGTTATTATATAACCAACATGAAAAATACATTTTTATGACTTGTTCACGTCGGTTATTAAATAATTGACATGAAAAATCAATAACAAAGATGCAGTTAATTTTATAATATTCTAGATCGCTGGTCTTAGAGCTCAAATGGAGTTATGGATCATGATTTATAGCCATCGAAATTTGTTCACATCTAAATAAAGTCTTAAAGAATGTCAACTTCTGATGAACATAAATTTTGATCCGTAACTCCGTTTGAGATCCGCAACCACTCAAAATGAAGCTTGGAAAATTATCTACATGTCTGTAAACATTTTTTACATCGGTTATTTAATAACCGACGTGAAAAATCAACTTTCATTAGATTTTTCACGTAGTTTATTAAATAACCGACGTTAAAAGTTATTTTTCACGTTGGTTATTTAATAACCGACATGAAAAATGTTTACAAACATCTAAATAATTTTCCAAGATTCGTTTTGACGGGTCACGGAGTTGAAACGGAGTTGCGGATCAGAAGTTATGGCCATCAGAAGCTGACATTTTTTAAGAATTTGTTTAGAGGTGATCAAATTTAGATGGATATAACTTTTTATTCGTAACTCTATTTGAGTTCTAAGACCTGTCAAATAGAATATTAGGGAATTAGCTACATGTTTGTTATCAATTTTTCACATTAGTTATTTAATAACCGACATGAAAAAGTCATAAAAATGTATTTTTCACGTTAGTTCTTATATAACCGACGTGAAAATGTCATAAGAATTTATTTTTCACATCGGTTATTATATAACCGACCTGAAAAATCAGCGAAAATATCATGAAAATAAATTCACAGTGTACGAAATATTTGGCGAAAATTGAAAATTTCTATGCTGCATTGTTAAAAAATTGATCTCATTATTGGCGGGATTCAAAATTTTAACTTTCACGCCAGTTTTTTAAAAACGGACGTGATAAATTCATTTATTATGTCAGATATTAAATAAACGGCATAAGAATTCGATTTATCACATCGTTTATTTTATAAATGACGTGATAAAGCAAGATAATGGATTTATCATGTCAGTCATAAAATAACCGACGTGAGAAAGTGATATATTTGATTTTTCATGTCGGTTATAAAATAATCGATGTGATAAATCAACATAATGCATTTTTAACATCGTTTATATTATAATTGACGTTATAAATCAATTATATAGCTTTTCAGTTCAGTTATAAATAACCGACGTAAAAAATGTTTTTTGTACTAGTGAGTATTTAATATATTATCACATGAAATAAATGCCCAATTAATCATAATATTAAATAAAGGATGTTAACATGTATGAAATTAATCTAATAATATCACTAAAATTTTATTGAGGAAAATACCCTTTTAACATTTCAAATATCTTATTTTTAAAAATCTACAGAAATATAAGAGAAAGAATTTTATTTAAAAATAACCATGTAAACTTTTAATTTAAGATTTAAATAATTAATTCATCATGATACCAAGAAGAATGTTTTAGTCCGTATAAGTAAAAAAACATCCCTTCTTATTTTTGGTAGAAAAGTCTCAAGGAACTTTGTTTAGAAAAAAAAAAATATACCATTCAAAACATTTCTTAAAAAATAAAACATGAGTAAAAATGATTTTAAAAAATAATTGGATAATATTAAAAACATTTTTTTGGAAACAATTTTAGAAAACATGGGAATGGAGGAAATATAGAGTTTTTAGTGAAACTTTTAAAAGATAATTTTTTTACAAGAAATTCTCTTAAAAATATCTTTTAATTGAATTGAATGTTAATTAAATGATTTATTATTTGTAACATCATTAAATAAAGACAAAAATTTGAAATGATTTATAAGATAATTAAAATTTATTTCACATATAATCATATCATGACATAGTAAATGAAGTAGAAGTTTAACCCAATGAATTGAAATTGTGTTAAGAAATCCCTTACCTCACACTTCCATTTAGTTTTTCATACTTAAACCTCATATATAATGGTTTAAAATGTTATTCATATATTAAAGAACTATATAAATATTTATAATACCTTATATGATCATTTTATAACATCTTACCACCCATTAATTAGTAATATTTCATTATTTTCATTATTTTAGGTGTGTTTGTTTCATGGTTTCATGGTCGGTTCACTTGTGTATAATTATGGATGTTCTTTTCAAATAGAAATTAAAAAAAATAAGTGAAATTAAATGGTATTAATTCACTTAAAAATGTTTAAATGTTCCCATATATCATTTTTCTTTCTTAAATTAGGGTGATTCATTTTATATAGGTTAATGATAAATGTTTAATTTGTTTTAGTGGTTTTTCCGACCATCACGAACTAGTTTTGTTTTATTTAATATAATGTATATATATTAGTTCCAGAAAATTAAATAGTTTATAATACACCTATTAAAATATTATTTAATGATAAGAATAATTTTATGACTATCCTTCAATTTGGAAATGGAAAATGAAAAATAATTATACACAGAGATGGTTAACCACCATAATTTGGACTGTGGTTTTGTCTCTTTGAATAAGAGGATATGAGAAAAAAGGGATGGATATAAGATATTAAAATATAAATATAAAATTATAGTATATGAATTATACTATATTTATTAGTATTTTAGGTATGGATAAGGTGAGGATAAGGTAGAAGATGAAATGAAATTAAGAGAGGTGGTTTGAGAAAGTTACCTCTTGAATATCACCTCCTTGAAGGACCCCTTAAGGAACTTAGAATTGATGTTTGGGTGAGACCAAAATAAAATTTACTTGTGGAAAGTGGGTGTGAGAGGTTTTTTTATATATTTTAATAACATTAATTCTTTTTAGTAGAAAGTGGGTGGTTAGAGAGCTATTTATACTTGAGGAGGGGTGGTTTTAAGTGATTAAATAATGATTATTTTATATTAAAATTCAACTACATTTGGGTGGAATTAATTACAACTAATATGGATGATAATTAACGTTTTAAATAAATTATAGGGTCTATAAACACATCAAATAATAATTTATTTTTTATTTTTTATATATTTTAAGCTTTTACCTTTTAACTTTAACTCGGTGTATTATTTTACCTTTACTTTGGTAAATCTATTTTTACCATTTTAAATTTTTTTATGATTAAAAATTAAAATGACCTTATTATTTAATTTGTTCCTACTTATTCTAAATATATAATCATTTTTAATTTATTAAATTTATTAAAGTGTTTAAATCAATTCTAATGTGATACTTGTATAACTTGTAAAAATAATTTGTTCAACAGGTTAAAATCATGGTTTTTCAAAAATGATAAGCATATACTTATAAATGTAACAACTTATATATTATGTCACTAAATAAATAAATTTTTATCTATAATAATTGCTAATAAATTTTTAATTATCATATTATAATATTTCGTAAGAATTATGGTATTTGTAAAAATAGTCTTTTTACTTTTTAATCCAAAAATAAACTCTTTTGGAAAATTCCAAAAAAATGATAAGAAAATTTTAATGATCTGAGTACAGAAATTAAATTAACGTTTCAAATAAAATTTATAATAGTTTAAAAATTTAATTATATTTATTTTCCCATAGAAATTAATAAAATCAATTTTTGATGACAACTTGTATTTTAAGAAAAAAATAACTTTACTAAAAATGTGTTTTTATTTTTGTGGAATGAATAAATAAATGTTTATTGAATATGAACTTATTATATATTTAATAATATATTAATCTCATTCACACAGACGTACAAAAAATTAACTTATAGGTTATAACTATCATGTTTAAATAATATTTTAATAGTATTTTGAGATTCATTTAAGCATTGTGTTGTGTGTTGTATACTCTATCAAACATAGTTTTATTTTAAAATATTGGGGTTGTGTGCATCATAGGTTTTGAAATAGATTAAATTTAATTGAAAAGGAACATATCATAAAATCTTGGGTTGTTACAAATAATATGAGAATATGGCTAAGTGTTGTAGTAGTTTTATATTAATAAAACACATTTATCATGGAAACATTATGATTATGTTTGTTCAGATGGGTGTAGGTTTTGGCTTAACAAACTTACTTAGATTTCCCCTAATATAAAGATGATAAAAGAACCCTGAGGAAAGTACTACATAAGAGAAGTTTGATCACCTTTAATATACACTCTTTTTTACATCATGTTCACCTACATAGAATTTAGGTTGTCTGGTTAAAGTCACTTTCTTAAGAGATTCATGCGATATTATTTTTCCCTCAATGAAATTTTTTAGGATTATGATATGAAATTATATGAATTGATAATACCCATATGTTAACCTTTTTATTTTATTATCAATAAGGGGGAGAAAATAAAATTATATCATCATACGGAAGGCAAATTATTGAGAACACATATTTACCTTAAATATATTTAATGTTTTATGGGGATATTGAAAACAAACACAAAGGGGTCGATTATTTCTCCAAATTATATTGATTTCATTTTCTATCAATATTTCAATATGTGTTAGTCGATAAAGGTACTTAAGAAACTTGTAGAAGTTTAAGAAAATATATGTTTCTAAGTTTAGAGAAAAATTATTAAGCCAGTCAATGATCTGATGATCATAAAGTACCTAATATCATGAAAATTATCATGATTCTAACTAAGTTTGTAAAAAGAGGGATAATTTCTCTAATCATTATCATATATCATAAAGTTTCTAAATATGATTTTATTTACAAATTTTTTTTATTACAAAGTTAAAGCTTCAATGGGATGAAGTTGTAACTGATTGTCGGACAAACAAGAATGAAGGCCAACAGAAAGAGTATACTGAACAAAATCATATGAATTTTCTAAATAGATGAAGTTTTTGAATAGTGATATTTTTCATAATATTAAATTTTATAAAATGATCGAGTTAAAAATAGTATGAAGTTCAAGGTTATGAAGTCTGTAAAAAAATTAATATACAAAGTTAAAGAAGTTTTGGACAGTGTATAGCTTTTCAATAGTATCGGATGGCAGAAACTCATGAATAACACTATATGGAGAAAAATATGAAACAACATCATAGTAAGGTCTATTTTATAGACACTCAAAATATACATAATATTGATAATTATAATGTCTTCAAATTAAAAAATTAGTGGTTGATCTAGATATAGGAATAATGTATAAAGTTCTAGATAAAGTTGAGTTGTAATGAATGATGATTTGTATAAAGTTTTCTAGATAGATAGAGTTTGTGATCAATGAAGTACCAATATATTGAATCTTAAAAAACATGAGATAGAGTAGAACTAAATAGATAAATATAAATTTTTACCAAACATAGACAAATGTGATGTCATAAGATAGAGGTATATTGAGCCCATAATATAGAGGCATCCTAAAGAATTAGAATGAGATAAAGGAATACTTAATAAATAATTGATTTGAGTCCATAAAAAAGATAAATATAAAGTTTTACCAAACATAGTTCATTGAACAAAGGTGTTCTTATGAATACATATCATAAAGAGTTTCCTTTATGTTATGACACCGACCAGGAATTTGAGGAACTTTACTAAACTTTGTAAATTCAATGATTATAATGATTCTAAGATATTATTTTAATAAACTAAAATATTGATGAGTTTTGATGAAGTTTAAATATATTTTTTTTGATATTTATTCTTAAGCAAACTGTGAGAAATTTTTATAAGCTTTAAAGGCGGTTTAAGACAGATGAGTTAAGTGGGAAAATTAAAATTAAATTTTTGAGATCCTATGATTTCTAATTTAATTTTTAAGAAAGTTTTCTTATATATGTTTTGAATTAATAATAAAAAATTAAAATTTCATTTCATGAAAAATGAGCAGAATCATTGAATTTTTTCATGAGTTTTCGACCAATTTCTTACTTGGTTGAAGAATAGCATATCAGATGGAAGAGATTTAGACAAAGATTTAATGGATAGAGCATTGGAAGAATGAGGATCATTATAATAAGGTGGAATGATATAGGAGTATTTTAATAAGTTTTTCTAGTCATATTTTATCATACAAAACATAATATATTGAGGAGTACTAGATGATTTACATAAAACAGAGCAAGAAAGAGATTGGAGTTCTAATTAATGGTCTTTATCTAAGAAATATTTATAGAAAATAAATTAGAAAGGTGAAGGTTAAATAACATTCTTATATATAAATAACATCTAAAAATAATATATTTCTATAGTGGATTAGAAAATCAGAAGGAAGATCTTATTATCAAGGAGTAAAACTAGTTGCTGAAGAGGCTTGTGGCTGGGTTTGTATAGCCATTCGTGAAGGAATTGGATACAAGAAGGATAGTTTGGGGTAAAAAAACTATGGTATAAGAGTTTATTATTTGTATGTAGAACCATAGGTATCTAGAGGAATTATTACTAGGGTGTAGAACCATTTGCTACATGTTTCTTTGTAATCCATAAAGAAGTTAGTAAAATAATCCTTGTTGGGGGATAACCAACATAGAAAGGAGTGGGTCTTTGTTTCAAAACTTGTAAATATCATATGTTTATTTCTCTTTATGTATACTGCATATGAAGTGAGGTTGATAGATATCTTTGAGTATATAAAAACTCTAATAATTTTTAGGTGTTTATATCAAAGAATAATTCATAAATGGAAAGGGACCACTGATTCACCCCTCCCCCTCTCAGTGATGCCACAATAATCTTATAACTTCACTTACTAAGGAGCTTTATGGACTTAAAAATTTCCTGAGAATTAGGTATGATAGATATTCCATATTATTAATTCAAAAAAATATTAAATTAATGAATGATACCACTATTTTTATCAATAAAGTTTTTATGGAAATTGTAATCATACAAATCCATGTTCATGGTGTTATTTTCAGTTCAACCCAAAAGGAACATGCGGATAATTTTTTATAACTTATGAAAAGTGAACTCAAGATGAGTGTGATGGATGAACTTAAATACATTCTTAGATTCTAAATAACTCAAAAAATAAAAAGAACTATTTTAACTCAGTATAATTCTATCATGTATTTATGTGATTGTTTTGGTTTTGATAATCCTTAAAGTATTAGTACTCCTATAGATGGATCATTAAAATTATTCTTTATGAATATAGGAAACTATTAGATAATAAATTGCTTAAATGGATGATTAAAAGTTTACTTTACTTTATGGATAGTTTATTATACATTATTTACTTTGTGTTCTTGTGTGAAATATTCTAATATAGTCCAAAATAATCTCATATTAAGAAAATCAAATGGATCTTTCATTACCTAAAAGGAATATAAGAACTTGGGATATTTTATTTTTACAGATATGAGTTTACTATTACAATTTATTTAGATTCTAATTTAAAATATTTTAGGGTATATAGGAAGAGTACATTTAGAACATTATTTTTATTAGTGAAGATTTTGTTTCTTAATCCAACAAGAAGAAACATTTAGTTCCACTTTACACTACTAAAGTTGAATATATACCAGTCAAATGTTTTTATACTCGTTTTTTGTTAATGTCTCATATATTCACAACTTTAATAATGATATTTACGTATAATTTTATTCTTTTTGATAACACTAGTCTTATTTCTTCATCTAAGAACCTTGAAAACCACTGATAGTCTAAACACACACACACACACAGATATATATATAATATGTTATTGCCACTAGGATCACACACTTAAAGGATATATTGTTCTAAGATTTATCAAAACTATACATTACCTTTCTCATATTTTTACCAAAACATTACATTTTGAGATATTTTAATACATTAAGTTGAAGTTGGGTATGATCAGTGTTAAGTAAAAAATTTCAAATTTTTGTTTTATATTATATTTACATTGAAGAAATCCTCAGGAAAGGTGGAAGAAATTATTTATTTATATAGAGATATATTAAATCTCTATTTAGGTTCTTTATATATTCCAAAATAACTTCTAATGTAATTTATAATATGTATCTTAAAAATATTATGGAACCATATATTGTGGAAGTTAACTTTTTTAATGTACATAATGATAGTTATCTTTTAAAAGATACATTTTGATTTAATTTTATTACTCTTATGCAAATACCCTCTCTGTGTATTTAATCAAACATATCATTTCTAATTATTCAAATATTTTTATGTTTACTCTAATGCTTTATTTTTTCTTACTCTTATGAATCCTTTTATTTACTCTTATTCATTTATTGAATTACTTTACATATTCTAGAGATTACTTATATTTATATTTAAGTTTAATCTTACGTATTCCAAAGGTTTCTCTTAGTTCTATTTTTGAGTTTACACAAAGCATATGGAACATGATTATAACCATTATATGAATTACTATCATATTAAGTTTTATATATATTAAATTATATTAATTATAACTTTTACTTAATTCTAATAGTTTTCTTTTTCTATTTTTTCTTTTATGGGTTTATTTTTTGATAATACCAAAGGGGAAGAAAGGTTATCTTAATTTTAAGAGGCTAATATTAGTGTTGAAAGTTAAAATTATGATAAAGGATAATGGTTAACATTTTCAAGAGGATACAGGTTGTGTTTCCCTATTTTTTAGCAAGGGATATAATATTTAGCACGGGAAATAAAAAATTTCCAAAATTTTATTGCATATCTCACGGGAGAGTATAAAAGTTACAGGGATTTTTCTACTTTACTTCATTTCATTTTAATTTACTCAATTTCCATGTTTTCTTGTTTATTATTTTTTTCATGGTGTTTGATTATCAAAAAGAGTAAATTATTGAGTAACTTTCCTAAAATGACATCTTTGAAATCTATTTTCTATGAATCAAAAAACACTAATTTGTTTAATTTCTCTTTCTTAAAGTTATGTTTGTTTTGTTTTTTTTGTAGAGTTAAATTCCAATTCAATGATTTTTGGTGATATAATTATGATAAACTTAATTTCTATAACTTTTTTAAGTTTTTTGAATTTCATTGAATGAATGTTATTTTGAAGATTTTATGTTTTTTATAAAAATACCGGAATAAATTGAAGATGTTTTTATGAAAATTTCTATGAATTTTGAATGAATATTTGAGATATGGTATCTATAATTATGAAGGTTATATAGAGATAAATTAAAATCTATCAAGTTTTACACTACCTCAGTGTCTAACGATGCTCACTTATAATCTTTTTAGTGTGTTTTAATAGATATTTCATTTGTAAGGTGATTATAATAAAAGATATATGTTCTATTATTGTAATCATTACTTATGGTTTCTAGGTTTTAAAGGTATCTAACAAAAATTGTTAATTTTAATAGAACTAATATAAAAACATAATTCAAGTTCACCCAGAAATAAATATGAAACCATGTGAACTAAAAAATTAAGAATATCTAAATGTGAACATTTAAAAATTGATTTCAGTAAGAATAATATTTATATATGATTAATGAAGATAGTAATAGAGGTGACTAAATGAAATCCATCCTTTACTGGTATCGATGGGCTAAAACTAAATCTCTTGTAATACAAGTGGTATCCTCCACACTATATGGCATGCTAGTGCCTCATCATGTAGAGTAGGTAAGATAAGATAGTATTAGGTGTGGGAGTTTTTGTCGAGTCATGGTTAGGATAGTATGAACACAAATTTATAACCGTCAAATAAACACTTCCTACTTATATAAATCCTTTTATGATTCTCCTTCAGAACTCGTGAATTTTATCTTGTGTTGTAACACATGATTAAATGTCTCATCCAACTCACGAAACCCTTATATGAGTGTAATAAAATATAATCTATTTCATCTTATAAAATAGATCTTTAGTGATATCTAATGTATATGAATCACTTGATTGTTAAAAATTAACATTCGGATAACATGTCTATCATAGGAAGTAGGTATATATCATAGCTTATTATTATTCTCAAAAACACTCCATACAATATCCCTCAATCAATCAATATGATTGGGTTAGTCAGTTGAATGAAATCACATTGCATTCCATATGGTATAACCTTATCGTATAATATAATATATACAATTGTATAACATGAAAAAAATCATTAGGTAATATCTCCATCAATCTCTCACTTGTATTAATACTTAATATACTTAATTCCATTTCACCTTATATCATGTTATATATAATAACTTGTGAAATCATATCCAAAACACTTTTGGATATATTCTAAAATAATTTGGTAAATCTATCATCAACTTTACTATGTATCACGTCATATGTAATATAATACCTTCTAAATACCCATCCAAAACCCTTTTGAATAAACTCTAATATAATTTTAGAGTGTCTCTATTAGTCAAACTTAATCCCCATTCAGTCAACCAAAAAGTGTGACCACGTGTATCTTTATAGTGTTAATAAAAACTATGAATCATTAAGTCTATAAATTTAATCAAAGAGTAGGGTCTAGAAAAGTATAGATATTTCTCAGTCTAAAAAAGGATTTAGCATGATCACCATCAAACACATGTATCTATATACCTATTTTCACGAGTCACATCACATTCTAGTGTTCATTATCATGTGTTCCCTTTTTATAAGGTATTAAGTGACCATGGGACATGGATTATGTCAATACCATATATCTTAATCAAGCATTATTGATTCTATGAGTATATACTAATCATGTTAATGAATAAATCACATATTAATCACCTTTGTGGATGAGCACATCATAATTTCATCACCAAAATAGATAATCACATCACATATACTATTTAGGTGTGGTTTTATACTTGCTAATTTATAACAATTGAGGGCCTAGATATTTTAATCATCATACAAGAGGAAAATACCATCTTAGTTCAGTTCTAACTGATTACATGATCAATACCATACCCAATAACCCCCTAATTAGATGATAATTAAGTATTTAACAAGAAAGGTATCAAAGTATGAAGGTTATCATGATATCTTACTAACCTTAGTTAGTTGGGACTCTAAATATGATCCATTCACCAGTAGTATACCAAATATATAGTATATGACACTCTATTTGGTATTATTTTTGAGAAATTTAGTGAAAAATAATAAATTTTATACCTCGTGATCAAATTATGTATCTCAATACAAGGATCTTACTTATGATAACCATTACATTTCATCATAACCTATAATAATATATTATAAACATCGGTTAGAAATAACTCAATGTCATACTTTTAGATGTCAATTATCATTACACTACAATAAATTTATATAATCAACATGAAATAATAGTAAATTGGATATTTTCTTTTATATTATACATTTTATATTCTTTAATTATTTTAAGAATACTTATCAAAAACCCTATATAAGTTATTATCTATCATATCACATATGATAAACCATCAGGACAGTCTTATGTTTACTCTACTTTTTTGGGTTTTTCCAACTCATTACATCAATATATAATTATTATCACGTCACTATGTGACCACATAATATAACCCTCTCACTAGAATATTTAGTGAGTAATATATAAATAAAGAAAATAATTTTGAATAATAGTGAGAATTAGGAGTCATATTTATAATGTTCAAATACTTGAATATATTCAAACTCAATAAATCCATAATATAAAATGTTATAATTTCAATAAATCCTATTATCTACTTAGAAACATCATCATCCTTATATCCCTTTCCATTAAATATTTCCGTTGAAATCTTTTGGTAAATAATATAATTATTTATATTATCACCTACTAACACATACGAAAATAATTTTATGATAAAATGAAATTAACTTTATTATGGTAACAAAATAGAACTCTTTATATTTTATTTTCCTCCATAAATTATAAAAACTGATGATATTAATATAAAATCACTTTGTATTTTGATTGGAATAATCCATTAAGAAATAGTGATCTTAACTTTCTCAAGATAACTAAATGTAACTTTTATATTTTTCTTCATTATCAAATATCCTAAATTATTTATGATATTAAGTGGGAAATAACCTTAATTTTAGACTATTTTAATATTTTATTTGTTAAATTGCAACTTTTATAAGTTCAAACATACTCCCAATATCATGTTATACCCCATATTCTCTTTAGAATATCAGGATAAGAAAAAAAGTTCTTTATGTTAGAGAAAACTATTATTTCTATTAAATAATATTATTTAATAGATAAAATAATGTTTACATTTCATATATGGAATTTTATGTGTTTGAAGCATTTTTATCTCTAAAAATAATATGGTATTCCATAAAATATTCCATTTATGGGTGGTAAGAAAAATTTCACAAATATTCTAACAAATATTTGGATAAACCTATTATCCTAGATAAAAAATGTATCCTTGTATTTTTTTTCAATGCATTTTATCGAATATTTATGAATCATAGACCTGTGAGATCATAAAACTATAAAAATTACAACAATTTGTTAGATAATTAAAGTTTCAATAAATTGAAACTATCAATTTTCTCAAAACATTATTTTATAATAAATTATATCAAGCAAAGGATGTTCTGATATAAATTATATTATTTGGGTGAGAAACTATTTTATAAAAATAAATTTAAAATTCTAAAACATGCACAGTAGAAAAAGGAAACTTTTATATTCTATTATAAATAATTAATTCAAACTTTTTATAAAAAACATAAAATACATTCATATCATTTTCTAAGAAAGTTATAAACTTTCATCTGAAATGTTAAATAAGTATGTGAACTTTAATTAAGGTATTCATGATTAGAATCCTATTGTAAGGTGTATATTCTAAGCCTAAGAATCCATTGATCATCAAGATCTTACAAATATATGCCTCCCTATCCCTAGGATCCCCAAATCAACATGATCGTACACACCTCTATCTCTCAATCCTCAAGATCCATCGATCAAACATATCATAAAAAACAACAATTACAATGGGAAAACCTTAAATCATTTATAATTAAATTCACAGAAATTATTTTTAAGGAAACTCTCTAGATATTACAACTGAAGTACTCTTAATATAAATATTTCACAAAACATTAATAGTGAATTTAGATTATTAGATTTTAAAATATTCTTCTCCTCAAAATTTTGGTTCTATTTATAGATGATCACTTGAGGGTTGAATTCTACACTTCTTGGGATTAGTTGCAATGGAATTGGACAAACATTTTCTTCACCTAATGAGTACATCATAGCATCACTCTATCTGATGGTCGTTATATGTAGTACCATTACAATGATTTTATAGTTATATATAGTATAAATACGAAATATTTATCTTGTATAATTTATATGTTTCCTTCTAGTAGAATTATTAAAAACTTTTTCTGGTAGACTATGTTTGTCTCTGTCTGATGATATTTTTCTGATGCACATTATATGTATTCTTTCGAATAGAATTTATATACATCCATATGATGTACTTTTTTACATGTTTTGACAATGTTATTAGTACAAATACATTTTATATACTTCATAAATGTATGTCTGGTAATATTGGATTTCACCACCTGGTAAAATGGATTAATTTTCTTCAAGAACAATATAAATTTTTAAAGATAATGATTAGAAATATAGAAACATTTAAAATTGAATTTTTATTTTAAAAATTAAGACTAAAAATAAATATGTTAACTTAAAAATATACCCCTTTTTAAAATAAAAATAAACTGCCCATTGGGGGAAAATATTTAAGTTAAAATTTCGGGAAAAAAAGTTACTCCACCTTACTTGTATAACTTTCTAGTGCCCTACTTTCACCCCATTGTGATTTTTGAAAATAATTTCAATGGAATTGTATAGTTAAGTAGAAAAAGTTTCTTAAAATGTTATTTAAAAAATCTATAGAATAATTATAAGGCCTAAAAATGAATTTAATAAAATATAACATGCATCCAAAAAAATATATCAAAGTAGTAAGAAAATCCAAAATTTTGAAGTAAAATTTTTACAAAGGACCAGGATTTCAAGAAAAAATAATTCTTTCTTATATAAATTCTTCAGTATAGATTTAATCTTCTTTAGATGGTTTTTATTCCTCTCCAAGTCTACTTATTTTAAATCAATATTTCCTAAAATTTATTCCAAAAACTCTATCATATTACTTTTTCAGGAAATATTTGTGTCTTTCTATATGGAAATAGATTTAAGATCATCAAAAACTCTTGAAAAATATATAGCTTCATTATTGATACTATATATATACTTAAAAATAGTTTTGGTTTATCTTTTGATTCCAACTAAATACTCATAATAAAAACGTTATATCCTCTTCAGTTCGATTCATCCATTTGATAATGATTTTTAGATTTATAAATTCCAATGAAGATTTTTCTTTTGTATCTTTATGATCTCCTTCATTTTGGATACATTTTTCGGAAATATGCATTGGTGACTTCGAACCTTTAATGAAATACACATTACCTTAAATGTACTTATATATTTCTATGATTTTATGGAATATTTCCATTATCCATTTAAGACTTTGATTGATTTATTGAATTAATTCATTTTCTTTTCCGTATATTTAGACCTTGTGCTTAGAGTAGAGTTAGTATAATCACTAGAAACTTTTGGAAATATCGATTATATGACTTTTGGATGGGAAAGGTTCTTACATTTAAAAAAATGATATTTATAAATTTATATAATATCCAAATCCTCATCAGACAGAGGATATTTAGATGACTTTGTTATTGGTTCATTCTTTTCATTCTATGGAGATTATTAGTCCAAAGCACTAGGAGAAACTTGTTCTTTATATTAAGAAGTTAAATATTTTTTAGTATAAAATAAATATTCTTAAATATCCAAATATTTATTAATATCCTCAACTAATTCCTATGACTTTATCAAAGTGTTACTCTTCCCTGGTACTCAAGATGGTACTTTGTGATGAGGGGATTTATCAATGGATTTGAAATATTATTTAACGAAAAACTTTTTAATAAATTGGTTAAAATTATGATAAATATCTTGGAAAAAATACTCCAATACTTTTTTTCCTTTATCCTCTTCAATTAAAATAGGAAAAACTTTAGTAGGAATGGATATAGCATGAATCCATAGAATTAACATGGGATCAAAAAATGGAGGAACCTATTTCTAATTCTCAAAATAAATGTATATAGGAACTAATTCATCATTATTCTCTAATTTCTAATCATATTTGTATATTTAAATTACTAAATCTCTTTCAAATTTAGTTTTTTTCAATTTTTTAGGTTCCTTCTTATTTCTTTCATCTTACTTTAATATATTAAAAATTTATTCATTTAAGGTTTTTTCCTCAATAGTGTCCAACCCAAAACTTGGATCATTTTCTTTATTTTCCTTATTATTATTCATGAAATCTGAAAAAATTTCATTATACATTGATTTGTTTTTCTTTTTTGGTAATTTAAAGGATTTATAAGAGGTTTTAGTAGATTTCATCTTTGAAAGAACTTTATTCTTAAGAACCATAACTTTTTCTACAAAATAAACTTTTATAGACTTATCTATGAACAGGTTCTCAATATGGAAATATAAAAACCTCATTTTTTCTAGTTAATAATATATAAAATATGATTCCTTATCTTGAATAAGGTCATATTAATTATTTACTATTCCAACTTAAATTAATTTAATAAGAAGCATGTTAATGAACATCGGATACAAATTAATCTTAATCTTTATAGTCCTTATCTTGATAGATTTGATTTAATTCCACATGAACTTAACAAGATTGGAATTACTCATGTTACGTAAAAAATATAAAACATATATATCTTGTACATTCAAGGTATAACTATCTCCATACCTCAGTAAAAGATATATTTGAACCCACAACGATATTATTCCTACTTTTGGTGAAAGGTGAGACAACATCCTAACTTTTTCATTTAAGGAAATAAAAAATAGATATGGATCTCTCAAATAATCCAACTTTTTCTTGTAACTTTTAATTTATAAATGATTATTCCCATTCAAAATGAATTCAAAAAAGTTCAATAATTGTTCTGATATTTAGACCATAAGTATTCCCAAAAGGTTTGAATAATAAAAAATTACACCCATCAAATTCTTTAAAGTGTGAGGAAATATAGAACTCGGGAACTATAATTGGATAATATAGATGAAAATATTCCTTTTTATACAAATTAATTCCCAACCGTAAAAGATAATAACTAATTTTTACAGGGAATCATACCTTTCAAAATAACTATTGTCCATCAATACTTTCTTAATTACTTCATCAATAGTAAAGTCATTAAAAACTGTCATAGAGACGGAATATAATAACTTGAAATATGTTAGGGTAATAATAAACCAAAAACATAGGAAAATAGATAGAAGAGAAATAAACTAGAAAGATCTATCCTCGAAAATAGTTAGTAAAGAAAAAGAGTTGAACCACTCCTATTATATATAGGCAATAGAGTGATAGTTCGACTTGAAATTGGTCCAATGGATGAGATTCAATATTAAAAGATGATGATTTCAAATATTTAATAAAATATATGTTTTTACTCAAAAAATTTATAATAATTTTGTTAAAAAAATATCAGATAAACATGATTCTGATAGAAAATGAGAGTTTGTAATAAAACTCTTTAAAAAATTCTCATAAGAATTATAATAAGAGATAAAAATTTAACCTCTTGTAGAATTTATCAATTAACATTATTAAGAATGTTTTTCTGGTGATATGAATAACTTGGTTTGTCATGACCCGTCCCAGTAGGGCCCACGCCGTGACTCCCCAAGCCCGCCTCCAATAGGCTAGGAGCTGGTGACTAGCACGGAGTAGGCATATTACTGACATGGGAGGCATTGCTTAAGTACTTGTACACATGCACACATATCCAATCCCATAAATGCTGAAATGTAAAAAAACCGCTAAGGAACAAAATGCATGCATACAACTAAACCCAATCACCAGAGTACAGCGGAAGGTAAAGTACTGAAATTAAATTGGGCCAAAATACAAGCCCACTAAACCAAGAGTCTGAAAACTGCAAAGTCCAACCTGTGAATGCAAAGAGGTACTGGGACTGCTCCTCATATCCATAGGAACACCTCAGCCTGTAGGGAACTCAGAAAGCCTAGTCCTATCCTGGTCCGCCCTGGACTCTGTCGAAAGGATACTCGTCTCCAAAATACACAACACATGCAGGAAAATCCCGTGCAGGGGTGAGTATAACAATACTCAGTAGAGGACCCCGAAAACCACAAAGCAATACACAAAGTAAAGGTACAGTCAGCTATACATATTATATGTCTACAGAACAAATAGCAAGTGAAACACATTCCATATATACTATAAACCCAGACCCACGGTCTAGAGGCATGTCACACAACCCATACCCCATCTAGGGATTCCGTTCGAAGATTCCACGAGGCACTCATTCTGGGAGAACACGCTCCACGAGTCTGGTAGCTCTGATGACGTCCGTCCAAGAAGTAATGTTCTTCGGGAAATTCCACGGGAGGTAGATACACTCATTATGGAAGACACACTTCTGATTGGGAAGGATCATGGAAGATATATAAACTCATTACAGGAGACACACTTTTGATTGGGAAGGATCATTGTAGATATATACACACATTATGGGAGACACACTCCTGAGTGGGGAAAGATCACGATACACATTTGAGGATCACTACCAGGGCCATGGCGGATACTGCGACTCATCCGAATTCACCGGCTAGGTAGATGATCAATTCCTAATAGAGTTGGTCACATTGATTCCTAACTCTACCTAGGGTCAGTAATGGATAGAAGATCACACTTCGTGCCTCTTAGAGAGATTCCTGACTCTATCAAAGAAAGTCATGCTGAAGGGATCATACTCCTATAAAAATGAAATGATGTCTGACCTTCAGAGGAATGAGAATAAGGGGCACAAACCTAAATGAAACAAGTCCAAGATTTGGTGGACAATATGACCAAACCATTTTCCAAAAAGTATATGGCGTGTAGGAAAGTCATACACCATTTCTTCAGACCCCGGGTACTGCCCGTGTTTAAAGGCATGTGTCGTAAGGTCGGTTGTGTAGATAAAGTCAGTATATAGAATGTGGTATGGATTACACGCCATGTCTGAGTTACTGGGGTTGGCTCCGTGTACACTTTCCATGTGCCCGTACACGGCCTCAACCCAAGTATACCATCCCGTGTAGTCAGTAAACGGGGTGACTCGCACTACAGGCCTCACCCAGCCGTGTGGTGTAGCACACGGTCATGTACCACACCCCATGTCCATGTACTTTACAAATTACTTGTCGAGCCTCGGGGAAGGTGCAACACACCATGTGACTGGGGTCACACGCTATGTGATACCCGTCTAACGCCTGAAACCCTAGTTGCCGCTGAGTCGGTCTACATGGCGTGTTTTTTGGAGATACACGTCGTGTATTCTGGAAATTTCTAGAAACACGAACCTCCACCATCGCATATTCGGTAATGTCCCATTCATCAATCTAGTTGTCCAATCACCCTGGAACTCCTGATTTTTTGTCTCCCCGACACCATGAAGTTTTTTCCATTGTTTTCAGACCTCCGATCGGCTCTGGAAAACATGTTTTTATCTTGTAACACAAAGAACGCTCGAAGAATGGTCTCTTCCAGTCTAAGTCGATTCATCATCCTTCATGGTCGTCGTACCTCTATAGATTCTTTATGATGCCATATCTCTAGTTTGGGATCATTGCGTTTCTAGATGGGTGCGCAATGATCCGTTGTTCGCCGTCCCGTGAAGAATGCGAATAACGCACGAGAAGGGAAGGGGGAAAGATAATAATATAATAAAACAAATTGAGGAACAAACCTCCATCTTCATTCGTTACGGCATTGATCTACTCCCATTAGTAGGCTTAAACAGAGCAGAAATCAACAATAATAATCAACATGGACTAATTCCTCATAATCATCCCAATAAAACCCTCCCGCAAGAATGTACGAATCTGCGGATCAACTTGTTCATGGTTGATCAGAATTCTTCATTTAAATTCAAAAACGGGGAAAGAAAAATGAAATAAAAACCCCTAACTTTTAAGGAAGGATCAACCATTGTCAAAGAGGTCGTGATACCGTCGTCGTCGAGATCCTTCAACTTTGTTGGCGTAGCGATTCACAGCTTTGATTCATCGTCATTTTTCACTGAGAGTTTCCTCTGAAGCACCATAGATTTTCCAGAGTTTCCTCTCAATCCTTACCAACAAGCGACATCCCAATAAAAAGGGAAACATGTTTGGAATTCCATTATGTCGGGGAATTAATGGGTTAGCATTATAGTTTCTGAGTCATTATGACATGACATTTAATATTGAAACATCTTCCCTGGCGTTGCGCTGCAGCTAATGTTTCCAAAAAATAAAATAAAATAACTTTGCGAATTTATTTTATTTTTATTTTACTAAAAACGTCCTGAAATTAAAATTTTCCCTCAACCAGCACTAGTCAAGGTTATACTCGTTATTAGGTAAAGTCGTCGTCCCGGACGCAACAGTGCCCTCAAATTTTTAATCTGGGCATCCATTTGGAAACTGCCACAACCGCGCACACGTTCCAACTCACTTAACTTAAAAGGTTTCAAACCATCGTTCCGGGCTCACCGGGCCTCGGAATGATGTGTCGTCTCTACGCCTGGTCTTGTAATAATTCCATATAATATTTAAAAAAATAATACACAGAAAAATCTGAGACATTACATTCTACCCTCCTTGGGGCTTTACGTCCCTGAAAATACAAAAAAAGAATATTAAAAAAGATGGGGGTACTGGGCATGGATTTGAGCCTCCTGCTCCCACATTCTCTCCTGAGGATTCTCGTGCTACCACTGAACGCACACCAAGGGAATCGATTTCCCATGAAGGATTATCTCCTATCGATCCTTGATCTCTACCGGGTACTCGGCAAAGGTCACTCCATCCTCGGTGTCCAGCTCGCCCCAGTCGATGACATGTGATGGGTCATGCACGTACATCCTCAGCTGCGACACGTGGAAGAAATCATGTACCCTATGCAACTATGGTGGTAGAGCTAGGCAGTACGCCACCTCGTCGACTCTACACAATATCTGGAAAGGTCTGATGATCCTTGGAGATAGCTTGCCGCCCCGGCCAAATCTTTGTAACCCTTGTCAAGATGACACCTAAAGAAAGACGTGGTCTTCCTCCTCGAACTCCAGAGGTCTCCATCGTCTATCAACATAATACTTCTACCAGATTTGTGTAGTCTTCATCCGCTCTCGGATGATCTGAAAATTCTCGTTGGTGGCTCGCACCAACTCTGGACCCATGTGTGCTGACTCTCTGGGGTCGGTCCAGCAATGTGGTGACCAGCAGGGTCTCCCATACAAAGCCTCAAAAGGTGTCATACCAATGGTGGAGTGGTAGCTGTTATTGTACGAAAACTCCACCAGTGGTAGGTGGTCCTCCCAACTGTGACCAAAGTCCAAGGTACTGGCTCGTAACATATCCCCCAGAACCTGAATGGTCCTCTCCGTATGACCATCAATATGTGGATGGAATGCCGTGCTCAAGCACAGTTGTGTCTCAAATGCCTCCCGCAATCCCTTCCACAACTGGGATATAAAGGGAGAATCTCATTCCGAGACTATCGTCGAAGGGACACCATGAAGCCGAACTATCTTCTACACGTAGAGGCGTCCCAAGCTCTCTACGGAACTATGCTCTCTGATGGCTAGAAAGTGGGATGACTTGGTGAATCGGTCGATGATCACCCAGATGGAATCATGCCCCTTAGACATTCATGGTAATCCTATCTTTAATTCCATCGATATTTCATCCCACTTCCACTCTGGAACCTCTAGGTTTGAGATAATCCTGCTGGAACCTGGTGCTCAGCCTTCACCTGCTAGCACGTAAGGCATCAAGAAACGAACTCTTTTACTGCCTTCTTCATGCCTGACCACCAGAACTGCCATCGAAGATCTTGGTACAACTTTTCCTCTCCCGGATGTACTGCCAATGGGGATTTATGAAACTCTTTCAGAACCTCTTCTTGCAATGCCACTGGTATGATAGTGCATCCTCTGAAAAAAAAAGTATGTGCTCCCCACCTTGCGAATATCCATACAGATCATGTCATATGGATAAATGAGCATGTAAAAACTCACAGCCGTCATCCCCAAGTTGTGCCTCCCTAACTCACTGTAAGATTGGAGGGGTAACAACCATAGACTGTAGGTCAGCTGCATCCTCTCTGTCCACGAAGGATAATTGCAACGTGGCCAACTGCTTCGTCGTCTCACTCAACAGCTGCGATCTCGACCTTATGCTAAGAGAATCTACCACCTTGTTTTCCGTCCCAGGAGTGTAGATGATCTCGAAATCATAATCCTGGAGTAACTCTAGAAAACACCTTTGTCTCAAATTCAGATCATTCTATGAGAAGATGTACTTGAGGCTCTTGTGGACAGAGAAGATAATGAACCGCTCACCCATAAGGTAGTGCCTCCACATATTCAATGTGAAGACTACCACTACCAACTCAATATCATGGGTGGCATAGTTCTGCTCATGTGGCCTAATCTTGTGCAAACCATAAGCAATCACTACCTTTCTTTGCATCAGGACAAATCCAAACCTGTTCCCTGATGCGTCGCAGAAAACTATGTACTCGACACCTTCCTCCGGTAATCTCAAGATAGGGGCGCTCATCAAACTCTATCTCAACTGCTCAAAATCCTGTTGTAACTTCTCCATCCATAAGAAGGGTATCCCCTTTCGGGTCAAGGCTGTCATCGGTGCTGATATTTGGGAGAAATCAGGGATGAATCTCTGATAATATCCCACCAACCCAAGGAAGCTTTGCACCTCTGTCACGCTTCGAGGTGGCTCCCATGCTAACACTGCCTCCACCTTGGATGGGTCCATAGCTACACCGTCTGATGAGATGACATGTCCCAGAAAGTGGACCTTCTAGATCCATAACGGGCACTTCGAGAGCTTCCCATAAAGCTGGTGCTCTCAGAGTATTTCTAGAACCATATGCATGTGTCTCACGTGCTCCTCCTCTGATGCTGAGTAAACACGGATGTCATCAATGAAGACCACTATAAACCGGTCCAAATACAGCTAGAAGATATAGTTCATTAGTTCCATGGACACTGTAGGGGTGTCTGTCAGGCCGAAAGGCATCACCAAGTACTCATAGTGACCGTAGCGACATCTGAATGTCGCCTTTGGTATATCCTCATCCTGTACCAGTAATTGGTGATAACCTAATCGAAGGTCAACCATAGAGAACCATTGTGACCCTCTTAGCTGATCAAAGAGGTCATCAATTCTCAGTAGTGGATACTTGTTCTTCACCATCACCTGGTTTAGGCGTCGGTAATCCCCGCACAACCTCAAACTCTCATCTCCCTTCTTGAAAAACAAGACTGGGGCCACCCAGGGTGAAATGTTGCGTCTGACGAAACCCTTTCTCTACAAATCCTCCGACTGCACCGTCATCTCGCGAAGCTCTATGGGAGCCATCCAATATGCTGATGAAAAAATTGATGTGGTCCCAAGGTGTAAGTCGATGCAGAAGTCGATCTCCCATCGGGGAGGTAGTCTAGGAACATCTTTTGGAAAGATGTCCTCGTACTCCACCACTATAGCTGGGAACTGGGAGCTCATCACATCTTCTACTCCGAGGGCTAGGCTATCCAACTCCTGAGTGACCGGCTGCACCCTCCTATGCATGATCTAGTTCGGTGATGCCTAGGTCTCCTTTTCTCTAAAAAAGGAAAATCTTGTCCCATCACTACAGAAACACCACACTCTTTGCCTAAAATAGTCAATCTGGGCATGGATCAAAGATAACCAATCCATACCGAGAATGACGTTGTACGGCCTTGATGCTACCACCAAGTGGTTACAACCGAAACTATCTCCTCCAAGAGTAAGATCACACTATGTGAAAAAGTGAGTGATTGTCGAGTCCCCTCCCGTAGGTGTCTCCAAGCGTAAGGATCGAGTCAATGGTTCAACCGGAATCTCACGGTTTTGCACAAGACATGTGGCTATGAAGGAATGACTGGAACCTATGTCTACAAGTATGGCAGCTAAGGTAGAGAAGACAGAGACCGTACCTCGGATCATCCCTGGAGACCTTGGGTCATACACCTCGATCACATGAAGTTGTCCCCGCCCATGTCCCCCAGATCCCCAAGCCCGGTGCGGACCTCCTGGGGGTGGTGGTGGAAGTAAGCCAAAGCATGTTCCACCACCTACAGCCCTCCCTGATCCTCTGCCACATCTGTCACCTGGTGGGTCTGTCTGCTCCACTCTCTGCCTCTGCCTTGGTGGTCCATCCACCACTTCCCTGTCAGCAGCTCGACGGGTCAGACAATCTCTAGTGATATGTCCCCTACCATCACACACATAGCACCGCTTCTCCCTATGATGACTGGATCCAGTCTGAGAGTCATGGACCATCAATCCCCTATCATGGGTCCTCCTCTGACATAACTGATGTCATGATACCTATGTTCGATGTTGCTCCCTACTTCCGAGGTCTCTGGACCTGCCTTCCTGCTGCTGACTATCATCGGTTGTCTCTGATCTTCTAAGAAGCTCTCGGTCACTAAGGCACGCTCGATCACTCCAGCATAAGTCGAAATGCATAGAGGCACGAATCTAGCACAGATGTCTCTCCGTAGACCTTGTTTGAAGGTCCGAGCTCTAATGTAATGATCTCTGATTATATCCATCGAGTACCTGGTGAGGTTGGTGAACCTCGATGAATAGTCAGCTACCATCATACTGCCCTTCTGGAGTTGAAGAATCCCCTAGATGCATACATCTCTTAGCATAACCATAGATAACTCCTCCCTAAAGAGTCGCTTGAACTTCATCCACAAAAGAGTCTCCTCGTCGTGAGTTTTTGTGGTCAGAATCCACCATTGTCCTATTGAACCCTAAAGAAGGCACACTCCTAGGATCACCATCTAGTCTGTGGGTGTCCTCACTAGACGGAAAACTCTAGTCACCACCTCAAGATATTCCTCAGCCACCTGAGGGTCAGGCTCACCTTGGAACCTGAGGGGTCTCTATCTCCGGAACTCATGGAGCATGCTCAGCCTGTTCTCCTTATTGGTCGGCACCGCAGGTACCACTGGCTGCTCCGCTGGTGGTGGCATAGCAGGTGCACCACCTGGTAGAAACTCCTGGGAAACTGGTCCCTGTATCGAAACCTTGTCACAGATGGGGTCATCCTCATGATCGTGCTGCTGAATCCTAGCGGGTATGCATCACGGAGGCATCCTTTAAGGAAAACAAGATGTACCATGAGTATATCTAGATAAATGACTCAAAGTATATGGAAAAACACAACTCATTCCAATATGATGCATGTATCTTTTTTTATTTCCCCCGCAACTAGTTTTTTCGTGTACTAAGTCGAAAAGCAGGTTATCAGAGTCATGATTTATGGATACGTCGTCTGCCCGCACCAACACTGGAGTCCCTGGCCTGAAAGTCGAACTCGAAACACTCAACACTGTTTCCCCAAACCAACCTCACAGACTCTTGGTCCTAAAGTAGAACTGACCACCTCTGATGCCACTATGTCATGACCCGTCCTAGTGGGGCCCTCACTGCGACTCCTCAAGCCCTCCTCCAATAGGCCAGGGGCTGGTGGATAGCACCGAGTAGGCATATTATTAACATGAGAGGCATTTCCTAAGTACCTGTACACATGCACACATATCCAATCCCATAAATGATGAAATGTAAAAAAAATGTTAAGGAAAAAAATGCATGCATACAACTAAACCCAATCACCAGAGTACAGGGGAAGGTAAAGTTTTGAAATTAAATTGGGCCAAAATACAAGTCCACTAAACCAAGAGTCTGAAAACTGCAAAGTCCAACCTGTGAATGCAAATAGGTACTGGGACTATTGTTCATAGCCATAGGAACACATCAGCATGTAGGGAACTCAGAAATCCCAGTTCTATCCTGGTCCTCCCTAGACTCTGTAGAAAGGCTACTTGTCTGCACAAGACACAACACATGTGGGCAAAGTCCATGCAAGGGTGATTATAACAATACTCAACAGAGGACCCTCAAAACCACAAAGCAATACACAAATTAAAGGTACAGTCAGCTATACACAGTATATGTCTACAGAACATATAGCAAGTGAAACACAGTCCAGATATACTCGAAACCCAGACTCATGGTCTAGAGGAAAATCACACAACCACATACCCCGTCTAGGGATTCTGTTCGAAGATTCCATGAGGCACTCATTCCAAGAGAACACACTCCATGAGTCTGGTAGCTCTGATGATGTCCTTCTGAGAATTATTATTCATCGGGAAATGACACGAGAGGTAGATACACACATTACGGGAGACACACTCATGGGTGGGAAGGATCACGGTAGATAGATACACTCATTATGGGAGACACACTCTTGAGTGGGGAAAGATCACGATACACAGATGAGGGTCACTGCCAGTTCCATGGTGGATACCGCAACTCATCTGAATTCACCAGCTAGGTATAGGATCAATTCCCGGTAGATTTGGTCATGTCGATGCTTGACTCTACCTAGGGTCAGAAATGGATAGAGGATCATGATCCGGGCCTCTCAGAGGGATGCCCGACTCTATCACAGAAAGTCTTGTTGAAGGGATCATACTCCTATAAAAATGAAACGATGCATGACCTTCAGGGGAATGAGAAGAAGGGGCACGAACCCAAACAAAACATGTCCAATATGCGGTGGATAAGATGACCAAAATATTTTCCAAAAAGTACATGGTGTGTAGGAAAGTCACACGCCATGTCTTCAAACCCCGGGTACTGTCCGTGTTCAACAGCCCGTGTCATAATGTCAGTCATGTAGAGAAAGTTAGTACATGATGTGTGGTAGGGATTACATGCCATGTCTGAGTAACTGGGGTCGGCTCTGTGTATGCTGGACATGTGCCCGTACATGACCTCAACCCAAGTACACCATTCCGTGCAGTCGATACACAGGGTGAACTACACTATTGGCCTCACCTGGCTGTGTGGTGTAATAAACGGTCGTGTACCAAACCCCGTGTTTGTGTACTTTCCAAATTACAAGCCGAGCCTCGGGGAAGTTGCAACACACCGTGTGACCGGGGTCACACACCGTGTGATAACCGTCTAATGCTCGAAACCCTTGTCACCGCTGAGCCGGTCCAAATGGCGTGTTCTTCGGAGATACACACCGTGTATTCTATAAATTTCCAGAAACACAAACCTCCACCATCACGCCTCCGATGATGTCATGTTCGTCGGTCTGGTCATTCGATCACCATTGAACACCCAATTTTGGGTCACCCCAACACCAAAAAGTTGTTTCCATTGTTTTTGGACCTCTGATCGGCTCCAAAAAATGTGTTTTGATCTTCTCGTGTGAAGAACGCTCGAAGAACAGCCTCTTCCGATCCGAGCTGATTCATCTTCCATCGTGGTCGTCGCACCTCCATAGGGACGTTTTGATGTCAGATCTCCAGTTTTTGATTGTTTCGTTGCTAGATGGGTGTGCAACGATCTGTTGGTCATCGCCATGCGAAGAACGTGAAGAACATGCGAGAAGGGAAGGGGGAATGAAAATAATTTAATAAAACAAATTGAGAAATGAACCTCCATCGTCGTTCATTACATCGTTGATATGCTCATGTTAGTAGGCTTAAATGGAGTAGAAATAAACAATAATAATCAACATGGACGAATTCCCTATAATCATCCCAATTAAACCCTCCCTCAAGAACATACGAATTCACGGATTAACTTGTTCATGGTTGATCTGCGTTCATAATTTAAATTCAAAAAACGGGGAAAGAGGAATGAAATAACAACTCCTAACTTTTAAGGAAGGATCAATTGTTAACGAAGGGGTCGCACTTCCGTCGTCGTTGAGATCCTTCAACTTCGTTGGCACAGCGATTCACAGCTTCGATTCGTCATCTTTTATCGCCGAGAGTTTCCTCCAAAGCACCATGGATTGTAACACCCCGAGATTTTATGATATATATTATTTTTAATTTCGTTGATGTCTTCTATTATACACTAAACCAAGATTATCTTGTACTATACACAACACTATATTAGCTTGCAGTATACACAACACTATTCTTTGCTCGTGTTACACACAATTTCAATTTTTGATTTCTGGAAATTATCTTACGCAACATTAAGTATAGATTTTGTTTAATGGATAAATGAAATAAGTTTTGATTATGTTATACGCAACACCAAACAGAGCTTTCACTATACGCATCCCTGACTTGGCTTACATTACACGCAATCAAGACCTTCTTCGATACCATGTGTAGTATGCAATACCATGTTTCACTAAACAAGATATTATTATAATATTATAATGAACTAGCCGTTATGAATAGTAATACCCACTTTTTGAAATTTTATAGATTTTATCTTTCAAAATGGATTTCATTTTTGGATTCGTAATATCGAAATTATCCTAGGGTAAATTTTTGGTATTTTTTCGGAAAACTTTCAATTTTTGATGAATAGTGAAAACACTAGGTTACTATTTAAAAACCGACTTTTTATTTAAATAATTATTTATTTTATTTAAATTTATTTTATTTAAATTTATTTTAGGTCAAAATTTATACATAATACCTATATAAGTTCAATGTAATTCATTTGAGTCATTTTATAATAATTTTATATATATAAAAATTTTATTGAACTTTTCACTGTCTTTTACCCACCTCCTAGGAGAATTTAAAAATTTACATAAAACTTAATTTTACCGGTTCTGTGAGTGGAATTTCTAAAATCCGAGAGACACGGTAAATATCAAGGAGTAAAATTTGGTTCAATAAGATATAAATAATTTTTGGTGAATAGTAACTTTTTACTTTTATTTACTATGGTTAAAAGTAAATAGGTTAATTAAGGGTACAAATGATATTATTATTACCCTAACTCATGTCCTAATTCTATTTGATAAGTGTAATTTGACCCAAAACAACCTTAGGAAGAAAACATTATCATTTAGGTCCACTTGGATTAGATTAGGACATTTATTATTATTTTATTTAACGAAGAGTTAAAATAGTTAAAAACAAAGTTTAATAAATTAAACATTTTTAATATAGGGTTATAAATAAGATAAATTTGACTATAAATATTAATTAGAAATCTAAAAATATTTCCTACATAATGGTATTTTATTTATAATTTTTAGACATTAAATAATTTAATTTATTTATGACAAAATGATGATGTAATAATTACCTTATTAATGAAATATTATCATAATTGATGTTATAAATACCCAAATAAATCTAATTTGAGACTTTTTATGAATTACACTAATTTTATAGGTTAATATGACATATTATTATTGATTCAATTAACTTTTTTAGAACTAATCATGTTGTTATTATTTTCACAAAAATCAATTACCAAATAGTGTCAAAATTGACATAAAATAGATTTTAAAACAAATATTATATTATTAATTGTTATTATATTCCTAAAAATCTAAGGTTCGGCCAAATGACTTAGATAAAGTTATATATATTAATAGTGAACCAATTGGGGTTAGTTTGGCTTGTTATAGTATGTTTATTAACTATATAGTGTAAGAAAACAAGAAGACATGGTAAAAGTTAAATTATTCAACTTAGAGTTAAATCTAAATGATAAGGTTAAAATATTAACCTAAACTTGTCTAAAACCTATTTGTTGAGAGGATTTCAATCCATCCCCACTTTAGCTTCTAAATAAATCAATTTGGAGCTATTATAAAACGAATATGACTTTTTTATAATATAATAATTTAAGTTTTTTCAAAGGTGCCCCTCTCCTCCCTTATAAAAAGGGCACCCCTTCCCTCTTCTCTTCACACCCTTTTGAGCCTTGAAGATCAGCCAACCCCTGACAATTACTCTTCTCAACCAATCTAGTTATATAATAGAGGTTATGCTATTCTCAAAAGATCAACCCTAGTGCCCTAAGAAGATGTTTAAAGGAGGTGCGTCGAGGAAGTGGTAATCTCTTCTACCGACTCTTTCATGTTTCTTTCTTCTTCTACTTCCTCTTATTTAGTTGTTTCATTATAAAGTAGTAAAATCTGTATTACTTATATACTGATACGTTATTATAAATATTAAACAGCCCTATTTCACCTTCTATCCATCCTACGGAAAATGAAATCACCGCGCGTGCGTACGTACAGAATACCGTCTCCACGCTGTGGTGTAATCAGTTTTTCCACCACCACCTTACTTTGATGGGTATAATGGTGTAAAGAATAACTATATATGATTATTATAAAATCATACTGATTATAATATATTATATCATCCACTCCAATTCCATTCAATAAATATGGGAATGATATCATTGCTCGTGCGTACATACAGATTACCGTCTCCATGACGCGATGAGATTCATTTTCCATGTTAACAATTCAAGAATGATTATAAAGTATATATAATAAGTAATCATGAAATATATGAAATAATAATGCTACTGGATTTATGTATATATATATATATATATATGTATGTGATCTACTTAATTCCATTCAATTCAATAAGGAAATGAAAAACAGCGTTCATGCGTACGTACGGCCTACCGTCTCCATAAACGGTGTATTTCTTTCCATTTATCGATCTATTATATATATGTATATTCTGAATATATATTATATATAAATCATGTTTTATATTCTTGAATTAAGTAATCATGATCTAAGTAATCATATTAATAATTACAAGTCAAAACACGGACGATAAATGAAACGATTTTACCCAAAACGCTACTTTAACATGGAATTGAAAAATGAACGGATAATATAAAGTCGTAAGTGAATCATATATGATATAATAAATATTATTATGGTTCTGTTACAAGTTAATAATACGTTTAAACCCACTATATAGTATTCTCAGACACATACGGAAGAAATTGGACATAAGGTAAGGGATAATTTTGCAATCTCATTTTTATCCGAGATTGCTTATATGTAAGTGTTTACTGGGGTTATATTTTTCATCCATGTCTATAAAAATATTTTTTATAAAGTGTTTAATATTATTCCATGTATTTGTAAATTCATTTTTACCCCTCTTTGACTTTTACTTTGTATTATGGAAGGAATCATTCTTTTGTTTACCATGTGTGGTACTTTTTGACTTTTTCGTTAAAAGTACAAGGAGAATGTTTTTTTAACTTGTATGGCATGAATGGATTTTTACGGTTTCATAATTCCATATTTTCATAAAGAATAATCTATAATATTTCATGACTATTTTCAACAAAATCCTTTTCTTTTAAAATTCCATGGAATTTTGTGAAAAGAAAATAATTTTGAAGAAGAAAGGATATTTTCTTCAAGAATTCATTTGAAGTGTTTTCTCAAAACCATTTTCCATATAAGATGACATTATTTCATATATGTATGTTTCAAGTATAATGCCTCTATGATTTACATGGTTTCCCTTTTCTTATGATGAAATGATATCCATTTGTTTTATATGGATTATGTTATGATGAGATGATGTTTATAAAACCCATTTTATTCTTTGGGTTATGATGAATGATTTATGTTTATGTTGTGTCATAAGTAAGAATGATTTAATTATGATATAGGTGGGACCTATATCTCCCTCCAATGAATTGGTAAAAGATTAATATCTCATGAGATAGACATGGCTGGAATGGTAAGTTAATATGGTTCAGTGTTACATGACTGGAACGAGGAGTGAACTTGATTCAGAAAGGGACTTTGTCCACTAAGATGGTCTTGGCAGCAATGCCTTGGCTACTATGGAAATCATATCATGGGATTATTGTTTTTTCACAATTATATGTTTTATTACCATGCTATTTTATCATGATTTATGATCCATTATGATATATGCCTTACGTACTTCCATATTTTATGTCATTGCTCAAGATTTCGATGTTTAAAAATTATGTTCATGTTTTTATGTTCAAATGTATATGGTTTGTTTTATTTTATCCATTCTTACCATTATTGAGAATTTGAGCTCACCTTTTATATGTTTTCTTTTCCCCAGGATATAAAGAAAGGTTTTAAGTAAGAAAACAAAAGGGGAAGATATTTATGGGAGATGTTGAAGATCTTTCACCACGATTAGAAGATTATGTTCCGAGTTTCTGAAGACACTAAACTATTACGGTCCTTGTGTGTTTGTTTTTGATATGTATTAATTATTCCAAAAAAGTAATGTAATTTCCATGTACGTCAAGTTTGGGGTCTCTATAGTTGGTATCAGAGGAAAGTTTTAGTTAACCTTTGGAAACTAGGATGCAAAAACTTTAGTGAGGTCCCTAGAGATCTTTCTAAGGTATGTCTAGGGATGTCTCTAAGGTTAAGTATGTGTATAGGTTATAGTCCTATAACTATGGTAACGATCTTAGAATTTAACTTAAGATGTTAGATAATGAAGGTACTCCCCCTTGATTAGGAATTTTACCTCTCACACTATTCTTTTTGGGTTCTAGAAAATGGCTGGAAACAGGAAGATTCATGATAATGGAGAATATGATGGAAAATGGAATGATATTCTTCAAGAGAAATAAAATGAAATAGGATTTGGAAGTCCAAACATCATTATTATGCCTAATCAGTAATCTCATAATATGATCAATAATCTCAAATTTGGTAAGTTTCTTGACATAGCTAATAAGAGAAAGATGGAGTTTCATGATGATCAAAGAGGAAAGAAAGTTCAATTTCCATCATGTAAATCATGTGGTAAGAGGAATTAGGGAGAATGTTTCAAAGTAACTAGAAGATTCTTTGGGTGTGGAAAGGAAGGACACAAAGCCAGTAAGTGTAAAGGAAAAGGTTCAATTAGCACCATGGACAAGGATAATGGTATTACTATGACATGAACAATGATTAAATGTTTTAAATGTGGAATTTATGGGTATTATGCAAACCAATTACCTAAGGAAAAATCTCATGAAGAGAATCATCATGGTCGTATGGGTAGTATTTATATTGACGATGATGAAGAGACTACAAATGATATATGAGATGAATGAGTTGTTGAAGCTCGATCAGTGGTTTAAGAAGGTAGTGGAATGATTGTATGTTTATCAAGAATAATGTATGGTACTATGGAATAAAGAAAAATCTATGGATTGTTACACTGTTGTCTTTCCTTGAGTTTTTAAAAGTATATGATGAATGGTACCGGTAACCATGAAAGGTTATTCAAATATTTTTGGAAGGTAGATGATATGTGAATAATGAAAGGATAAGGAGATAATGAGATGTTTGATAGTATTAATGATCTCATGACTGATATAAGGACAAAGTGATATCATTGTTTGAGTATATTGAAATTTTGGGATTTTGGTAAGTGGAAAGAGTTAACTTTTGACAGCACTCATGTTTTCACTAAGGTTCTATGATAATTCATGTTTCAAAAGAATACATGATTAAGGTATTCACATGTTTGGAATGTGACCAACACGATATATCTTATGATATATGGGGGATAAATGATGGTATTCACGTTCTTGTTATGTGACCTTTCAAGTAATCATTTTATTTATACTATGAGATTGGACATATGTATTTTGGATAAGCCTAAATATTTGAAATAGATTATGTTGGACATCAGATAGTATTGTTTAAGGATAGAACTTTTTTTCGATAATATTTTTGAATGTTATAATTGTATAGTTTTAGAAAAAGGACAAATTGCAGGACAGGCGACAACCCGTCACGTCGGACAAGGTTGCAGGAATTGAACCCACAACCGAAGTGCGAAGGGCCTTTATCACCTACCACTAGCCTACAGGAAGTCCCTGGTTAGTATAAATTAGTTTCAATTTATTATGAGGTATGATATACGAAGTATACGTCCATTTTAGGAACCATATATGATTAATCTCACCATAGATGGACTTATGTATATAACTTTTGCTAACCTTATGTTTGAGACAGATGGAATGACCTATCATTCTATCGCATGATCTGATAACACTTCATGGAAGAAAAATTAAAGTTCATTTCTTTAAGAGATGAAGTGGAAATTGTTCAAGGCACAAAGAACAGTGAGATTGTACCAAAATCAAGTAAGTATTTCTTCTAATTCAAAATTTTCAACTTTAGGGAAATGATATTGAAAACCAAAAATGTTTTCCTAGTGTCCTCATATAAAATGAATCATATGGTACCATAGATCATCACAAATTTATGGCGTTGTGATTTTTGGATTTTTCATAGCCATGTTCTCTACCACTCTCCATCAGAACTTGATGGTTATATTTCTCTTCCATATCCATATTTTCACCTATGTTCTCCTATGTGGAAACCCAGTGATTATTTAATTTGGGTAACCATTAAGTTTCATAATTTAATTTTTAAAGATATTTTTTTTTATTCTTTTTTATGATGTGGGTTTCTATGAATGAAACTTTCAAGTAGTAAACCATTTATAAACCCGACGAATTTCGAGGGCGAAATTCATTTTAAGGGGGGTAGAATGTAACACACCGAGATTTTATTAGATATATTATTTTTAATTTCTTTGATGTCTTCTATTATACACTACACCAATATTATCTTGTAATATACGCAACACCGTATTAGCTTGCAGTATATGCAACACTATTCTTGGCTCGTGATACACAGAATTTCAAGTTTATTTTGTGAAAATTATTTTACGCAACATTAAGTATAGATTTTGTTTAATGTATAAATGAAATAAGTTTTAATTATGTTATACGCAACACTGAACAGAGCTTTCACTACACATAGCCCTGACTTGGATTTCATTACACGTAATAAAGACCTTCTTCGAGAGCATGTGTAGTACGCAATACCAAGTTTCACTAAACGATATATTTTTATAATATTATTATGAACTAGCCCTTATGAATAGTAATACCCACTATTTGAAATTTTATACATTTTATCTTTCAAAATGGACTTCATTTTTGGATTTGGAATATCAAAATTATCCTAGGGTGAATTTTTGGTATTTTTTCGGAAAACATTCAATTTTTTATGAATAGTGAAAACACTGGGTTACTATTTAAAAATCGACTTTTTATTTAAATAATTATTTATTTTATTTAAATTTATTTTAGGTAAAAATTGATACATAATACCTATATAAGTTCAATTTAATTCATTTGAGTCATTTTATAATAATTTTAGATATATAAAAATTTTATTGAACTTCTCACCGTCTTTTACCCACCACCTAGGAGAATTTGAAAATTTACATAAAACTTAATTTTACCGCTTCTGTGAGTGGAATTTCGAAAATACGAGAGACATGGTTAATATCAAGGAGTAAAATGTTGTTCAATAAGATAAAAATAATTTTTTTTTAATAGTAACTTTTACTTTTATTTTCCACGGTTAAGAGTAAATAGGTTAATTAAGGGTAAAAATTATATTATTATTACCCTAAAACACGTCCTAATTCTATTTTATAAGTTTAATTAAACCAAAAACAACATTAGGAATAAACTATTATCATTTATGTTCACTTGTATTAGATTAGGACATTTATTATTATTTTATTTAAAGAATAGTTAAAATAGTTAAAATCAAAGTTTAATAACTTAAAAAATTTTAAAATATGGTTATACATAAGATAAATTCGACTATAACTATTCATTAGAAAGATAAAACGATTTCCTACATAATGGTATTTTATTTATAATTTTTAGACATTAAATAATTTAATTTATTTATGACATAATGACGATGCATTAATTACCTTATTAATAAAATATTAACATAATTGATGTTATAAATACCCAAATAAATGTAATTTGAGACTTTTTATGAATTCCAATAATTTTATAGGTTAAAATGACATGTTAGTATTGATTAAATTAACTTTTTTCTAACTAATCATGTCGTTATTATTTTCACAAAAATCAATTACCAAATAGTGTCAAAATTGACATAAAATAGTTTTTTAAAACAATATTATATTATTAATTGTAATTATATTCCAAAAAATCTAAGGTTCATAAAAATGACTTATATAAGGTTATATATATTAATAATGAACCACTTGAGGTTATTTTGGCTTGTTATGTTAAGTTTATTAACCATATAGTGTAAGAAAACAAGAAGACACGGTAAAAGTTAAATTATTTAACTTAGAGTTAAATCTAAATGAAAAGGTTAAAATTGTAACCTAAACTTGTATAAAACCTATTGGTTGAAAGTATTGCGACCCATATACACTTTATATTCTAAATAAATAAATTTTGATCTATTATAAACTGAATATTACTTTATTATAAAATAATATTTTATGTTTTTCCAAAGGTGCCCCTCTCTTCCCTTATAAAAATGGCACCCCTTCCCTCTTCTCTTCACACCCTTTTGAGCCTTGAAGCTCGGCAAAACCCTGCCAATTACTCTTCTCAACCTCTCTATTTATATCATAGATGTTATGTTCTTCTCATAAGACCATCTCTAGTGCCCTAAGAAGAAGTTTAAAGGAGGTGCGTCGAGGAAGAGGTAATCTCTTCTACCGACACTTTCAAGTTTCTTTATTCTTCTACTTCCTCTTATTTAGTTGTTTCATTATAAAGTAATAAAATAAGTATTAATTATATAAATATATGTTATTATAAATATGAAACAACCCTATTTCACCTTCTATCCATCCTACAGAAAATGAAATCACTGCGCGTGCGTACGTACGGAATATCGTCTCCACGCCATGGTGTAATCAGTTTTTCCACCACCACCTTACTTGGATGGGTATAATGGTGTAAAGAATAACTATATATGATTATTATAACATCATACTGATTATAAGATATTATATCATCCACTCCAATTCCATTAAATAAATATGGGAACGATATCATCGCTTGTGCGTACGTACGGATTACCGTCTCCACGACGCGATGAGATTCATTTTCCATGTTAACAATTCAAGAATGATTATAAAGTATACATAATAAGTAATCATGAAATATATGAAATAATAATTCTACTGGATTTATGTATATATATATGTATATCATCTACTTAATTCCATTCAATTCAATAAGGAAATGAAAAACAACGTTCATGCGTACGTACGGCCTACCGTCTCCATGAACGGTGTATTTCATTACATTTATCAATCTATTATATATATGTATATTCTGAATATATATTATATATAAATAATGTTTTATATTCTGGAATTAATTAATTATGATCTAAGTAATCATATTAATAATTACAAGTCAAAACACGGACGATAAATGAAACGATCTTACCCAAAACCCTACTTTGACATGGAATTGACAAATGAATGGATAATATAAAGTCGTAAGTGAATCATATATAATATCATAAATATTATTATGGTTATTTTAAAAGTTAATAATATGTTTAAACTCACTATACAGGAGTCTCAGACCCATACAGAAGAAATTGGACATAAGGTAAGGGATAATTTTGCAATCTCATTTTTATCCGAGATTGCTTATATGTAAGTGTTTACTGGGGTTATATTTTTCATCCATGTCTATAAAAATGTTTCTTATAAAGTGTTTAATATTCTTACATGTATCTTTAAAGTCATTTTTACCCCTCTTTGACTTTTACTTTGTATTATGGAAGGAATCATTCTTTTGTTTACCGTGCATGGTACTTTTTGACTTTTTTGTTAAAAGTACGAGGATAATGTTTTTTTAACTTATATGGAATGAATGGATTTTTATAGTTTCATAAATCCATATTTTCATAAAGCTTAATCTACAAGATTTCATGACTATTTTCAAAAAAATCTTTTTCTTTTAAAATTTCATTGCATTTTGTGAAAAGAAAATGATTTTGAAGAAGAAAGGATATTTTCCTCAAGAATTCATTTCAAGTGTTTTATCAAAACAATTTTCCATATAAGATGACATTATTTCATATGTGTATGTTTCAAGTATAATGTCTCTATGATTTAAATGGTTTCACTTTTCTTATGATGAAATTATATCCATTTGTTTTATATGGATTAGTTTATGATGAGATGATGTTTATGAAACCCATTTTATTCTTTGGGTTATGATGAATGATTTATGTTTATGTTGTGGCACAAGTAAGAATGAATTCATTATGAGATGGGTGGGACCTATATCTCCCTCTAATTCATTGGGTAAAGATTTATATCTCATGAGATAGACATGGATGGAACAGTAAGTTAATCTGGTTCAGTGTTACAGGACTGGAATGAGGAGTGAACTCGATTCAGAAAGGGACTTTGTCCACTAAGATGGTGTTGGCAGCAATCCCTTGGCTACTATGGAAATCATATCATGTTCTTAATGGTTTTCCATAATTACATGTTTTATTCCCATGCTATTTTATCATGATTAATGATCCATTATGATCTATGTCTTATGTACTGCCATGTTTTATGTCATTGCTCAAGATTTCGATGTTTAAACATTATGTTCATGTTTTTATGTTCAAATGTATATGGTTTGTTTTATTTTATCCATGCTTACCCTTACTGAGAATTTGAGCTCACCCTTTATATTTTCTCTTTTCCCCAAGATATAAAGAAAGTTTTTAGGTAATAAAACAAAAAGGAAAGATCTTTATGGGAGATGTTGAAGATCTTTCACCACGATTAGAAGATTATGTTCCGAGTTTCCAAAGACACTAAACTATTACGGTCCTTGTGTGTTTGTTTTTTATATGTATTAAGTATTCCGCAAAATTAATGTAATGTCCATGTACGTCAAGTTTGGGGTCTCTACATGGATTCTCCAAAGTTTCTTATCAATCCTTTCCAATGAGCAACATCCCAATAAAAAAGGGAAAAAATTTTGGAATTCAATTATATTGTTTCATTAAAGAGTTAGTGTTGCTGTTTCTGAGTCATTATGACATGACATTTAATATTGAAACAGCTTCCCTGTCACTATGCTGCATCTGATGTTTCCACAAAAAAAAATATCATTGAGAATTTATTTTATTTTTATTTTACTAAAAACGTCTGGAAATTAACTTTTTCCCTCGACCCGTGTCGGTCGAGGTTAGACCCATTATTAGGTAAATTCATCGTTCTGGATGCAATGGTACCCTCAAATTTTTAATCTGGGCATCTGTTTGGAAACTTGCACAACCGCGCACATGTGCAGACCCACTTAACTTAAAATGTTTCAAACCACCGTTCTAGGCTCACCGGGCCTCATAATGATGTGTCGTCTCTACGCCTGGTCTCTTAATAATTCCATATAATGCTTAAAAAAATAATACATGGAAAAATCCAAGACATTATATGGTTTCACAAAAAATGTTAGTGGAAATAGTTTTTTCAATGAACATTTGAATGAAATTAATTTTTATGAAATATAAAATGTTTCTAAGAAAATAACTATATAATATTTTTAAAAACAATTTAATAAAAATAAAAATTATTGAAAACATAAGGAAAAGTTTTCTCCTCCTTTTTTGAGGAGTTTTTCACTATTAAGATATGGGTAAAAAGTAAGTAGATTAATGATCAATTTATATTGAACATACCAATATTATGTTTAATATATTAAAATAAATAACAATTAATGGGTTTTGTATAAATTCCTAAAATTTGTTCTTGCATTCTAATAAACTGTAAAATAATATCTCATTTTTTGTGTGTGATACTGAAGGAGGTGTTTTCCTAAATCTATGGTATTTTTTCATGAGTGATGTGATGGGTTTATATAAAAGTACACGGTAATTGTTTTATCACATAATAATGGTTTTTTATTAAAAATCATTCCAAAATTAGTCAGTGTATGTTTTATCCACAACACTTGATCACAACAACTTCTAACTACTACATATTCAACTTTAGTAGAGGAAAGTGATACTGCGTGTTTTTTCTTACAATACAAAGATACTAAAGGTTCTCCTAAGAAATAAAAATTTCCAAAAGTAATTTTCTTATCCATTTTACATCCACTAATTCAGAAGCTAAAAAACTTTTTAGTTCTAAAAATTTACAAAATAATAAAATAACCCAATATCCAAAGTTCCTTTAAGATAAATAAAAACATTTTTTGTATATTTGAGATTTGATTCTTTCATATTTTATTGAAATCTCAAACACAATATTGTAAAAAACATTAATTTTGTTTGAATAGTTGTATGATATAATAAATTACTAATCATTCCTCTAAAATGTTATTGATAAACTGGTTTCAATGATTCATCTATATCAAGATTTTTTAAGATTTTGATAAAAGTACTTATACTTTTATCATTATTAAAACCAAACCTCTTAGGAAAATATTTTTTATACTTTTTTTAAGATAATAAATTTCCTTATGCTTTTGAGAAACTTTAAAACCAAGGAAAAAAGTTATTTCACCCATCATGCTCTTTTCAAACTCAAATTTCATAAATTATATAAACAAATAACAAGGATATTTTTGAGTTGAGCGAAATATAATGTCATTGGAATAAATTTTAACAATGATGGTATCTTTAAAAATTTTATTAATAAATATAGTTGTATCATCAGTTCCCTTATGGAAAATTTGAATATAAAATATAGTAATTTTATCATACTTGTCTCTTGGATCTTGTTTAAGTCCATTGAGTGTCTTAGTAAGTTCAAAAACATAATATATAGATTTTTTATTTTCAAGACCAGGTAGTTATTCTATATAAACTTTCTCATATTCATAACCATTTAGAAAATTACACCTCATAACCATTTAATACAGAGTAAAATTTAAAATATTCTATAAAGGCTAAAAGTATACGGATAGATTCAAGTCTAGCTACTGGTGAAAAGGTTTCTTCATAATATATGTTTTCTTATTGATTATAACCCTTAGAAGAAATCCTTGATTTATTTTTACAATAATTCCATTTTCATTATGTTTTAATCGAAAAATCATTTTACTCCAATCATAGGAATATATTTAGTTTATTCTACCAAAGTCCAAACATTTTTCCTCTCAAACTCATTAACCACATCCTATATTTTATTTATCCAATATTCATCATTTAAATCCTCATTGAGTGGTTTAGGTTTGAAAAATGATAATAATACACAATTTTTACATTAATTTATTAAGTAACTATGAGTTTCGACTAGTTGATCTACATCATCAATGAAATTATCAATGAGATTATTCCTTAAGATCGACTAGTTTTTTGGTTTTTTAAAATGTTTTTCTTGAATAATGGGTTTAATTTATTTTAAATGTATAACTTCAGAAATTATTTCTACCATTTTTCTTCTTTCTGATGAATTTTCCAACATGGTTTGAAGTTTTGTTTAAAAAACATCATTTGAAGATAAGGATTTAGGGTGTTTAAAAAATAAAAGGTTTGATTTCATCAAACTTAACATGAACTATTTCTTCAATAGTATTTTTACATTTTCAAAAATGTGATAAGACTTACTTGCTATAGAATATCCCATAAAATTTATTTCATTGGATTTTGGATCACATTTATATAAATTATCTTTAGTATTCAATAATAATACATTATATCCAAAAAACATTGAAGAAATTGTTTGCTTTCTTACTTTCCACAACTCATAAGGAGTTTTATTAAGAACGGGTCTAAGTTAAACTCAATTTATAGTATAGAAATAAGTACTAATAGATTCGTCCCCAAAAAACAGAAAATAAATTTTCACTCAACATGGTTCTAGTGATATTATGTATAATTGTATCTCTTCATTCAATTAAACCATTTTACTGAGGAGTTTTAGGAGATGAAAATTTATGTGTGATACCTTTCCTACTATAAAAAGTTTCTAAATAAAAAATTTAAAAAACTCCACTAATATCACTATGGATAGTAAACAAAGTTAGGTTTTTATCATTTCTAACACATGACACAAAATTTTTAAAACAAAAAATAGCTTCCAAATTTTTAAATTAAAACTGGACCCAGGTATATCTAGTGTTGTCTTCAACCAATACATATATTATTATTATATTCCAATACTTCCAGTTTTTTTGGAATAAAAAAATCCAAGTGCACTAAATTTAAATATTTAAATAATTATAATTCTATAATAGATTTTAATCTTGACTTATGTCTCTTACCATTTTTACAATGGTCGCAAACTTTAGTAAAATTAAACTTAAACTCTGGTAAATCTCTAAAAATTAATTTCTTAGAAATTTTAGTTATAGTTATTACATTAAAATGTTTTATAATTCTATGTCACAATAAATATTTAATTCTATTACACTTAGGAAATATATATCTTTTCTTATAAGGTATTATAAGTTTAGGGTGTAAACATTCTCATGCCTATCATTAGAATGGATAAATTTACATTCTGAACTTCAAAAAGTACATTAATCATTACAAAAGTTCACTAGGTAAAATTCATCACATAATTGACTTGTTTTAATGGTATTTTACTTACGTATTATAATATACAAAACATTATAAATGAAAGATTTATGAAGAAATTTAATATCTATAATAACATAGATTTTACCTTGAGCATTATCACCAAAAGTCACTTTCCCACCTTTCATGTTTATAATCTTCTAAAATAACTTTTTGTTACCAGTCATGTGTCTGGAAAAATTGTTATACATTTACCACATGTTTTAGTTATTAGTACCCAACCTTTCACCTTGAAAAAAAAATACTAAGGTTTTGGTTCCCAAGAATTCTTGGTTCCATAATTATTAACAAACAATAATTTTGTAATCCATATATCCTCAAATCCCATATGTCGAACAGATACTAATTCTTTAGAGATATATACTTTATGAAAACCAAATGAATAAAATTTATTTAAAGAACATTTATTTTTCCAATTTTCACCTCTTTGACACTTTGTAAAAAATGGTACACTTTTAGAACAAAATAGTATGACTGGAAATGAGTTTTTTCTGAAGTATAACCAATTCCCTAAGTATTTATCTGAGGACTCAACTATCTATATAATTTATTAAATTTTTCCATTCCTAGAAGAAAATTATGAAAAATATTTTTTTAGACTAATTATTTCAGAATTATGTATTACATCTAAATTCTTATCATTTTTAGTGGATATAAATTTTTTTTTTCTAAATATGAAGTAAGTTTAGAAGTCTTTGGATGGCGTTTATAAATTATACCATTAGATTTACCAAGTTCTTCTTTATCAAAATCATAATCTTTCATAACTTTATTATTCTTTTTCTATAGAAAAGTAAAATATTTTTTTATTTATTAACTGTTAGGTATACTATCCTTATCCTCTGATGTAACAACATTTTCTGATCATCACTACTATCGTCATAATAACTATTAGTATAAAAATATCCTCTACTTTTACTCCAAGTATTTGAATTTTTTATAATATTTTTCCATTTACTTTTATAAATATTCTTTGATAATTTTTCTTTTTTCTCAACCTTTAACAATTTGTCCGAATATGCCCTGGTATTTTACATTCATAACTAATAGTTTAAAACATCTATTTATTATCACTTATATCTTTATAATTTTTCTTACACTTAAAATGAAAGTATTTCTTTCCAACTATTATGTTCATCCTCTTAGCTTACTGGGTAAGATCATTTTCACTTTCCTCTGATGAACTAATTTCTAATTCAATCTTAAATTTCTTCTTAGACTAATAAAATTTTGTAATATTTTTACAAACCATAGATTTATTAGTTGTATTTATATATTTCAAAACTAAAGTAAGACCATTTTTTTCTTCACTTTTTCAACATATCTTTTTAACATAATCTCATACTATATAATAGTTTCAGTAAAATAATTTAAACTTATTTTAGTTATATGTTTACTATCATCTATTATTGTACACTTAGATTCCCATTAATTGGTAATAATATCAATAATGTTTTCTTTAATTTTCTCAACTAATGACTCGTTTTCACTAAAAGATTGAAAATTATTTACAATAGTCAGGAAAAATTAATGAATTTGAGTGAACGATTCTCATATTAAGAAATCAAAGGCTTGATAATATTAATGAAGCGTAGATCTTCTAGTTTCCAAAACCATAGAAGGTATAAAATGAGTAACTTCCATATTTTTACATATATTTTTTCAAATATATATATATACATTCCTTTTCATGGAACATATAAAATTATTTCTAAATCTGTAGTTTAATTGATATTCAAAATTTTATTCTTTGGTGAAAGTTTTAACATCCTTATCAAGAATTTTATAACTTTCTATCATCATAAAAAAGTTATCAATAATATCAATAATAAAAAATTATTCATTCTATCTTGCTAATATTCATAGTCACCACCATCAAATATTGGTGGTATGTTAGGATTTATATTTTCTAAATTTCCTATAATTTACTAACCCAGGTCGATCTAACCAATCACCTGAGTCAGCCCGCCACATGGTCTGAAGCACATGATGAATAGGGTTAGTTCGTTACAAATGTTATTATAAGGGTTTTTTAGAGGGACTATTTGAGCCTTCCAAGGGAAGACCATGCAAGTTTTTATTTTGGTTTCCAAGGGACCATGAGATTCATTGGGTAGGAATAATGTGAGTGCTTCCATGATTGGTTTTCCAGAAACCATGATAACTCTTGGTGTTGGGCCCAAGAAGATTGTGATAGATTACATTATTGCTTATCCAACTAGCATGATTTTTTGTCTCTCTAACAATATTCTTGGTGTTTAGATCTCCTAGTGCACATCACTCATTTTGGATTGGTTTATATTATTTTTTCATTGGATTAGTTACATTTTGATTTGATGAGATATATGATTCCCATTTTCCATTTATACGGTTATTTTATGATGATGTTATGCTTCAACTTTATTATTAGGTATTTTGAGCATGTTAATCCATGTGTATTTTTTTATTTTTTTGAGAAATGTTGAAAAATAATTAGGAAAACATGTTTTATTTGAAATGGAAAATCAAACGGATTTCAAAGGTTTATTTTAAAATCCTATGTTTTCAAGGTGATTTAGTTTAAAAAAAATTTAAACTAGTTTATTGGTATTCATGGGTAAAGTATTTAAATAGATTCATAGTGGTATCCTACTAGGCTTTATGTATCACACCCTTCTTGGGCCTTTGGGTCTTTTCATATTTTGTTTTGTAGGACATGGGTAAGGGAGAGGGAACCATATACCAGGGTGACTCTTCTTGATTACCATCATCTATTGTTTTATATAGGAGACATTTTCTCATATGGATTGGATTATGTGGATTCGTTTTTGGTATTTTATATCGGTTGGTATGTATGTATAGTCCTTGTTTGGTCTTATTCCCCTTTATTTTGAGTTTTGGGATTTTGTCTTGAGATACCATGTATATTTCCTATTATGGAATGTTCTGTATATAATGTACATTGTTGTTTATAGTATATTCTTAGTATTTATTGTGTACTCTAGATTTTCCATTTTATACTATTGAATCTGATGATATTTTTGTGCCTATCTTATTTCAGGGATATTTTATGTCAGTTTAATAATGGAAAAATTATTACCAATAGATAGTTGGTTATGCCTGGTGCTTGTTTCTCACCCATGGTGATCAGGAACATGATTCAAGTCATTTGGAAGGATATCTTGGGTAAAAAGTTGGGTCAACCCAAGTGTCTTCATTAGAAAATGGTATCTAATAAGGTTTTTATTTGGGTGTTAGTTGTATATTGGAGCTAGGACAATTGGGACTCAAGAGGTAGGAATGGGGGAGTGCATGGTCGGATCTTCTTCCTATTGAACCTTGATTTTACATGGGTTGTATGTGATTGCGGTTATTTTTTAGCCCAGTTATGTGTTGTTTTGATAGTATTTTGAAGTATTTCCCAACCATTATTGAGACCTAGGGTGAGATAAGGGTCATTTGGGGTTTTGGAGATAAAATGGGGAGGTCTGGAGGAGGCAAATTGTTAGTGATAATGGTTAGTAATAATTGAGCATGGCCTATGAAGCCTCATATACCAACCTCTAGTGACACATGCACAGTTGGCACACAGTTTTCCAAACTGTTTGGCCAAACCATTCATAGAGTAAAATGCATGATATTTTTGTTGTCTTTGCACAATTTTTCATTTGAACTAGCTTTTTTTGCTATTGTTTTTTATTATTACCCATTATTTGGATTTATTTTGGTTTTTATGAGGTGGTTTGAGTTCAAATTGAGATTGAGGAAGCTTATTATTTTTTGTCTTGTAGACGATGCCTCCCAAAAGAACCACATAAAAGCATGGAGAGTGTGTTTTGGAGAACACCCCATGAGAAAAATCTCTTATTGATTTTTATTTTTTAGAGTTGTTGACTTTTAAAATCTAGTCATTGTGTCAAGTGGGTGGTCAAGAGAATCCTCAGATTGTGTACCATTCTTAGGAGTTTTTTAGTAAAATTCCAATGTTGTTCCATAACAACATGGGGCCTAATGAGTCCAAGGAGTGGTTTGATCATATCAAGGAGATCATTGAGTTTTTAAAGACACTTTGGACCTATAATATTAGATTCACTATGTATTTTCTAGAAGGATCATATAGGAAGTGGTGGGAGTTGATGGTTCTCCTAAGGAGGCATGAGGATCTCTCATGGACCACATTTAAGGTTGCATTTAACAAATAGTTCTATATAGAGACCTTTAGGGCGATGAAGTCCTGTGAGTTATTAAATTATGATCAATGGGATCATTCCCAGATGGTGTATACCACCTATTTTTATGATGTATTAGACTCAGATTCCACTCAAGGGTTCCCCAAGCTCGATGGGTCACTAGGCCTCAAGTGCATCTCCCTAAATGATAGAGGTTGATGACTAGTTGTGAGGGCCTATAGTGTGTTCATGTAAAAACAATGACCTCATTACTATATTTTAGAACAATGGATTAAGTATGAAACATAGGTGAATAGTAGAAGTAATATAATAGAAGACATCACAGCAGAAGAAGACTGAAGTAATAAACAACTTATCAATTGGTAATCATATACAATACAAAAAATATTATGATGATATATGGCATGTGTATATAAAGATGGAAAACATGGATACAATGCAGCATGAATGATATTCTATACAAAATTAGAAAAAAGTAACCAAAAACTATCCCCAACATCTTGATCGCCATCTCAGTCATCTAATAACGGTTCCATCCTAAGCAATCAAGAAATCAAGTGTTTGAAGCAATACATTTCCCTTTATCAACACCTTCATACATATAGTCTTCCAAATTTACAATGTCAAACCGGATTGGGTGTAAGATAAATCTCAATAGGCCACCACCAACGGTGTCTATAACATCATGTTCATGTACTATAAACTGAAATAGTGTAAAAGAATACATATATAAAAGTAAAGTAGTGCATTAATGTAAATACCCAAGTACCTACTTCATCCCTCAACTAGTGTCTGAACATGTAAATAGATCATTAATTAATTAAGTTCTAGATTATACTAATAGGTCACGTTAGGTAATTCCAACACTAAGAATCTGATATGATAGTAATAGTAAAGGATCTGAGGCATAGCAAGGCACCCTGATGTTATTTATAATGAAGAGGTTCCAAGGTGATTACCAAGGAAACATAGGCCTCAAGGGTCTCCATATCATTAATAACTTCATCCTTACTAAGTATTAAGAGTATAATCTAAGGAGCATCATCCAAGGAATTCCACAATACATAATCTAATTGACTACAAGGAAAACATCCAAAGTAAAATGGGATAAGTAATGGATAGGTCTAGGATGTGACTAAGGAACCTTGTGTCCATAGAGTCCATGATGGATCCAAGGAGTGTATACAAAGAATATTATAATAGAAATGAAGGGATACTGCAGTGTCATATTGGGAATCCACTAATAGATGAGTATTGGGTTCCAAGGTGGGTCTCAACCAAGGAAACTAACATCCTTGAATCGAAATGGAATCCATGAGTACTCAAGTCATTGCCTCAAGAATTCTAAATATAACTCGAGTCTAACAACTCCTATAATGATTTCAAGTTCCATATACAACAAGGAACCTTAAAATTTATTCATTTATTTAATTAATCCATGTAATAGTCATATCATTTAATAATATCAACTGGTTCAATCCTTTCCTTTTATTAATGTCACAAGGACATGGTACATGCAACCATTTAAGTCATTTTAATTTTAATTACTTGGTTTTCTCCTTTACCTTTCATAACATGACTAGGCTAGGATAAGGATGAGAAACCACGTGAAATTAATTTAATATAAACTATGATAAGTCATATATATACGATATACTTTCCTATTTAACTTTTAACATTGAGTAATCAAGTTGAAACACTTACCTTAGGTAGGTCAAGTCATTATCATACATGTGATATCAATTCAAAATCCAAATTAATTTAATAAACTAAAGATTACCACTAAAAGGGTCAAGAAGGGGAACACCTGAATGGTAGAATAGGCCCACATTTCAAAGATCTGAAACTGAATTATGGATAACACCCTACTTGGGGTGATTAGTGTAGTGGATGTAACCTAAAAATATGAATATCATATATGTAATGGGTTTTAGAACACGTTTCTAATGACTACAATCAAGGAATATTAATTTAATTGATAAAGCTCAATGAAATTGGCACACACACACAACAATTTATAAAATGATGAAACTTGATGGATGATCTATAGACCACCTACCTCATAATTGTATGACTCTCCTTATTTAGTATCATCCTCTAGTTTGGACTATATTGGAAGAGACCTAAAGAATGGATCAGAACCTTGAAATTGGGGCATATGATCCTACATCTAAATAGAATATTTGATGGGAAGTGAATGATGAAAGATTAAAAAAGAATTGAGATATTATCGGTGCAGATCCAATGAGATGAACGGTGATAAAATTAGACTCTGGGCAGATGCTTGATATCAATTCCAAGTTTATGCCTTCAAAGGGAGAAAAAAAAGATAAAAGAAGGGGTTACCTTTGCTGGAAATGTAAAGGGGAAGAGGGTTGTAACTTAATTAGGTCATTAATGGAAAACTGTCATTTCACCCAAATTTTTCCTTCACATGGTTTGGCTACACGGTTTTCCAAACTTTGCACCAACTATGAACAGCCTGCAGATGGAAGGGGTCGTCTGTATTTTGAGGCCACATGATTTGGGAAGCCATGCGCCAACCATGTGAAACACCTCTACAATTTGTTCTATAGTTTTCACATAGTTGTGAACCCCAAATCACATCGTTAATTTGAACCATTCACCCTCCTACTACTCTCTATCCAGTCTCTCATGGTTAAAACTAACTATATGGGCTTCCCCACACTGTTTACTCTAACCATCGAACATGCATTTTTCACCCCTAAAACTGGGATTTGAGATACAAATAAGCCCCTGGCACCCATGAGACCCTCGTAAACTCATTAAGAATCCATATTAGGTCCATAAAATAGAATTAGACCAAAATTAAAAGGATCCATACGTGACTGAAAATGGGTTCTTACCATCCTCCCCCTTAAAGGAACTCATCCCCAAGTTCACCTTCTAAGATAAGTGAAACACTTCTTGAGAAAAAACTCTGGCCACTGGGCACAAAGGTCAGCCTTTCTCTCCTATGTTTCATCTTGTACATGGTCATAATTCCATAGTACTCATACTAGAGGGACAAACAATCTATGGAGAGAATTTGTGCTCTGATCAATGATGCGTATAGGATACTCTTCAAAGGCATCATCGTCGTCTAACTCAACTTCCTTAGGATCAAAAGTATGAGATGGGTCGGAATAATAAAGGAGATGATGTGAAACGTGGAAGAGGTTGTGCATGGAACAATACCTCTAAGGTAGTAGTAATCGATAGGCTACTAGGCCGACTTTCTATAGTATCTAAAATGGCATGAAAAGTCACAGTTACAACTTCCCTTGACTCTGTATTCATCTATGAACTAGCCTGGGTGATACCTATAGGAAAACACAATCCCTATTCTCAAAATCCAGAGGTTGTCGATAGCAATCGACATATGATTTCTATCTAGACAGACTAGTATAAATAGGCTTCTTGATCAGCTAAACTTTCTCTGAAGTATCCTACACAAGACGAGGACCGAGTAGGGATACCTCACCTACCTCTATCCTATATAGGGGTGATCAAAACAACCTACCATACAACACCTCAAAAGGATCCATCTGAATTGTATCTTGAAATCTATTATTATAGGTTAACTCAATGAGAGGGATATTATTCTCCCAAGAACCATTGAAATCAAGGATGTATGCTCGGATCATTCCCTCTAGAACTTGTATCATCTGTTCTAATTGTCCATCGGTCTAAGGGTGAAAGGTTGTGCTCAAAATCACCTATGTACCCATATATTTATATAATCCCTTCTATAACCATGATTTAAATTGAGTCTCCCTATCTAAAATGATAGTATGAGGGACCCCTTGTTGTCATGTGATCTCATGGACATACAATCTTCCTAGCTCATCAACTGAGAAAGTATCCCAAATAGTAAGTGGGATGATTTCATTAGTTTTTCAATGAAATATTATACAACATCTCTACCTCTAGTAAATATAGGTAAAACAAATACAAAGTCCATGTAAATACCTTCCCATTCCAATTTCGAGACTTTAAGTGGCTATAAAAATCTTTCAGAACTTTGGTGCTCTACCTTCACCAGTTGAAAGGTGGAATAACTAGTGATAAATTATATAATCTGACATTTCATCCCAGGACACCAATACTAGTGTTGCATATCTCAATACATCTTGGAGATGCTGATATGAACTGCCCAATGAGAAGTGCGGGACTCACGCATCGAATTCTCTATAATATCTTTAGGAACCCAAACACATCCATGTATATGTAGGATGTTGTATCTATCCATAGACCAATCTAGAGTTGGGCCACCTCTTGAAATTATCTCACAGGGAACCAAGACTTTAGGATCTGAAAATTGAATGTTCTTAACCTTATTAAGGAGTGAAGAGGTAATAGTAAAGGCTGAGAGATTATAATTCTTGTGATTATCATGAAACTCCATATTCATATCATATAAAAGGTTCATAAATTTTTATTCTTCACTAGTTTCTTGTACGGTTTGTACCTGAGTTTTTCAACTCAGTGCATCTGCTACAGCATTTGCCTTACCAGGCGTATAGGCAAGCTCAAAATTGAAGGAATAAAAATATTAGACCCATATTAACCATATAAGATTAAATTCATTATGTGTAAAGATATATTTGAGTATCTTTTTATTTTAATACACTTTAAATCACTCACACAATAGATAATGTCTCCATCAATGTAAGGCATGCACAACTGATGCTAGCTCAAGGTCATGCATCAGTTAATTTCTCTCATGACACCTCAACTACCAAGATATTTACACTAAGACTCTATCCTACTACATCAACACTAATATAATGAAGATTATTGATACATAAAAGAGCACAACATAGCCTTTTCCATGATTTGGAAGAATTAGAATAGGTGTGGATACAAGCCTCTCTGTTTCTCCTTAAAGGATTTCTAGCACTCTTCTGACCACAAGAACTTGGAACCTTTCTTTGTAAGACTGTTAAGAGGTGTATAAAGGCATAATAAGTACTATATTAAATTACTGTAATATCCAACCTTCCCCAAGAAACTTCATATATCAAACACATTCTTGGGATTCTCCTAGGAAACCATAGTACTAACCTTATCTAGTTCAAAAAAGACTCTTGGTTATGAGATAATATAACCCAAGAAGTGATATTTTTCAATAAAGAAATAGCACTTAGCAAGATTCGTATAAATCTGATTCTCTCTCAATGTTCTCAGAACGATCTCAATGTTCTTAGCATGGTCACTACAAGTGTGAGAATATACTAAGATGCATTCCAAAAATACTATGAAAAATGAATCTAGGTAGGGGTAGAAAACCCTATTCATCAAATCCATGAAAATAAAAGACATGTCCATAAGGCTGAACGAAAAAATGAGGTACTCATATAGACCATAATTGCTACAAAAAGTTATACGATGTATATCTGATGTCCTGAATCGCAACTGATGATAGCCTGATCGTAGGTTGATCTTAGAAAACACCATAGATCCTCAGAGTTGGTTAAAGAGATCATCTATTTGGGGAAGTGAATAATGGTTCTTGACCATGATCTAGTTCAATCGTCTTCAATCCACACATAGATAAAGGTACTTGTCCACTTTCTTAGAGAAAAGCATGGGAAAACCCCAAGAGGAAGTTCTAGGCCATATAAAACCCTTAGACTCTATGTCCTATAATTGTCACTTTATCTCTTGGATCTCATTATTTTTCATACTTTATGGAGTAATGTACAATGAATCTAATCCTAAAATGATCTCAATCATAAACACTACCTATCTCTCAAGAGGTAATCCAAAAAAATCATTAGGAAAACATCCCTGAAATAATCTACTATTGGAGGGAATTCAGCCTAAAATAAACACTAATCCTTCATGAAGGGATTTTAAATCTATGTGATCACTCTACCTAGTCTATGATACTATGGTCTAGCACTAATATCCTATACATCCCACTCACCCTTTTATATATAACTATTTCTCTATAGTGATGTAAATGATACCCTATAGTGATAGCAGTACACAAATACATGATATAGAACTAACCAATCCATCTTAGTAATGATATAGAAACCTATAATCTCAAGAACAAAGAGGTCTCATAAAAAAGGGTAACTACCTACCTCAATGGGACAATCCATGAATTGGTGTATTCCCTCTAACTTTATTCCCAATGATGTATCCAGGGTCATTACACCACAGTAATAATATATTCTCAGCCCAAGGATTTCCATGATAGATAAAGAGATGAAGGAGTGTGAATCACCTATATCAAATAAAGAAGATACTATAGTAGAGGCTACAATAATATTATCTCATATTTTAGATGGTCCTGCAAGTTGATCCTTAGGTATTGGGTGTAATGAATATAATTGATCTGATCCACGTCCATGTTCTATAGCTAAACTACCATGATCAAAACTATTCTGATGGAACTACTGGTGATCAGGAACCTCTCTATCATGGTCATGACCTCCTCATTGTCCAGCCCTATTGGTGAAACTCCAACTCTCCACCTATCATGGTGTAAAAGAACATTCCCATGAAGCTAGAGCTAGTGAAAAACCACTTCAACTATAAACTTATGTAAAGGACCAACAAAATATCTAATGATTCCCCATATGGTCGCAATCATGGCACTTTAGAGGGTATCTATCACACTAAGTTTTTTGGTTACCCTATCTTCCACACTGATGACACACCATAGAGACACCAGTATAGGTACTCTGGCTACCACTACCCTAAAAAAAACTTATGGGATCTCTTTTTTATCCTGTAAGAACTACTAGCCTACCTCATTAATGATCCTCTATGCTCATTGTTTCATTATGTTTTAAGTTGTGGAATGGATTTTTCTTGATGGTTTGATTGTGGGGGGATATGTTTCATGGTTCTGGGTGCAGTGGAAGTGTGGTTGGTATGGAACCCAACTTTGATTTTTACCATGATCAATGATTATTTTGGGATCAATACGATGATGAACGCCAGTCTCCATAGAATAGAATCAAATATTTAGGTAAATAATGAAGAGGCCCAAAACCATTATAGAGGATCTTGTACATCATGTTTATAATTAATTTAATTAATTTACTAAAGAAAATAATACCTGGATCTTTCGTATTTTCTTTGTTGATGATGTTGATCATTTGGAATGACCCTTCCAGATTATATTGTTGCACTTGCAAGGATCCAAACTAGAATCCCTCTAGTAGTGATCCACACATGCTCTAATGGCCTCTAATCGACACCACTCATTCTTCAGGTGCTAGCACAATGAAGTGATTGTCTTGTGTCAGTCATTCTTGATCACTTTTTATTTGGCCTTGAAGAACGTCTCTATTTCTTGAGACGAATGGGAACAGGATTCGAGAGAGAAATTGTTCGGCTCAACAATTCTCAATTCACCAGGTGTGCAGTTTGGTACATGGAACAATAGACGTATGTGTCTATTTATTGAAACGTGGCTTCAGTTACAATATTTAATTGCATAATATTAATTAAATACACTCATAACCTTATAGAAAAATCATTCTATTAATAATAATATTGTGTCATTATTTATGGTGTGCCAACTTGCGCAATATGGAATTATAAATAAAATTACATGTCACAAAATAATAGTAGCGTTATTTTAATTTGTTCCAACTATTTAAATAATTATTTATTTTCATAAAAATAATTATTTTACTACCGGACTAGACTTAGTCCTCTTGAACTTCGCTTCCATTTATTGAACACCCGAATAAATAAATAAATAATTTATTCTCTTAAATAAATATTTTATTTACAAACTAGTAAATAAATATTTATTAAATGTTCAATAAAACAAATAAATATATTTTATACACAATCCGATGGATAAATATTTATTTAATTTATGCAATCATTTTAACTGGAATAAAATTATTCCATTGTCTTGAGAATAATATTTATTAATTAAATTCAAATAGAATTTTACTGAGACCACCAGAAACACTTAGTGTGTGACCCTCTAGGATTCTTTCTCGTTGGAATTAGGTAGGATTTCCTAAAGTCCAAGAGTACTATCTAGAAATGGATAAAGGCACCCAAGATAAAGAACTTAAATTCACAATAATGACATCTCCATAAGAACACTCACTATGTAATATAATCCCTTTTGTCGCAATATCTCATCAAGAAGGTTTCATGATAGTGTCATAAACTTTTATGATTGATACCCCATTCTTTGACTTCCTTAAATAAACTCATCATTACACTACGACCATGGAATTTTACACAACGGTTCTATTCCAATCAAAGGTCTGAGATATCATCTTCCATAAATGGAAGGGGAAATCCTTCCTCGACTTATCCATTAATAACATGCCACTCGTGACGCACCCAATGTACTCTACTTCATTCCAACTGTCTGTATGATGATTTTCATAAGCAAATAAAAGTGTGTGAGTCATGACATGTATTAATGATAATCTTAAAGTATAAGGATCATTAAACAAGCTCGCGGATAGAAATATCTGATGACACCAAAACATGCGGGATTCCTACTGGCGGGTCTGTTCTCATAATCCCATATCTTGAAGATTACCAAGTGAAAACTTCATGAGAGGAAGTCTCATCTTCTTATGAGTACTCAAACCTAATAGTCTGCATGCTATGTGTCCCATCATAGTATGTAATCCAACTATAGAACTATATTTAAGAATAATGTTATAGCATTTCAAGGTTCTCATCATAGTGGGGAATTTCCATGACATTATCAATGCAACAAATACTCTAGGAAATTATTACATCATAGTCATGAAAAACAATAAACAATATGTTTAATATTTAAATAAATTAAATTTTCATATAATAAAAGTATAAATAATTGGTTATGGGACACCAAATCTTAAAAACTCCCACTTGGACTAGAGCCAACTGCCTATGACTTTCAGTCCGTTATACCTCACATGGTGATCATGTTTCTATTGATTCATGGCTTTTGTCAAGGGGTCTTCCACATTTTCTTCCATGGAAATACTTCTCACTACAACTTCACCTCTCTGAGAAAAATACCTCAATAGATGATACTTACAAAGTATGTGCTTTGTCCATTGGTGTGACCTTGGCTCTTTTGCAAGATCCACCACTGCAGTATTATCACATTACAGTGTGATGATATCTTTACTGCTAGGTATCACATTCAGCTCCTAAATGAAGCTTCACATCCAAACTGCTTCTTTAGCTTCCTCAGAAGCTATGATATACTTGGACTCTACTATAGAATCTATGACCGCACTCTTATTTGAGATCTTCCAGCTCACTGCACCTCCATTCAATGTGAATATGTATCATGTTTTCCACTTCATGTCATCTTTATTAGTCTGTAAATTATCATATGCATATCCTCTGATAACTATTTCCTCATCTCCTCTATAAACCAGGAACATATCCTTAGTATGCCTCAAATACTTTAGGATAGTCTTAACTACCATACAATGGTGGTCTCCTAGGTCAGCTTGATATCTTCATACCGTACTCAATGTGTAGGTGACATCTAGCCTAGTATATAGCATGGAATACATGACTGACCCAATCACTGATGCGTATGGATTCCTTTCCATTAACTTTCTTTCCTCAGGTTTCTAATGACACATTTTCTTGGAAAGATGAATGTCATGTGATGATAGAAACAATCCCCTCTTGTATTGTTCTATACTAAATCTATTCATTATCTTATCAATGTATATACTTTGACTTAGTCCCAATAATCTCTTTGATATATCATGATGGATCTTGATCCCAAGAAAATATGTTGCCTCACACAAGTCCTTTATGGATAAGAATTGATTCAACCATGACTTAATAGGCTGTAAGACTGGTATCTCTTTTCCAATAAGTAATATGTAATCAATATATACTATTAGAAAAATGACTACACTCCCAATAAACTATTTGTAGACACAAGACTCACATTAATTCTTGATAAAACCAAATTTCATTATGGATTCATCAAAATGAATGTTCCATGACCTGGATTCTTGCTTTAATCCTTAAATGGGTTTCTAAAACTTTTATACCTTATTGGCATCCTTTGGAGTCATAAAAACTTTAGGTTATGTCATGTAGACATCTTCCTAAAGGTTCCCATTAAGGAAGGCTCTTTTGAAATTCATTTTCTAAATCTCATAGTCATGGTAAACGGTAATGTCTAATAGAATTATAATGGATTTCTACATTGCAACTAGTGAAAAGGTTTTTTCGTAGTCAATTCCATGATGATGTTTGAACCCTTTTGCAACCAATCATGCCTTATAGGTGTTTAATTTTCCGTCAATGTCCAATTTCTTCTTGAATACTGATCTCCAACCAACAGGCTTTACATCAACTGGAGGATCTACCAAAATCCTGACTTGGTTTTGGTACATGGAATCCATTTCATAATTCATGGCTTCTTTCCAATTGGAAACATTTGTTCCACTTACTACTTCCTTGTAGGTTAGAGGATCATTATTATCAACTAATAATGAGTCACCATCCTCGGTAACTAGAAAACCATACTGTTCAGGTTCTCTAACCTCTGTTGTACTCCTATGCAGCTCTTGTGTCTCTGGAATAGTTCTTTCTTCCATGGGGCTTTGTGGAATATGTTCTTGTACCAAATATTTTGTACCTTGAGCCTTAACTTCATCGAAGTATATCTCGGTCCCACTATCTCTTTTGGAGATGTGCTCCCTCTCATGTTATATGGCATGTCTTGCCACTATAACATTTTTTCTAAGGGTTTGTATAGGTAATATCCCTTTGTTTCTTTGAGGTATCCTATAAAGGTACACTTTGTGCATCGGGGTGTAAGTCAATTACCTGAATATTCCTTAACAAACGCATCGCTTCCCTACATATTTAAATTCAATAATATGGATTTCTTTCCACTCTATAACTCATATGGAATACCATTTATCGATTTATTTGGAACTTGGTTTAGTATGTGTGTCGTTGTTTGTAATGCATATCCCCAAAAGGATAATGGAAGACTCACATACCTCATTATTGATCTCACCATGTCCAATAGGGTGTGGTTCCTCCTTTTTCTCACACAATTCCACTAAGGAATGTATGGAGGAGTGAGTTGGGATAGGATCCCAAAATCTCATAAGTAATCAGTGAAGTATTGATTAAGATATTATCTACCTCGGTCTGAGCGGAGTTTCATAATCTTCTTACCAAGCTAGTTCTCAACTTCATTCTTGTATTCTTTGAACTTATCAAAAGAATACGACTTATACCTCATTAAGTAGATATATCCACATCTACTAAAATCATTATTAAAAGTTATGAAGTATGAGTACCCTCCCCTTAATTCAACTAGAAATGGTCCACACACATTAGTATGAACCAATTCAAGAAGTTCTTTATCCCTTTCACCTTTCCCACTAAATGGGGCTTTGGTCATTTTGCCTTGTAAACATGCATGACATAAACCAAGTGGTTTTAATTATAAAGAATCTAAATATCCATATAGATGTAACTTTGTCAGGTTTTTCTCATTTACATGACCTAGCTGGTGATGCCAAAGTTGGTTGTAGTATGAGTCATGTGAAGTATATTTGTTATCGATTTCCATTACTTGGTTTTTGTAATCCAACATGTAAAGACTGTTGTATAAATGTGACCTACCAAAACAAATTTTATATTTGTAAAAGAAGAAACCTTCATTTCCAACCATGAAAACAAATCCATTTGTATCTAATCTAGATATAGAAAAAAATGTAAGAGATAGATCATAATAACAACCCTTTAACATCAAGATCATCCCAGTTGGCAATGTGAGGTGGTGGTCCTCGACAGCTACAGCAGCATGTATGGTTGTGTTGGCTGCTCGTAGATCTACCTCCCCTCATTAAATCTTCTTGAATCTACTTGGTTCCTATATTTGGATATATATGTGGGCACCACAAGTTATATCTAATACCCAATATGTAGAAAAAGATAGATTGCATTCAATAAAAAATGCACCTAAAGCTTCCCATTGCTTCTTAAGCTGGGTGTAGTTCTTCTTCCAGTGGCCCTTCTTGCCACATGCGAAACAAACATCCTCATGTTCTCTTTCTTTCCCTTTGATTTTCCTTTTCTTGGAAGGTCTTGAAGAATCTTTGGGCTTAAAAATATTTGTCTTACCTTTCCTATTATTCACCATAAGGACATAAGGATTTTCACGCATCATATCATTTTACACTTGGTGAATGAGGATAAGAAAATCAGATAGAGACTTCTCAATGTTGTTCATATTTAAATTGACAACAAAGTTAGAGAATCTATGAGGGAGTGATGTAAGAATGAAATCGGTACCCAGTTCTTCATGGAGTTTAAACCCTAAAACCTGTAGGCGCACAATGTATCAAATGATCTTTACTACATGAGGCCCATCATGTAACCTTCTCCAAGCTTACTCAGAAAGAGTGGCTTAGAGATCTCAAAAATTCATATCTTTCTCTCTCTTGGTAAATACCACATAGGTGCTCGATCATTCTATAAGCATCCATGTTTTCATGAGACTTCATGAGCTCACTAGACATTGATGATAGCATCAAAAATTGAACGTCGATTGCATTGTTCATATGTTTCTCATAGACCAAGAAATCATCATCACTCACTTCTTTGGTAGGAGGATTAGGTAATGCTTACTCTAGTATGTAAGACTTCCGTTCATGGTGTAGGATAACTTGAAGGCATCTAAACCATTCATGTAAGTTATAGCCAGTGAGGATGTTGTCTTTATCCATAATTGAATACAGGGATAATGTGGTCGATAAATTTTTCATTCTTATTCAACAATTAAAAGAGCAGATCATTTGTACATTATTGATTACATTTTATGAGAAATAATAATTTTTTATTAAGACTCTCACTATTTTATCAAGTCTAAATGGCCCTCACCATTGAACTCGGAAATTTCAGTTTCCATGACATTTTAGTGGCAAGGATCCATATTCCTCTTCACATAACCCCAACAAGGGTTGGTCAATCTATTAGAAGGTATTTAGGTAGGTTGGTCTTTTCTAACTATGGGCTTCCATATCCTTGATCTATTGAGCAGACTCCCCAATCCTGAAATCATTACTTTGGATTTCCTCAACTCTTGCCTCCAATATTACACCAAGTCTAGCGATGGATACTCCTCTTGATGTAATATGGTTAATTCAACCCAAAACATTTCATAAGGGATTCCTATATAAAATTAAGTGTCCCAACAAGGGTAGGTCAAACACATAGTTTTATTTAGTTTTTCCCTTAATCAAGTAACGGAAGGCTTGGTCTAACTTAAATTTTTATTTGAGAGATTTTTATCTCTTATGCATGAATTTCTTATTATCATTAACACATGATTTTTAATATTAAGTGGAACTTACTTAAGTTATTAACCATTTCTTGATAATATTTATGCATAAGTATGGACTATTTTAGTTCTATCTTGTATGTTTTTCTTAATTCATTAATTATGTGATCGTGACAACACATCCATAATGATAAACCATGAAACTGATAGAAATAAAATAAAGAGAATGATCATGAGAATTTCTAATGGTTAGTTTATCTAGATTTTGATAATCTAACCTTGACCTAGGGGAGAAACATCTTGAACCTTTTGGGTTCGTGTTTATAGATTTCCATTGGTCCACGTCTATATCTTCTGGGATTGATTTCATCTCAGCTTCATCTTGAACCGCCTCCACTATCTTGGGAGTTCAATCTATTATATATTCCTTTTTTAACTCACATGCAGTTGAGGGGTAAAAGGGGGTTTTAAATAAAATAAACCTTGGGAATTTTGGCCCTACATATTAATGATGAGAGGGCTCACAGGACAACCAATTTAATTTAAATAAATAAATTAAAAGAAACCATCCACATAAAAAGGTCTTGGTCTAGCTCATGATCATCCATACATGAAACAATATTTACGCATAAATAAAACTTGAATTCAATTCTTTAATCATTATTGTCTAATATAAATCATGCTCGAATAAATTAATTATCATCTTTAATTAATCAATCCTTTTATCTTAAACCATTTTATGAATTTCCTTGAGATTCTCATTCATCATAATTTTAAAGAAATAAATTCATTTAAAATTATATTTGTACGTAACTTGTACCTTGGGGGAAACCCGGTGAATTATTTATAACTACCCAATGAGTAGAAATAATCATTATGCATATGTTAAATTAAACACATATATATAAAACACATATCACGTGTTGTGCCTCGGCTTTACATCTGCATGATGGTATATGTCTCAAGGGTTTGTATAATATAATGATAAGTTTTAATAAATCTATGTAATTTGGATGAGTACATGATGTGTAATATTTTTCACCATCCATCTGAAGTACATGCCTAGGGAAACGGCATGTGAGTGTACTTCAAAAATCTTCAGAGTACATAGTGTGTCCAGCAGGCCACACATCGTGTAGTTCCTCATTACACAGTCTCCATCCAGGAAAGTCGTGTATGGGGTACATGATCTAACCCTCACTTTAAGGGATTACACGTCATGTCCAGTGTTCCGCATGGTGTGTAATCCGAAAACCATGTGCCACATGTTCCTGGTCAACACACGAAGTCCTTAAGATTTAAACAAACTCCAATGACATGACTTGGTTTGGAAGACCATACCAGATGCATTGAACCATGGATACACAGTGTGTACTATTGAATACACATTGTGTGTTCCTATGTTGTATGTCTAGGAACCTTTGTCACCTCTATATGAGATCCTCTATTTTATTTTAATCAAAATTAAAAGAAAATATTATTTTTGTAAGGTGAATGAGAAATGAAAGAGGAGGAACAGATCTCAAGATTCGGATTTTCAGAACAATTATCTTGAATTGAAACAACTAAATTATTAAATGCATAAATAATCAAAAAAAATTACATAATTATAAAATATGATGTAACCTGGCTATGATACCACTTGAAGGTTCCGGGTGTAGCGGAAGCGTGGTTGGGAGAAAACCCAACTTTGATTTTTACCATGATCAATGATTATTCTGGGATCAATATGATGATGAACACTAGTCTCCATGGAATAGAATAAAAAATTTAGTTAAATAATAAAGAGTCCCTAAACATTTAGAGAGGATCTTGCACATCATGTTTATAATTAATTTAATTAATTTCATAAAGAAAATAATACATGGATCTTCGGTATTTTCTACATTGATGATGTTGATCATCTGGAATGTCTCTTCCATATTATCTTGTTGTGATTGAAAGGATACAAACTAGAATCCCTCTAGCGGTGATCCATACATGCTCCAATGGCCTCTAATCGACACCGCTAATTCTTCGGGTGCTAGCGTGGCGAAGCGAGTGTCTTATGTCGGTCATTTTTTATCACTTGTTCTTCAGCCTTGAAGAACATCTATCGTTCTTAAGAGGGGCATAAATAGGATTCGAGAGATGAATTATTCAGCTCAACAATTCTCAATTAACTGGGTGTGCAGTTCGGTACATGGCACAATATACATAAGTGTCTATTTATTGACATGCGGCTTCTGTTGCAATATTTAATTGTGTAACAGAAATTAAATACATTCATAACATTAGAGAAAACCCATGTTATTAATAATAATACCGCGTCATTAATTATGGTGTTCCAAATTTCCCAAAATAGAATTATAAATAAAATTATGTGTCACAAAATAATAGCAGTGTTATTTTAATTTGTGCCAACCAGTTAAATAATTATTTATCATCTTGAAAATAATTATTTTACAAATCGACCATCCTTAGTCCTCTCGAACTCCCCTTCCATTCATTGAACACTGAAATAAATAAATAAATAATTTATTCTCTTATATAAATATTTTATTTACAAAATTGTAATTAAATATTTATTAAATGTTCAATAAAATAAATATATATATATTACCCACAATCTGGTGAATAAATATTTATTTAATTTATGAAATCATTTTAACTTCAATAATATTATTCCATTATCTTGAGAATAATATTAATTAATTAAATTCAAATATAATTTTACTGCGACCACTAGAAACACTTAGTGTGTGAACCTCTTGGGTTCTTTCTCCTTGGCATTGGGAAGGCTTTCCTAAATTCCAAGAGTATTTTCTAGCAATGGGTCAAGGAACCCAAGAGAAAGAACTTAAAGTAGCAACAATGTCATCCATATATGAACGCTCACTGTGTAATATAATCCCTTTATCGCAATATCTCATCAAGCAGGTTTCATGATAGTGCCATCAACTTTTATGCTTGATACGTCGTTCTTTTACTACCTGAAATAAACTAATCATTACGCCATGTCCATGGAATTTTGTGTTATGGTTCTATTTCTAATCAAAGGTATGAGATATCAACTTCCATAAATGGAAGGTAAAAATCCTTCCTTGATTTATCCATTAATAACATGCCACTCGTGATGCACCCAACGTACCCATTTCCCGCCAACTATCGGTGTGACAATTTTTGTCAGATAAATCAAAGGGCACGAGTCATGATGCTTATTATTTATAATCATAAAGTCTAAGGATCATTACACATTCTCATAGATAGAAATATCTGATGACACAAAAACATGAAAAATTTCTACTGGCGAGTCTGTTCTCATAATCTCCGATCTTGGATATTACAAAGTGAGAACTTCATGAGAGGAAGTCTCATATCCTTATGAGTACTCACACCTAACAGTATGCATATTATGTGTCCCATCATAGTATGTCATCCAATTGTAGAACTATATTTAAGAATAATGTTATTGAATTTTAAGGTTCTCATCATAGCGGGGAACTACCATGACCTTATCAATGCAACAAATACTCTAGGACATTATTACATCATAGTCATGAAAAAAATGAACAATATGTAATAATATGTTAAATATTTAAATACATTAAATGTCCATGTAATCAAAGTACTACCAAATGGATCTAGAACACCAACTCTTATAACATTGTGCTCAATCATGAACATCAGGCTACTATTATCACTTTTCTTAGAAACTCCCAATGGTTCCCCCATCCGTAGCTAGTTACAGACATTCTTTCCAAAGGCCAGTGGTCATCTAGGTTTTTAGGCCCAGTGACTCTTGGGGACTTTCATTAGTCTAGAGGATGGGAATTCAGGCTCCTTGCGCCCTTTTGAGTGGAATTATTGTAACATCCTGGTTCTTGGTGTCGCCCAATGATTCCCCTTACCTAGTTGGTCACATGGCCTCAAGCTCATTTATCCAAATGCTAGTGGATTACAAATAGTAACAAGGGACTTGGGTGTGATGGTGGGGAAACTATGCCCTCATAGGAAAAGTAACATAGCAGAATAACAATAATATATATAAGAGTAAAAGTAGTAATACCATAAATTAAGCAAATAGCGTAAGACTAAAAGTAAATAAATTGGAGCACATATATAAATAATTCATGTCACATATGTCTAGAAAAGCATCCAAACATGTCACAATGATGAAAATACAATACTAAACCAAAGTAAAAAAGAAAACAAGTAAACAACAGTATCATCTCAATCCTTAGCTTGGTCTCATGCTCTCCAGATCCACAACCATCAAATACCTGAAGTAGAAGGGTGCTTTCCCTTATCTATACCTACAACAATATAATCTATTTGGGCCCAAAATCATGACCCAAACAGTGTGTGAGATGAATCCTAGTAGGAAACCACCCAAAGATCAGTGCCTAACTATCAGTGAATATATATATCAGGCAGAATGGAAAATAAAGTAATAAACATGGAAGTACTCAAAAGTAAACAGTCCTACAGATGAAAACTACATTAATTTACATTTATGAATTTATTCAACCAAACATTCACAAGTAAACCTTTGGGAAAGTTCTCTCAGTCTAACCCCTCTGGTTCAACTTAGACCAGACTCTCTGAGTAAGAACTCACTGTTAATTATCCACGTGGTCCTTTAAAAATAACTATAGACTCTCTGAGGAAGCACTCAATGTCCAATTCCCCCTACGGTATCATAACGTTATACTATAGATTCTCTGAGGGAGTACTAGACGTCCATCCCCCCTATGGTCTCGCAACATGAAGAGTATAACAGACACTCTGGGGAAGCCCTCAGCATCCATTCCCCCTATGGTCTAACTACACCAGATTCCAACATCCCTATGTAATAAAATTGTGTACAAATGATATCCATCATCTAGAGTAAATCTTAAATACTACTTGGCTAAATAGATACAAAGAATATCACAAGTATTTTAGATAATAACAACTCCATCCTAACATTACTATGCATGGAAAGCAAATCATCTTAACAGAAAGAAATGGACCCAACAACCAATATCAAACAAACATGGGAAATGGGGGTTCAAAACCCATGGGGCGCAGGTACTGTAGCAGTACTGTAGCGGTACTGTAGCAGCGGCGATACTGTGCGGTACTGTAGCAGCAGGTTACTATTCACAGAATGTGAATTGGCCTTAGAATTTGGGCCTACGGGCTATGTAATGGGCTACAAGCCCACTAGGCCTTTGGGCTATGTTATGGGTTTCCCTCTACCCAGTTAAAAGAGGACTTTGCTTTGATTTAATAATAAAAATGAGGCTTTGGCCCCAACCTTTGAAAAAACAAACAAACAAACAAACATGGGAAAACACATCCATATCAAGGTAATAAACACTATTTACAATAAAAATTCATTTCTCAAGAAAAAAAATATTAGAAATCAAATAAAATGGTTAAATTTCCTAAACACATGATACCCTAAACTAGGGTATTGTGTACTTTTTGCACATATAATCCAAAGACAACTACGGAAAGGCATAAACCACCTACCTCGACGATGTACGGTAGATATAGTTGAACCTCCGCCTTTGAATCGACCTAGAACACCATAGATCTAAAAAAAGGCAAAAAAAATGCAACCACAAATATCTCAAAAAAGAGAATAAATAAAGAGAATAGTCTCCAGAAGAAGGAAGAACTCGTTGTGGTGATTCTAATGCAATTGATGGTGTTCGATTCAGAGCACGGACAACGAATCGTGGGATCAGAGAAGATTCAGTGATTTCTATTGCTCCTAGACAAGACTGTTTCAGAAGAAGTCATTTCTGTAAATGAGATGTGGTACAGGTCTGATATATCAATTAAGAAAATACACAGTTTGTTCTTTAAATATACACAGCATGTATATGCCTTTATTGGGCCCCACTTTTAGTGGTCTCAAGGTCACCCCACATGGCCATGTACTTGGCCGTTATATGGCTGGTACATGACTACCCGCGACAACCAAATACACGGAGTGTACTCCTTAAATTTTAAAAAATCTCCCCTTTCTCTCAAAAACACCCAAAAAAAATATCCATACCTGAAATGAAGATCCGAGTTCTTACAAACATCCCCCCTTAAATAAATCCATCCCCAAATTTCCCTAACAAGGTGATAGAAAAGGATCCTCAAATAGCTTCGTCCACTACAATCGCACATCGGTCTCCCTCTCCCAAGTCTCATCCTTTACTTGTCCATGCTTACACAACACCTGTACTAGAGGAATAGACCTTCCATGGAGAACCTTCATGTTGAGATCAAAAATCCGGATAGGATGCTCTTTGGATGATGCTTCCACCTCCAACTCATCCTCCTCGGGTTGAAAAACATGAGACGGGTCTGAGAAGTAGCATCATAGCTGAGAAACGTGAAAGTCATCATGTATATCCCAGTACCTCTAAGGTAACTTAAACTAATAAGATACTAGCCCAAATCTCTCCAAAACCTCATACGACCTGGCGTGTCTTGGTGAAAGCTTTCCTTGTCTCTTAATCCTCCTTTGTACCAACCTCGGTGTGACGCATAGGAAAAATTGATCTCTGACCTCAAAATCCAGAGGTTATATATGACGATCAGCATAAGACTTCTGTCGTGAATGTGTAGTAGAAATCCTCTTCCAAATTAGCACCACCTGATTTGTGGTCTCCTAGACAAGACGAGGTCCCAGCATAGTTTCCTCTCCTGCCTCCAGCCAACATAGGGGTGATCGGAATGGCCTACCATACAAATCTTCAAAAGGTTTCATCTAAGTAATCACTTGAAAATTATTATTATAGGAAAACTCCACCAGAGGTATGTGCTTATCCTAAGAACCTCCAAAATCTAGAATGCATGCTCGAAGCATGTCCTCCAGAACCTGAATCGTACGCTCAGACTGGCCATCTATCTGGAGATGGTATGTTGTACTCATAAGTACCTATGTACCCAAATCCCTCTGTAGTCCCTGCCAAACCTGAGAAGTAAAACGGGTGTCCCTGTCTAAAACAATGGAGTTCTGAACCCCATGTAACCGTATAATCTCTCGGATGTACAACTTTCTCATCTCATCAATAATAAAGGTCTCCTTGATTGGTTAGAAGTGTAAAACCTTTGTGAGTTTATCAATGACAACCTAAACTTCATCATTCCCACAAGGGGATCTCGGTAACCCTATCACAAAATCCATCACGAAATCATTCGACTTCCACTCAAGAATGGGTAATAGCTAAAAAAGTCATGATGGTCATTGATGCTCCACCTTCACCTATTGAGAGGTGGAACACCTCAAGACAAAACCATCCACATCTCTTTTAATACTGGCCATCAATACTAACGATGTAGATCTCGATACATCTTGGGGACGCCAAGATGAACTGACCAAACTAAGGAATTAAAATCCTGCATCATCTCCTCACGTATGTCTTCTAACACCCATACGCACCCATGAAAATGAAAGATCTCATCCTCTCCCATGATCCATACAAGAATAGGGTCCTCTCCCAACACACTCTCCTACAGGAATAAGCCTTCATCATCTTATAGCTACCTCATTCGCACTCTCTCAAGTAGAGTAGAAGTAACATGTACAGAAGAAAGAAACATCTTCCCATGTCTATCGTGCACCTCAAAATGCATCTCAGATAACATAGTCATAAGCTTTCACACAATGTTGGCCTCCTAAACTGCCTGTATCTGAGTCCTCCTACTCAACACATTATCCAATGTGTTGCCTTTTCCAAGTGTGTATGCAAGCTCAAAGTCAAAGGATTGAAGGTACTCAACCCACATTCACTGTCTAAAATTCGGATCGCGCTGAGCGAAGATATACTTGAGACTTTTGCGATTGGTTAAAACCAAAATATTCTATCCCAACAGTTAATGTCTCCAATAGAGTAAAGAATGAAAAACTGCAGCAACCTCAAGTTTATGCATTGGGTAATTCCTCTCATGTGGCCTCAGCTACAGAGATCTGTATGCAATGATGCCTTCCCCTTGCATAAGTACTGCTCCTAGACCAATACTTGATGCATCACAGTAAATAGTATAGCTCTTTCCCATATCTGAAAAACTAGTATCGATTATGAATTCAATCTCCCTTTCAGCTCCTGAAAGTCTGAATTGTAGAAATCTGTCCACAAGTACTTAACACCCTTCTTAGTAAGGCCCGTAAGTGGCGCTGCTAATCATGAAATGTCCTGTATAAAGTTCCTTTAATAACCAAACAACCCTATAAAACTCTGTAACTTAAATACATTCTTTGGATGCTCACAAGAAAATACTACTCTCACTTTCTCTAGGTTTACTGATACTCTTGTCTCTGAGATGACATGACCTAAGAAGTGAATCTGGTCCATCCAAAAGTGGAATTTTGAGAGCTTATCATATAACTTATTCTCTATTAGTGTACTCAAAATGATCTGAATATGGGTAGCATGGTCATGTCGAGCGTGAGAGTACACCAAGATATTGTCCATGAAAACAACTACGAATGAGTCCAAGTATGGATGGAACACTCGGTTCATCAGTGCCATAAAAACTGCAGGCACATTCGTGAGACTAAACGGAAAAACCACATACTCGTATAGACCATACCTACTCTGAAAGGCTGTAAGAGGTATATCTGATGGTATAACATGCAACTGATGATAACCAGATCTCCATTCAATATTTAAGAACACCCAGGATCCTAGGATCTGATCAAAGAGATCATCAATCCTTGGAAAAGGATATCAGATCTTGACCATCAACTGGTTTAGATTTAGATAATCCACACAAAGACTGAGGGTACTATCCACCTTCTTCGCAAATAGGATAAGAGAACCCCAAGGAGAAGTAATGGGTTAGATGAAACCCTTTGCTTGTAACTCCTCTAATTGCTTCTTGAGATCCTGTAACTCTGGTGTACTCATCCTATAAGGGGGAATGGACACCAGTGCCGTTCTTGGGACAAGCTCAATAGATTAATCTACCTCTCTCTAGAGGTAAACCTAAAAATTCATCTAAAAAGACATCTGTGAAATGATCCACCACTAGAGGGAAGTCCATATGTGAAGTCCTCTGTTCATCCAGATATAAACTAGAAATCTGGGTTGTAACTCCTCCCAACCCATGATGCTTGGGTCCAGCTCTACTTCCTGGACATCCCACTCACCCTTGTGTATAAAGGACCCTCCCTCTGGTGACGTGAAAGTCACCCTACAACAATAGCAATCGAAAACTGCCTAGAAGGGAACTAACCAGATCATTCCAAGAACGACATCATAACCTGTCATCTCTAAGACATAAAGATCCCATAAGAAGTGACACCCACCAACCTCAAGAGGGAACTTCTGTACTAACATACACTAGTCATTCTAGTCCCCAACGGTGTGTCTAGTATCAAGATTTTTAAATTAGTAAAGATACAAAGCCCAAGACTTTCCACAATAAGCACAGATATGAAAATATGGGAAGCCCCTATTTTGAAAAGAGAAGAAGATAAAACTAAGGCAACCAAAATCATACCTCTAACTATAGAGCATTCTAGGTCCTTATCCTACTTGGTATGCTCCAGTGCAAAATCTTGACCTGTGCCATGACCTTGTGAAGATGTTTGAGATCCCTGAGCTGATCCACCCTGCGACTGTTGAAAACCCTATGTCTGACCACTGTAGCTACGACCTACACCTCGGCCTGAAAAACATGAAGAAATCCAGTGACCAGACTGATGATAAATCAGTGGTCCTGTACATGAAAATGGAATCAAAATAGAACCCCTATCATCGTCTGTTGGTGAGAAAAACTGATAGAAACACTAAAGATGACCCATCTTTCTGCAAGATCGGCACTCAACTGTGTCTCTTAGGAAATGTGGCCTTGTATGCCTGCTCTTCCCGCACTGGTATCATACCACCTAGATACCTGATGAAGTATCTATCCTACTCAGTTCTCCATGCGTAGACTCCCTGGGGCACTTCCTATTGTCAGTCAGAAGGTTACTAACACTGGATGCTGAACTGCCCTGGCCCATAGCTCCAGAATCCCTTAGGTTGTGCTCGGTGATTGACACCTAGTTGAATATAGAAGTTATGGAAGTCAAACTGAAGATGTTCAGATGATATCAAATGACATGCCTGATACCATCCTCAAACTTTCTCTCGATAAATAACTCAAACCCCTAGAATGGGTGTGAAGTGTTGTATCTTTGTGAAGAAAGAAGAATACTCCATTACTTAGAGTGTACCCTGCTCTAAACTCATGAACACTCAGGATTGATCGGACCTCAAGGTATCTAGGTAGATGTAGTCATAGAAGCTCCACTAGAACTCATCCCAATCCATAGTCTACTGGCGTCCTGCTTGTGATATCACATACCACCATCTCTTGGTGAAATCCTGAAGCACATACGTAGATAGATTAACCCTCCTCTCTGGAGGTGACTCAAGATGATAGAAGATATACAACATGGATTCCAACCATGACTCTATAGCCTAAGTTCCTCCATCCCCTAAGAATGTTGGAGGATGTTGCTACTGAAAAACCAATGTCAACTCTACCATAGACGGGGCAGGATGCAGTGCTCCCATGAAGGTCTGCATAAACCTCATGAAGCCTTCCTAGAACTGTGCTTCGGCACCTATATCCGGAATGATGGATGGTTCCAAGATGGTCATGACATGAGGATCTACTGGTAGTCCCTGATCTACCATGTCCAGTGTTGGATTATTTCCCTATATCTTGATTACAACCGGAGGACATCATGGTGGCAAGACTCTGCAAGTTCAAGTGCATGCCTTAGTTCAATATTATCAAGGACTAAAACTTAGAATTTAAAGAAGGGAACATGAGAAAGAAATCAATAAGGTTCTTTAAAACATGGATACACAACATGTAGGACCCCTATACGGCATGTTACCTTAATCCTTTACATGGGTGTGTACTTATGCCAAACCTAGTCATGTAACAACCCATACACACAGTGTGTTATCCTCTGACATGGCGTGTACTAGAATGATTTCACCGACCCGTGTTGTTAGTCACATGGCTGAAAACACAGTTGACTCCACACAGCATGTCAAGATAGACACGGCATGTACCACCTGAGTTTCATCCATCAGTGTCGTTGGTCACACAGCTGGATACACGGTCCATAAAACATGGTGTGTACTTCCGGTACACAGTGCGTTCCACCAAACAAAACTCAACCCCATGTCTTTGTCCACACAATCAGTCACACGGTTAAAAACAACATAGTGTGTACATATAGTATACGACATGTACCTAAAAAATAGTTATTTCCCGAACAGAAGGATACATGGCATGTATTTATCATTACACACCATGTATTCTAGGTTTATCCAAATAGTAAGCCTCAGAAACTACTCCATAACCCATAAAAACACTAAAAAACATTAAAGTTCCAAATTCTGATCTGTGGGGGGCCCATACTCCCTGCGAATCAAAGTTTGGCATCATAAACATGCATATTTCAAGGTATAATAGTACAATCAATCACCTGATCCACCAAATTATGATCCATGAGGGCCCATAACACCTCAAAGACCAATGTTTTTCATTCATATGAAAGAAAATTTTCATATTACTAATACCCTATCAAATAGCAGGTATTTTATCAAGGCCTATATCAAAACAGTATTCATATTTAGCACAACATCTATCACAACAACATGAAATCAGGAATGCACCCTATATGGAATGACAATAATACATTACATGTGATCTATAGAAAGTGCATATATGATGCATGAGATGGAATACCCTCATCTCATCGGGTTTCAATAGAAATAGAACCTCAATAATATCAATGATAATAGCACAAAACGTGTGAATCACCCAACGGTGAAATCAAATCAACTGTAACAATTGAAAAACCATAAAATTTACAATAATCAAGGTAGCTTGGATTTTCCCTATACAAGGGTTAGCTACTCCCAGGCACAACTTATTACCAACTACCTATTCCTTTCGAACCCTACCTATAGGCTCTAAATAGTAAGTCAAGAAGAAAAAAATTACTCTGATACCACTATGTAACGTCCTGGTTTCGGGTGCCGCCCAAAGATTCCCCATACCTAGTTTATCACATGGCCTCAAACGTATTTCCCCAAATGCCAGTGGTTTTTTACTAGCAGTGAGGGACTTGGGTGTGATAGTGGGGAAACTATGTCCTCATTGGAAGAGTAACATAGAGGAATAACATTAATATAAAACAGCGGAAGCAGTAATACCATACAATAAGCAAACAACAGAAGACTAAAATTAAATAAACTGGAGCACATATATAAATGATGCATGTCACTTATGTCTAGGAAAGCATCCAAACATGTCACTATGTTGGAAATAAAATACTAAACCAAAGTACAAAGAAAACAAGTAAACTCCAGCATCATCGCAAGCCTCATCTTGATCCCATTCTCTCCAGCTCTACAACCATCAAGTACCTGAAGTAGAAGGGCTCGTTCCCTTATCTATACCTGCAAAAAAAATATTTCGGCCTAAAAGAATGACCCAAACATGTTGTGAGACGAATCCCAGTAGGCAACCACCCAAAGAACTATGCCCAACTATCAATGATTATATATAGCTGGATGAATGAAAAATGAAGTAATAAATAAGAAAATACTCAAAAGTAAACAGATCTACAGTTTTAAGCTACATTCATTTAAATTTATCTATTTATTTAGCCAATCATTCACAAGTAAACCTCTAGTAAATTTCCCTCAGTCTAACCCCTTTGGTTCAAATTAGACAAGACTCTTTGAGGAAGAACTCACCGTCAATTCCCCTTGTGGTCTTGTAACTGTATACTATAGACACTTTAAGGGAGTATTCTCAAGATAATTTCCCTAAATGCTAAAGGTTGTCGACTATTAGAAAGGTCCTTGGGTGTGATAGTGGGGAAACTATGCCCTCATTGTTAGAGTAACATAGTGGAATAACAATAATTTACAACAGCAGAAGTAGTAATATCATACAATAATCAAATAGTGGAAGACTGAAAGTAAATAAACTAGAGCACATATCTAAATGATTCATGTCACATATGTCTAGGAAAGCATCCAAACATGTCACAATACTAGAAATACTATATTAAACCAAAGTAAAAAATAAAACAAGTAAAATCCAGCTGCTTCGCAAGCCTCATCTTGGTCTCATGCTCTCCAACTCCACAACCATCAAGTAACTCAAGTAAAAGGGAACTTTGACTTATCTATACCTGCTACAATATAATATACTTGGGCCCAAAATTATGACTCAAATTGGGTGTGAGAAGAATACTACTAGGAAACCACCCAAATATCTTTGCCTAACTGATAGGGAATATATATAGCAAGTAGAATGCAAAATAAATTAATAATCAAGGAAGTACTCAAAAGTAAATAGTCTTATAGTTAAAAACTAAATTCATTTACATTTATCAATTTATTAAACCAAACATTCACAAGTAACCCTCTAGTAATGTTCTCTCAGTATAACCCCTCTAGTTCAACTTATACAAGACTCTCTGAGGAAGCACTCATCATCAATTCCCCCCTGTGGTCTTTTAACGATAACTACAGACTCTCTGAGGAATCACTCAAGGTATAATTCCCCCTATGGTCTCATAACGGTATACTACAGACACTCTGAGGGAGCACTCAACGTCTATCCCCCCAATGGTCTCGCAATGTGAAAAGTATAACAGACACTCTAGGGAAGCCCTCAGCATCCATTCCCCCTATGTTCTAACTACACCAAGTTCCCACAGCCCTGTGTAATACAATCATGCACAAAGGATATCCAATATCTAGAGTAAATCTAAAATGCTACATGGATAAATAGCTACAAATCATATCACAATCATGTTAGATAATAACAACTCCATCCTAATAGTACTAGGCATGGAAAGAAAAGCATCCTAACAGGCAGTTCGAGACCCAACGACCAATATCAAAAAAACATGGGAAAACACATCAATAGTAAGGTAATAAACCCTATTTATAATCAAAAAAAACTTTCTCAAGAAAACAAAGCAAATTAGTCAAAAAACAAGGTTAAATTTCTTAAACACGCAATACCCTAAACTAGGGTATTGGGAACCTTTTGCACATATAATCCAAATACAACTATGGAAAGGCCCAAACCACCTAACTCAATATTGTACAATCGATATAGTTGAACCTCGGCCTTTGAATCAACATAGAACATCGTAGATCTACAAAAAAGGTCAAAAATTCTCAACCATAGATATCTCATGAAATATTAGAAATCAAGAGAAGAGTCTCTAGAAGAAGGAAGAAATCACTATGGCGATTCTATCACAACGACAATGTTTGATTCAGAGCACGTATGACCGATCAGATTCTTAGAGAAGATTTGGCAATTTCTGTCACTCCTGGACGAGACGGGTTCAGAAGAAGTCATTTCTGTAAATGATACATGGTCCTAGTCTGATATATCAATTAAAAAAATACACAACGTGTTCTTTAAAGATACAAGACATGTATATGCATTCACCAGGCCCCACTCTAGGTGATCTCTAGGTCACCCCACATAGCCATGTACTTGGTCGTTACATGAACGGTACATGGCTACCCGCGATAACCAAATACACGGCATGTACTCCTAAGTACACGACTTGTAATCCTTAAATTTTCCAAAATCTCACCTTTCTCTAAAAAACACCTGAAAACAAGATCCATACCTGAAATGAAGATCCATGTACTTATAATTTTTTCCTACTCTGGGTCTCTCTTATAGATTTATGATATATTTGAAAGTATCTTCCTAATCCTGATACAATACCAATTAGCCTAAAAACAATTATAGGTTAATTATACTCTTAAATAAAGAAATGAAATATCATTGACAAACAAAGGAATGTTTGGTCTCATTAATGAATTTGTCTATAAATATTTGAGGTTATCCATCCATTTACCTAAAGGTGGATAGCTTCTTTATATGAAAAATTCATATAACTAAATACTTCGGAATATGTTTTTATGCAAGGAGGTGATTCATATTCTGAGGAGGGTATTGATCCATTATGGGGAATCCTACATATCCTAATTATTGCATGAATCAAAACCCACATAGTTCAATAACCCCATTCAGTTTAACGTCATGTGTAGAGGACATATGTGCGGTTACTGAGGAACCAAATATTTGAGATTGGGTCTCATGGAGACGTCATATGTATCCTAGTTATGGAAGGAATTAGATTTATCATATTTCAATCATGACCTTGGGATTGGACTCAAGTTAGAGGCCCTTACATCAGGGGTTTTCATATCACACCACTCATCGGGGATTACATTCTAGGATTTCCCTGACAAGTGGAGATTCATGATGCTAAGGAGGTGTTCACTGTGACACCCTAAGACCATGTGAGCTATTCTCAGTGTGAGAAGTAAGTGGGGAATAGATGATCAGAATTACAACATATATATTTGGGACTTGTGTACTAGGATAGGCATTGGGGTTCTAGATATAGAGATCGTGCCTTGAGAAGGTATCCTACATATCCTGAGTACGGAAGGAATCAAAGTCATAATAGTTTAGTTTATTGGGGATTACATACTGTTGTTGCCCAGTGGTCAGGGCATTTCATATTTTTCCACTAGTCTAGGCTTACACACTGACATTTCCCTTTCCATTTTTGAGTCTTATAACACAAATTATATGATTATTGCTACTCCCTAATCCCACATGAGTTGTGCTCATTGTGAGAAACAAGGGATGGAAAATGACCAATTTAGTTTCTATATGAATGTGATACCTATGTATTATAATGTCCCTATGAATATTTGATATGGATATCGGGCCTCTAGGAGGTTTCCTATGTATCTTGGTAATTTTTATTAATCATATTTGTCATGGTTCCCTTAATTATGGATTAAACTCTAAGGTTTCCCTATAGTTTGGGCATGTTGTATTATGCCACTAGTTAGGGATTAAACACTGATGATTCCCTTGCCTTTTTGGAAGCTTATAACACAAATGATATTATTATTTTAACTCTCTAATCCCACAAGATCTATACTTTTTGTAAGAAAAAAGGGATAGAAAATGATCAGTTTCATTTCTTTATGAATACGGGGCTTACATAATAGAATGACCCTATGAATATTCGATATGGAGCATGGGCCTCAGGGAGGTTTCCTACATATAATGGTTTTTTAAATAAATTAGAGTAGTTATAGTTCCCTTTATTGGGGATTACACTCTGAGGATGCCTTATGGTCGTGTCTTACACACTGAGGGTGGAAAAGGTTATATAGACTTGGTATTCCCTTTGGTCTAGTCTGTTTTCTTATCTGGAATGCATTGATTATCCACTTGACACACCTTAGTTGCCTTCATAGTATATCAGGGATTTTATTCCTAATATAAAATAGGGAACCATATGATCCCATTAGATTTTTTATAAGACTTCGTGTATCCTAGATTGCATTCCATGGGGCTATTACATGATTAGGATTGTCTTTCCTAGAAGATGTTGCATGATCTAGCTGACTTTCCCTAGTGTCCTCATAAGAGCTAGCTGAAACATATGGAAGGTGTCGTGAGAGTTAATATGACTTGTATCATATGGTGTCACTTGTCTTGGGTGACATCACTAGAGGGCATAGTGAGTCTCATCCAACATGTATGGAGGTCTGCATGAGTCACAGCTAACACACTCATAAGATCTCGTGAGAGATACTTTGGCATGGACAGGCATAGCCGTAAGACTTGTGTAACATAATCAGGAAATGTTATATGATTCAAGTTATTTATATAAATGATGTCACAATATTTGGGTGACAATTCCATGGGTACATTCACGAGACTAATTTGGTATGTCTATGAATACTGTAGAACCCGCTCTGATATGTCTGTAAGCTTTATCAAAACCCAAATAACATGTTGAAGGGGTGTTGTGATATCTGTGTGACTTGTCCTAATACTATCATGTGTCTTTGAAAATTCTCACGAAGCACATGAATATCTAAAACATTTTTTGGTTAGATTCTTTCGTCTTTAATCATTGTTCTTATATTTCTAATGCCTTAGACTCATTCAATGTCAGTTTATTTTGAGTCTTGCATGATCCAGTAGTTGTGTGGGATGTTCATCGCATATCCTAACAAATATCCTTCAAGTTTTCTATGAATGATCATGCGAAGTGATTTATACCTTGTGAATTATTACTCTGGTTGTTCACAAGTATATTTCTTGATAGAATATGGGCCAGTCACGTGATTGGTTTCTATGAGAAATTTTCTCTGGTACTTGGTTATAAATCCAACCTTTCACACTTGAAAGTATCCTCCCCCCCCCCCGCATCTTTTTAAGGCCATGGAGGGTAATTTATAGGCCTTTTCACCATTATTGTTCACTAGTTTTCAAGGAATAACTAGCACGGATCAAGGCTGGAGTCGGCGAAGGGCTCTAGCACCACGTGTCTTCACAAGTCTTTTTTCATGTATCATTGTGAGCATGTCGCTTGATTTTCAATAACCACGAGTCCCTCCCATCAACATTCCCTTTATTATATTATGACCAATTAATTGGGACTTTTTTGTCTCATGTGGGAATGCCTAAGGAATTCCATTTTGTCATATTGACATTTCCAAAGGCCTTCCATGAAATCAAGGTGCCCACTGAGAGGTGTTCAAGAGATGATCAGTGCCTTGACTGGATTTTCCAAGAGTCTCACTAAACCATGATACAGACTTCCTTAGCATGTAAAAATCACTTTATGACCATGTTATCTATCTACTCTTTCATTTTTATCCCTTTTGTTTTATTTTACTAATTTCATGTATTATGAGAGTTTGCAAGGGTGTTGTTGAGGATTTTTTCTCTATTTTTTGGTGATGTGTCACCTGACCAATATGGGTCATATAGGGGTTTTCGATCATTTCATGGATAAAATTATATGTTTTATTCTTAGAGATCCAAAGAGGGAGTGTGAGGTTTTCTAGATATGTTTGAAGCTTTCCACGTGATGGGGCTGACAAGTGAAAAGGGATTTCGTGAGACGAGGTAGGCATATCACCAGGGACTCATGGTGTCTTGTGGACTATCAGAGGCATGTCACATGTCATTTATGACTGTAAGTAGGTTCCAACTCCTCCCCCTTTTTCCCTTTGTTTTATTTTCCAAAGGCCCAGGGTCTCACAAGTTGGACTGCATATTTTCAAGGATAATTATCCTTCCCATTGGTGATTCATCACTTGATGTTTGCAACTGGTAGAGGTATCTTCCCTTTGGATATTTTCTCCTTATTTTTAAAAGAGTTTAGCATCCATCATCCACTGATTATTCATCAGTTCATCGCATGATCGATATGGTATCTTGAAATGGTGTATAGGCTTTGTCTTGGTCAGTCATCTGATTTTCCTATAGAGTGTTTCATGATTAGTGTTGGATCTCATGATGGCATGCAGTTATTTTCAGGGATAGTTTCTCTGATTGCATGACTGTAAGTTAAGTGGATGATGTTTCTTCTTCAAATGATAGAATACTAATTATGGGATCTTCTTATGATTGCATTCTATCTTAGAAGTAGGAGGTTTGGTACAAGGAATCTAATCCACTTGAGGTCCTACTAATATGTGGTATCCAATCTAGTTACAAGAGGAAAAACAAACATCCAACCCCATGAAGTTGAAGAAGATGGCATGCAACATATTTTACCCATTTCCTGATATGTGCATCATGTTTTTTCCACAATGAAGTGTGTAATGAATTATTATGAGCATCAAAAAATTCCTTCAATTATAATTGGATTCGTTTGAAATGAAAGAAATCTAATTCTAAGGTAAATATAGTACACTTTGTTGTATATCTAAATGATGATGAATTATGCCTTTAGTACACCATCAGTGAATGAATCTACTGAACTTTATATATTTTCATCTAGTTTTATTTCATTCCTAATGTGAGTTATTATTTTTTGATCTGATATTATGGGAATATCCAACAATACCCATACTTTTCATTATATCAAATAAACATGAATGCCTGGAATCAAATACTATAATTCTAACATATCTTCTTTGAGAGATTCTCATGAATTCCCACCAATATGAGATCCTTTATTGAATATATTTTCTATCTATCTTGATATCACCTCATTTTTATAAGAATTATTTGGGTATGATATACATCCCAAAGAGAGAGTAATCTATCTGTTTCTAAATTTGATATGATTTTTCTGAGTATCTTTTTGTTTTCCAATACCATATGAGGCGCCTTAAAGGCTCTTTGTAGACCTATTTTCTATTGTGCTTTATTTTAAGGTATTTTAGCTCATACCTAGAATTGTTTTAGTTTATGGTCTTTTAGCTTGACCTGATATGGTTTTAGTTTAAGGACTTTTATCTTGAACCTGATATGGCTTTAGTTTAAGGTATTTTAGCTTAGACCAAATATGGATTTAGTTTAAGGTCTTTTATCTCGGACCTTATATTTATTTAGTTTAAGGACTTTTAGATCAGAATTTATATAGATTTAGTTTAAGGTCTTTTATATCAGACCTGATATGGATTTAGTTTAAGGTATTTTAGCTCAAAACTTATATTGCTTTATTTTAAGGACTTTTAGCTCCAACCTTATATGTATTTAGTTTAGGATCTTTTACCTTGGACCTTATATGGATTTTGGGATGTGGTACAGACATGCCGGGAATGACCCAAAACACACTGAGATGTTGGTTCTTGTTATGGTGTTGCAAGGGATCACAAGGATTATAAATCCCTTTGTAGAGTGACTCATTTGGTTAATGAACATAGGAACATATTCTAGAGCCATAGGCATCTGTTCATAGTCAAGAAAAGGTTCCTTGAAGTCGGGTATCTTTTCTAGGGGATATGAAAGATTTATGGAAGAAATATGATTAAGGGATAAATACTATAGATCCTAGGTCCACCTAGATATTTGGAGTATAGGATATGTAATTCATAATATAAAAGTTTGAATTGTTAATATAAGATGGGGAAGACATTCTGGGTATGTCTCCTGACATTCTAAGGTGACAGGTTCTGTTGTGGTGTTTCCAGGGCTCATAAGGATTGAATCTTATTTTTGAAAAGGAGGATATGCCTTTAGTTGGTGGGTATGAACCATTATAAATTGGTAGTATGGACAAGAAAAATATGATCTCCACTTATTTCTAAGGGCCATGAAGAATTTTTTAGGACTCAAAAATCTAGATGATGATGTTGCGTATGGAAATAAGGCTATACAGGAAGCGTTCTGGAACTCTAGGGCAGTTTAACATCAGATTGTAAAGCTTGATCTCTATCCATATGGTTTTGAATCATGAGGGTGAACCATCAAAGTTTTGATAATGGAGTGTTGCATTCCTTCTGTGAGAATGGGTATAGAACATGCTGACATAACGTGGACAATGTTGGATATTCTTGGATAGTTTGGTATGAAGATTGTAAGTCAGGGTTTAAAGTACTCAGATTAGGAGGATGATATGAGATAGTCATATCGAGAGTAGTTCAGATACACTAAGGTGTTGAGTGATTTTTTGATGATGTTAGGGCTCACAAGGATTGGCATGTCCTTTTTGTAGAGTGGTGAATTTGGTTGATTATCATAGGCTCATATGTAGGATCCATAAGCATACATTCATAGTCAAGAAATGGGACCCTTGAAGATGAATATATTTTCCAAGTTCCATGGTAGTTTTATAGTGATCTGAGGTTCTCAAAATCAATATTTTTGATTTTCATGAAGGGTAATATCCAAGAAAGTTTTGAGCACCCTAAAAGTTGTGCCACCACCCAGCGAACAAATTCTCACGATGAGAAAATGTAACAAGCCATCACTATAACTTTTTACTAGACCAGGGCGTCAAGAGATCATATCTTGGATTTTACTAGGTCTATAAAGTAAGCCCCATGATCTTTAATCCTTTTATTTTTTCGGTATTTTTTCCTAAAATCTAAAGATGGAGAGTTTAGGAAGCATAGAGTTGAATTTTTCTCAGGATTCCCTTTGCGGGTTTTCAACCTGACATGTTTTGTGCCTATTTAACTAGTAGTTTAAATTCTTACAATTTGAACCATTATAGGATAGGTTTTAAGTTTGTATATCTTTGACCAAAGTGTAGGTATTTTAATTTCATGACACCTATGTACCTAATATGGGAGATGTTACACAAGATACTAATTAGGGTATCCAAGGTCTAGAGTACCCATTCATCCTTCTAGGAAAAAGATGGTCATATTGTAAATCATGGATCGAGGTTATCAATTCATGAGTGATTATATGGGAAAATCATACTGGTAGAGGTTCATATCACACTGATGTGTTGAATTCTTCCATAGCAGTATTAGGGCTCAAAATGATTGGAATGTTCTTTTTCATAATGACAAATTTGGTTGATGGATATAGGTGCATATACAAAAACCATGGGAATGTATGAATAGTCAAGAAAAGGTTCCTTGAAGTTGGATATCCTTTCCAGGGGGAATGAAAGGTTGTAGTGACCTAAGGTACATGAGGAATGATGTATGATTTATGGATTAATGTGCTTTCAAAGACAATGGATTCACCCCTTACTCTGGTTAACTAGGGTAAGTTTATTGTGTCCCTTTGATAAGGAATGATGATGGGTGATGGTTTTCCCAGTTTAACGTCATGCAGTGAGGATGTACTTTCCCTCATGCAGTTTAACATCATGTTGTAAGGACGTATTCCTGTGTAGTTTATTGTCATGTGGTAGGGACATACTTACATGTAGTTTAACTTCATGAGATGATGATGTCTTCCATAATTTTTATTTTCCAGTTGTAACGATGTTCTTACATGTAGTTTAACATCATGAAGTAAGGATGTGGGAACTAATGTGAAAGGGGGAGTGTTGGTTGGACCCAAGGATGAAAATCCTAACATCACTACATATCCTGTGTTAATGAGAATCAAACCACACATAGTTCTTGGAATCCCATGCAGTTTATCATCATGAGGTAAGAACATAGATGAATTGACATGAAATATCATTGTACTTGTTCTCAAAACTAAAGGGTCGAGCTTCACTATGTATCCAATGAGGATGATAATCAATCCACATACAGTTCTAAACTAAGTCTCCTGTGTAGTTCTAGCATGTATGCAAGGAGGGGGGAATTTTTATATTTGTTTGTTGTGACTAGCCTTGAAGTTGGAAATTCATGCATCACTATGTATCTTGTGAGGGCAGGAATCAAGTCATATTTTGTTCTTGAATAGTAAATAATCTACGTGGGTCTGATCCATAATTATAGGTGGGAATTATTCCTATAAAATGTTTTAGTTAGGCCTAGGATTGGAGATTTATGTGTCACTACATATCCTATGATGATAGGAATCAAGCTAAATCTAGTTTTTGAAGTTCCATGCATTTTAATGTCATGTATTAAGTCAAAGGTGAATTGTTGTGAATAAATGGAAATGTTGTGGTTGGTCACAAGGATGGATGTTCGGGAATCGCTATGTATCTCATGAGAATGAGAATAAAACCACATATAGTTCTTTAAGAACCATGCAATTTAATTTCATGTGGCAAGGACATTGAACATATAGTTTAACATCATGTAGTGAGGACTCATGGTGTTCTTTTTTGGTATTGCATCCAAGACCATGATGGACATGTTGTGTACTTTTATGTCTTGTTGATGATGGTAAGCCCTTACTTCAATTACTAAGCTTACGTGATCTATGCTCAGTGTGAGAAACAAGGAATGGAAAGGGTTTCCCTACAGTGTAGATAAGTTGAGGGTACAACGAGGTAATTTTGTGTCCTGTAGTGAATAGGCCAAGAAATAGGATTGAATCATCCGTACGTACTTCATTGGAAATGAGAATCAATCCAAAAATAGTTCTAGAAGGGTCTTGCGGTTTAACATCATGCGGAAAGGACATGGGTGACTTGGTATGAATGAAGAAGGATGTTATGGATCCGTAAATATTAGTGTCATACGGTAAGGATGGGGGTCACCTGATGAGAAGGATTATTATGGTTGGTCCCAAAACTAAAGGTTTGGGCTTCAATGTGTATCCTATGATTATGGGAATCAAACCTTACATAGTTCTTGATAGACCATGTATTTTAACATCATGCGTCCAATACATCTATCATCCAGTTTTAATGTAATCCGGTAAGGATGAGTTTGTATAGTTTAACCTCATGTAACCAAAATGAATGATGCGACTTACACTGATATGGAATCCATTGTGCTGAAAGTTATGCAAAGTATTTCATGAGAAATATTATATTGGTGGGTGGTGTGACACGGTCTCCATACACTCTAGCTAATGAATAAGCCCCAATATAATAGACCTTATGTGTTATGTATGGTTCATAACATTTGGGTTCCAACTCTGGGGGCTTCTTTCCTATAATAATTGGGGTTCTGAGGACTAACAAAAATTCCCCTTGGAGGAATGAGCAGAGGTGAACCCTTTTATTAAAGGCTTGTACAATCTGATTCTGGTGGACCTTAAGGTTATGCAGTGTATGCAACCTATTCACATCAAGTTGTTCTAATTCATCCATCTGCTTTTGTGATTTCTCATCATTTGAGAGTTTCCCACATATGGATATTTGGAGTGAGGGAAATTAGAATTATATGGGTAATGTTGTCTTGGTCCCATACACTAGTGAGTATGGAATTTCTTGTGTAGTAATACACATGGTGTTATAGTAGGCCTATAGAGCATGGATGAGTTTTTTGTCAATATTTATTATCCTTATTCACCATCTTTTGGATCATGTTAGACAGAGTCTTATTGAACACCCATATCTATCCATTTACCACTGCATGATAGTGATATGAGTGATTAGACTCGATTTTGTACTCCTGGTTGAGCTTCTTCAACTCTATAGAATAGAAGTTGGTGTCATTGTCCGTTAATATTATGTGAGGAACCCCAAACCTAGTAATGATATGGTACATTACGAAGTTGATGATGTTCTTCATCCCGATTTCCTTGAGGGGTATTACCTCGCCCATTTGAAATGAAAAATCGGTAGTAGTATGGATGTACTAGAATTTCATAGTTGTGGTTGGTAGATATGGCCCCATGAAATTCATCCCCCAAACAAAAAATTGAGAGGAATATTTAGCTATATGTAATAATTCTGGGGATTTATGGATGAAGTTTTCATGGATTTGGTACACATGAAGTTTCTTGGTGAATTCCATGAAGTCATGTATCATGGTTTTCCAGTAATACCCTAACCTCTTGATTTGGTGGGAGATCCTAGACTCAGATTTATGGGCGTCATAAGATCCTGCATGGACTTCTTCAATGATAGAGGAAATATCTCCTTCTACTCTATATCTGAGGAGGATCCCATCAAATCCACACTTATAGAGGTTTTTCTTCTCATTCGGCCCACCCGGCAGTGTAAAGTTCATTGTACGACACTAAATCAGTTCCCTTACAACTATATCTATTGGGAGAGTCCTATTTTTTATATAGACGATTATGGGCTCAATCCATCCAATAGTGATCATTGATGCATCATGCTCTGGGGTGGTGTTGACGCGATTGATCTATTCTATGTCATAGATGATGGTCCTCAAGACTATTCTTAAATGTGTGATATGAAATATTTATTCTTCCTAATTAGGGTATTCCAAGATGGTGGTAGCATTGTCCATTACAATAGCATGAGAATTATATTATACAGAAACATGATTCAACATTGGTTCAAAAGGGAACTCTGCCATTAGTCCCCTGACGTAGCCAGTGAGAGGGTCCAGTTATTACTTTTTTATGGATTATTCACCATTGAATTTCTTTATCACTAAATATGAATCTCATTTGATGTTCAGGTAATCTATTTGTAGTTGTAGGTCTAGTTCCAAGCCAATAATTAGGGCTTGGTACTCTACCTCTTTATTTTTGTTGTCTTCAGATAGCGAGAAAGAGTAGGGAATACCACTTTTTCAAGAGAGACAAATAAAAACCCTAAGACAACTCGATTGAACCTAAGGTTTTTCATCCTTTTACCAATAAGAATTCATTAGGCACTATCAAAATACATCTCCCATGTCTGGGGAGTTTCATAGTCATAGAATAACTCTTCATCCAAAAGATAGGTGTCTTTCGATGTATTTTTTGGGGTAGGATGTGCCGCAAGGAAATCAGCTAGGGCTTGCCCTTTCACTAACTTCTGTGACACAAATGAATGTCATGTTATGGAAGGATGACCACCCATCAGACCAAGAACCAAGTTAGTACTAGACGACCAAGGATGTACTTGAGCGGGTCGATATGAGAGACCAGTTGGACATTATTATTCTGCAAGTAATGCCTCATCTTTTTCATTGCAAAGATGTGTGAAAAGTAGTTTTTTTGACATCAAAGTATTAGGTATTAGTACCTATCATAGACTATATGAAGTAATAGAGACTATTCTCACTTCATGAATCATTTTTTCCTACGAGGAGGGTTCTGAATTAGCATTCCATGGTGGCCACATATCATATGAGTGGCCTCCCATCTACGAGAGGCATCAGAATCAGTGGGTGAAATAGGTATTTCATGAGAATATCAAAGGTTTCTTGGAATTCATCATTCCATTGATAGGTGGTTCCCTTATTCATTAGACTTATTAAGGGGATATATTTTCTGGACATTTTGGTAATGAATTGTCGAATATAAGAAAGGTTCCCTTAGAGCCCCCTCAATTCTTTGAGATTTTTGGGGGGTGACATTGCTAAGGTAACACTAGTCTTCTCTCGGTCAAACTCAATGTCATGGAGGTGTAACACAAATCCAAGGATCTTATCTAATGTTACCCTAAAGGTGAATTTCAGTAGACTCATCTTTAGACTATATTGTTGCAGATTTTCGAAAATTATTAGAAGGTCTATGAAGTGATCACATCGTTGTTGAGATTTAACTACCTGGTAATTGACATAACATCCAGCTATCTTTTCCAAGAATTTATTAAATATATGATTCATGGGATGTTTATATGTGGTGCCAACATTCTTCAATCCAAAGGGAATGAAAGGATAGAAAAATATTCCCTATAGCACTCTAAAGGTAGTGTCTTATTCATCCTCAGGGTCTATCTTTATCTGATAGTACCCTGAGTACCCATCCATGAAATAAAGGGTTGGGAAGCCATCAATTTTATTGATCAAGAGTTTTATGATCAGTAATGGGAAATAATCCTTTTGGAAATGTTTATTAAGGTATATGATGTCAATTCGGACCTTAATATTCCCATTCTTCTTCTTGACAGGGACGATGTTGGAAATCCATTTCAGGTTTTTCACTTCTCGAACAAAGTTTTCATTGATCAACTTGTTGACCTCCACCTCTAAATTTGTGTAATGATAGGGTTACATCCCCCTGGGAGTCTTCTTTAATCCATGATGCTCATTTGGTATCCTGATATAGTGCATTGCCACATCTGGATTCAGTCTGGGCTTTTCTATGTAGTTCCAAGAAAACTAATATCTGTTATATTTCAAAAAATTTATGTACATATATTTATCTTCAAGGGGTATGGAGGAACTAATAAATGTCCACATGTCTTCCTTTGTTCCCATATGTATCTTTCTAAGTTCATCGATTTTGGTGGATAAACCTTCCTTGAATGTCGGAGGGTCATTCCTAAGATCATCCTCATATTCCTCTAATTCTGATTCTATGGAGGAATTTTCAGATGAATATGACAATTTGGGTGCTTCTTTTATCACTATTAGGGATAGAGAGTCTGTGAGAGGAGACATTATCATCCCATATTGATAGATTCATTAAATAGATATGCTGTAGTTGATAGTGTTTGATGCTATCACTCGGGACAGGAGGGTCTTGGAACTCTAGGATTATATTTGTGAACTAAACTAGGTTTATGGAGAGAACTTATTCACCATAAAACATAATATAGGGATTCATAAGTGTGTCCCCTATCCATTGGGAGATTCTACCTATATATCATCATTTTTCACTGGTTCTTTTCCTCTCTTTTTATAAGAAATTTCTACAGTGTATGTGTCCCCGAAAGTCTTGAAGGGGGCATTATCACCATATAGTATGCCTACTTTTCCATTAATTGGATACTTAATACACTTATGGAAAGTTGAAGGTATCTCTATGTGGCTATGGAGCTAGGGCCTTATGAGTAGGATGTTGTTTGTGGTGTCTTGCTGGATCACCATAAACTCAGTGTCTGATGTAATATCCACAAAGTGGGATTCGAACTTGGTCTTCCAAAGAGGTATTTTCTCACTCTTATCATACCCTTGAATGGTCATCTTAGTGGGAGACAATCTCATTTTCCATATCACAAAGGTCGTAGCGTTCGAACTAGGATAAGATTTATCCAATAACCATTATCAATCATATCCCCTTGAATGTTGACATTATTGATCCTACCCGAGACATATAGGGTTCTGATGTTCCCTTGAGGTAATTATTTCTGGTCTTGATTAGGGAATGAGATAGTGACATGACATTCTGATTACATGGTCTCCACTTGATAAACCTCGGCTGTATCATCTTATGTATTGAACTTATGTGGGCTCCTTAAGGATTAAAAAATGCCTCCCTAATTTATTTTGAAAGATGGAGCACATCGAGGATTGAGATCTTGGTCGGCACAATGGCCAACTACTTTAGAACGTCGTACTTGTAGGATCAAAATGATACTGATTGTAGTGTCGAAATAATTATGTAGATTCTCAATATACAAGAGGGGTTGAATAATATACTTTAAAAAATTCCTTTATAACTTTTAAAGATGGTAATGTTTAAAAAAGTTAAACAAGGTAAATTCACAAGACCTCTTAGTTCTACAAACTTGCTTGATTCTGGAAATGTGGTTCTGGAAATGAAACCTAAGAAAAGTTTAAAAATATAAAGATTCTACCTTAGAGTGTATAGAATATTAAAAATTATAGTACAAGTATAAGAAAGTATAAAATAGTTATACTTTCCTCAACAACCAAAATTCAGCGGAAAACTTGAAACAATACAAGTAACAAGAAGTAAATCTTGTAACCCAAAGAGAAGGGTATCCAATAACCTTGGATAAAGGTCCCTTGATTTATACTTCCAAGAAAGTCTGTCTTACCCATACCAGGGTCAGCCCTCGATAATAATATCAGAATCTGTCTTTATATCCCCGCAAGCCCTCGAACTTCGAGGTAGTCGGCACCTCTGTCTTCCTATCCCAGGAAGCCCTCAAATGTACTCAGAAACATTCAGAGTTTCACGAAGCAATTCTGAACAAGATGTTTAGTACGCACAAAGCAATGAAGTCTATCTCTCTAGAAATAACTTTAGCAGCATGTAATCTTTAGATTTATCAACTTGTTTTTTTTTGTGATCTTGTTCAAATGAGATCCTATTTATAGGCACATCTTCAATGGTCAGCTCCCTCCTCCAATGGTCATATTTTTCCTTGAATTTCGAAGGTACCTTTACATGTGTCACTCAAACAATGGTTGGTTAGAAAGAGAATGCATGAAATCATTTTATAACTCAAACAAGAGTAATAAAAAATATGGTTGCTTAACAAAATCCATTTTTTAGAGTATTAGAAAAAATGAAAGTTCAGAGTCTAACCAAAAACCATTTGGTGTTTATAATACATGAATATTTGGATTCTGTCTTTAAAAGAATTTGGAACCTGAATTCTATAGAATTACAGAGTTTGAATTTCGAGAAAATTTGGATTCTGAATTCATAAGAATTCGGAGTCTCAATTCATAAGAATTCGGAGTCTGAACTCTGAAAGTTTGGATTCTAGATTCAGAGAATTTGGAGTCTGAACTCAGAAAGTTAGGAGTCTGAATTCAGAGAATTTAGAGTCTGAATTCAGAAGAATTTGGAGACTGAACTTAAAACGTTTGGAGTCTGAATTTAGAGAATTCAGAACCTAAATTTGGATCCTGAAAATAGAATTCTCTATATCTAAGTATTTATATGATTCTGAAGATTTAGTTATGAAACTGAATTTTAAACCTAGAAGGAAAATAAGTTAGATTATAATATGAACAATGAAAACATGGTAAGGATAAATTTTCATGGGGAAGGAAAATTTCTTTATGAATTAAAAACATAGGGAAAAGAAATTTTCCTTAAGATAGAGTGTTTTTGATTTTCAAAACATGAAGGAATGGAAAAGTCATAAGGAAACCTTATTGACTCAAAAATATCCCCCTTTTTGGAAAGCACAAACATCCTTATGAAAAATAATATAAGGACTTAGAAAATATTTTTCTGGACTTTGAAAATAAATCTTATCTCCCTTAACACATGGGAAATGATGAATACGACTAACTCCCCTTAGGATTTGGATACACTAAGGATCATATTCTTAATTTCTGGATTTAGACTTAGCATTTTATTGCATATGAAAATATTCTTGGATAAGAACTCCTCCTTAGATGAACTCAGCCTTACTTAGGGAAATTTCTTCTTTTACTTTTATTCTTTTTTAATATTCCTTTATCCCCCTTTGTGATTTTCAAAAAGGATTAAAGGGAATGTAAAAGAAAATATGGTACCTGAAATATTAGTATTATACAACCAAAAAATGAGCAACCAAAAGTTTCATTAGGATTGGAAAAATTTATACAAGGAATAAATACAACAAAAGATTAGATTTGAACAAGATTATCCTTCATTATCCTTCGATATCAACTTCTTTACTATGGTTTTGAGCTTCTTGAGCTCCTTATGATCTTCCTCTGCACATTTTAGAAGCTGATCCTAATCTTCAATTTGCTTTTATAAGGCTTTGATTTTTTTCTTCCTGATCCTTAAGAGATTTTGTCTACCCCTTTAGAACTTCTTCTTGCTTAGAAATTTTTTTCTCAACTTCAATTCAAAGATCTCTTTCCGTCTTCCAAATCTGAGCAACTGAATAAAACTTCCCATTTAGATCTTTCACTCATTGCATCCAAGAATTATATTCAAGAGTTAGCTTTTCCTCAAAACTACTTGTGAGATCATTGATATTCACATATTCAGTGTCAAATTCATCCTTGAAACTTTCTTGGAACTCATCAAGAATTATCATATCTTCTATATTTTTCTTTGACCAGCTGGTCATCTTATTGCAAGATCTTTTGTGGGCTTCATAGTTTATGAAAAAGATCAGCCTCAATCTTGAAAAACTTATCCATAACCATGGATACTGAATCTGATTTATAATTTAGGGTGTGTTGAAGCATCTGAAATCTTGAGTCTATACTGGGAAATATTGGTATAGTTCAAACAAGCTTCTTCAATGAATGGACTACAAAATCATGTCCAAGGGAGGACAATTCCGAATTAAAAAAATTTCTTGGTGAGGTTTCTTTTTCTAACTCAATAGCCTTCCTCTTTGAAGAACCACCAACATATTTCTTCTTTACCATAGCCTTGGTAGGTGTATCAACTACTTCCTATTTTCCCTTTTCAATGTTCAGAATGAATTCCCCTTGATCAGGATATTCATGTTCACTATCAGATAGCTGAACAATTTTGTCTTCATCAAATTCTTCCTTTTCAGCTCCTGCCTCAGCATCCTCTGGGTGAATAAAATCGTCATTGATGCTTTCTTCTTTATATGGTTTACCTACTTTATCCTCAGCCTTCTCTTCATCCTTCCCAAGAGTAGCAAGTTTTGACGATTCATCTTGAGAGGTTCAGAATGGCAATTTCTTAGAAGGTATTTCCTTATCGTGAAAATCCTCTACTTTATTTATCAGATCTTCAGTATCACCACTGCCTTCTTCTTCTTCTTCTTCCACTAATTTTTCTTGAACTTTTTCCGAAGTTACAAACTTCTTTCCTGGAGTCTCTGGTAAAGGTTCTATCAGGAAGGATTCTGGTGATGAAATATTCTTAGAATCTTTCTCAGCAACCTTCAAAAGGGATTAAACTATTTTATCCTTAGACAGCTTCTTCTTCTACTTATTCTCTTTCTCTTTCTTTTCAAGTTCTTCATCTGCCTTCTCCCTAAAAGATTTTTCTTTAGCAGGTTCCAAGCCAAACATAGGCTCCCCTTCTTTCTGATTTCTCTTGTCTTCTCTCTACTTTTCTACAACTTCATCAGGGTAGGCTTTTTGTTTCTTTGTCTTTGGAGGTGCGGATTGGGTTTCCTTAACCACTGGGTTTTTTTCCTTCTCTTCCACATCCTTCAACTTCCTCTTCCTTCCACCATTTTTAGAGGTCTCAGCCACCTCCTGTTTCTTTGGAATAACTTCATCTTCCTCTTCAGGAAAGTCATAAAATTCTTCAGATTCTTTATAAAAATTAATTTCCATCCTCCTTAGGGTTTCATCACTTATCAAAATGACTTCTCAATTTCTTGACTTAGATTTTCAAGGAATTTTGAAGGATTATAAACACCAAACAATCATCTTTGAAAGAATGGCTGGATACATAATAATATGAGCCTTCAGATTTCAATTCTTTATGTTCTCAATCCTAACCAAAATATGCTTAACCAATTTTATCTTCCTTAGGTTTACCAAGAAATCCAGAATGTGCATATCATGTTTCTTCAAAGTATCATTGTCTCATTTTCTTAGTATGATGAATTATTGAACCCACAATTCAAAAATCTGATATTTTTTAGTTAGGTGAAGAATCTTCAGAGTCTTTACTTTTGAGAGTCCAAGACAAGCCATGGATTTTTCTTTTATAAAACTTCCTTGAACATCATGCATCTTATGAGAAAAAAATCATCTTCCCCTTCATAAGGAATACCAACCAAGCTTGCAGCCTTGGTATAAGAAAGTGAATATGTCTTTCCATAAAAATTTAAAGAAAATTTACTCCTCCCTTCTTCCTTGAAGAAAATTATTGACTCATAGAATTATATTAACAAATTTGGATATACCAAATCCTAACCTTTTGGTTTTGAAAGGAAAACACTTTTCCACCCATTCAGCATTATATTCTTAGAGATAATAGAATCATACTTTTCAAAAAACTTCATTTCAACTAACCTTTCTTTGTATATCTGCCATTTGGAGATTGGTTTGACAGTTGACATATCTTTCTGAGAGGAGACTTCGGCAGACATTCGAAAGTAAGAAATATCTGAGAAGTTTAGAATGAGCTTTTGTAGGAGGGTAGAGCTTCAGCACGCATGAGCTTGAGTTTTGATGTGAGACAACCATCTTTGGTCCTTTATATAGGCAATTGAGGTGACCGTTCAACTTCCATACTCAATCCAACGGTTGAGAAACCTTCTGATCAGATCTGACGGTTGAGATTATAACTAAAAGGAAATTCTGATAGAATCCGATCTTTTGAGGTTTTTTAAAAAAAACATTAGGATTTAAGAAAATGTGAGTATGAAAATTTAAAAACAGATGAAAATACCAATAAGTAAAAGATTATTATGAAAATTTAAGAAAGGAAACATACCTTTAAGATTGCTAGGAAGATTATTCATAATGAGGAAAAGTCTTCTTGAAGAACTTTAGATTCTGAAAATTTTGATTACGAAAACTTTGACTATGAAAAATTTTAAAACAACAAAAAATTTATTACTAAAAAAAACTACGAAGAATTTCCATTATGAAAATTTTAAACTAAAAAAATCTTCATTACGGAAAATTTTGAACTACAAAAATCTTCATTACAAAAAAATTTGAACTACAAAAATCTTCATTATGAAAAATTTTGAGCTACAAAAATATTCATTATGAAAAATTTTGAGTACGAAAATCTCCATTACAAAAATTTTAAGTACAAAAATATATACTACGAAAATTTTAAGAATGAAAATCTTCATTACCAAAATTTTAAGTACGAAAATCTTCATTATGAAAATTCTAGATAATGAAAAAATTTAGATTACGAAAAATTTTAGAATACGAAAAAAAGATTCTATGAAAATTTTAGATTACGCAAAAAAAATTAGACTACAAAAATTTTAGATTACGAAAAAAAATTAGACTATGAAAAAAATTTAGACTACGAAAAATTTTAGAATACGGGGAAAAAAATTAGATAATTAACAAACAAATGTATTCCCCCTGTGAAAAAGAGTTCCTTACTGTAAAGAGATTAGTTTTAACAGAAAGTTGACATAAAATATTACTTTATGGTTATAATTACTAACTTCTTTTTAATGTATTCAAATCTATCAGAGGGTAAGGATTTTGTGAAAATATCAGCAAGTTGATCTTGTGTTCTGATAAATTGAAGAATGATATCTCCTTTTTGTGTGTGATCCCTAAGAAAGTGATTCCTAATATCTATGTGTTTTTCACGAGAGTGATGTGCATGGTTTTTACTTAAGGAAATGGTACTAGTATTATCACACAGAATTTGTGTTTTGGTAAAACTCATACTATAGTTTTTGAGTGTGTGTTGCATCCACAAAACTTGAGTACAACAACTTCCAGCTTCTACAAATCCAGCTTCAATAGTGGAAACTGTTATTGAGTGTTACTTTTTTGCATGAACAAGAGACTAATGAATCTTCTATGAAATTAAAAGTTCCGGATGTACTTTTCCTATCCATTCTATATCCACCAAAGTTAGAATCTGAAAAACTTTTTAAAACAAAATCATTTCCAGAAATGTAACAGAGTACTAGATACATTGTTTTCTTAAAGTAGCGAAAAATCCTTTTCACTACCTTTAAATGGGATTCTTTAGGATTTGATTGATATCTTGCACATAAGCATAATAAAAACATTAAGTCTAGATGACTAGATATCAAGTAAATTAGACTTCCTATCATACCTCTAAAATATGTTTGATCTACTGGTTTCCCAGCTTTATCAAGATCAAGTGAGTTTGAGGTACCAATGGGATTACTTATACTCTTAGTGTTTTCATATCCATACTTTTTAAAATATTTAATATACTTATGTTCATATATATAGATTCCTTCTGGTTTTTGAGAAATTTAAAGACCAAGGAAAAATGTTAACTCACCCATCATACTCATTTGAAACTCATATTTCATTAGATTCGCAAAGGAATCAGTTAAAGATTATTGAGTTGAACCAAATATAATTTCATCAACATAAATTTGAACAATCAAAACATTTTTCTTATCTTTATTTATAAAAAGGGTTGAAACAACATTTCCTTTAACATAATTATTTTGAAGATAAAATCATGTAAGTCTATCATACCAAGCTCAAGGGGATTGCTTAAGTCCATACAAAGCTTTAGTAAGTTTGTAAACTTGTTCAGGGTGTTTTGAATATTCAAAACCATAAGGTTGTTCAAAAAAACTTCCTTTTGTACAAAACCATTAAGGAAAGCACGTTTAACATCCATTTGAAAAAGTTTAAAATTGAAGAATGCTACAAAGGCAAGTAGAATATGAATAGATTCAAGTATAGCTACTGGAGCATCGGTTTCTTCATAGTCTATTACTTCTTGTTGATTATATCATTTATCAACCAATCTAGCTTTATTTCTTACAATGATTCCATTTTCATCACATTTATTTCTAAAGACCCATTTTACTCCAATAACAGAATTTTCCTTAGGTCTTTCAACCAAGGTCCGGACTTTATTCCTTTCAAATTCATTTAGCTCATCTTGCATAGCTTTTATCCAATCATCATAACCTAAAGCTTCATCAGTTCTTTTTTGTTCTAATTGGGAATGGAATTATAGATGTTGTATTTCATTTCTTAAGGAACTTCTTGTCCTTATAGGTTGATTTACATCACCAATGATACTATCACTGGGATGATTCTTTAGAAACAACTGATTTGGGTTTTATAAAACCTATTCCGCAATATAGGGTAGGAAGTATTCTGGGGTAAATGCTTCAGAAATATTTTCTTGAACATTTTCTTTATCAGAGAGATCTTTTAACAAAGGTTGATAATTAGTTTTTTAAAACACATCTGAAGATGTTGGTTGAGGTTGTTTAAAAACAAAATGATCAGTTTCATCAAATTTGACATGTATTGTTTCTTCAACAGTACAAGTATTTTTATTAAAAACTCTATAAGCCTTAGAAGTTCTGGAGTAGTCTAAGAAAATTCCTTCATCAGATTTTGGTGTGAATTTGTGTAGATTATCTTTAGTATTCAGAATTAATACCTTGAAACCAAAAACCCAGAAGTAGGAAATTCTAGGTTTCCTACCATTCCATAACTCATAAGAAGTTTTATTAAGAAAATGTCTAATCCAAACATGATTTATAGTATAACAATAAGTACTTACATCTTCAGCCCAAAAATGTTTGGCTACCAAATATTCACTCAACATGGTTCTTTTTATCTCTTGAAGAATTTTATTTCTTCTTTTGACAACACCATTTTGTTGAGGTGTTCTGGGTGCTGAGAAGTTATGAGTAATGCCTTTTCTACAACAAAAAGTTTCAAAATCAGAATTTTGAAATTCTCCTCCATGATCACTATGAATAGTAATCAAAGGAAGGTTTTTCTCATTTTTAACTTGGGCTCTACAACTTTTGAAATAAGAAAAATATTTATATTTCTTTTCTAGAAAATAGACCCATGTAAATCTAGTGTAATCATCAACTAAGACGAATACATAATATTTGCCTCCAATGCTTCCAGTTTGTGTTGGACCAAAAAGATCCATATGCACTAACTGTAATGTATCAGTGGTAGAGACTTCGTCGACTAATTTAAAACTTTATTTATGTTTGTTTCCATATTGACAAGGATCAAAAACTTTTGAAGAATCAAATCTAAGATCTGGTATATCCTTAACTAGTCTTTTCGTAGATAGTTTTTATAGGTTCCTAATATTGAAGTGTCCTAACCTTCTATGCCACAACCAAGAATGATCTTCCATTGCACTAAGTCAAGGTATATCTTGGATCCTAAGGTCTTCTAAGTTTAGTGTGTATACATTCGATTGCCTATGGGCATAAAGAATAAACTCATCCATGGAATTGTGTACACACTTTTCATTCCTAAAATTCACAATGTAACCTTCATCACATAATTGAATTATGCTAATGAGGTTGTGTTTAAGAACTTTAACAAATAAAACATTTGAAATTAAAGTTTTTCCAAGAGGAACAATTTTACCTATACCAATAATTTAACCCTTAGAATTATCTCAGAAAGTTACTTTTCCTCATTCCATATTGATAATATTTTCAAAGAAGTTTTTGATACCAGTCATATGCCAGGAACATCCACTATCCATGTACCATGTATTACTATTTTTAATATCTTTACTTTCCTGAAAATAAGAGTGTTAGAATTTCATAACCCAAACTTTCTTGGATCTGGAAATTTCAGAAAGAAAAATTTTAACTACCCACATTTTCTTTGAAAAATAAGATTTATGAAAACCTAATGACTAAGTTTTGTTTAAGGAACAATTTTTTTCCCAATGCCCACCATACTAACACTTAGTACAGAAAGGATCACTTTTAGGAACAAAATAATTGTTACTAAAAATTGGTCTTGAACTAGTATAACCAAATCTAGAATTTTTCCTTAGATGTTGAATTTGGGAATACATTTTATCAAAGTTTTACTTCCCTAAGGTAAAGTTTGAAAAATACTTCCTCAAGGAAAATATTTCTGACTTTAGTCTAATAAATAAGTTCTTGTCCTAAAAAACATCAGTTTTATCACTATAGTTAGGCTCGAAAACATTTTTCTTAGAAATTACTTTTTCTAGATCCTTAGAAAGTTTTTCATTCATAGAATTAACTTCCTCAAGGTTTTTTCAAATACTTTAAAAATCAAAGGTTTTCTTATCAAGATCTTTAGAAAGATCTTATATTTCCTTATTAAGAATATAAATCCAAGAATTTTCATTATCCATCTTTTTCTTGACTTTATAATTTTCATTCTCAATGAGATTAGCAAACCTAGACACTTCTTAATAGGTAGGTAAAGTATTATCTTCATCATAAGAAGATGATTCATATAAGGATTCATAGTATTTACTATCACTATAATTAGCATTCAAGGACACATTGGTGATGTATTTATCACTGTTTACCTTAGCCATTAAACAATGGGTTTCAATAGGTAACTTACCTAGTAAACCAAGATTCTTTTTTCTAGAAGATTCGTAATCTGAAGATTCATCAGAAGAGTCTCCACCACTGGCACTCCAGGTGTCATTAGCTTTCAAAAATTTCTTAACTTTATCTTTGTATTACTTCTTTATATTTCTCTCAAAATGATTTTCCTTTTTATATTTTCTCTTAATCATAGGACGATCATGACTTATATGTCTAGCTCTTTTGCATTCGTAACAAGTGACTTCGGAGTCTTTCTTATCCTTTCTTTCTTTCTTCTTGTATCTATACTGATAGTCTTTCTTCACAACTATCATGTTCATCCTTCAAAAAAGATTAGCTAATTCATTCTCATAATGTTCACTTTCACTTGATTCAAATTGAATAACAACCTTCTTAGACTTAGATCTTGTAACTCTCTCAGGGGTCTTTGTTTTCATATGATTTGATGTTGTTGTAAAAGAAAAACTTCCATTCCCATTATTCTTCTTAACATTTTCATAATCTCTCTTCATTCTAGTCTCATGTTGAAGAAGAGTCCCAAAAAGCTCATCAAGAGTAATCTGTGATACTTTCCTATTCTCATCTATAGTTGATCTCTTGGATTCCCACTCATTAGGAATGATGTCTATAATCTTGTCTACAAGTGCCTCATCATCCAAACCTTTTTCACCCATGGATTGTAAGATGTTGAAAATAGTCATAAATCGCTGGTTTACCTTACATATAGGTTCTCTATAAGGAAAGAAAAAACCATGGTACTCAGCATAAAGCATAGTTATTCTAGTTTCAATAACTTTGGAAGTACCAAAATGTGTAACTTCAAGCTTCTTACAAATACAATTTGTGGCTTTACAAGAAGAAATATGACTATATATATTCCTGGTCATGGAACCCAAAAAAGTATTTTCATACCTTATAGTTTAGTTGATACTATGATTTCTCTTGATTAGTAAAATTTTTGACTTCCTTATCAGGAATCAAGTAATCAACAGTAAGCATAACAAATTTGTCCACTCCAGGGTTAATAACAAAAGTCTTCATACGATCTCTCCAATATTCGTAATAATTTCAATCAAAAATAGGTGGTCTAGTAGGATTTAAGTTGTCTATGGAACCAAAATTCATTCCCTCCATCTTAAAGAAAATATTTTCCACACAAACTTGTCAGTAAAAAAAGTTTGTAATCATGTTTAAAAATATCCTAAGCAAGGAAAACATAGTACAATGAAAAACTTGAGTAAGAAAACTTATATGTGAATATAAGTATTTCAGAGACCTCCTCTGATACCAATTGTAGGATCGAAATGATACTGATTTTTGTATAAAAATAATGATATAGATGATCAATATACAAGACGGGGGGTGAATTGTATACTTTAAAAAAAATCTTTTGGAACTTTTAAAGATGGTAATGTTTAACAAAGTTAAACAAGGTAAATTCACAAGACATCTTAGTTCTACAAATTTTCTTGATTCTGGAAATTTGGTTCCGAAAATTAAACTTAATAAAAGTTTACAAAGATAAAGATTCTACCTTAGAGCGTATAGAATCTTACAAATCAGAGTACAAGTATAAGAAAGTATAAAACAGTTATACTTTCCTCAACAACCAAAATGCAGTGGAAAACTTGAAACAATACAAGTAACAAGTAGTAAATATTTTAGCCCAAAGAGAAGGGTATCCAACAAACTTGGATAAAGGTACCTTGATTTATACTTTCAAGCAATTATGTCTTATTCACACCAGGGTAAGACCTTGATACGAATATCAGAATCTATCTTGTTATCCCCACAAGCCCTCGAACTTCAAGGTAGTCAGCAACTCTATCTTCCTATCCCCATAAGCCCTCGAATGTACTCAGCAATATTCAGAGTCTCACGAAGAAATTCTGAAAAAGATGTTCAGTATGCACAAATCAATAATGTCTCTCTCTCTAGAAATCACTCCAGTAGCATGTAATCTCTATTTTGATCAACTTGTTTTTTTTTGTGAGATCGTTCAAATGAGCTTCTATTTATAGGCACATCTTCAATGGTCATCTCCCTCCTCTAATGGTCATATTTTTCCTTGAATTTCGAAGGGACCTATACACATGTCACTTAAACAATGGTTTGTTAGAAATATAATGCACGACGTCATTTTATAACTCAAACAAGAGTAAGCAAAAATATGGTTTCTTAACTAAATCAATTTTTCAGAGTGTAAGAAAAAATAAAAGTTCGGAGTCTAACCAAAAACCATTTGGTGTTTATAATACATGAATATTCGGATTCTGTCTTTAAAATAATTTGGAACCTGAATTTTAAAGAATTTCAGAGTCTGAATTTCAAGGAAATTCAGAGTCTAAATTCATAAGAATTTTGAGTTTGAACTAAAAAAATTAGGAGTCTGGATTTAGAGAATTTAGAGTCTAAACTTAGAAAATTGGGAGTCTGAATTTAGAGAATTCAGAGTTTAAATTCAGAAGAATTCAGAGTATGAACTAAGAAATTTAGGAGTCTGAATTCAAAGAATTTGGAACCTGAATTTGGATCCTGAAAACAGAATGCTCTATATATAAGTATTTATAAGATTCTGAGGTTTTAGTTACAAAATCGAATTTTATAAATAGAAGTAAAATGAGTTAGATTATAATATGAACAATGAAAATACGGTAAGGATAAATTTACTTGGGGAAGGAAAATTTCCTAATGAATACAAAACATAGGAAAAAGAAATTTGCCTTAAGATAGAGTGTTTATGATTTTCAAAACATGATGGAATGGAAAAGTCATAAGGAAACCTTATTGACTCAATAGTACTTTTGTGCCAATGGTCGGTGATTCTCGATATGGGGTTTCTCCTGGGCATGAGGTTCTAGATCCGAGGCATTTGAAGTGGGAAGGCCTTGTAATTATGAAAAAGTTGAGGGATATCTATTTCTAGTGGTGCAGGTCATGTCGGCCCTCCCCATTTCCTGGGCTAATCGAGATGATCCCCTGCTAAGCGGTCATGTAAGACAATCTGGTGAGAACGACTATTGGAGGGTTCTAAGACACCTCCCTACCCATATTGGGCTCACTAGTGTTATTACCCATGAGTCTCAACTGTGTATGTATTCTCTATGGGAACATGTCTGGAATATTAGGTCTGACCATGCCCGTGTTGTCCTTTGTACCCTCGGTTTCTACACATGCGGGCTCTCGTTCCTTGGTTATGTGTGGTAAATTCAAATTTGGGGGGATTTTCTTCATTTTAGAAGAGTTTTTTCATGTGTATCATGTTGACAGAGCCAGATATGAGCTCTTCATCGAATAAGGATTCCATTTATGGGGTTGTGCCCGTGTTTTGGATGCTTTGGGATGCATAATTTATGTTCTATCCTTGGGTGGTGGATCTATTGCGGGTCTACAAAACTTTTCTTTCAAAGTAAAATGGGCTTGATTAAGAGTCTTTCAAGTCACCGAGTTGTTTAATTTTCATGGATTCCTAGCTAGGACCTTTTTCCAATAAATAGATTCTTCTAATTGGATCATATTTATGCAATACACCTGATCTGGGGAGTTATCTAACACCACTTTTCCAGAATTGATCATGCCTTAAAGGAGGTATTTGAAGATGAAGTGGTTCTGGATATCATAAAACGACCTTCTATAGAAAGCTAAGTAATCAGGAGAGTCAATGAGGTTGACCTCATTGGGATTCCTAGGTTGTGGGATCATGAGTAGGTTATTATCTACAGCTTCCAAGAAAAAATTGGGGACTTGTTCTTTCTATAAAGAGTATGCCTTATTCACCCATTCGTTAAATCCCAGGTGACCTTGGTTTCTCTATGATTCTATAAAAGGGAAATTATATGGTTTTTACCATTCTATATGAGGTACTGGGAAGTTTAGGTCCTGCTTAGGTGTTTTGACGGGCACTTTTGCTAGCTCGAGAGTGGCATCTGTAGCTTCTGCTTTGCCTGTCCTTTTTCCCTATGTTGTAGGCATGACTAGAGTTTTGGATCGGAATCATTGAATGGATTATTGCAAACATTGGTATATTTCAGAAAACTTGAATAATTCTCCTATTTATTTCATTATAATTAGAGGAATCTACAACTCAATCCTAAGATTTTTATCATAGAGTTCCATTAGTTTCTCTTGTGAGAGAGGGATCCAAAGTGAGTAGGTTAAACCATTAAACCTTGACATGAAGTCATACACCCTCTCATTTTTTAATTGCTTGTATTCTGTTAATTTTATGATCATTTTATTATTCTTTATAGAACTAAATTGATAAAGTATTTGACAAAAAAGGTCTTCCCATCCTAAAATGGATCGTATAGATATAGTGTTATACTAAACAAAAGTTATCCCTATCTGAGTCTGTACAAAATACCTCATCTTTTTTTCCTCCTGTTGATCTTAAGGTCCCATCATTTGCCCACATCGGGATACGAAATGTGTAAGATGTTGTTTGTGGATTCCCACTCCATCAAGAGTTTAAAGGTATAAATTATGAAATTGGGTGGAGGAAAAGTTTCATCCACCCAATTGAGATATGGAATTATCTTAGGCTGCACAGGTGAGCATCGCCCTTCCATGGATTCTATTCAAGTATTCAGGGACTCGATGATGTTTTGAAGCTCTTGGAGTATCATTTCTTGAGTATTATCCCATCTATAGTGATTGGTTGGTGGTTGGTTAGGGGTAATCACTTTTTTCTCCCATTGATTTTTGATTCATCCTAAGACTAAATGATTATCCTAATGAGGGAAAAGTTATCTCTGCAATAGAGGGAATTTAGGATCATTTTTTACTTCTTTATTTATGTAGACTAGTTTCCTAGATATAGAGACAATATGATTCTCGGATAACACTCTTTCTAGTGGACTGACTATGGGATGAATAATTTTAATCTCTTCCTGAAGACAATACCCAATGGGAATGTTGCCTCTGAGTAACTCTATGTTGATCTATCTGAGAGCTTGTATCTCACTCTCGTATTGTGACAGTTGTTACTCAAAGGAAGGAACCTCAACTCTTTCAGGTGGTAAATGGGATGTAGTCACATCGTTCCCTTTTCCTTTGGTAGTATTATTCTATGGTGGTGGTAACTCGATATTTGGATGTGCCAGGTTTTGGAGACGTCTTTAGTTCTCTATATGTGTGTAGCCTCATTTGGTGCATCAAATCACCCTCCTCCTGAGGTATGTTTTCTGTGTTGTGGACCTCTACATCAGTGCCTTGGTCCACAATTTTTCTCATGTTAATAGTGATGAAATTCATAAATTCATATCAGGAAATGGTGGTCATGAAATTACTTTCAATGTAATTGGCTGATTATGAACTATCTTTTTTAGGGTCATTATTCAAACCCTTGGCCATTTTGGGCCATTTTGACTTCTGACTCCATAGGGTTATGATTTTATTCATCATACATTCCTCCTGTTTTTATCTACGAATAGTGACTCTGAGGGGCTTTCCAGTCGTGGTTACCAAATGATCCACAACCAGTAGGGGTTTTTCTTGCAGTGGAGGGGGCTGGTGGAATGTAGACTATTGACCGATTCCTCCCAACATGGAGAAGACTAATTCCCTCTATGGTGATGATTATGATAAAAAATCCCTCATAATTGTGGTATGGGGGTCATTTAGGGACACAATTGGCATTGATCGGTCCAGTTCTTGAGGACCCAATGGCTCTATTTGGGGATTTAACAACTCTCAGGATGGACATGTAGGTATAAATGCTTCCATATTAGTGGGGTGGGTTTGATCTGAAATCATCGATGATGTATCCAGTTTCCTCTTAGGGTATAATGAACTCGGTGATGGTGATTGAGATATAAATTCCCCCATCCTAGTGGGCTAGGGTTTTCTTTTAACTGTGACCAGTTTGTAACAAATCCTCTCAGGAATTCATGATCCTAGAGGTGGAGTTAGTGGTAAATATTTACCTAGCCTAGTGAATGGGTCTTCTCCTAGATGGCTGGTACGGAAGCTACAATCATGGCCCATTTATGCGGAGTATTTTTTTCTTAGGAGATGGGTTCGATGACAACCCATGAGGAGAACCATTCCTTACGGGAAGTTTTCTGGGTGACCACAACTTCGGTCTCCATGTTTGAAATGCATTATTATTTCTTTTAGAGGATAGTTTTAAATCTTACTATCTATCCTATCTCACCTTCTGTAATTTTTGGGCACTTTTGGAATATAGGCATTCTGTTGTAGTGACCAACTTTACTGAGCATTACCTAGTCCCTTAATCTCACCGAAGTCTATGACATTACATGATATAATATCTGAGGGGTTATAATATTCTACGGGATGAAAAATTTGTAACACTTCATACTATCTCCATCCTTGAATATGGATGCATGACGTGGCTTTAGAGATCAGTTGTTGAAAATTTCTAATGCAACGGTGGAAAGTGTGTTGAACATTTGTGTTCTACTTTTTCGGTTTTGTATCTTGGGCTATGGATATAGCAACTAGGTCTAGCTGACAACAAAGTATTATGATAGTATAAAGGTGACCCTTATACCCTGGATAAGGGAGGTATCTAGCCTTCAGTCTCTAATGACTATCCTATATATTTTTCCATAGATATGGAATGAACTCTTTTTCTAGATCGTCTGGGGTCTCATAGCTCGAAGTTGTGAGGGACCAGAACATGATGGGGAGGTAGTTCTTAGATCTCTCTCTCCATATGTTGATGTAGGCCTCCTTTTTATCAAACTTACATGACTCCATCCAATCAGACTATAGAATATTATTTTTAAGGTCACCTGCTGATCAAAGAGGAGTGTTTCTGGAGGTTTATGGGGAACTATATATCATTGGCCTCGATGTTTCTAGAACCTCTATATACAATGGTTTTAGTTATTGGATCACCTATCTCTATATAGGTGTCTAGGAAAGGGGAGGATTTCTTTTTCTATGGGAGATATTTTCATGGGGATGTTGACCATAGTGGATTTCAGAAGTAGAGTCCATAAAATCCATCTCTACACTACCATGAGGAGGACTATCATGGTAATGAATGCCTTCTTCTTCTGTTTCGATAAAAGAGTCGATGGACCCTTGTGATGTTGATAATGTGTCTCGAACAACCTCAAGGACACTGGTATTGATAATATCAGGAACACAGGCCATGTTCTAAATCATGGTCAAAATATATCGACCTTCCTTTTGGGATCATGCTGGGGTATGAGCCTTCTGTATGATGATTTTCAGAACTTTTATATAAATTTATAGTGTTGTGGGAGTATGATCCCACTACTGTGAAGCTTTCAGAATATGATGATAATTTTTCTCATTATTGATAGGAATATGAGCTTATCACAAGGTATGCACCATTCTCACTTGGTGATCCTCAGTTAGGATAGGAATATGAGCCTGATCTTGAGCCTTTGGAATATGTTTTTGGTCTTTCTTGATAGGAATATGAGCATTCCCTGATGTGTGTTCCACCCTCAATTGGTGGGCCCCAGTTGGATAAGGAATATAAGCCTATTCCAAATATGCATTCCATGTTGGAATATACCGATGGACCTCTGGAATGGGAGATTGAATATGAGCCTCCTCCAATATTTCCTTAGAATGATGCTAGCATAGTTGTTCGTCAGTGGAAGTAGTAATATGAACCTGGCTTCTGTGATCTGTTGTAATATGCTAGGAAAATTTATTGATAGTAATGCGAGCCTATCCTAGGGATTGTTCTATTCTCAATTGGTTAGACTTGTCTAGAACGAGGATTTATTCCTGATCATGTGCCTTTAGAGTATGTTGTTAGAATTATTCAATAGGAATATGATCCCATCCTAAGGCATGTTCCCCTCTCACATGGTGAGAAATAGCCAGAATGGGGATATGAGCATGATCCTAGGCCTTTGGAATATGTCATCGTACTTCTTCGATAGGCTTGTTCTTCTATCCTAAGGCATGTGCTGCCATCACCTAGTGAGCCTTAGTTGGAATAAGAATATGATATCTGTACGAGGCCTCACCCATTATTGGAATATGTCGATGATACATCTGGGCAGAAGAAAGAATGTGTGCTTTCTCTAGTACAGTCACTTGTTTGCAATGATCAGAGTGATGAGTTTTCATAGATGTAGGGATAGTAGTATGAGTCTTTCCCTTTATCTGCAACAGTGTCAGGATATGTCAGTGGAGTTCTTCAATTGTTTCTAAAATATATATGCATTTTATCGAAGTGTGTATAGGAATACAAACCTTCACATTTTCTGCCTCTGTTATATACTGATAGATTTATTCAATTGAAGCAAGAATATGTTTTCACTTCTATCCTCCATGTTCCACTAGAATATGTTGATGGGATTCATGCATGGGGTAAAAATATGATCCTCCCCCATGCATGTTGTGGGTATATGCCTACAAACTTGTTCCGAATGAGCAGGGATATGAGCCTTCTTGTAGGTTTCTGCCTGAATATTCCAGAAATCATCATCTTTATGAGTGGGATATGATACCTCTTCTATATATCTAGAGACTTCCTCCATACATGGGTGTCAGAGATGATAGTGTTTTAGTTGGTACCTTCAACAAGAGACTAGTGGGTACCAACAGGATGGTGCTGGCAATGATGATTAGTAGGATCCCTCCTGGGAAGCTCTTGAACTATAAGGGAGCCGTATTTTTATTCATGGTCCACCTTCATCATGTATGTAAGATTGAGGATATTGTTCTTTGGGGATAAGTTCCCAAATATTTTGGTTGTGGCAATGAGGGACACAAGCTTAGCTGAAAATTTTCTCGTACAATGCGGACTCATAAGTTTTCATGCCTGGAGAACTTCACATGCACATCCATGGTTGGGATTTTACCATATTGGTGGTACTCCTGGACAATCATATTTTCCATATATCATTGGAGTTGTTAATTAGGTTAGGTCTCTTTGTAACCTGTGGGAGTTGCAGTCGCATATGATTTACCAAAGAAAATGTTGGATGACAAATACATTATCTCAAATCGAGATGCTAGGAGCAGTATCTGCAATTATGAAAACGATAAACAATAAGGTTAACAATTAGTGTAGTATCATATTCATAGTATTCCCAATAAGATATGCATGATTAACTCAATTTTTCTTTTATTCCAAATTAGGATATTTTCCTTGTTTTGAATTTTCAAAACAAGGATAGACTTATGAGAACCCTGGTTATAGAGGATTATTTGTAAGATCATGACTGTCTTACTACTTTTTTTATAGGATTTTCCAAATAAAGTGGCATTACACATGATTCACTGATCTTTATTTTATTTTAGAGCTCATTTTAGGCTCTATTTCTATTTTCATGTGGGGGGAAACAAAATGGCCCGATGGATAATAACCATTTATTTTATTATTAGATAGATTCATGATAGGTTCACCATTTTTGTTTCTTCGGGTTTTGTGGTGTGGAATGGGTTTATCTTGATGGTTTGATTGTGGGGGGGATATGTTTTGCACAATCATGAACATTGGGCTACCATTTTCACTTTTCCTAGAAACACCCAATGGTTCCCCCATCCATAGCTAGGTACATAACTACTTTCCAAAGGTTGGTGGTCATCTAGTTTGTAGGCCCAGTGAATCTTGGGGACTCTTATTGGTCGAGAGGATGGGAGGTCGGGATCATCACACCCTTTTAAGGGGAATTATTTCCTACACTGAGACTCTCTTATAAGTTTAAGATATGTTCATGAATCTCATCCTAATCCTGATACGAGACCAATTACTCTAACAAAAGTATTGTAGGTTAATTCTCCTCTTAAACAAGGAAAGGAAATCTCATTGAGGAACAAAGGAAAGTTTGGAATCATTAATGAATCCATTTGTATGTATTTGAGGTTCTCCATCCATTTCCCTAATGGTGGATAGCTGTTTATATGTTAAAGTCATATAACTAGATGATTCGGAATATGCTATCATCCAAGGAGGAAATTCATATTCTGAGGATGGAATTGAGCCATTATGAATCACCCTACATGTCCTGATTATTGTATGAATAAAAAACCATATAGTTCATTAAACCTGTATAGTTTAACATCATGCAGAGATGAAATATGTGCAGGTACGAAGAAACCAAATATTTGAGATTGAGTCTTAAGGAGACATCTGATGTATCCTGGTTATGGTAGGAATCAAGGTTATCATAGTTCAATCATTCCCTTGGGACTGGACTCAAGGTATATGCCCTCATATGAGGGGTGTTCATATCACACCACTCATCAGGGCTTATATACTGGGATTTCCCTAGCTATTGGAGATTCATGATGCTAAGGAGGTGTTCACTTTGACACCCTAAGTCCATGTGATCTATGCTCAGTGTGAGAAATAAGGTGGGAATAGTTTATCATCCTTATATCATATAGATATGGGAATTGTGTACAGGTAAATTCCTTGTGGTGTTTAATATAGAGATCAAGCATTGAGAATGTGTCATATGTATCTTGAGTATGGAAGGAATCAGATTCATCACTATTCATCTTATTAGGTCTTACATACTGATATTTCCCTATAGTCAGGGCATGTCATATTATACCACTGATTGGGTCTTACCCACTGACATTTCCCTTGCCTTTGGGGAGGCTTATAGAAAAAATGATATTATTATTGCAACTCCCTAATCCCACATGATCTATGCTCAGTGTGAGAAACAAGGGGTGGAAAATGATCAATTTCATTGCTTTATGAATGTGAGACTTATGTATTATAATAGAACTATGAATATTTGATACGGAGCTTGAGCCTTGGGCAGGTTTCCTAAATATCTTGGTTATTTGCAGGAATTGGAGTTGTTATATTTCCCTTGATTGGGGATTACACTTTAAGGATGCCCTGTGGTTGGGGCATGTCATATTATGCCACTGGTTGGGGATTACACGCTTATGTTTCCCTTTCCTTTATGTAGGATTATAACACAAATGATATGATTATTAAAACTCCCTAACCCCACGTGATCTATACTCGATGTGAGAAACAAGTGATGAAGAATGATCAATTTCATTGCTTTATCAAGGGGAGACTTATGTATTAGAATAGACCTATGAAGATTTTATGTGGATATTGGGCCTCAGGGAGATTTACTATGTATCCTAGTTATTTGCAAGAATCAGAGTTGTCGTATTTCCCTTGATTGGGGATTACACTCTAAGGTTTCCCTATGGTCGGGGCTTACACACTGAGGGTGGACAGGGTTATCTTGCCCTAGGATTCCCTTTGGTATAGTCTTCTTGCCTATATAACATGTGTTGATTGTCCACATGACACACCTTGGTTGCCTTCCTAGTATGTCAGAGAGTGACTACCTGACATAAAATAGGGAACCATATGATCCAGTTAGATTTTCCATAAGACTTCATGAATCTTGGATGGAATTCCTACGGTATATTTCATGATCAAGATTGGATTTAATATAACATGTTACATGATACAGCTGACTTGCCTTTCTATCATCGTAAGATCTAATTGAAACATATGGAAGGTTTCGTGAGAGTAAGTATGACTTGTGTCCGAGGGTGTATCATGTCTTAGATGACATCCCTGGAGGGAATCACGAGTCTTATCAAAGATGTGTGGAGGGAATCACGAGTCATAGATGACTCTCTTAAAATACCTGATGTGAGCAGCCTTGACATGGCCAAGCGCAGTCGGCTGACATGATCAGGCGTCATTATATGAGTCAGGTGATGTATCTGAAGTTCACCACATAATTTTGGTGACAAGTTTAACGTCCCAACCCGGAAGCCACTAAATCGGTGCTCCGAGACGGTTCGCCACAAGGCCTCAAGCATGCCTCCCTGTATGCCAGAGGTTGTCGACTAGAAGCGAGGGCCTAGGGTGTGATAGTGGGGAGACTATTCCCTTATACCAGAGTAAGAAAACAGTGTAAATAACTAAGTAGCATACATAGCTGAAAGTAAATAGAGTGTGGAATCAATAAACAACTGAAAGAGAACAAGCTATAACAGTGAAATGTTGTAAAATCCTGAACATCTATGCAATACAATAAAACACTAGTCGCACACCGGTCCGGCCATACAAATACAAGTACAAAAGAAACTGAAAGTAAAAGTATAGGGATCTGCTACTAACTATGATCCAATCCACATACCCGATCACCAAACACTGTCGAACTGCTGCAGCCTGATCAGTAGAACCACTCGAGCAGCTCCGCTCGATCATGCAACACTGGGCCTCATCCCTATCCACCATGAAACTCGTGATCAACCTGAAAAGCAGGAATAAGGTCTACACATACACTGAAATGAACGTATAGGGGTGAGAAATAATCTCAGTAGGGCACCCCGACAAGCAATCTATAATAGTGCTTCTATCTGTATGCAATAGCAACGTGCTCAGCCTAGCTAGAACACAACAAAGAAAGTAAACCAAACGTGCAACCACAGTCGAACCTAGGGTATGCAAATCTTGTCAACTGGGAAAGTGCCACCATGGATGTCCATTTCTATATACGTACACATGTATAGTACCATACCTATACACATATACATAAATATGAATATTCATGATTAAGTGATAAAATAACAAGAAACAACATCAGTAGTCGATCCTTGGGATCATAAGCTCGATCTCCTGGACATCCTATTCAAGGGCATTGAGCTGGACGTAGTGCCACTCAGGACGTATATCAAATAAGTCAATATCTGGGTCCATAATCCCATCAACAAGTACCTGATTTTTCCAACGCCATAGATATGCCTCTGAACAAGCTAAACAAAACAAGCAACCCTCTAGTTCAACAAATAAAACACAAGCATGTAGATAACACAATAGGTAACCCTATGGTAATTACTCACAGCTATCCCCTCTAGTCCTACCTAATAAGTAACGACAACCCTCTGGGTAGTACACTCAGCCTAACCCCTCTGGTTTGGTCATACGAAAGTTAAGACTCTCTGAGGAAGCACGCTCAGTCAATTACCCTTATAGTCTAAGGCAGTCAGGTACTCTCTAAGGAATATCACATAGTCAATTCCCCTTATAGCCCCAAGGTCTAGAGACTCTCTGAGGAAGCTCACTCGGTCAATCCCTCTTATAGCCTCAGGTCGATCACAGACTCTCTGAGGAAGCTCACTCGTTCAATTCCTCCTATAGCCTGGAATGGTTTAAGGAAATTCAAACAATATAAATACTCTCCAAAGAAGCTCACTCGGTCTACCCTCGTATAGTCTATAAAGCTCAAGAATCTCTGAGGAATCTCACCCAATCTATCCTCCTGTAATCTATAATATCCAAGACTCTTTAGGAAGCTCACTCAGTCTATCCTATATTGTCTATAATGTCCAAGACTCTCTGGTAAGCTCACTCGGTTTATCCCTTATAGTCTATAATGCCCAAGAATCTCTAAAGAAGCTCACTCAGTCTATCCCCTTATAGTCTATAGCACCAGGTTCTCACGGCCCCGTGCCAGTCAGTGCATAATAAAGCTATAAGGCCAAAGTAACCCTATAGAGCTACTTGGATAACCAGTCCACAACATAACAATCATGTCATAATTACAACCACTCCATCCTAACAATACTAGGCATGGAAACAAGGTAGCCTAAAATGAATGCTAGACCCAATGATCAAAATTGAGTAACATGGGCAAACACATCCACATCAAGGTAAATAACCCCATTTACAATCAAACCACCTCTACTCAGGAACACAAGGAATAGTAGGAATCCCAAAAAACAAGAAATAATCCTTTCATTAGTCTCAGCAGCCACCAACCAGGAAGCACCTCAGGTAAACACTACAGCATCAGCAACCCAAGTTAGATATCAACAAACAGTGAGGGTGGCCCGAACACCCAACCCAACAATACATCCAAAGCCCAAAGGGATTACTAGTTTGGAACGGGTTCTATGTAACACCCGATCACTATATCTACCCAAAACCAACATAACAACTTAGGGTCGGTCAAACAATGGGCACCTAATGGGTCCCTCAAGTCAAACACAAAGGAGGTGTCATACTCAGAATCTTCCAGGTAAACACAAGCGAAGGAATCCAACACGGGATCCTTTGCAATGAGTAAGGTAGGAATCACACATGAAATACTCAAAGGAAGGACAACATAAGAATTCCATAACACAAGTCCTATCAAGGGAAGAAAAAGAGAGAGATCATATAAGGGACCCCCAAGGTCAGTCCATAAGTAAAGGCATCCCTCATTGGATCCTTAGAAGTATCCAGTCTCACAGACTCATAGGCTAGAAGGGAACGTCTCGCAAGGGGGACATCCTCTAAAGCATAGGTTATGGAAGATATCTCATAGCTCATCTTATATTAAAGGCCTCAACTAAGTTGGTCCGAACACCCAACCTATAATCCACGCCAAGTCTCACTCTTAGGTGTCAACTGAACTTGAAAACTGGAGGAAGAACCCCTCATTTTATATAAAAACCCCAAAAACCCCATTTAAATGAATTCTAAATGTTAAAAGGATTCAACCTTTACAATCTACGTGGAAAAACGCTCATAATCGACTACTCACATTCCCAATTATGACTTCCAGAGCATAAGATATCCCAAACATACTAAACTGAAGCAGTACATTGCCAGAACACATGGCCATAGCACATTGGGCCCGCCCATGTAATAGTAAACAACATGTAATTTACTGTACAAGGAATGTACTATTCAAAAAAGTTACACCGTGTACATTTTCACTAAAACACATGCCCAAGTACCACTACACGGCGTGTACTTTACTGTACACAGCGTGTAATCCAAAAAAACATTATTCTGTGTTCTACTCCACAAGGCCAGCCACACGGCCACCGACTACACGGAGTGTACTCAAAGTACAATTCATGTACTTAATAAAACTTCTTATTCCCCAAATGGGAAGAAAATGTGGTGTGTACCCCTGAAATACGCACAGGGTATTCTGGGTTTTCCAATGGGAAAACCCCGAAAACACCCGAAACGCCCGTTTTCTCCCTCGAAACATTAGATCCGGTTGTAAGAGGCCACAAGCAAGAAATATAGGGCTTAAAAGACTTTAAAAACATGTTTAAAGGGGATATATTTTGAAAACATTAACGGTCCTACCTTCGGTCAGAAACCGCCGAAGCTTCGGTTGATTTCACCGCTCTCGGTTTCCCTTCACAGAATCAGTGCGTCGAGAGGTTCGAATCGGTACCCCTCTCACCTTCCTTCTATTCCATTTTCTCGATCTCCAAAGTCTCACATAGGTCATGGAAAAGGAGGATCATCATAGGAGACATGTGCAAGGAGGAGGAGTAAATAATAGAGAAGAAAAGAAAAGGAAAGAAGAAAAGAAAAAGAAGAAAAAGGGGCTCGTGCCGGCCCCGACACCCGACATGAGTTTATGCCTCCCCTAGGCTAAACTCCCCATTTAGGACTCAACGGAGCAGACAGAATCTCAATCGATGCTCCATTTAAAATTTATTTCCAAATGAACCTATGTGAATAATTTAATATTTAATTTAATATTATTAAATATTAAATATTCCACCAAAATTCGAACAGCTCATATTTCCTCCAAAATTCTGTCATAGGGTAAACTCCCTATTCTATGACTAACGGAGTTGTTAGAAAAATTATCTGAGATCACATGGTATGGTGAAATGACCATTTTACCCCTCACCAGCATCCAACAAAAAAAATCAAATTTCTGCTAAAAAATGCAGTCCAGAGAAACACTGGTTTTTACAAACTCCCCACCATAAACCTTCTCATCCTTGAGAAGCCCTGTAAAGGAACCAACAACCTTGCTCATAACCCGAGCATCTGAATAACCAAGTTGTCTAGACTATCCAATGACTAGCCTTATAGCGTTAACCACCACCTTCTCCATAGAAGATATTCAACTATGACCAAACTGGTACTCCCCGCCATAGGAATACCCTTGTCATCATTTCAAAGGAAAACTCTGAGCTCAAAAGCTCTTGGAAAACACTGAAGTTTAACCTAAACAAGGGAAACCAGTCTCAAAGGGCCAATGGTGCACCCCCACCATATGTCTTTCCTTACCCCACTCTGAGAGAAAAAACATAATAGGTTCCATCCTTAATAGGGATGAACATTAAGAAAGAAAATGGAGCCTAATGTAGGGTCGATGATCTCTCAGCATACTCAAGACGAATCAATATATCGTATGATCATATCTTACAAGAGTACACTAAGATTTCACCGAGGGAGTTTCTAGCTCCCTCCGAGCCACACTAACATCCCGCCAAAACCCGACCAGGATTCAAGCACCGGTCAACCATTTCATGGTAACCCAAGATTTCACAAAGTCACCTCTACAACCTAAGGACATTTCAACACAACTTTTGGGATCTGAGTCCACAAAAAGTCTTGAAACATCGGTCCTCGGCTCGCACCTGACCACTCACCGATCTAGATTCAAATGATTCCACCTCCAACAGCAACATCAGAAACATTGGTCGACCAGGCCAGGCACCCGAACAGTCCTACTCGTCGAAACCAGTCGCGAAAAAAAACACCGCCAAAAGTCATTGGAAAACGCTGGAAAACCTTCTCACACAGGTTTCCCTAGAATGGAATAGACATCGATCTATAAGGGTTTGATTCAAAACCAAGAGTCTCTAGGTATTTTACCTATCTCTACAGAAAAAATATCACAACTGGGTCACAACGTCTAACCACCTAGCCCAAAAGATCCCAAACCTATCAGAAGAGGGTAAAGATCACAAAGACCAATGAAAGTCAAAACTGAAACACAACCTATAACAACCCCGATCCCCTCAAAGCATCGTCATAAGGAACTACTCCCTGGAGTTCACAACCCAAGCAGAAGAGAAACTGAATTGACACTCATCGGGTATCTATATATATCAATACCACAAGGAGGTCCAGTTCACAAGAAAAGCCTTGGTATCTATAGATATTGTTCTCAATGATCCTTCTAGATAACCATAGACCCGAGAAACAACACCCAATAAGGGTTGAACAGAAAGGAATCATGTGGAACATAGACCAACTGGGGTCACCACACCACCTGTTCAAAAGGACTGAGTCATCAGCCTCAACAAAAATGTCTCAATGTAGATCCACATAACCATCCATCAGAGTAAAAAGTATGTGTAAACAGACCAAAAGGTCTCAGTCGTCAGTAAAAACTCACACTAGCAGGCCTATATGATGTGAATCCTATGTGCCTAGTATGATACATGAGACGCCTCTTGCCTTTTCCGGCCAAGAGTTAAAATCCATCCCTGGCATCTTACCAATATCCAAGAGACAGAGATCCATAGTAAATCCAAACACCACACAACATGTGCGTCGCTCAAGGTGAAAATCATATACAACTCTAACATCGGAAAATCAGAACAGCAATCCCAGACCCTGGTAACCAGGACTTCTTACCGGAATAAGTGTTCTCAACACACCAGCCCGATATCCATCACAGGTTCCAACAAATTTTTAATACTCCTATTTACCATATCTCAAATAGTAAATACCAGGAATAAAAACTCCTTTGATACCACTTTGTAACATCCCGACTCGGAAGACACTAAACTGGTGCTCTGAGCTAGTTCACCACAAGGCCTTAAGTGCGCCTCCCCGTACGCCAGAGGCTGCCGACTAGAAATGAGGTCCTAGGGTGTGATAGTGGGGAGACTATTCCCTCATACTAGAGTAATCCAACAGTAGAAATAACTAAGTATCATACATAGTTGAATGTAAACAGAGTGCGGAGGCAATAAACAACTGAAATAGAACAAGCTATAATAGTAAAATGTTGTAACAGCCTGAACAACTATGAAATACAATACAACATTGGTCGCCCACCAGTCCGGCCATACAGATACAAGTACAGAAGAAACTAAAAGTAAAAGTACAGGGCTCTGCTACTAACTCCGATCCAATCCACATACCTGATCTCCAAACACTGTCGAACTGCTACAGCCCAATCAGTAGAACCACTATAGTAGCTCCGCTCGATCATGCAACACTGGGCCTCAGCCCTATCCACCATGAAACTCATGATCAACCTGAAAAGAATACATAAGGTCTACACGTACACCGAGGTGAACATGCAGGGGTGAGAAATAATCTCAGTAGGGCACCCCGACAGGCAACCCATAACAGTGCTGCTATGTGTATGCAATAGCAACGTGCTCAGCCTAGCTAGAACACAATAAAAGAAGTAAACCAAATGTGTAACCATAGTCGAACCTAGGGTATGTAAACCCTATCAACTGGGAAAGTGCCACCCTGGATGTCCATATCTATATACGTACACATGTATAGTCTCATACCTATACACATATACATAAATATGAATATTCATGATTACGTTATTCAAATAACAATAAACAACATTAGCAGTCGATCCTTGGGACCATAATCATGATCTCCTAGACATACTATTCAAGTTCATTGAGCTAGACATAGTTCCACTCAAGATTTATATCAAATAAGTCAATCTATGGGTTCGTAATCCCATCGACATGTACTTGCTTCGTCCAATGCCGAAGATATGCCTCTGAACAAGCTAAACAAAACAAGAAACCCTCTAGTTCAATAAATCAAACTCAAGAAAGAAGATAACACAATAGGTAACCCTTTGGGAAGTACACACAACCATCCCCTCTGGTCCTACCTAACAAGTACCAACTACCCTCTTTATAGTACACTCAGCCTAACCTCTCTGTTTTGGTTATACAAAAGTTAAGACTCTCTAAGGAAGCACGCTCAGTCAATTCCCCTTATAGTATAAGGTAGTCAGGGGATCTATAAGGAAGATCACGCAGTCAATTCCCTTTATAGCCCCAAGGTCTAGAGACTCTCTGAGGAATCTCACTCGGTCAATCCCTCTTATAGCCTCAGGTCGATCATATACTCTCTGAGGAAGCTCACTCGGTCAATTCCTCCTATATCCTGTAATGATTTAAGGAAATTCAAACAATACAAAGACTCTCTGAGAAATCTCACTTGGTCTACCCCCGTATATTATATAAATCTCAAGACTCTCTAAGGAAGCTCGCCTGGACTATCCTTCTGTAATCTATAATATCCAAGACTCTCTAGGAAGCTCACTTGGTCTATCCCCTATAGTCTATAATGTCCAAGACTCTTTGGGAAGCTCACTCGGTCTATCCCCTATAGTCTATAATGTCCAAGACTCTCTGAGGAAGCTCACTCGGTTTATCCCCTTATAGTCTATAGCACTAGGTTCTCATGGCCACGTTCCAGTCAGTGCATACTAATGTTGTAAGGCCAAAGTAACCCTACAGATCTACTTGGATAACCAGTCTACATCATAAAAAGCATGTCATAATTAGAACCACTCCATCCTAACAATACTAGGCATGGAAACAAGGCAGCCTAATAGGCATGCTAGACCCAACGGTCAAAATCAAGTAACGTGGGAAAACATATCCACAACATGGTAAATAACTCCATTTACAATCAAACCACCTCTACTTTGGAACACAAGGAATAGTATCCATACCAAAAAACAAGAAATATTCCTCGCATCAGGCTCAACATCCACCAACTAGGAAGCACCTCTGGTAAACACTACAACATCAGCAACCCAAGTATGATATAAACAAACAGTGAGGGTGGCCCGAACGACCAACCCAACAATAAATACAAAGCCCAAAGGGATTACCAGTTTAGAAGGGGTTCTAGGTGACACCCGGTCACCATCTCTACCCAAACCCGACATAAAAAATTAGGGTCGGTCAAAAAACAGGCACCTGATGGGTCCCTCAAGTCAAACACAGAGGAGGCATCATACTCGGGATCCTCCAGGTAGACACAAGCGAAGGCATCCAACACGGGATCCTTAGCAATGAGTAATGGAGGAATCATACATGAAATACTCAAAGTAAGTACAACATAGGCATTCCATAACACGGGTCCTATCAAGGGAAGAACAAGAGAGAGATCTTACAATGGACTCCCAAGGTCAGTCCATAAGTAAAGGCATCCCTCAGGGGATCCTTAGAAGTATCCAGTCTCACAGAATCATAGGCCAGAAGGGAACGTCTCACAAGGGTAACGTCCTATAAAGCATAGGTTATAGGATATAGATCATAGCACATCTCCTATTAAATTCCTCAACTAAGTTGGTCCGAACACCCAACCTATCATCCACACCATGTCTCACTCTTAGTTGTCAACTGAACTTGATAATTGGAGGAAGAATCCATAATTTTATATAAAAACCCCTAAAAACCCATTTATATGACTTCTAAATGTCAAAAAGATTCCACCATTGCGATCTAAAAGGAAAAACACTCATAATCGACTACTCACACGCCCAATTTTGACTTCCAGAGCATAAGATATCCCAAAATTACTAAACTGAAGTAGTACATTGCCAGAGCACATGGCCAGAGCACATTGAGCCTACCTGTGTAATAGTACATGACGTTTAATTTACTGTACATGGAATTTACTATTCACAAAAAGTTACAAGATGTACGTTTTCACTAAAACACATTCCCAAGTACCACTACACGGCGTGTACTTTACTGTACACGGCATGTACTCCAAAAAAACATTATTCCGTGTTCTACTCCACACGGTCAGTCAAACGGCCACCGACTACATGGTGTGTACTCAAATTACATAGTGTGTACTTAATAAAACTTCATCTTCCATGAATGGGAAGAACACATGGCATGTACCCATGGAATACACACCGTGTATTCTGGGTTTTCCGATGGGAAAACCCTTAAAACACCCAAAACGCTCGTTTTCACCCCTGAAACATTAGATCTAGCCTTAAGAGGCCACAAGAAAGAAATATAAGGCTTAAAATAATTAAAACAAAATTTTTAAAGGCTATATATGGAGAAAACATAAACAGAACCACCTTTGGGTAGAAACCGCTGAAGTTTCAGTTGATTTCACCACTCCCGGTTGCCCTTCACGGAATCAGTGCGTCGAGAGCTTCAAATCGGTACCCCAATCGCCTTCCATATCTCATTTTTCCTCGATCTCCAAAATCACACATAGTTCACGACCAAGGAGTAGTGGTGTAGGAGATGTGTTCAAGGAGGAGGAAAGAAGATAGAAGAAAAGAAAAGGAAAGAAGAAAAGAAAAAGGAAGAAAAGGGGGCTCGGGCCGGCTCTGGCGCCCGGCATGAGTTTATGCCTCCCCTAAGCTAAAATCCCCATTCCGGACTCAACAGCATAGAAGGAATCTCAATCCGACACTCCTTTTAAAAGTTATTTCCAAATGAACCTACGTGAAAATTTTAATATTTAATTTAATAATATTAAATATTCTTCCAAAATTCGAACAACTCAGATTTCCTCCAAACTTCTGTCCTAGGGTAAGCTCCCTATTCTGGGACCAACAAAGTTGTTAGAAAATTTATCCGAGATCATCTGGTATGGTAAAATTACCATTTTACCCCTCATGAGCATCCAATAGCAAAAAAAATCAAATTTCTGCTCAAAACTGCAGTCTATAGAAACATGGGTTTTTACAACAAGTCCATGGGGATTTTTGTGTGACTAATTTGGTATATCTAAAAATACTATAGGACCCACTATGATATGTTTGGAAGCTTTCACATAACCTAGATAACATGCTGAAGGGGATTTGTGAGATCTGGAAAACATGTCTTGGTGCTGTCGTGTGTCTTGGACAATTCTCGTGAAGCACATAAAGGTTGGAGAACATGTTTTTGGTTTAAGTCTTCCACATTTAATCTTTGTTATTATATTGTGAATTCATTATATTCATTCAATGTCAGTTTATTTTGAGTCTCGTGTGATCTAGCGAGTGTGTGGTAGGTTCTTCGCATATCTAACTAGAGATCCTTCGCATGATCTATGAATAATCACTTGAAGTTTTTTATTTATGGCGCATGATTACTCCGGCTGTTCATTGGTTTATTACCAGACGGAAGATTGGTCAGTCACGTGATCAGTTTCACTAAGAAATTATATCTAGTAATTTAGTGTAAATTCATCCTTTCATGCTCGAGAGTCCCCCCCCCTTATTTGAGTTAGAGGTGGGGAATTTATAGTCATTTCCACCTCGATTTTTCACTAGTTTTCATGGCATATCTGGCATGGGTCCAGTTTGGAGTCGGTGAAGGGATCTGGTACCACACGTCTTTGTGGGTATTTTTTCGTGCATCTTTCCAAGGGAGCCACCTGATTTTTGGTGACTATGAGTCCTTCCCATCAATGTTACCTTTATTGAATTATAGAAAATTAATGGGGACTTTTTTGACTCATTCATGCATGTCGATGGACATCCATTTTATCATATTGACATGTCCAAAGGCCAATCGTTAAATCAAGGCACCCGTTGAGAGGTATCTATGAGATGCTTGATGCCTTTCCTGGATCGTCTGAGAGTCTGGTGAGACCATACTACATAATTTTGTAGCATGTTGTAAAAACCTTCCAACTGCAATAGCTCTTGCCTCGATTTTTTATCCACTTTGTTTTATTTTACAAAGTTCAAGGATTATGCGAGTTTTCATAGGTGTTGTTGATGAAATTTTATCTATTTTTTAGTGATGCATCACATGACCAATATGGGTCATATGGGGGTTTGTGATAATTTCATGGATAAACATATCTATTTTATCCTTTTAGATCTAATGAGGGAGTGAAAGGTTTCCTAGGTGTAACGTCCTGATTCGGGAAGCCGCCCAGAGGAGCCCAGTACACGGTTGGTCACATGGACTCAAGTGCATTTCCCCGAATGCCAGAGGATTTTAACTAGCAGTGAGTTCCTTGGGTGTGATAGTGGGAAAACTATTCCCTCATTCGCAGAGTAACACAGTAGAAGTAAAACAGATAGAAATAGTGAAAGAAGTAATCATACCATGCAAAAGTAAACAACAGAAGACTATAAGTAATAATGACTGAGAATATATATATATGATGCATGATACATATTTCTAGAAAAGCAGCCAAAAAATCACAATGATGGAATACAGTACTAAACCAAAGTTTGAAATAAAATCATGTAAACAGCTCCATAGCATCGCAAGCCTCAGCTTGGTCTCATGCTCCCCAGCTCCACAGCAATCATGTACCTGAAGTAGAAGGGCGCTTTCCCTTATCTAGACCTGCAACAATATAATCTATTTGGGCCCAAAAGCATGACCCAAACAAGGTGTGAGACAAATCCCAGTAGGCAACCACCCAAATATCTATTCCTAATAGTCAGTGAATATATATGGTAGGAAATAAAAAAAATGAATCAGTAAATAAGGAAGTATGTATAGTAACAATAGTAAAAATTCAATTGCATTCATTTTCATATATCAAGTAAGTAGTTAATCAAAAGTAGGTAACCCTTTGGGAAGTACTCACAGCCTAACCCCTCTGGTTCAACTTTAGCAAAGAAACTTTGAGGAAGCACTCACCATCAATTCCCCATGTGGTCTCGTATCGGTAACTAATAGGCACTCTGAAGAAGAACTCAACATCCAATTCCCCATGTGACTCGTATTGAGGAAACTACAGAAACTATGACGGAGAACAAAGTCCATCCCCCCTATGGTCTCACAACGTAACAGTAAACAGACACTCTAGAGAATCCCTCAACATCAATTATCCCTATGGTCTACTACACTGGGTTCCAACATCCTTGTGTTAGTCAATCGTGCACAACAATACATGGAAGCCAAGGTAAACCTCAAGAACTACTTGGCTAAACAATCCACACCATATCATATCATGTCAGATAATAATCACTCCATCCTAACAATACTATACATGGAAAACAAAGCATCCCAATAGGAAAGGTAGACCAAATGGTCAAAACAAGAAAACATGGTAAAAACCTCTATATCATGGAAAAATTAACCCTATTCATAAACAATTAACTTCTATCTAAACAAACAGGTCATAACAGGAAATAACAGGGCTAAAAACCATATACACGCAATACCCCGTTCTTGGGTATTGGGCACTTTTGCACATAAAATTCAAAGAATAACTACAGAAAGGAACAAACCACCTACCTCGGCATTGTGAGATTGATATAGATGAACCTCAAGCCTAGAATCATCCTAGAACATCGTAGATCTACAAAAAATCTAAAAATGTTCAACCGAGAATATCTCACGGAATACTAGAAATCAGGAGATGAGGTTCAAGAATAAAGTGGAAATCACCGATACGATTTTAATGCAATCGATGATGGTCTATTCAAAGAACGGATGGCAAGTCAAGGGCTCAAATAAGATCTGCATCTATATGGACACTCCTGGACAAAATAGGTTGAGAAGAAGTGTGTTTTGTCTGTCAGACGCGACCCCGATCCATTTAATGAAAAAATTACATGGCGTGTTCTTTAAAAGTACATGGTGTGTAATTTCATTTTCCAGCCTCTACTTTAGGCGGTCTCCAGGTCACCACACATGGCCATGTACTCGACTGTTACATGGCCAGTATACGATCACCCGTGGTAACTGAGTACACGGAATGTACTCCTGAAATTTCCAGAAACTCCTCTTTTTCTAAAAAACAACCATAAAAGTAAAACATACCTGAAAATGAGATCTGGGTTCTTAAAAACTTCCACCTTTAAAGAAATTTGTCCCTGAATTTCCCTATCAAGGCAGCATAGAAGAAGATTCCTCAAACAGCTCTGGCCACTACGATCGTACATCGGCCTCCCTCTCCCAGGTCTCGTCATGTACTCGCATGTACTTCCATAGCACTCATACCAAAGGAATAGACCAACCATGAAGAACCTTCTCACTTCGATCAAAAATCCTAATAGGATGCTCTTATAAAGATGTGTCCACCTAGAGCTCAATCTCCTCAGGTTGGAAAACATGAGACGGGTCTGAGAAGTAACATCGAAGTTGAGAAACGCGGAATACGTCATGAATAGCCTGGTACCTATGAGGTAACTACAACTGATATGCAACTGACCCAAATATCTCTAACACCTAAAAAGTCCTGACATACCTCAGTGAAAGATTACCCTATCTCCTAATCCTCATGTTTCCCAACCTCAGTGTGACACGCATGAAAACCTGATCTCCAACCTAAAACTCCAAATGTCGTCACTGTCAATCAACATAAGACTTTTGTCGTGACTGTTTAGTATCCATCCTCTTCTGAATAAACTCTATATTCTCTATAGTATCCTGGAAAAGATGAGGTCCCAGCATAGCTGCCTCTCCTTCCACCAGCCAACATAAGGGTGATCGGCATGGCCTACCATACAAAGCCTCAAAAGTTTCCATATGAATAGTTTATTGAAAACAATTATTGTAGGAAAACTCCACAAGAGGTATGTTCTTCTCCCAAGAACCTCTAAAATCCAGGATGCATGCTCGAAGCATGTCCTCTAGCACCTGAATCATATGCTTGGACTAACCATCTATCCGGGGATGATAAGTTGTACTCAGAAGTAACTATTTACCCAAAGCCTTATGTAATCCCTTCCAGACCTGAGAAGTAAAACGTGCATCTCTGTCTGACACAATGGAGTGTGTAACCCCCTTATATGCATAAAATCTCTCGAATGTACAACCTCCCAAGATCATCAACACTGAAGCTCTCCTTGATCGGAAAGAATTTAGCAACCTTTGTGAGTCTGTCAATGAAAACCCATATTGCATCATTCCCTCAAGGTGACCTCAGAAAACCTGTCACAAAATCCATAGCGATATAATTCCACTTCCACTTGGGAATGAGTAACTACTACAAAAGACCTGATGGTCGCTGATGCTCTGCCTTCACCTACTGACAGGTGGAACACCTCATTAAAAAACCAGAAACATCTCTATTCATACCTAGTCACCAATACTGATGGTGTAGATCTCGATACATCTTGGTGAAACCAAGATGAACTGCCCAAACTGAGGAATAAAAATCTCGCACCAGCTCCTCACGTATGCCTGTTGTCACCCACACGCGTCTGGGAAAATGAAATATCTCATCCTTTCCTATTGTCCATCCAGGAAGAGGGTCCTCTCCTGACACACTCTCCCATAGGACTAGGCCTTATGAATCTGATAGTTGCCTCATTCACACTTGATCAAGAAGAGTAGAGGTGATATCTTTAGAAGATAGAAATGTCTGCCCCAGTCTGTCGTGCACCTCTAAATGCATTTCAGAGAACAGAGCGATAAGATTCCACACACTGTTGGCCTCTTAAACTGCCTGTATCTAAGTCCTTATACTCAATGAATCAGCCACAACGTTGCCTTTCCCAGGTGTATAGGCAATCTCAAAGTCAAAGGACTGAAGGTACTCAACCCACCTTCGTTGTCTTAGATTCAGATCGTGTTGCGTAAAGATATACTTGAGACTTTTTTTTTTGGTGAAAACCACAAAATTCTCTCCCAAAAAATAATGTCTTCAATAGTGTAAATCATGAACAACTGCAGCCATCACAAGATCATGCATTGGGTAATTCCTCTCATGTGGCCTCAACTATTGAGAACCATATGCAATGACCCCTTATCCCTACATAAGCACGGATCCCACCCCAATACCTGATGCATCATAGTAAACAGTATAGATCTTTCCTGGATTTGGAAATACTAGTATTGGTGTTGAAGTCAACCTCCCTTTCAACTCCTTAAAGGATGACTCTCAAGAATATAACCACAAGTACTTATCACCCTTCTTAGTTAGACCCGTCAGTGGCACTGCTAAGCGTGAAAAGTCCTGTATAAAACATCTGTCATAACCAGCTAGCCCTAAAAAACTCTGTACTTCAAATAAATTCTTTGGATTCTTTTAGGAAACTACTTCTCTCACTTTATCTAGGTTTACTAAAACTCCTGTATCTGAGATAACATAATCCAATAACTGAATCTAGTCCATCCAAAAGTGGCATTTTGAGATCTTAGCATATAATTGATGCTATCTTAGTGTACTAAAAATGATCTCAAGATGTGTGGCATGGTCATGTCGAGTGTGAGAGTACACCAAGATATCATCCACAAAGACTACCATGAAAGAATCCAAGTACGGATGGAACACTCGGTTCATCAGTTCCATGAAAACTACAGGCATGTTCGTGAGACCGAACGACATAACCACATACTCGTATAGACCATACCTACTTCAAAAGGCTGTAAGAGGTATATCTGATGGTCTAACGCAAAACTGATGGTAACCAGACCTCAAGTCAATCTTTGAGAACACATGATCTCCTCAAAGCTGATCAAATATATCATCAATCCTAAGTAATGAATATCAGTTCTTGACTGTCAACTAGTTCAACTTTTAATAATCCATGTAAAATATAAGGTTATTATCCACCTTCTTTACAAATAGGATAGGAAAACCCCAAGGAGAAGTACTGGGTTGGATGAAACCCTTTTCCTGTAAATCCTCTAACTACTTCTTGATCTCCTGTAACTCTGTTGTATTAATCCTATAAGGAAGAATGGACACTGGTGATGCTCCTAGAATTAGATCAATAGAAAAGTCTACCTCTCACTACAGAGGCAAACCTGAAAAGTCCTCTAGAAGGACATCCCTGAAATGATCCACCACTAGAGAAAATTCCAACTGTGAATCCCCCTAGTCATCCAGATATAGAATAGAAAACTAGGATTTAAATCCTCCCAACCCATGATGCTCGAGTCCTGCTCTGCTTTCCTTGAGAGGGAACTCCTTTTACTAACGTATACTAGCCATTCTTGTCCCCAACGATGTGTCTAACGTCAAGATATCAGTAGAAGAAAAGATATAGAGCCCAAGACTCTCCACAATAGAAACAGATATAAAGCTATGGGAATCCCCTGTATCGAAAAGAGCAGAAGCTAAAACTAAGTCAACTTGGATCGTACCTTGCACTGTTGAGGGTCTGAGATCCTACTCATGATGGGTCTGCTCCAATGCAAAATTATGACCTGCACCATGGCCCTAAAACCCTGTCAAACCACCCTGAGCTAATCCCCTTTATTTTTACTGAAATCCTAGTGACTAGATACCTCATCCATGACATCCACCTCAGCCTGAATGGCCAGAAGAACTCCAGTTCCATGACTGATGAAAAACTGGTGGTGCTGCTTTTGAATGAGGAGTCACAGAAGAACCCATGTCACCAGCTACTGGTGAGAATAACTGACAAAATCACTGAAGATAACCCATATTTCCACATGATTGACACTCCACTAGGTCTCTTGGGCAATGTGTCCTTGTATGCCCACTCTCCCTGCACTGGTAGCACATCACCTAGCTACCAAAAGAAGTGTTCCGCCTCCTAGAATACCCATGCATAGTCTCTCTTTGGAGCTTCCTTCTATTAGTAGAAGGGATACCAACTATATATGTTAATCCACCCTAGCTCACAACTCCAGAATACATCAAATTGCACTCTGTGATTAGTGCCTGGTTGACTATAGAAGTTACGGAAGTCAACCTAAAGATGTTCACCAAAGATTGTATGCCGTTCCTATGATCATCCTCAAACTTCCTTGCCGGAAATAACTCATCACCTCCTAGGATAGGCGTGAAGAACTACAGCTCTGTGAAACGAGAAGAGTACTCTATGACTGAGAGAGTACCCTACTCCAGAATCATGAACTCTTGGGATCGATCAGACCTCAAAGTATCTGGGTAGAAGTAGTCATAGAAGGCACGCTGGAACTCATATCATGCCATAACCTGATGGCATCCCACCTATGATATCACATCACACCATCTCTTGGCATAGTCCCGTAGCATGTATGTAGCAAGATTCACCCTCCTCTCTAGAGGCATCTCCAAATGGTCAATGATAGAGAACATGGATTATAACCATGACTCTGCAACCTGAGGTCCTCCTTCCCTATGAAGTTGGGAGGATTCTACTTCTATAAAACACATGTCAACTCTACCATGAAAGGGGCAGGATGTTGTACTCCTTAGAATGTCTGAATGAACTTCATAAAGACCTCTCGGAACTGTGCATCAGAACCTGTGTCCGGAATAATGGCTGGTGCCAAGAATAGCACAATTGGAGGATCTTCTGGTAATCCCTGATCATCCATATCTAGTGTCTGATCACTGCCTTGTAACTGGTAGACAATCGAAGGACGTCTCAGTGGCATGACTCTGTAAGGTCAAGAACACACCATAGATCAAGATTAATAGGGATTGAAACATAGAATTGTAAGAAGGGAACAAGAGAAATAAATCATTAAAGTTTTTCAAAACATGGATACACATTATGTATAATTCCTACAAGGCGTGTTACCTTAATCCTTCACATGGGCATGTACTTTTTCCAACTCAGGTCATATAACACCACATACACACGACATGTTGTCCTAATACACGACATGTACTTGAATCCTCTTCCCCTGCCCGAGTTCTTCTACATGACTAAGCCACCTAGTTTCCCTAGAACAAGACTACATGGAGTGTTAGTGCCAGACATGACATGTACTAGAAGAACTTCACTGACCTGTGTTGTTAGTTACACATCCAGTTACACAGCTCACTCTACATGATGTGTTCCAGATAGACACAACGTGTACTAAAAGGATTCCACCACCCCCATATTGTTCATTACATGGCCGGATAAAAGTGTTATACTACATGGTATGTTAGTTCTAGACATGGTGTGTATAACTTAAGTTCTATCCATCTGTGTCATTAGTCACACGGTTGGACACATGGTCTACACAATACTGTGTTTACAATGGTATACAATGTGTTCCACAAAATATTTCCCAACCCCATGCCTCTGCCCACACAGCCAATGACATGGTTAGAGACTACACAGAATGTACATACAGAACACGATGTGTACTTAAGAAAATTTGTTCCTTCCTGAATAGAAGGACACATGGTATGTATTCATCATTACATGTTGTGTATTCTGAGTTATTCTAGATAGTAAGCCTTAAAAACAACTCTGGAACCCAGAAAACATTGAAATGAACATTAAGATGCCAATTTCTGATCCATGAGGGCCCATGCTCCCCACGACTCAAATCTTAGCATCTTAGACATATTATATACAAGAAAACAGGGCTATGATCCACCAAATTCTAATCCATGAGGACCCATAGCACCTCAAGAACCAAATGTTTGTGTTCATTTAAATATAATCTTACACAATTTAATACCCTATCAAAAGAAGGTAATCTATCAAGGCATCTATCACAACAACATGCATATTTAACAAATCATTTATCACAACAACATGCAATCACTAATGTACCCTAAACGGCATGGAAATAATGCATGACATGTGATCTCTAGAAAGTGCCTATACAATGCATGAGATGGAATAACCTTATCTCATCGGGTTGCAATAGAAATAGAACCTCAATAACTTCAACAATAACAGCACAAAATATGTGAATCACCTAATGGTGAAATCAAATCAATTTTAAAATTGAAAAACTAGAAAAATTGCAATAACGAGGTAGATTGGATTTTCCCTATACATGGGTTAGATACTCTTGGGCACAAATTATTACCAAGTACCTATTCCTTCCTATCCCTAGCTATAGGCTCCAAATAGTAAGTCAAGAAGAAAAGAATTCCTTTGATACCACTTTTCAACGTCCCAATTCCGAAAGCCTCCCAGAGGCACCCCGTACCCATTTGGTCACATGGCCTCAAGCGCATTTCCCTAATTTCCAGAGGCTTCCAACTAGCATCAAGCGCCTTTGGTGTGATAGTGTAAAAACTATGCCCTCATTCGAAAAGTAACATAGTGGAAGTAAAACAGATAGCAATAGTGGAAGCAGTAATCATACCATACAACAGTAAATAGTGGAAGAATAGAAGTAATAACGACTGAGCACATATATATATGGTACATGATACATATGTCTAGGAAAGAATACAAAAAATCACAATGTTAGAATACAGTACTAAACCAAAGTACAAAAGAAAATCAAGTAAACATCTTCACAGAATCGCAAGCCTCAGCTCGATCCCATGCTCCCTAGCTCCATGACAATCATGTACCTGAAGTAGAAGGGCACTTTCCCTTATCTAGAACTGCAACAATATAATATTTTTGGGCCCAAAAGTATGACCCAAATAGGGTGTGAGATGAATCTCAGTATGCATCCACCCAAAGAACTGTTCTTAAAAGTCAGTGAATATATATGGCAGGCAATAAACAAAATGAAGTATTAAACAAGGAAGTACACATAGTAACAATCCTACAAAATTAAATTGAATTCATTTTCATATATCAATTAGGAAGATAATAAAAAGCAGTTAACCCTCTGGGAAGTACTCATAGCCTAACCCCTCTGGTTCAACTTTAGAAATGACACTCTGATAAAGAACTCACTGTCAATTCCCCATGTGGTCTCGTATCGGTAACTAATAGGAATCTGAGGAAGTAATGAACGTCCAATTCCCCCTTTGGCCTATATCAAGGAAACTACGTACACTCTAAGGGAGCACAAATTCCATCCCACCTATGTTCTTACAACGTAACAGTAAACAAACACTCTGGAGAAGCCCTCAATGGAAATTCTCCCTATGGTCTACTACACCAGTTTCTCACAGCCCTGTGTAATTTAATCATGCACAGCAATACATGGCATCCAAAGTAAACGTCAAGAACTACTTGGCTAAACAATCCATAACATGTCATAGCATTTCAGATAATAATCACTCAATCCTAAAAATACTAGGCATGGAAAACAAAGAAACCTAATAGGCAAGGTAGAACAAATGTTCAAAACAAGAAAACATGGGAAAACCCCCCATATCATGAAAAAATTAACCCTATTCAAAAATAATTAACCTCTATACAAACAAATAGGTCATAGCAGGAAATAACAGGGCTAAAAACCATAAACACGCAATACCCCGTTCTTGGGTATTGGAAAATTTTTCACATAAAATTAAAATACTAACTATGTAAAAGAACAAACCACCTACCTCAGTGTCATGAGATAGATATACGTGAACCTCAGTATTTAAATCACCCTAGAACTTTGTAGATCTACAAAAACACTAAAAACTTTCAACCAAGAATATCTCACGAAGGAGGAGAAATCATGAGATGAGGTTCAAGAAGAAAGGATAGATCACTAATGTGATTCCAACGCAATCAATGGAAGTCGATTCAGAGAACAGATAGAGAGTTGGGGTCTCGGAGAAGATCCATGGTCGTACGGATGCTCTTGGATGAATTAGGTTGGGAAGAAGTGCGTTCTTTCCATCAGAGACGACCCTATTTTGTTTAATGAAAAAAAAGTACACAGCGTGTTCTATAAAAGTAACTATAATGTACTTTCCTTTTCTGGATTCTACTTTAGGTGGTCTCTAGGTCACCACACACGCCATGTACTCAGCCATTACACGAGCAGTACACAGTTACCTGCGGCAACCGGGTACACAGCGTGTACTCCTGAAATTTCCAGAAACTCCTCTTTTTCTCAAAAACAAAATGTAAATTAAAACATAACTAAAAAGAAGATATGATTTCTTACACTAGAGATGTCTGGGTCTTTCCATGAGACAAGGATGACAAGTGAAATGGATTTCATGATATAGGGTTGGCATGTTGCCGGTGACTCGTGGTGTCTTGTGGAATTCTAGGGGCGCATCACATGTCTTTTATGACTGTGAGTAGCTTTTGAATCCTCTCATTTTATTTCATTTGTTTTATTTTACAAAGTCTTAGGGTCTAATGATTTGTCTTGAATATTATCAATTACAATTATACTTCCAATTAGTGATAAATCACTTGATTTTTGTAACTGATAAAGGCCTCTGTCCTTTGGATATTTTTTTCTTATTTTTAAAGGATTTGTGTAGATACCACCCACTAATTTTCTATGAGTACTTCACATGATTTATATGGGATATTGTGATGGAATATGTTCCTTGTCTTGTTCAGTCATATGTTTTACCTATGGAACATCTCATGATCAGTGATGGATCTCACGATAACATGCAGATGTTGTAAGGGACAGTTTCTTTGATCGCATAACTATAAGTCGGGTGAATGATGTTTCTTCTTCTCATGATATAATATGAAGTGTGGGATCTCTTTATGACTATTTTCTATATCGGTAGGAGTATATGTGGTAAAAGGAAGCTCATCTTCTTAAGTTCCTTCTAATATGTGGTATCTAATCTGGGTGAAATAGGAAAAATGAACATCCAATGCCATGAGGTTGAAGAAGATGATGTGTAACATCTTTTACCCATTTCCTAATATGTGGGAAATTTTTAATTCCATAGAAAAGTGTGTATTGCATGATTATGAGTTTCGACACCCAGTACTATCATCTTACCCTAAGTTATGATTAGTGATAAGTACTAATTAACTATATCAAAGAAGGTAGGTAGGTGAAACACATTTATCGGAGTACGGATGGAATACACGAGCCTATCCTTTAAGCATATAGAATGAAAAATATTATCACCATATAGAAGCATTGAAAAGTACTATAACTCAGTGAAACACACTTAATATTCCATAACTAATGTATAACCCTACTCTAGATGCATGAACTCTCTGAATTAGTCATCTCTCAACATCAGGGAAAATAATTAGTCCTAGAAAGTAGTATATAAGTCATCCCATACCATGCCATGATGTTGACCGACCTGGGTAATTACATCCCACCAACTCTTGGAAAAATCTCATATCATGTACGTAGAAAGATTGACCCTATGCCCTTGAGTCATATCCATATGATAAAAGATATAAAAGCTGACCTCCATCAAAGACTCAAAAACCTATGTACCTTCATCCTCGAGAAGGTAGAAGGATGCTTCTATTGCAACTCTTGACTCTAACCAGCCATCATAGGTGAAGGATGTTGTGAACCTTGAATGGACTACATCAGACGCAGGAAATTATCATGAATATAAGTGTCAATAAATAGATCAGGTACAACAGGCAGTTTCATGAGTGAAACACTTGGAGGTAAGAATTGTAGATAAGGGCCCACCACATCTAGAGCATAGTAGTTGCTACCCTCCTAGTGCTCGACACGAGGCCTTCGTGGTGGGATTGGTCTACAAATTTCAAGAACACGCCTTAGAGAAATCATAAATAAGATATCTAGAAACATTAATAGAAGCAAAATGAATGTAAAGGTCCTAATTCCCATGGGATACTACCCCTACTACCCACTTATAAGTCCAAAAATTGGTAAGTTCTCAAGTATTAGTTTTATGTGTTCCAGTAGATGAATGTTCAACTATACCTTGCCTCGTCATTTACTGGAAATTATTTCTCTTTATAAGTAAAGTTTCAATTTTCATGTTTTTATTTTATTATTTTCATATATCAAGATTCATTTAAAATAATTTTTTGATCATAGTGAATCAGGGCCCATATCCCTTATCACTGAGATCAACACCCATTTAAATTATAATTCTAATGTCTTGACTTGGTATGTTACTAATTCCAACCCATGATCGCCCATAATACCTCATGAATTGAAACTAGAAATCACTCAATCACATCCAAGGAAAAGTATTGACATAATATAACAACCACAATATCACTCAATTATCAAAAGGATATCAAGTAATGCAAATAGAGAAATGCACCTATATGGTATGGAAATATGCAAGACATGTGAATTATAGGTGCATATAATGATTCACGTAACAATTCTCATTTATCTTATATCATCAGGCCAAGGATGAAATAAATTTATCAATAAGAATAATATTAATAAATACAACACAATATGTGTGTCACCCAATGGTGAAATGATATAAACTGTAATAGGAAAAGTAGAAAAAAAAGTATAATTTAGGAAACTCATCATTTACCCCAAACATGGGTTTGTGACACCCCATCATGGCTCATAACTAAGTTCAAAGTGTTCTTAATCTCTAATATATTGTCTAAAAATAGAAAAACAAGAAGGAAAAACCTCCTTTGATACCAATTTGTGATTTATCGTACCCAGATGCCACTCAAGGGTACCTCGATCCCGGTGGGTCACTAGGCCTCAAGTATGTCTTCCTGAATGAAAGAGGTTATAGAATAGAAATTTTCTCCAATGGTGTGTCTGTGGGGAGACTATTCCCTCATTACTAGAGTTTAACATAATGGATCATGTAAGAAACACAAGTAAATTGTAGAAGAAATGTACTAGAATGTAGCATAGCAGAAGCAGACTGAAGTAATAAACCATTGATCAACTGGTAATCATATACAATAATCAAAAGATCATTATTATGTATGACCTGTATCTAAAAAAATAGAAAATATGGATACAAGTTAGCAGGAATAACATTATATAGAAAAGTGTTAAAAAGGAACAAAAAACTATCCCCAACATCACAAGATCCATCTCGATCATCTGTTACCCACTCCATACTAAGAAATTAAGAAATAAATTGTTTGAAGTGATATGTTTCCCTTTATCAACACTTTAATATGTAGAGTCTTCCTTGGTACCAATGAAATCCCAGATAGTGGGTGAGATAAATATTAGTAGGCCACCACCAATGGTTTCTATAACATCATGTATGTGTAATATAAACTGAAACTATGTGCAAGCATACATATATAAAATTAAAGTAGTACAGTGATGTAAATACCCAAGTACCTACTTCAGCCCTCACCTGGTGTCTAAACATGTTACTAGTTCATCAATTAATAAAGTTTTAGTTTATACTAATAGGTTACATGTGGTAATATCAACACTGAAAATATTGTATGATAGTAAAAGTGAAGGATCCAAGTCATATTAATGCATCTTGATGTTGTTTATAATGAAGAGGTTCCAAGGTGATATCCAAGGCAAAGTAGGCCCCAAGGGTCACCATCTTAGTAATAACTTCATCCTAGATAAGGAGTAAGATTATAATCCAAGTAGCATCATCCAAGTAATTCCACAATAGTGTAATCTAACTGGGTCCAAGGAAAACATACAAGGTAGAATGGGATAAGTAATGGCTAGGACCAAGGATGTAACAAAGGAACCTAATGTCGGTAGTAGCCTTTCTATATACATAGAGTGTATCCAAGGCATCTTTTAATAGAAAAGGAGGGATCATACAGTGTCATATCAGGCATCCACCGGTAGATGAGGATTTGTTTCCAAGGTGGTTATCAACCAAGACAACTGAAATCATTGAATTGGAATGGACTCCATGAGAACTCAAGTCATTCCCTCAAGAATCAAAAATCTAACTCAAGTGTAACCACTCCTATAATTATGTCAAGATCCATATAAAACTAGGAACCTTACAATTGATTCATTTATTTAATTAATCCATTTAATAGTCATATCATTTAATAAGTTCAATTGGTTCAAGACTTGACTTTCATTAGTGTGACAAGGCCAAGGGACATGCAAATATTTAAGTCATTTCATATTTAATTACTTGGTTATCTCATTTAACTTTCATAACATGACAAGGATGGGCTAAGGATGAGAAACCACATGAAATTCAATTAATATAAACTAGGCCAAGTAATATATATACAATATACTTTCCAATTTACCATTTAACATTGATTAAACAAGTTGAAGAACTTTCCTTAGGTGGGTCAAGTGACTATCATACATGGACTAACAATTCATAATCCAAAGTAATTTAATTAATGAAATATTACAATTAAAATGGTCAAGTAGTGTCACACCTGAATGGTGGAATAGACACCCATGTCAAAGCTCTAAAACTCAATTATGGATAACACCAAACTTGGGGTGATCAGCATTGTAGACATAACCACCAATGACTAATAACATATATGGCATGGTTCTTGGAAGATGATTCTAAAAAATACAAGCAAGGAATATTAATTTAACATATTACATCCTATAAAATAAGCACATACACGCAGAAATTTATAAAACAAAAAAACTTGAGGGATGAGTTATATACCACCTACCTCATTCTCATATGATTCTCCTCATCCAGTGTTAGACTCTTATTTGGACTAGATTGAAATATATTTTAAGAATGAATCAATGCCCTGAAATTGGGGCATATGAGCCTATATCTAAATAGTGTATTTGATATAAAGAAGAATAAAGAAAAATTAAAAAGTAATTGAGATCTTATCGACATGGATCCAACAAGGTGAATGGTGATCTAATTGTACTTTGAACAAATACTTGATATTAGTTCCTAGTTTAGGACTTCAAAGGGAGCAATAGAGAGAAAAGAAGGGGTTTCCTTCACTGGAAATAAAAAAGTGGAAGAGGTTTGTAACTAAATTAGGTTATTAAGATAAAAACCATCATTTCACCCAAATTTGTCCTTCATAGGATTTGACTGCATATTTTTCCAAATTGTGTGCCAACCTTTCAAGGTATTCAGAATGAATGGGGAACCCACATGGTTAGGCCATACAGTTAGGGAAATAGTGCACTAACCATGAAAAACTCATCTACAATTTGATCTTCAATTTTCACACAGTCATGAACCCCAAATCGCACGATTAGGGAAAACGGTGTGCCCTCCTTCTACTCTATATCCATATTCACATGGTTAAAACTAACCATGCATCTTACACCACATGGTTTACTTTAACTGTGTGACCTGCCTTTTTCACCCCTAAAACAAGGCTCTAGTCTCCAAAAAATCCCCGGACACCCCTTGAGATCCTCACAAACTCATTAGGTATCCATATTAGGTCTATTAAAGATAATTAGAACAAAATTAAAAGGATCTATACCTGAATGAAAAAATAGTTCTTACAGTTTTACCAAATTGTTGCATGTTTCTCTAGATCACCTCGTTAATGATTACCTTAAGGCTCAGAATTTTGAGATATGATTTAACACCCAAGACTTTTATGTTATATAAATCATCAAAGGAATATTTTTCTACACAACACTTTCTTGGATTGCTTTACACGCAATCACGACCTTCCTCGATAGCTTGCGTCGTACGCAATACCGAGATTCACTAAACAACGATATGCTATTAAAATATTATTAAAACTAGCCGTTATGAATAGTAATAACCACTTTTTGAAATTTTATAAATTTTATTTTTCAAAATGGACTTCATTTTTGGACTCAGAATATCGAAATTAGCCTAGGGTGAAATTTTGGTATTTTTCTGAAAACTTTCAATTTTTGATGAATAGTGAAACCACTAAGTGGTAGGTTAAAAACTGAATTTTGCATAAAACTTAATTTTACCGCTTTTGTGAATGGAATTTCAAAAATCCGACAGACACGGTTGATATCAGTAAGTAAAATGTGGTTCAATGAGATAAAAATAATTTTTTTGGTGAATAGTAACTTTTTACTTTTTTTTACCGCGGTTAATAGTAAATAGGGTAACTAAGGGTAAAAATGATATTATTATTACCCTAACAAATGTCCTAATTCTATTGGATAAGTGTAATTTGACCAAAAACAAACTTAGGAATAAAATATGACCATTTAGGCCCACTTGGGTTAGATTAGGACATTTATTATTAATTTATTTAAAGAAGGGTTAAAATCAAAGTTTAATAAGTAAATCATTTTTAATATGGGGTTATACATAAGATAAATTCGACTATAAATATTAATTAGAAAGATAAAAATATTTCATACATAATTATATTTTATTTATAATTTTTAGACTTTAAATAAATTAATTTATTTATGACACAACGATGATGCAGTAATTACCCTTTTAAGGAAATATTAACATAATTGAGGTTATAAATGCTCAAATGAATGTAATTTGAGACTTTTTATGAATTCCACTAATTTTCTAGGTTACTATGATATATTAGTGTTGATTTAATCAACTTGTTTTGAACATATAATTCTGTTATGACTTTCACAAAAATCATATATCAAATAGTGTCAAAATTGACACAAAATAGTTTTTAAATCAAATATTATATTATTAATTGTTATTTTATTCCTAAAAATATAAGGTTCGTCCAAATGACTTATATAAGGATATATATATTAATAATAAACAATTTGGGGTTCTTTTGGCATGTTATAGTAAGTTTATTAACCATATAGTGAAAGAAAACAAAAAGACACGGTAAAAGTTAAATTATTTAACTTAGAGTTAAATCTAATTGATAAGGTTAAAATAATACCCTAAACTTGTCTAAATCCTATTGGTTGATAGGATTTCGACCCATCCCCACTTTATATTCTAAATAAGACCCTTTGGAACCATTATAAACCGATTTTGACTTTAATATAAAATAATATTTTGAGATATTCCTAAGGTGCCCCTCTCCTCCCTTATAAAAGGGCACCTCCTCCCCCTCCTCCTCACACCAAATTGAGCACTCAAGCTCGGAAAACCCCTGCCATTTTCTCCTCTCCACTTCCATAGAATAATCCTATAGGTCCTGGTCTTCTTCAAAGACCAATCTTAGTTCCCTAAGTGGAGGATTCAAAGAGGCGTTCCAAAGAAGAGGTAATATCCATTACCGATCTTTTCAATTTCTTTCCTCTTCAACTTCTTCTTATTTAGTTGTTTCATGATAAAGTAATAACATCAGTATTACTTACATACTGATATGTTATTATAAATATGAAACAACCCTAATTCACCTTCTATCCATCCTACGGAAAAATGAAATCACCGCGCGTGCATACGTACGGAATACCGTCTCCACGCCGTGGTGTAATCTATTTTCCACCATCACTTTACAAGGATGGGTATAATGGTGTAATGAGTAACTATTTATGATTATTATAAAGTAATATTGATACTGAAATAATATATATATACTCCAATACAGTTCCACGATCATAGGAACGATATCATCACTCGTGCGTACGTACGGAATACCGTCTCCACGATGTGATGCGACTCGTTCTACATGATCATTATTACATAGTAATTATATAAATTGAATGAATAAATATGATATATGTTACACTAATACCATTCTGGATATAAGGTATCTATAACCTTAAAAGAAGAATAAGAATTTATTCGACAAAACACGCATAAGAACAAAAGGCAATAAAGACCCGAGTAACAAGTAACAATGAAATATTACTATCAAGAAGCTAAGAATATGACCATATATGATATCATATCAATATGTATGATTCTGGAATAAGTCAATAAAATTATTTAAACCATTATACAGGATCTTCGGACATGTACAAAGCAAATCGGACCTAAGGTAAGGGAAAATATCACAATCTCATTTTTATCCGAGATTGTTTATACTTTGAAATTTACTGGGGTGTATTTTATTATCCACATACATGTTTCCTCAATATGTAATATTATTGTTTAAATCCAATTTTACACTTAGATGAGTTTTTATTAAAGGATATGAAAGGTATATTTTTTCATTTTTCGTACGAGGTACTTTTTGACTTTTCCGACAAAAGTACGAAGAATGTTTTTTTTAACTTAAACGGCACGAATGGATTTTTATGGTTTTATAAAGCCTTATTTTAATGAAGCTTCCTCCAAAAGATTTCATGACTATTTTTAATAAAATCTCTTTCTTTTAAAATTGCATGATGTTTTGTGAAAAGAAATTGATTTTGAAGAAGAAAGGATATTTTCCTCAAGAATTCATTTCAAGTGTTTTATCAAAATTATTTTCCATCTAAGATAATAAAAGGGTTCTGTTTTAATTCCTATTATTACATGGATTTGATTATGTTGTGATGGAAATATTTTTATGAATTCCTTTATCTTATATGAATTGTTTTATGATGTCATGTTGTTTAAGAATCCCATTTTTATTACATGGGTTATGCGATGGTGTATGATTTATGATTATGTGGCACACATAAGAAAGGATTCATTATAAGATGGGTGGGACCTATATCTCCCTCCAATGCATTGGGTAAAGATTTTATATCTCATGAGATAGACATGGCTGGAACGGAAGGTTATTTCGATTCAGTGATACAGGACTGAAACGAGGAGTGAACTCGGTTCAGAAAGGGACTTTGTCCACTAAGATAGTCTTGGAAATGAGTCATGACTAACAAGAAATGATTTTCCATGATTATGTGTGCATGCCACAAAGTTTCAAGTTTTATTTTATGATTATGGGGATCTCATTTTCACTTCTATGATTTATTCCATGTTAAGATATTATGATCTCTTTTGCAGGTTTTGATTTTCAAAAATATATGATATGATTTTTATTTCTTTTATTTGCCCTTGCTGAGCATTTGAGCTCACCCTTTTATGTTTTCTTTTCCCCAGGTCAGGAAGATGGATATTAAGTAGAATATGCTAAAAGGGACCCTAGATATGATGAAATAAATGGGAGACACTGTAGAAGATTTATGAACTAGTTTTTTATGTTTCCCAGTTTCTAAAGACACTATACCTATACGGTCCTTTGTGGTTTTGTCATATGTTGTAATAAGTGTGATTCAATTTTGAAGTATTAACAATGTATGTAAAGTATGGGTCGTTATAGTTGGTATCAGAGGAAAGGTATAGTCAACCTTTGGAAACTAGGATGTGAAAGCCTTAGTAAGAAGCCTAAGGATAAGTCTAAGCATAGAACACAATCTTAGTGTTTTAGAAATGGCCATGAATACCCTAGGATAAAACCTTAAGTGTGAAATTTTATCCTTGATTATGTGGTTTTCCTATTATAATTAGTGTTTCTCACACTATTCTTCTTGGTTTTAGTCAATGGCTGGAACCCGAAGGAACCGTGTTAATGTAGAATGCGATGGGCAATGCAACGATTGTCCCCCTGAGCAACCAAACGATATGGGAGCTGGAATGAAAAATTTTGTAACCATGCTCACACAACTTTCTCAAGCTATGAATCATGCAGGACTTCCAAACGAGCAAAGGAAGGAGCAACATTCTGTTGAATCCTTCATGAGGCAGCGTCCACCTTCTTTTAGTGGGTCTACTGATCCATTAGTTGCTGAACAATGGATTAGTACTACTGAAAAGATATTTTCAGTTCTTCAATGTTCTGAACATGATAAAGTCATCCTAGCAGTGTATCGTTTGGAAGGAGATGCTGATCAATGGTGGAATCTTATTAAGAATACGAGGCAAAGGGATGAAATTGAGTCTATGGAATGGGACGAGTTCAAGAACTTATTTTTCAATAAGTACTTCCCTCGTATTCTCCGAACAAAGATGGAGAAAGAGTTTCTTGAACTGAAGCAAAGGGATGATGAATCTGTTGGTACCTATGAAGAAAATTTTACAAGACTTGCAAGGTACGCTTCTGGTATTATTATCCAACCTGAGAGTAAGATCGATCGATTATTTAGTGGCTTAAAACCAAGTCTTCGAAGGGCGTTAGCCATAAGGGACTTCAATAGCTATGAGGAAATCGTTCGATGTGCTCTCAAAGTCGAGATGGAGATTGGAGTAACCCATCAGTCACATGGGTTTGATAAGAAGAGGAAGATGGAATTCAAAGAAAAATCTAAAGAGCACACGGAAAAGAAGATGAACTTTCCCTTATGCTCAAAGTGTGGAAAGAAACATGGAGGGAGTTGTCTTAAAGGGACAAGTAAATGTTTTAAATGTGGAAAGGAAGGTCATCGGGAATTTGAATGCCGCGATAATGGGAAGAAGATGTCTAATGATGCAAACAAAGGAAGGGATACACAGAATGAACCTACTACACTTCAATGTTTCAAGTGCAAGGAGATGGGGCATTATGCCAATCAATGCCCAAATCCAAGGGTTGATGATGATGGTCGACGTCAACAAAATCTTAAGTCTAAAGACAAAGGAAAGTCACATCCAATTTCTATCAGCGATGTGGAGTACGATAACGAAGTGGTGAAAGGTACACTTACCGTCCACTCTAAAGTAGAAAATTTTTTATTTGATTCTACATCCACCCACTCTTTTATTTCTAAAGAATTTTCTAAGGGTATCACCGTATTACCTCAACAATTAGATGTTGAGTTAGCTGTGACAACACCTAATGGAACAACAGTCGCATCAAAAGTTTATAATTCTTCTCCGATCGAAGTTTGTGGGAAAGTGCTTCCTGCAAATCTTGTGATCCTTCCTTTAGTGGAATTTGATGTTATTCTTGGAATGGATTGGCTTTCTCTACATGGAGCTCATATCAATTTCCAAAGAAGGGAAGTCACATTTCATATTCCAGATCAATCTACGATCGTATATCAATGCAAGGATGAACATAATCTTCCAGTGGAAATTTCTTCCATCTTATGGGTATTGATTCCACTAAATGAGGGTTATTTATCTCAAATGGTTGGTGAGAAACTCACGATTAAGAATATGCCCATTGTACGGTAGTTTTATGATGTCTTTCCGGAGGAATTACCGGGTCTTCCACCAAATCGTGAAGTTGAGTTTTCAATAGAACTCGTACCGGGTGCTTTGCCTATTTCAAAGACACCTTATAGAATGGCCCCAATTGAGTTGCAGGAATTGAAGAAGCAACTCCAAGAGAATCTTGATAAGGGATTCATACGCCCTAGTGCGTCACCTTGGGGAGCACCTGTTCTATTTGTTAAGAAGAAAGATGGATCAATGAGACTCTGCATTGATTATCGAGAACTTAACAAGATCACTATCAAGAACAAATATCCTCTCCCACGCATTGATGACTTATTTGACCAACTACGCGGAGCTCAATACTTTTCCAAGATTGATCTTCGTTCAGGGTATCATCAATTAAGGGTCAAAAGGGAGGATATACCAAAGACGGCTTTCCGTACAAGGTATGGACACTATGAATTTATAGTGATGCCATTTGGTCTTACTAATGCCCCTGATATCTTCATGGATCTAATGAATAGAGTCTTTAGAGACTATCTTGATCAATTTGTGGTAGTCTTTATAGACGATATTCTTGTCTATTAAAAGAGCAAGGAAGAGCATGAAGATCACTTGAGAATTATATTGAAGACCCTGAGAAAGGAGAAGCTTTATGCCAAATTTACCAAGTGTGAATTTTGGCTTCAAAAAGTTGCATTTTTGGGTCACATAATCTCAAAAGAGGGGATATCTGTGGATCCAGCAAAAACAGAGGTTATCGAAAGATGGTCAAGACCAACAACAGTAACTGAGATCCGAAGTTTTCTTGGTTTGGCTGGATATTATCGACGTTTTGTAAAGGATTTTTCACGATTATCTAATCCACTCACCAAGTTGACTCGGAAAGGAGTTAAGTTTGTTTGGACAAAGGAATGTGAAGATAATTTCAAGGAGTTGAAAAGAAGGTTATCCAGTGCACCTGTGCTCACATTGCCTTGCAGTGGAGAAAGGTTTGTCATCTACAGTGATGCATCCAAGAAGGGATTGGGGTGTGTTCTTATGCAAAATGATATGGTGATAGCTTATGCCTCACGACAGTTGAAAATCCATGAGCAAAATTACCCAACACATGATTTGGAGTTGGCTGCGGTAATCTTTGCATTAAAGATTTGGAGGCATTACCTTTATGGTGAAAGGTGTGATATTTATACTGATCATAAAAGTTTAAAGTATATTTTCACACAAAAGGAGCTGAATATACGCCAAAGATGATGGTTGGAGCTGATTAAGGATTATGACTGCTCAATCCATTACCACCCTGGGAAAGCAAACAAGGTGGCAGATGCATTAAGTCGACAAGACCATGCTAGTTTATCCATGATGAGGATCAAAAAATATCCGATATTTATGGATTTACAAAGGATGGATCTTGGAATTATAATGGAAGGGGAAAAATCTTATCTTTCTCAAATGAATGTTCAACCATCTATACATGTGAAGATTAAATAGGCACAGAAAGAAGATGTCGAGTTACAAAAGAAGGTGAGAAATGTTCCTGAATTCAACCTTGATTGTGATGGGATAATAAAGTTCAGGAATCGGGTTTGTGTTCCTTCCATCCCCGAATTAAAGAAGGATCTGCTGGATGAGGCTCATAGTTCTTCATTCTCTATTCATCCTGGAAGCACGAAGATGTATAGGGACCTGAAAGAGTACTTCTGGTGGGATGGCATGAAAAGAGATGTTGTTGAATATGTCTCTCGATGCTTGGTTTATCAACAAGTTAAAGCTGAGAGACAGAAGTCTAAGGGGATGTTACAACCATTACCCATACCCGAATGGAAATGGGAAAACATCAGTATGGACTTTGTCACAGGACTTCCTAAAACATCCAAAGGCAATAATGCTATTTGGGTCATAGTTGATCGTCTTACAAAGTTTGCACACTTCATTGCTATTAGAGAGGATTTCTCTCTAGATCAGCTTGCCAGGATATATATAAAGGAAGTGGTAAGATTTCATGGAGTACCACTTTCTATTATATCTGATCGGGATCCGAGATTTACCTCGAAGTTCTGGCGAAGTCTTCAGCATACTCTGGATACAGAGTTGAGTTTCAGCACTGCTTATCATCCCCAGACAGACGGTCAGTCTGAGAGAACAATTCAAACCCTAGAAGATATGTTGAGAGCTTGCTCTATGGATTGCAAAGGAGGTTGGGATCAACACCTACCTTTGGTGGAATTTTCTTATAATAATAGCTTTCACTCCAGTATTCAGATGGCTCCTTATGAAGCTCTCTATGGAAAGAAATGCAGGACTCCAACTTGCTGGGATGAAGTTGGGGAAAGAAAGATATTAGGACCTGATCTCGTTGATGAAATGGCAGAAAAGGTCAGATCTATTCAACAACACATAAGAGCAGCTCAGAGTCGACAGAAAAGTTATGTCGACAACCGAAGAAAAGACCTAGAGTTTGAAGTGGGTGATAAAGTGTTCTTACGAATATCTCCCTGGAAGAGGGTTATGAGATTTGGAAAGAAGGGGAAGTTGAGCCCTAGATATATCGGTCCTTTCGAAATACTGGATCGTGTTGGGAAGGTAGCTTACCGATTGGTGCTTCCACCGAATCTCTCTCAAGTTCACGATGTGTTCCATGTATCTCTCCTAAGAAAGTACATACCAGATCCTTCACATGTACTCAGCTCAGAAGTTGTACCACTGGAGCAAGATCTTTCTTATGAAGAATAGCCGATAGAGATTCTGGATCGTAGCGAAAAAGTCCTACGAAACAAGACCACTCTCTTGGTGAAAGTTTTATGGAGGAACCACCAACTTGAAGAAGCTACATGGGAGCTTGAGGATATGATGAGGGAGAAGTATCCTCATCTGTTTGTTACAAAGTGACGAATTTCGAGGGCGAAATTCTTTTTAAGGGGGGTAGAATGTAACACCCGAGACTTTTATGTTATATAAATCATCAAAGGAATCTTTTTCTACACAACACTTGCTTGGCTTGCTTTACACGCAATCACGACCTTCCTCGATAGCTTGCGTCGTACGCAATACCGAGTTTCACTAAACAACGATATGCTATTAAAATATTATTAAAACTAGCCGTTATGAATAGTAATAACCACTTTTTGAAATTTTATAAATTTTATTTTTCAAAATGGACTTCATTTTTGGACTCAGAATATCGAAATTATCCTAGGGTGAAATTTTGGTATTTTTCTGAAAACTTTCAATTTTTGATGAATAGTGAAACCACTAAGTGGTAGGTTAAAAACTGAATTTTGCATAAAACTTAATTTTACCACTTTTGTGAATGGAATTTCAAAAATCCGACAGACACGGTTGATATCAGTAAGTAAAATGTGGTTCAATGAGATAAAAATAATTTTTTTGGTGAATAGTAACTTTTTACTTTTTTTTACCGCGGTTAATAGTAAATAGGGTAACTAAGGGTAAAAATGATATTATTATTACCCTAACACATATAATAATTCTATTGGATAAGTGTAATTTGACCAAAAACAAACTTAGGAATAAAATATGACCATTTAGGCCCACTTGGGTTAGATTAGGACATTTATTATTAATTTATTTAAAGAAGGGTTAAAATCAAAGTTTAATAAGTAAATCATTTTTAATATGGGGTTATACATAAGATAAATTCGACTATAAATATTCATTAGAAATCTAAAAATATTTCATACATAATGATATTTTATTTATAATTTTTAGACTTTATATAAATTAATTTATTTATGACACAACGATGATGCAGTAATTACCCTTTTAAGGAAATATTAACATAATTGAGGTTATAAATGCTCAAATGAATGTAATTTGAGACTTTTTATGAATTCCACTAATTTTCTAGGTTACTATGATATATTATTGTTGATTTAATCAACTTGGTTCGAACATATAATTCTTTTATGACTTTCACAAAAATCATATATCAAATAGTGTCAAAATTGACACAAAATAGTTTTTAAATCAAATATTATATTATTAATTGTTATTTTATTCCTAAAAATCTAAGGTTCGGCCAAATGACTTAGATAAGGATATATATATTAATAATAAACAATTTGGGGTTCGTTTGGCATGTTATAGTAAGTGTATTAACCATATAGTGAAAGAAAACAAAAAGACACGGTAAAAGTTAAATTATTTAACTTAGAGTTAAATCTAATTGATAAGGTTAAAATAATACCCTAAACTTGTCTAAATCCTATTGGTTGATAGGATTTTGACCCATCCCCACTTTATCTTCGAAATAAGACCCTTTGGAACCATTATAAACCGATTTTGACTTTAATATAAAATAATATTTTGAGATATTCCTAAGGTGCCCCTCTCCTCCCTTATAAAAGGGCACCTCCTCCCCCTCCTCCTCACACCAAATTGAGCACTCAATCTCGGACAAACCCTGCCATTTTCTCCTCTCCACTTCCCTAGAATAATCCTAGAGGTCCTGGTCTTCTTCAAAGACCAATCTTAGTTCCCTAAGTGGAGGATTCAAAGAGGCGTTCCAAAGAAGAGGTAATATCCATTACCGATCTTTTCAATTTCTTTCTTCTTAAACTTATTCTTCTTTAGTTGTTTCATGATAAAGTAATAACATCAGTATTAATTACATATTGATATGTTATTATAAATATGAAACAACCCTAATTCACCTTCTATCCATCCTACGGAAAAATGAAATCACCGCGCGTGCGTACGTACGGAATACCGTCTCCACGCCGTGGTGTAATCTATTTTCCACCATCACTTTACAAGGATGGGTATAATGGTGTAATGAGTAACTATTTATGATTATTATAAAGTAATATTGATACTGAAATAATATATATATACTCCAATACAGTTCCACGATCATAGGAACGATATCATCACTCGTGCGTACGTACGGAATACCGTCTCCACGATGTGATGCGACTCGTTCTACATGATCATCATTACATAGTAATTATATAAATTGAATGAATAAATATGATATATGTTACACTAATACCATTCTGGATATAAGGTATCTATAACCTTAAAAGAAGAATAAGAATTTATTCGACAAAACACGCATAAGAACAAAAGGCAATAAAGACCCGAGTAACAAGTAACAATGAAATATTACTATCAAGAAGCTAAGAATATGACCATATATGATATAATATCAATATGTATGATTCTGGAATAAGTCAATAACATTATTTAAACCATTATACAGGATCTTCGGACACGTACAAAGCAAATCGGACCTAAGGTAAGGGAAAATATCACAATCTCATTTTTATCCGAGATTGTTTATACTTTGAAATTTACTGGGGTGTATTTTATTATCCACATCCATGTTTCCTCAATATGTAATATTATTGTTTAAATCCAATTTTACCCTTCGATGAGTTTTTAGTAAAGGATATGAAAGGAATATTTTTTCATTTTTCGTACGAGGTACTTTTTTACTTTTCCGACAAAAGTACGAAGAATGTTTTTTTTAACTTAAACGGCACGAATGGATTTTTATGGTTTTATAAAGCCTTATTTTCATGAAGCTTCCTCCAAAATATTTCATGAATATTTTTAATAAAATCTCTTTCTTTTAAAATTGCATGATGTTTTCTGAAAAGAAATTGATTTTGAAGAAGAAAGGATATTTTCCTCAAGAATTCATTTCAAGTGTTTTATCAAAATTATTTTCCATCTAAGATAATAAAAGGGTTATATTTTAATCTCTATTATTACATGGATTTTATTATTTTGTGATGGAAATATTTTTATGAATTCCTTTATCTTATATGAATTGTTTTATGATGTCATGTTGTTTAAGAATCCCATTTTTATTACATGGGTTATGCGATGGTGTATGATTTATGATTATGTGGCACACATAAGAAAGGATTCATTATAAGATGGGTGGGACCTATATCTCCCTCCAATGCATTGGGTAAAGATTTTATATCTCATGAGATAGACATGGCTGGAACGGAAGGTTATTTCGGTTCAGTGATACAGGACTGAAACGAGGAGTGAACTCGGTTCAGAAAGGGACTTTGTCCACTAAGATAGTCTTGTCAATGAGTCATGACTAACAAGAAATGATTTTCCATGATTATGTGTGTATGCCACAAAGTTTCAAGTTTTATGTTATGATTATGGGGATCTCATTTTCACTTCTATGATTTATTCCATGTTAAGATATTATGATCTCTTTTGCAGGTTTTGATTTTCAAAAAGATATGATATGATTTTTATTTCCTTTATTTGCCCTTTCTGAGCATTTGAGCTCACCCTTTTATGTTTTCTTTTCCCCAGGTCAGGAAGATGGATATTAAGTAGAATATGCTAAAAGGGACCCTAGATATGATGAAATAAATGAGAGACACTGTAGAAGATTTATGAACCAGTTTTTTATGTTTCCCAGTTTCTAAAGACACTATACCTATACGGTCCTTTGTGGTTTTGTCATATGTTGTAATAAGTATGCTTCAATTTTGATGTATTAACAATGTATGTAAAGTATGGGTCGTTATAATTATTGAGGCCATAGATTAGATTTATCTCGTTTTTATCTATCTACTAACTTATTTAGATGTGATTGATAAGGTAGCTATGGAGGATAATGATTTTAATGGTAAGAATATTCTTAGTGGTGCTCTTCCAGTGGGCGGAAGCCATAGTTCTTCATCAAGGTATAAGAAATAGATGGATGGGTCTTAGTAGGGCCATGGAAAGAGTGTTCAATAGTCATAGGGTCTATATTTTGTGGATTATTTATGGTGTAAGACCATTTTTTGTGTCAATATGTGAAGGATGGGAACACTATTCCTAATTTCTCAAAGACTCTAAGGGACTTCCACCAGTGTGTATGTCTAGGTCTTGTTTGGTGATTATATCAGCTAGTTTCAAGAGGGAGTGGTGTGGTATCTACTTTTTCAAAAGGTTCTCTAGTGGATTAATTGGATTCCAAGGGTGGAGGATCTCAACCTCATGGTATGAAAGATTCTCACTAGGGGAAGAAGACTCTAGGCATTTCTTATCTAGGATGTATTCATACACTAGAGTTTATATAAGACTACTCATATTCTAGTCCAGCCACCATGAGAGTTATGATGTTAATTACATCTTCCATGGAATTAGTTTTATTTAAAACTAGAGCATACCATTTATTTATTTAACTTAATATTATTGATGCATTGGGTATTTGGGTTGATTTGATTCCATTTTTTATGGATTTTATAATTCCATTAGATAGAAAGAATAATGTTTCAAGTGCCTTGAGTGTCATGTTCTAGTAGTTGATGTGAAAGTCATCCGGGACTTCCTTATTTTGGACCTAGACGTTTTCAATCTTATTATCAGCATTGATTAGTTGATTACATTCAAGGAATTTGTCTACTTTTATATTCATAGGGTCTAATTACCTACTCCTAAATAGATCACCCATGACTTTTAGGTGATTGGGATCCATAGTTAGGGAGGACGGGACCAGTTGCTTAATAGTTGGGTTTGATCTTGTACCAGTTGTCCATGTTGTCTCTCGATGCTGTTGAGTATAGTTCTAAGGGTGAGCTTCTAATGGTAGTGGAAAGGTACTTAGATGTGTTCCCAAAGTATTTTTCAATGTTACCACCCTAGTGAGAGATTAATTTCACTATTGATATTCTCATAAGGATGAGCCCATTCTATTTATTTTCTTATTGGATGGATTCATCCAAGATAAAAGAGAAAAATTATTGGTTAGAGGATCTTGAGGGAAATGGATTTACCCATTCTAGCATGTCACCATGGGATTCTCTAGTGCTATTTTAAAATAAGATAGGCATAAGCCTCCAAATTTTCATAGAATATTGTAATCTTAACCAGGTGACCATGAATAATAAATACAAATTACCTTGAATCAATGATCACTTTGATCATATTTGGAGATCCCATTTGTTTTCAAAGATCAATATGAGATCCAGGTACCACTAGTTTAGGGCATGGTAAGAGGATGTTCTAAAGACTTCCTTTTGAAGATGGTATGGAAATTTTGAGTATTTAGTTATTCTATTGAGGTTTAAAAATTCTCTAGTGGTCTTTATAGTGTTGATGTATGGGATATTACATGGATTTTCGGACTCGTTCATGATCATATTAATGTAAAACATCTTATAATATTCCAAGATGATAGAGGATCATACTTTCCATATAGATGTATTTTTTGTGTTTCAAGGGAGCACCATCTATATTCCAAGTTGTCTAAGTTCCATTTTTGGATTCAATAAGTGATGTTTTTGGACCACATTATTTCCAAGGCAGGAGTTTCAGTGGATCCAGATAAATTCCAAGTAGTTATTTATTAAGAGAATCCCAAGAATTTTTTCAATATCCATATATTTCTGGTCTTGTTTGGGTATTATAGATATTTCCTTTGGTACTTCTCTAGGATAGATTATCCCTTGATGGTTTTTACTAGTAAAGGGGTGAAGTTTGAGTGGGATGAGAAGTTCTTTAGTGCCTTTGAGAAACTGCAAGACCATTTGACATCTTTACCAATATTATCTTTTATGATCCTAAAAGATCTTATACTATGTATTTTTTTCATTCAATATGGGTTTGGGGTGTGTGTTGATGTAAGATGACCATGTAATGACCTATGGTTCAAGATAGTTATGAAAACATTAGTGGAATTATCCCACCCACAACCTAAAATTAGCAGTTGTTATGTATGTGTTAAATATGTGGCTATATTACCTATTTAGGGAGTGCCTTATAGGGTATTTAGATAACAAGATCATGAAGTAAATATTCACCCAGAGGGAAATAATCATCATATTGAGATACTAGGTGTATTATGTATAGAATTTTTATTTTGAGATTACATATACACCCAGGAAGGGGAACATGGTCACTGACGTGTTGAGTAGGAAGCTTATAGTGTAGGTTGTTTAGGAGTTAGTGGATGAGTGGGGCCTAATGAGTTTGTTTATGGATATGAGTTTGGTTTTGTAGGAATATGGAAATTGGTTGTTCTTGGAAAAATTTTAGGTAATTCCCTCTCTATCGATCGGGTTCAAAGTGGGTAGGTATCCGACCCTGAGTGCCAACAGATTAATAGTACCTTAAATGGTGGGGAGACCTCGGGTGATTGGTCATAGTCTTCTGATGGCTATCTTATTTTCCAGAGGAGGTTGGTAGTTTCTTTAAGATTAAGGTAGTGGGTGATCAGTGAGGTACATCACTCCATTTGGTATGTTCACCCTAGGAAAACATATATTTTTTACTCCTTGAGTGGCCGGTATTGGTGGTTCAGGATGAGACATGTAGTGGAAAACGTTTTTTTAGATTCTTGACCTTCCAGTGGATCAAAGCTAAGCATTAGAGACTAGAAAGGCTATTTTAGACACTTATTATTCTAGTGTATAAGTGTAATGATATCTCTATGTATTTATTGATCATTACACCTCATACTTTGAGTGGGAAGTATTTCATCTGGTCATTTTAAATCGTCTGATGAAATAAACCCATTTTATTCCCATTAGGGAGTTGATGAAGGTAGAGGACCTCAGACGCTTATATATTTGAGAGGTTTTTAGGATTAATGGAGTGAAATTAGTGATAGTTTCACACCAGGATTCATGTTTTACTTCTTGATTTTATAAGTTACTCTAAGAGGATTTGTGAATCAAGCTGATGTTGAACATGACGTGTCACACATAGAAAGATGGTCAGTCTGAGTGGACCATCAAGACTCTCAAGGATATATTGAGAGTATGTGTTCTTAATTTCGGTGGTTTGTGGTAAAGTTACCTATATTTGGAAGATTTTTAAATAAAAATAGTTATCAAGACTCAATAATGATTTCCCCATTTGAGGAATTTTATGGATAGTCATGCCAATCCTCATTGTATTGGGGTGGGGTTTTAAAGCATTCCTTGGTTTGATCGAGTCTCATATAGGTTATGAACAAGACAGTGTAGTTGATTAAAAATAGTTATAAATGTCTCAGAGTCACCATAAGTAATATTTCTAATGTCTTTATCATCTATTGCATTTTTAGGTTGGTGATAAAGTTCTTCTCCATGTATCTATTTGATTGGGTCATCGTTTTTTGGGTAAGCAGGGAAATCTTGTATCGCGTTATGTCTAATTGTTTCATGTGGTTGATCATCTATGGAATGTATCTTATCAGTTGTATTTGCCACCAAGTTTTACCTTTATCCATAACATATTTCATGTTTCATAGTTTAAGAGAACCCATACATACCCATATCATGTGTTGGAGTGGGAAGATGTGGAGCTTGATCTTAATACCGCTGTCGTGGAGAAGAGTATTTGTATTATGGATTGTCAAGAAAAGATTCTCCATGGTAAGTTGATCTCATTTGTCTATGTGCTCTGGAATCATGGTGGAAATATCCATGATACATGGGAGTGGGAAGATGAGGTGATGGAGTAGTGGCCTCACCTGTTTTATTCTTCAGATACATAAGGACTTTCTAGGGGTATAAAGTGGCATGGTTGGGAGTTTGCGACACATGTTGGGAAAATAGTAAGTCTAATTTTGCATTTTATTTACCTTTTGGTTTGATCTTGTATTTTTTGGGTGTTAAGGGTCAAAAATGTAGATTTTTGGGAAGACAGGCCATGGTGAATGGTTAGAGAATAGTTTGTCTAACAATGTGGCTAATCATGTGATAGGGCTTCAGGAGGTTAAAGTGTGGTTTCACATGGTTTATAAATGGTTTTAAAACCCATAAAATGCCTAAGGGAAACTTTTTAGGTTTATTTTTGGGGAGATAGTAGCCTCACATAGTTGGAACATGGTTTAGTAAACCATATGACCTGTCCTGGTCACTTAAAATTTGGTAATTTACTATTTCCCCTATCAGTTTTATAACCATTTTAGCTCATTTATCTTCCATTATTGTATGAATATACTCCTCCTAGGCCTTGAAGATCTCACTATACTTTTTTGGTAATTTATCCGTGGATTCAATGTGGTTTGGCTTGAGACAAGTCAACTTATTCTTGGTTTCTTCCTCCTTTCCCCCTCTTCTTACTTGTTCCTCCATTTTCAAGGAGATGTGTAACCCTAAATGGTGGGGTTGGCTAAAACTAGGGTTTTTATGGAGTTTTTTTATTTTATTTATTGTGTGTTAGGTGTTTAAGGATTTGTTCTACCTCTTCTAGGTGTTTTCCTCATAGGTGACAAGTTTTTTCCTAAATTTAAGGTAGGTGTCTCTATTTAAGGGTGTTTTCCATGGATTACCTTTAAATTTCTAATCACCTTTGGTTTATGTAGTTTAAATTTAAATGTTTCTTATTTATAAAAAAATTATCCCATTTTTCTTATTCTTGATGTCTTAATCAAGAAATTTAGTGATTTAAAGTGGGTTTTCCAAAGGGTGTGGCATGTATGTACACCAAGCGTTTGATAAAATGGATTGATAAGATTTTATGATGTTCAATGGATTTATAAAATGGTTTTAGAAACTCTTTTACCTTATTAAAGGTTTTTTTATAAAATTTCAATACTTTTTATAAAATTTTATTGTGTGATGGATTTGATTTATGTGTCACATGTTCTGATTATGTTGGCATGGAGTAGCACATAAGTTAGCCAAGATGTGAGTGAGGGGTTTGTTTGAAGGGACATGTGAGCCTTTGAAAAGAAGACTATGTGAGCTTCCATTTTGGTTTCCAAGGTATTGTGATATAATTTTTGTAGAAATATCATGAGATCATTCAAGATTGGTTGTCCATAAACTGTGATAAATCTTAGATTTTTGCCTAGGGAATACCGTGAGAGCTTCCATTATTTCTTAGTTGGCTAGAATACTTTTTCACTCACAATATGCCTAATGGTCAGAGCCCTATGTGCACATTACTCATTCCAGATTAGTTTATATGATTTATTTATTTGATTGGTTCCATTTTTATGTGATGATATATATGATTCCCATTTTCAATTTATACGGTTATTTTATGATGATGTTATGATTTCTCTTGATTTTTGGGTATTTTGATCATGTTAAGCCATGTGGACTTGTTTATTTTTTTGATTCATGTTCAGAAATTATTTGGAAAACATGTTTAATTTTAAATATAAATCTGAATGGATTTCAAAGGTTTGTGAGAAAATGGTTTGTTTTCAAAGTGATTTAGTTCTGAAAAGTGTTTTCAAACTAGTTTATCAGTTTACATGGGTAAAATCATTAAATAGTATCATAGTGGTATTCTAATGGGAATGTTCCTCACACCCTACCTAGGCCTTGTGGCCTTTGTTAATTTGTATATTTTTTTAGGAAATAGGTAAGGATAAGGTTATCATGTACCAGGGTGGCTCTTCTTGATTACAGGCATCCAATGTTTTGTGGAGGAGATGTGGTCTCATTGGGATTGGCTCATGTGGAGTAATTTTTTGTATTTTGTATCTATTGGGATGTGTGTATAGGACATGTTGGGTATTTTAATATTTTATTTTTATTTTTTGGATTTTGACTTGAGATACCATGTATATGTCCTATTATGGAATGTTTTGTATATTTTTTCGTTATTTTTTATGGTATCTACTTAGTCTTTATTGCATACACTGGATGTTATTTTTTATGTTGTTGAATCTGATGATATTGGTGTGATCGTATCATTTTTTATATGGGTCATACCATTTTACTAGTGGTGAAAACATTTCCAATATATAGTTGGTTATGTTCAATTCTTTTCACCAGTCTATGGATATTGGGAACGTGCTTCGGGCCATGTGGCGGGCCGGATCAGGTCGGCTCAAGTTGTTTCATTAGAATTCTAACTGATAAACCTACCATAAAAAGATAAAAATACTCTTGTATATAAACATAGTTAGTGTAAACTAGTTGATATGTGTAGAGACCTACTATAATAGAAAATTTGAGATTATAAGAGTATTCAAATTACCACAAGATAGGGGTGAATTATGGTGTATAAAAATTTAAGCTATCAGTTTTCTCATCACCTTATTTCTTAAGAAATTTTATCAAATTTGTTTTTCTAATATAGTTTATATTATCAGAATAAGAAACTAGTTTCTACAAAATAATATAAACTTCATAAAAAATTCATGGTGGAAATAAGAAACTTATAGAAACAATTCTAACAATGTAATATGAACTTTTTAAAAATAAAATAACAAAAAATTATAGAACCCTTTCTAAAACAGGTTTACACTTTCACCCAAATTTTTGAGGAAGTATATAAACCTGAATTAAGGTATCCATGATTATAAAAAAAATCATAAGTTGTGTCTTCTAAGATTATAAATCCCTTGATCAACAAGATTATACAAATCTCTACCTATCTATTTCTAAGATCCCTTAATCAATATGATCATACACACCTCTGTCTCTTTATCCCTAATATCCCTTGATAAAATAGATTAAAAAAATTATAATAAACAAACCTTTAATAATTTATAATGAAATCTTCATAAACAATTATTCAAGAAAATTCTCTAAAGATTTCAATTGAAGTGATATCAGTTACAATATATTATAAAACTTAAACAACAACATTATATCTTTAGTATAAAAAATGTTATTATATGTGAGGTTGGGGTATTATTTATATAATATCTCCCAATAGTCATATTATGTGATTCTCGGGATCATTTGAAATGGAATTGAACAAACATATTATTTTTTTGAAGAGTTCATCACCATGTCACTTGGTTTGATGGTCATTAGATGTAGCACCAATACAATTATTTGAGAGTTATATCTAGTATAAATAATAAATTTTCATCCAGTATACTTTATACACCTTTATCTAGTAGACTTATTAAAACCTTTTTCTGGTAGGCTTTGTATGTCTTCTTCTGATGATATTTTTCTAATGGAAATTGTTGGCCTTCCATTTGGTGGACTTCATATACATCTATCTGATGTACTCTATACAAATTCGACTGATGTACTTAGTACATGTTTGTCTGATATACTTCATAAATGTCCATATGATAATATTGGATTTATCCATTTGGTAAAAATGATTAAATTACTATAATAACTTTATAACTTTGGAAAGATAAATATTATAAACCTAGAAACATTTAAATAGTGAATTGTGATCTTCAAAATTGGGGTTAGAAAGAAATATTTTGACTCAACAAGACCAAGTATATCAAATTTATTATCACGTATTATTCATAAAAAAACTTTTTTAATAAACAACACCTATTATCATATAAGAGAAATTATATAACATTTCACATGATTTATTAGATCCATCTGAGATCTATTAATTTACATTAAATTCTTTGATATAGACAATCTCTTCTTCATCACTTGAATCAAAACTACAATCGCTATCAATTTTTACTTTGTTTTTTAACTCCATTATACTCAAAACATTTTTTAAGTATACATTTTCTATCATATACACTTAAAAATAAATGTATCAATTTATATAACACTGATGCATGACATAAACATTACATATAGTTTTATAAACCCCTTTAGGTATATAAAACAATTCCATATTATGGAATTATTACTCCTCTTTCTAACTAACTCTATGTTTCAATGAAGTTAATTGGATACTCAAAGAAGAATTTTTGGACTCTCCAACTAAATTTTATTCTTTTGGTTCAAACTTTTACCAACTTTTACTTTCTATAAAATACTAGAACCTAGACATTATATGCTTAGTTAATATTTTCTCAACACTTTAAGAAAATTGGGTAAACTATACTTGAACTCTTTTGAAATTTTAAAACATTTCCATAAATGAAAATGGAATGAATTTATTAACTATAATAAGCCTTAGAAGAAACCTCTAGTATCTTAAATTCATTGGAATTATCAATTATATTGAGTATCACTGACATAATCAATCATATTTATTATATATAAAAACATTCCTTATATCATTTTGCATCTAATGCTTTTAAAACCACAAGTGAATCATTTTATTCTTCTCATAAGCATATAAATTAATATTTTGAAAAGCTTAAACACTTGGTTATAGGAAAGGTATTTCTCTAAGAAATAAAATTATTCCTTAAGAAATTTTCTTACCAGTCTCATATGTTTCTTACAATATTATTCTTCTTTAAATAATTAATTTAAAAGTTAATTTTAATGGTGATGATTATATTATTTATAAAAAAATATTTTATCATATGAGTATCATGTTTATAGAAATTTAATAAGGAATTTTATTAAATGTGTTCTCACTAAAATGATGACCCCTTTTGAACTCATCATATTCATTAGTGGGCCAATATCCATATTTCACTAAACAATGAGTTCTCTATGGTGTTTATCTCAACACTTCTTTATTTAGGTAGGGAATCTTCCAAATAATATCATATATGAATCTTGGATGGTTGAACAAAAAGTTATTTTTCTAATCCATTATATGAATAAACTCAACATCATTCCTAAAGTATCCTTTTTATGGGTTTCCCAGCTAAGATTAACCCAAATCTCACAGTAGGATTTGATTACTTAAATCTTAGGTCTATCCATTTTCACAATGACTTACGCAAGTTAATTCATGAAAACCCTCCTATGGTAGAACCTACTCACTTGAATTAATTAGATCTTAACATGGGATTAATTTTATTGGAATATAACACTTAGTATTTTAAATGTTATTTAATCCCACCAAGTTATCTCATGTTGTTAACTTTATGAATTCATGATAGTATTGATTTGTTCAGAATCTCATTCCTTCTAATAAACCAATATATTCACACTGTATTGATGTGTAATTCATTACACAACTCACATTTTTCATTTATCTCCAAAAAATAAAAGACGTATATATTTACACATATCCAAATGAATACTATGAAAAATGTATAGGATATTTTTTTGTAAAGGATTATAATTATATGATATTTAAATTCTTTACATGAGTAATCCTAGAGTTATAGATAGCCAACCCACACCTTTCTAAAATAAGGAATAAGCCTATAGGCCAATGGTAAGTCATACCCAAAGTCCCTTTACCTGAGGATAATTTGCCTGATAGAGATTCAAATTCTTCATAAACCTAACACCTAATATGTATAAACTATATCCAACAAAGAAATTCAATTAAATAACTCTAATTAAAAACTGGAATCAAGGTAGGTTGAAACTAAATCAACTATCATACCTAGCATGTAACTCTATTGATAAATTTATTATAAAATAGAATAAATTTAATATATTTAAACTAAATAATATACATATTCATAATATAAATAGTTTGTATCCATGAATAATAAACAAGGTAATAACTTTAAGACCTTTGGGTCATGTTTCTTTAAGGCTCTTATGCCTCTGTGTCATGTAATGGATCCCCTCTTTGCCCAGTTTTCAAAAGAGGGTTACTTTTTTATGTTTAATAAAGGGGGATAGACCCTCAACCTATTAAAAAAATATAAGGTGAGAAAACTAGTATACTCAGTGGTATCAAATCCAAAGTCTCTCATACACATGTGAAAAAGGGCATATTAATGCACCCATGAGTAAACTGTAGAACCAGTAGCACCTAACTAGTCCAACTAACCAATATCATCCTCACTAAGGCATGCTCACCAAATAATATATCCAAACATAGTAACATAATAAGAATCATATGGATAAATAAGGTACCCTGCACCACTTTCCCACTAGTTTTATACTCTCACACCCCAATGATGTATATCCCAACACTCTCATATCTTCCAAACATTACATCTTACCTAAAGAAACTTGGGCCATAATATCAAATATCACTAAAATACACCTAGGACATCACATATCACTTGAAGACACTTGGTCCATCATAACACATCTTTCCCAAAGACACATGGGTTATCACATCGTATCCATTGCCATAAAGAGAATAAGAGGGTATTGTGAACATGAAGGACATAAACCTTATGCCCTCATATTGGCATTCATGACCCCCACTACAACCACATTTTCATACCATCAACAATCACCAATAATTTACTTTTAACTTCTTTCCATCACAACCTGTGCATATCAAACTTTCCTATCAGAGATGGAGGGGAAGAGGGGGTATCCATTCATCCATCCTCACCACTGAGATGTTGGAAAAAACAACCCCAATACATTTGGTTGTCGATACATGGTTCTTAACATGGTTGGGTTTCATATAGAAATAAAAAATAATATACAACTTATATATATATATATATTTACAGACACATGGAATCCCAACCTATAAGTACAAAAAAAGAGTATTATCCCAACTCATAACATCACTACCAAGACTCACAACCTCAGCCACTTTTACTTTCGCCTCTAAATGCATAACACCACACAAGAAAGCCACAAACCATATTTGTTCCTTTCATTTCATGTTAATGAAATTTATATATTTCCCATTACCAACATATTCCATTAATTAAGACAATTCATATCATATTAAGCAAAAAATTATTTAACCACACTCCCCATTTTAATTCAAATGTTCATTATCCATTTTAACCCATGCCATTTCAATTCATCATTTGAATTTAGTTGCATTAATACCTGGGAAACTAGTACAACACACCACATCACAACAACCATTATCCTTATTCTAAAAAGCCCCTACATTTCCACTATTTAAAAACCATAACCACCTCATCATCACAACATCAACATACCAAAACCACATCACATCACATCCAACCCACACATCACAACCACATATCACCACAACACATCACAACAACACATCACCACTATATAACACCACTACACATGACCTCCACACAACACAACCACATATCACTACCACAAAAATTATTTCAGATCATTCAAGGGGCTTTTATCCCATTTTGCATTAATTTTCAAGGGAATTATCACAAAAAAAAGAGTTTCCATGTGAAAACAATTTATTATCCTAGTATAATTGAGTAGACACTTTCATTTAAGTTGATATCAACAAATCACACATTATGAGTTCCAAAAACACATCAATTTTCAATACAAACAAAGGCTTCCAATAGATATTATTTTTAGTGGTAAATCAAGTGTACATAATCTCAATAATAAAATATAAAGAGTTTTAAAATAAGTGATTCATTCCCCTTCTCCTTAAATTTTAATTAAACCAACTCTTTATATTTATTAGTTCGATGCATATTATCTTCCCAAATATAAAAAAGAGCATTATCCCACCTTAATGTATAACTAGAAGAAAGGAAAAGGGTCTCATGACTCAAAAAAAGATTTTATGATCCACTACACAAGGTTAAAATAAGAAGGGAAAACCACTTAGCACCAAAATTAATAAAGAAACCTCGATTTTCCTAGAACACAATAGTCCATAACACTCCCTTATCAAAACAACATCCAAACTAATGATTATCTTAATATTAATCTCCATTGAATAAGGAACATGGAAAAAATTCGGGGGATGATGAAACTCACCTAAACCCACCTTGTATCGATCTCCCAATGTTGGGGTTGAAATCCAACGATTAGGGGATGAAAGAAACCCTAGGATCACACTTGGTTTTCCAAAGAAATAACAGAAAAGTTAGAAAAGTGATAGGGTTTAAGGGGATCTATGTTTTTATAACTAGTTTATAAAAAACAACAACATGAAATAGCCTAAACCACCATGATATAGATATACAGTGATATCCATGAAAAATATCTATAAAACTAGGGAACAAACTATGGAATAGGAGGAAACACCACACTGCATACCTCAACAACTAAGACGGGGGATACATTGTATCTCATCTCCATGGTGCACCTACCCTAAAAACAAAAGAAACCCCAAAACTCTTCCTCTAAAAATCTACATTGCATTTTTTACTCCATATTTAATAGATTATATCCTTATGGAATATCCCTATGCTTCTCGTTGTAGAACTACCTTCACTAATTTCTTCAGTTACACTCCACCACTGACTCTCCAACTCCTCAGAACATCCCTCGTACACCTACACCACTAGAATTCCACAAAGTAACAAGTCTAAATGTTCATGACATTACATCATATGTCTATAAAACTATTATCTCCATTGAGAATCAAAACCAAACCTAAAATGGAAAAAAAGGAAAATGGGGTCCAAAAAACCATCTCGTTAGAAACCTCTCAATGATCTCATTACAACTGAACACCACCACTGACCAAGGACACCAAACCCAGCAAACAATATTCACCAAACATCCCTCATAATCACATTTCCATATTATTCTACCATCCTCAAGAAAACCCATTTTCACATAACCATCCACACCACCATATAAACCTCCATATAGCCTAAACTAACAATTACCACAACTATCACACAATATGGCATCAAGTACACAAATCAAATAATTTCATCTTTAATATCAAGATATTATCTACTTTGGGAGGAATTGACTCACCCACATAGTTTTAATATGTTTCATAGTATAACACGTCTTGATTAGGAATTAGTTTTTCTCCTATTCATATGTTTTAATATTTCACACACATCACATTAAGGAAAAAATAACATCTCATAAACCATAAAAATCCAAATTTCACATCAACAAGGCAAGAAAAAAACAATAAAAAACATAAAAAAATTGTTTATTGGGCATGAATTTGTGTTTCAGACTCCCAAGTACTCTCCTCTAATCTTTCATGACTTCATTGTTCATGAACCAAAGAAATGGCTCGTCCATACATCACCTTCTCAAGATGATCTTGGATATCAATTCACTGCTCCAAAAATGTCATGTCATAATCGATATCCAACTTTCCCTAGTCAATGAAATGGGATTAATTGTGAAAATATAAATGGAGATGGGAGACATGGAATACATAATAAGTCTTTTAAATCCATTTCAGGAGAGATAACTTATAAGATACCTCACCAATACATCCCAATGCCTTGAAGGGATCAACAAACTAGGGTGAAATCTTACTCCCTCTTCAAAACCACCAATACCCATGTCAATAGAAATCGTTGAGAACACATGGTCCCTAACCATGAACACCAAGGGTTTCCTCCTATGTTTGGAATAAGAATTTTTATGGTCATGTGATGCTTTCATCCTCTAATAAAAATCTTGAACCTTCTCTATCATGCTCCATACCACCTTGGGAATAAGAACTGATGACTCCCCAACCTCAACTTAGTATAATGAAGAAATGAATTTCTAACCATACAAAGCCTTGAATAGGGCCATACCAATGTATGAGTGGTGGTTATTTTTATAAGAAAACTCAACCAAAGGAAAGATATTTTCCCAAGATCCACTGAAGTCCAAGATACATTCCTGTAATATATCCTCCATCTTCTGGATGGTCCTCTTTGCCTTCCCAACTGTATATAGGTGGAAAGTAGTGTTGAGGCAGAACTAAGTTCTAAAAGAATATAGAAATATTCTCCAAAATCGTGAGGTAAAAAACATACCAATATAATACAATAAACCTTGAAACTCCATGTAGATGCACAGCCTCATCCATATACCTCCATCCCAAAACATTCATGATGCCTGAATCATTGATCATTGGTAAATGAGATGATTTTATCTACTGATCAACAATTACCTAGATAACATCACATCCTCCCTGTTCTCTGGGTAAGCCTATGATGAATTCTATCGATTTTTTATCCAATTTCCACTCAGGAACATCCAAGGGTTATATCAAACTACTAGGAAAATTCTTTTCTTCTTTTACCTACTAGAAAACCAGACACTAAGCCACTAAATTTTTCACCACTAGTTCTATATTGGTATACCAAAAATATTCCCTAAAACCACAATAAATCTTAAACACTCCTATATACACCCAAATGTGATATATTAAACTCATGAAGGACTCCCTCATGCATCGCTTCTATAATAAACAACCTCCCCTGAAATAGATTTTAGTTCAAACTATCCTTTAACCATACCTCTGAAGCATCACCATGGCCAATTTGATTGTGCATAACCTCTTCCTCTTAGTCTACCCATTGTTACTAATCCTCCTACCACATAAAATTATACTACATTGTTATATTAAATAAGAAACCTCCATCATCAATCACCCTTTAATCTAATTTTCGGTCTCCCAAATCCTTCATCGCCCTCCAAGCAACCCTAGACTCTTGTACATTATCATTACATGACTCCCAAATAAAATCATCATCTATAAAATTACCATTTATTCTGGTGTAAGAGATATCGAAGTCATAATCATAGAGAAACTCTATCCACCTCCATTTCCACAAATTTGGTTCATGCTGAGAAAATATATACCTCAATATCATGTGGTCTGTGAAGATCTTAAGAAGTTATCTAATGAGATAATATCACCACATCTATAGTGAAAACACAACTTATGATGGATTCAGATCCTGGGAATAATATTTATGCTCATGGGGACATAACTTACTAGAACCATAAGAGATCACTTTATTTACTTTCATCAAGACATGCTCCAATCCCAGATGGTAAGTTCCACAAAACCACTCAAACATCAACCCCTCCTCTAGAAACTAGATCACTAAAGCACTCGTCAATTTATTCTTTAGGTATTCAATTATTCCATAAATAGGCTAGTTAATATAAAATCTTTTCCCTTCCTAGTTAAAGCTAACAATGGTGCTTTCACCCATGACAAATTAGATTTAAACCTCTTTTAATATCCTGTAAGACCAAGGAAGCTACAAGACTCTACCATATTCTTGGTTGCTGCACAAGAAATAGTTACATTGGTATTTTATGGGTCTATAGACAAACCTTTTTGGTACACCACATTCCTGAGTAAATTCACTTATCATGTCCAGAACTTACACTTGGATAACTTTCCATAGGGTTGGTGGCATCAAAGAACTTGCAAGATAGTTCTAACATGATCAACATACTCCCACTCTTAATTCAAGTAGATCAATATTTCATTGATGAAAAACAATGAATTGGTATAGAAATTCATGATACACAAAGTATATGATCCCTATAAACATATCTGGTGCATTCATGACACCTAATGTCATAACCATGAACTCAAAATTCCTATACCTTTATTTTAAATTAATCCTCAGGGTATCATACTCCTTTACCCTCAACTGGTGATACCCATACCACATATATATCATAGAGAACCTAATTAATCATCTAAAATATTAAAAAAATATCATTAATCCTTGGAAGAGGTTATAAATTCTTGTTTTCACCTGATTCAACCTCTGATAGTATAATACAATCTTAGAATTTCATACCCATTCTTTGAGAATAACACTGGAGCATCTCGCAGTGACACACTGGGCTGGATGAAGACCTTAAAAAATAGATCATTTATCTAAATACTCAAATACCATAACTAAGAGGACGGAATTCGATAAGGTTACATCAAAATTGTATAAGTATTGGGATAAAAATCTATCCCAGACTCGATATCACATCAAGGGGGTAGTGTCACAACCTCCCCAAGAAAAACATAAAAAAACTTCTTGATGACCCTAGGAACATCCACCATCCTAGTGTCTATTTATTCCATTGAAAACTAAACCATTAGAGAAGGAAGGATCTCTACAAATCTACTTCCCAACTGACAACATTTCTTGCCAACAAGAATTACATGATGATTATCCACATCTGAGAATATAACTCTCCTATGGAATCAGTAGATAACATCTTGCACAGAACACAAGTATTAAATGTTAAGGATGACATTTTACAGCTACATATAAAGTAAGAAGAGATTCCCACATGACTAATTTGACCCCATCATCAGTATCCACCCATATAACACATCAAACAAGTTGTTCTGGATGGTAACTAATTTAGTAAACACTAGGGTCATGATAATCCTCTCTCTGTCTAGAACCAGATCATGGAATAGAGTAGTTGTAATATAAGAGTGAAAATATACCAAATCAAATAAGTAAAAAACAAGGGTAGATGATAAATTGATACTACCTCTAACAATCTCTAGTCCCTCTGGTGTTTCCACCCCCATTGTATGCAACAGACCATGCCTAGCTCCTCTACCAATCTGTTGACAACTCCCTCTATGACCACACTCTGTTTAGAGTCCAATAATATAAGGATCATACTAAGTTAAAACTCATCTTACTATATCTCCTCCCATTGGATAATAAACATGTATCCCCTATTGTTGAAATAACCTCACTGGAAGCTACTGTTCAGACTGATGTTGAACCAAACCACCTCCACCATATTGATCTCAAATAACTATTGGTCCCTGATTTTTATGATGGTTATGGAAACCATAAAAAAATCACACTATCCCAAAGAACCCAAGAAAATCATGAAAACCACTATCCCCGGAAGGATGGGATGCAAACTAATGAGGTAATCTTCCCACTAGTCAAAACTTTAAAGGCCCTAGTTCCTAAGACCTATCACTGACAACTATGATTCTCAAGGAACCCTACTAGTTCCCCTCTCATGGTAAACCTCAATGTGAGTGTATATACTCAATCACCTCCACCATCTTCTAAACCTCTATACATGTTGGAAATGTAAATAGAGTAACTAAATATTGTGTATAAGGACGGAGTTCCTCCTCAAGATTTCACTATTGGGACTCCTCATCAAAAAAATATTAAGGGTTAAATAAAAAATATCCTTCAACTTGATCCCAATATCCACACATACATGCTCCCCTACTAAAGAGAGAGAATCTTCTACCTCTTTATGGTCGATGAGAGGAACTCTGCTTAAAAATCCTTCTAAAATTTAACCCATGAAACATTTTCTGCCTTCCATCACTAAGATACAACATCCACCACTAACATGTATACCCTCACATCTAACTAATCACCTATGGAACCAAGTACTCTGTCAGGTCTAGATAAAATTGAAAGAAATATCAAGCTCCTCTAACCATATCTCTATATTCAAATCAGAAACACTACCCACATACTTCCCCAGACTCAACATATGGAAGGAACATAATGTCATCATCCATGAATAATCTTCCTCTATCAGTTTGATCATTCAAAGACCAACTAGATCATCCTATTGAACCTCCACTTCCTGAACCACATATAAACATTGACCCAGACCCATATCTAAAAGGGGAACAAATATTTCCTAATCCCGGTAGTATTGAATTTTATTCATATTAATTTAATTCATATTAACTTCCCAAACCCACCCAAATCAAATAAGAACACAGGAAATAATGATGCATGTATCTCCCCTAGGTATCTACCATATAAGAAATTACGCCTCACTTGGGAATTCAATGGGCTCATATTCTTTGCATTGGATTATGGGTGGCCCTAATATATCATACCCTAACTATTCTTCCTTGACCTTTTGTGCACCAAGGTCAATTAACACCATTTTCCTACAAACCCATGAAATCATCACTATTCCTAACTCTAAAATCTATCCAATAACTCAACAAAAATATCTAATAATACTCTATCATGACCCCATCCCTCTAATGTTACCCCTCCTAGGTTGGAAATGAAAGAAGAGGGATAATAAACCCCAAGTCCCACCACCAGTAGGCCATGGGTTGGAGACTAGAACCAAGGGTATAAAAATCTCACATATGGAAGGAATTTATCTCTATAATAATATAGGATTGGGAGATAGGATATCAATGATAAATCAAATCCATGACATAATATAAAAACCAAGTAAACAAAAACATCCCACAATTCATGAATAATGTAAAAAAATACAAGGAATATCCAAATAAATACATAAAAGAAAAGTCATATAGTAGCAACTCAATAGTATCTCTAAAGGTCTGATCTAGTAATGTATATCATGGTCTAAATAGTCCTCCTAGAAACCTGAAAATAGTTTGCATATATGTAGGGTGAGCATACAAGTATACTTAGTAGGATCGCACCCAAAGTCTCTCATGCACATGGGAAAAGGGGCATACTAATGAACCTATAAGTAAACAATAGAACCAACAACACTAAAGTAGGTCAACTAACCAATCACATCCTCACCAAGGCATGCTCACTAAATGACACATCCAAGAATAGTAATATAATAAGAATCATATTGATAAAAAGGTTACCCCTTACTTATTTCCTATTAGATTTTCATTATCACACCCCAACAATGTATGTTCTGGCCCTCCCATATCTTCTAAACATCCAATCACCTCTGAAGACACATGGTACATCTCATCACATATTAACTAAAGACACATGGGCCATCAAATCACATATACCTTGAAGATACTTGGGTCATCACATAACATATTTCCCAAAGAAACATGGTCCATCACATCCCATATCACTTAAAGGAAGCTAGGCCATCGCATTACATCTTTCCCAAAGACACATGTTTTATCACATCCTATATCACCTGAAGAAAATTGATCCATAACATCACATCCACATTCATAAAAAAAGTAATAGGTTATTGTGAACATGAAAGAAATCAACCTCGTGCTCTCCTTTTACCATGTAAGGCCCCCACTATATCCACCACATCATCTCATAAAAATCACCACTAGTTCACTTTGGAATTCTTTATATCATATCTCATGCATATCAAACTTATATAGAATAGATTGTTGAGAAGAGGGGGGTAGTCATCCATCCATCCTCACAATCGGGATATTGGGAAATACACCCTTAAAACATTTGGTTGTAAGTACATGGAGATTGATGTTGGTGGGGTGCATATAAAAATCAAAAGGAATATAAAAAGTGTGTATATATATATCCACACACAAGACTAACATTTTAGTTCACAACAACTCAAAAAATCACTACCAAGACTCATTAAATTTCTACTTTCATTGTCATTTCTAAATGAATTGAATCGCACAAGATATCAACAAGACACAAACCTCACTCTACCTTTCATTTCAAGTTAAGAACATTTCTAGATTTCCCATTACCAAACAATTTCATTGACTAATCCCATTCATTTCATATTAAGAAATAACTTCTTTAGTCACACTTACCATTTTAATTAAAATGATTATTAGTTGTTTAAACTCATGAAATTTCAATTCATCATTTACATTTAATTCCATTACTACTCAGATAAATAGCACAACACACCACATTATAATAACAATTATTATTATTCCAAAAAGCCCCCACATTGCCACTATTTCACAACCAAAACCACCTCTTCATCACAACCACTGAATTCTAGGCCCACATATCATCACATACACCCTATACATCACAAAAACACACCACCACCACACATCAAAAATACATATCACCAAAACAAAACACAACCACACATCACCTTAACACAACACAATCACACATCAAAACCACATAACTTATTTCAGATCATTCAAGGATATTTAATCATATTCTAATTTAATTTTAAATTAAATTATCATAAAAACTAGATTTACCATGTGAAATATATTTATTAGCTAGATATAAGTGATTATCCACTTTCATTCAAGGTGATATCAAATAATCACACAATAGGGGTTCCATAAACACAAAAATTTACAAACACAAACAAAGGAACCCAATATCTCTAATTTTCAGTGGTACATCAAGCATGAATAATCTCAATAATAAAATATTAAAATCTATAAAACATGTAATTTATTCTCCTTCCCATTAAATTTAAATTAAATGAATTCTTTATCTTTATTAATTCAGTGAATAATATCTTCCTAAAGATAAACAAGGGAATGATCCCTACCTCATGTATATATATAAGAGAGTTGAAGGTTCCCTTTCCTCAAAAAAATATTTTTGACTCGCTATGGAAGGTTGAAACAAGATAAGGAAACCATTGAGCACCACAATGAAGTAATACACCGTGATTAGCCAAGAAAACAACATCCTGCATCACTCCCTTATCAAAATAAAATCCAAAACAATGATTCTCTTGATAGTAACCTCCCCAAAATTAAGAACAGGGAGAAAATTGGGGCAAAGAAAGAAACTTACTTAAAACCACCACAGATCGATCACCCAGGGTTGAGATTAAAAGATAAGGACTATGTGATGAAATCCCTCCTAGGGATTCACTTGGGTTTCTCAAGAAATGAGAAAAAAGTTATAAATTGATAAATTTTAAGTAAATATTGGTTTTTATACCCAGTCTATAAAACACAACACCATAATGTAGCCTAGAGAAATATGACACATAATTTATATAAAAGAACCATCCCATAGTGCAGTGTAAGAGACTATGCTGCAATGAGGCTGGTTAAAGAAACATTCGAGATACGCGATGAACTTTAAGCCATTTATCCATAAAACTAGGGAAAGGACTATGACACAGGAGAAAATACCACATTGTAGAAGCTATAAATTGATAAGGTGAATATGTTGTAACCCATATCCACAAAAAATCTACCTTAAAAACAAAATAAACCCCAAATTTTTTTATTCTTAGAGACTATGTTATATATTTCCTCCTTGTTCCACAACTACTCTCCCTATAGCACAACCCCTGGCTCTATACCGTAGAACTCCCTTCATTGATTTCTCAGCTACACTCCACCACATATTCCCCAACTCCTCAAAACATTCCCTAGACACCTCCACCGCCATAATTCTTGAAAAGTAACAAGTTGTAAGATCTAATCCATTTCAATATAATAGGATAAAAATTATAATCATCAATTAATAAATGGTTTAAGTTTTATATATTTTATTTTATGATTGATAGTTCAATCACAAAATATGAGTTGTAATCATATTGTATGATTCATAGAGATATCATAAAGGTGATACAATATTCTATTATAAACCCATGGAATGAAAGATATGTTATCTCATAACATATATTGTATTTACACTATAGATTAAATTATCATATAACATAATTTCATATTACATGGATTACAATACATTATCATGTAACATAATATCAAGGTTCCTGTGGAGATTATGTTATCACATAACATAATGTTAATATTTAAGTTGATATTGTGTTATTGTATAACATAATTTTAGTGGAAATTCATCATTTCAAAAACATAATTTTATGAATTAAAAATTAATTGTATGATTTGATACCACATATATATTTTTAATGGATATAACAAAAAATTTTAATCATGATAGAATAAAAGAAATATGAAACCATACAAATTAGAAAATAAATAACTAATAAATATATACCTAATATCATTGATTATAGTAGTAATAATATTCATACATTCTTGATGAAGACCATAACATAGGTATCTATATGGAATCTCTCATCTAGAGGTATCTATGGTCTGAAACTAAATCATTCATTTTATTAGTAGGATCCACCTCATTACACAGAATGCTAGTACCTCATCGTGTAAATCGGGTAGAAGAAGAGAGCATTAGGTGAGGAAGTTTTAGTTGATTCTTGAGTAGAAGACTCACTTGAATGTTTCATTTCATTCCATGTGATATATTCTTATAGAATAATATGATATATCCAATTGCTTTACATGAAAAATTCTTTAGAGAAAATCTCCTTCACTAATTCTTTATGATCAATAAGATTTCATGGCTAGAAATTTTTATCTTATAAATGTTTAGTTTGAAGAATAACTTGTATGGAATTTCCATAGATCAGGTTGATCAAAGAGAATATTGGGGATAGAGATTCCTAATTTCTATGGTTTATCAAGAAAGTTTTAGGTGCGTAACTTGTATCTAATAATCAGGTTGATTGATGAAGTTACAGGTCAAAGAATTGCATCCCTTGGATATGGGAGTTGATCCTCCTTGCACTTTAGATTAAAAGTGAATAGTTACTATGAATTGGAATGGGTTAATATCCTTTAATAATATCCTTTAAATTAGTTTTTATATTCTTATCTTGAAATACATGTTTTTTTATCTGAATTTTATATTCTATTTTTAGTTTGAATTGCTTATCTCAGTTGAGTGTTTAACTTAAAAGTGTTTTAGTTTCCACTATGTTTATACTTTGTACATTACTTTACTCTAATATGTTAGGATTTTTTAACTTCCAAACTATTTACATTCTTGAGTGGGATAATTGTAAGTTTTATTTTGACTTTAATTCACCCCCTGCAGAAGATTCCTTATATGGGACACATGTGTGTGTGTGTGTGTGAAAATATAATAATATATAAATACACATTCATATATGTAAGTTTTTAACCATATAGACAAACACACATGTGTATTTAAATATAATTATATATACATTTATTTATATATATTTACACACACACATAGAGATATAAATATATATATATATACATATATATATATATATAGTATTCTACACACACGCACAAATATATATGTAAAAATACCTTTAATTTTTTGTAATTAAATAAATATATTAAATAATGATAATGATAATAATTATTATTATTATCATATAAAAACATAACTCAAATTTATTTATGATTTCAGTATATAAATACTAGGTTGGGGGTAAATTTCTAGGGGTAATAGTAGTTATTATACAATACTCTTGAAGAAATACTATTCAACTTATTTGGTCCATTGGGATAAAAAAATTGGGCCTTTGGGACATTATTAGTCCATTGGGCCCCAGGGCCTATAAGGAAAAAATATTTATTCATTCGAGCTACAAGGACTTACAGACCATGAAGTAGAGTAGTCCTTGGCTTACTATATGTAAAATCCCATTACCTTTATATCAGGTATTTTTTAAACCATATCATGGTTTTCCTTTTTCATTATCTAGGTATGACTGAGAAGTAATTGGGAGGATACCTATAATGGTGAAGTTAGATATTTGTTGGATTCTCAGTATAAAACATGTTGGTTCTGCATCCTTCTAGGGATTTACATGTCGTTTAATGTGGTTATATAATGTGTAAGTTCTAAAATAATAATAAATCTGTTTTTAATAAAAGGAGAAGGGTGTTTCGATGATTTTAGGATTTTTCAATTTCACTATGTGTAATTGGGTTACACGTCGTGTAAAGTACCGAGTTTTGATTTTATACAATCATTTTGGCTGAAATTTCTATTTGATCCTCCCCATAATTCCTTTATCTCAACCCAAGATCCATCCCCATGTGATTTTTGAGCCCTCAAACCCTTATGGGATGTTTTGTTCAGCAATTGAACGTTGATGAGGTCATGGTGTGACTTTATGGGTAAGCATTCTCCTTATATCTTTATCTATTTATCTTTCCCACCTTAAATTTTGATAGATCATAGAAGGATTGATGGATCTAAAACTAGGGTTAATATAATCTTTTTTTAGGTTGAGTTCCTAGATCTTATGCACCTTCAATCTTGTTGGCAGGTTCCATTGCGGGAATTTTGTTTTCGTAAGAATGGTAAGTGGTTCTATTATGAAGGACAAATTTGATTAACCCTAAATTGTTTGATTTAAATTCAATTTTTTGATTTAAATTCAATTACTATAAATAGATATCAATTATTTTATTAAAAAACCAATTCCATCAAAATTGGAATATTTCAATTTGAAATTTAATTTTTGCATGAAATTGGAAAAATACCCAATTCCATTGAATTGGGGTGTGTTGTGAAATTTGATAGAAATTATTCAAATAAAACTATGTAATTTAATTTTGGAATTTAAATTGTAAAATTGATTTTATGAAATTGATTTCAAATTTTTATTTTAGAAAAAGGGATTAAAATGGTTTTTATAGATATCCGTTGATTTTATTTTGGAAAAACGGAAGTTTTTATTAAAAACCTGTTTTGGTTTTTAAATGGAAAATCGGAAGTTTTTGAAAATTTCCAATCATTTATTGTATTATAGACCATGAAATCTTAGGTAGTGAGTGAGTTATTGGGATAATGATCTTTTGACGCTTTACAACTAAAACAAAAATAGTGCAACAGGTCACATCCCTGATGGGTAGTTTATGAGTCACCTTTGGATAGTGTTAGAGGGACATGTGTATACACATATTTCCATAATCAAATTAGAGTGTGTAAGGATATTTTAGCCTAGAAATATCATACCTTTTTGTAGATTAACATGTCACTCACTTGTTTATATTTGAGATATAAATGTGTGTCAATGTTTGTAAACTATTTTTCATGCCTAATGAATTTATATAAATTGTTTATGAATTCATTTGTTTAAATTATTTCCATCATTTGAAATATAATGTATGAATTGTTTTAATTATTATTTGAACTTTTGTACCTATTTATTTTAACTTGAAAGATTTATTTGGCTAATTAAATGTTGAAATATTATTATGGAATCCTTGGTGAGACCCTATTGATATTTTACATAACACCCTACCTGTGACTTCAGGAGTTTGTAGATTATCTTCTTCTAGGTTCGAGCAAGGGTAATTTTACACTTGTAGGTGGTATTAGTTGTTGATCCTTAGAATTAGAGAGTTCTGTTCATTGGGACTGTTGAAAGTGGGTTCCCTAGACCCAACTTGTGTTGTACTTTGATTAACACTACATGTTTGTAGTTTTTTATATATACATGTGTTTATCTTGACATTATAGTGTAGATAATTTGGTATATAATCTTTTTATGGAAATGTATTTAGATTACATGTCGTATAAAAGGGTTATATAAAATACCATGCTATCATGAGAACCTCGAGATGCTATAACGGTAATATTAAAGTAATGTCCTATGGTCCAGTTACATCATTCTGAAATGACATAGATGATGTGCGAATATCAAGTGTTGGGGTCTCATAATCATTGAGACTTATTCTCATGAATTTCACACTTGATGATCTCTAGTAGTTGAGATTATGAGGAATGACTCACAAAATAGGAACACCACATATTCCAGGTGTCATTGTTCGTTCCTATCTACGGACATGTGTAATGGTCTCCTGAGTTGAGATCATTATCAATGTATGTCATTTGATTTCATAATTTGATGCATGGTGAAAACCATATAAATGAATTTGTGGCGAGTTAGTTTTTGTTGGGTATGAAATTGGTGACATGACATTGATTGAATGATCAAGATACGATTTTTTGCTTCCGAGTTGAGGAAGAGATATCTCAGACATGGTTAATTATGATGGTAGAACCTTCAATAAATCCATGTACATAGTATTCTAAGGTAAGGTTGTTCGGAATTATCAACAAATAAAATAAACAAAGATAAATTATGATGACACTAGTGTGCATTCTACTTTATTGATATATCGATGATAAAGAGATTATATTACATAGACTGTGTTCATAGGAAGGTAGTAATTGCTTTGACTTTTCCTTATCTCTATAGGGGCCTTTATGGGTTGTTAAACCCCACTCTTGGTTGGTGAATATCACTTACTACTATTGATATAAGTTCCTGGAGGGTCACACACTATAACACTTTGAGAATATTTCATATTCTGTTGAATAGAAATTTAGAACCCGGTGGGCCCCACCATGGGGTCTGGGTTTTATCCAAGTTCTATGGATCACCAAGGAATAAATAAATTCATTAATTATTAAATTTTTGAATAATTCATTGAATTTATTTATGACATGTATTTATAAGTCATTTAGTAAATACAAGGATTAATATTATTCAAACGAATATTAATAAATATACTAGGTTTGTTTAATATTGTCAAGAGACATGAGTTGAGTTACAGACTCAATTTTATAACATAATATATTTAATATATATTATGGTTAAGAGATAAATTATAAATATTATTTATGGAATAATTTATTTTATCATAAGTATTTATTTAAAATATTTTTATAGTGGATATTTATTACACGGGGTCTGAGAACCCAAACTTGGTAATATAGATATTCACTATATAAGTGGAGAGAGGTTCTCCCCATATGGACTATTCATTCATTGGAATTGAGATCCTCTATCTCCTCCTAAATCCTAGAGAGATACTCTCTTGAACAAGAAAGATCTTCAACTTCTGCCTTCATGAATCAATGACACTAGCTTGTGGTGATCATCATTGCATCGAAGTGGTCATCAGAGCACTATTCTAGAACCTGGATTCTGACGAACTGTGGGCAACAAATTAAAGAGTCATGTGCGGAAAATATAGAGGGCTTAGACATCGGATTCTTTGAGTGATAGTCACTGGCATCTTGTGAAAATATTGTACACGTCAAATATGAATGAGGTACATGTTCAATTTATTTTTTGTACTCTGTTTAAACCACATGTGGTCCTTAGACTATACAGAGATAAGATCATCGGAGTCGATGATGTTATGTCACTCTGGTTACGTAGAAAATTTTAAATTCTTGGCCCATCAACTTATTCATCCCATCCTGATACCTAATTGGGACATGAATTTCTATACTTTTTCTGATACTTTTTTTTAGTTCTTTTGGGGTTTTTACCTATTTGAATTCTAGTACACTACTCTCTATGGACTTTTTTATATGTATACTGGATTTTTTATCTTTTTCCTTAGTTTTTTGTAGAAAAATTTATTCCCACTTTCATGTTGTATGATTCTAGGTGTTAGTCACAAACCCATGGGGATTGGGAACTCCCTTTAGTCCCTGTAATAAAGAATAGACATTTTTTAAGTACCATGTACTAAATAGATAGAAAACTATACCTCCCTAACCAATATGAGACCAGAGAGTTCATAAATTTGAAGATTCGGTTGGATTATCTTCTAGAGAAATGCTTTATATACTTGAGTGTGTCACATTGGGTAGCACTAGTTCTATTTGCTAATAAATCTGATGGTTCACTTCAGCTTTGTGTTCATTGCCAAAAACTAAATAGATACATAGTAAATAAAAATTATATGTTGTCATGCACTGAAGATATATTTGATCATTGGAAAGGTAAAGAGTGGTTCTCAAAGATTGACCTTTAATCTAGTTACCCTCAGTTGAGGATAAAAGAATATAACATTCAGAAAACCTCCTTTCAGAGCAGGTATGACCATTATGAGTCCCTCGTCATGTATTTTTCTCTAAAAAATTCTCCTACAATCTTTATTGATTTAATGAATATAATTTTCCATGAGTATCTTGATACCTTTTTATAGTCTTTTTGGATGAAATCTTCATTTACTCTAAGTCTAAGGAGGATCATGTGTGTCATCTGAGAGCAGTTATGTAATTATTGAGAAATCACCATCTTTATTCCATGATTTCAAAATGTGATTTCTTAATTTTTGAAGTGAAATTATTGGGACAAGTGGTGTCAAAACATTTTATTTTATATGATCCTAAAAATTTAAAGTCTTTTATGACATGGGAACAATCGTGAAATGTTTTTGAGAATCAGAGCTTCTTTGGTTTAGCTGGGTATTATCACTGGTTCTTTAAGGACTTCTCAAAGTTAACTTCTTTGGTGAATTCTCTAACTCGGAAGGCAGTAAAGTATGCTTGGAGTGAAAAATTTCATAATTCTTTTGCTGTAATTAAATGTATTTTGACTACTGTTCCATTGTTGACTCTTTTAGATGATAGGAAGGGCTATGTGGTCTTCTGTGATGCATCAGGTTTGGGTTTGGGTTGCATTCTTATGCAGGGTGATCATTTCATTGTTTGTGGCTCTTAGAATCTTAGGTCACTCAAGAAAAATTACCCAAACCAAGAACTTGGAAATCTAGTTGTGATGCACGCACTTAAGAGTTGGTGTCATTACCTTTATAGAGACAGTTTTAACATGTTTTCATATCACAAGAGCTTGAGTTGTTTCTTTTCTCAAAAAGATTTGATTCTCCGTCATAGTTATTTGGAGAAATGCTTTAAATATTTTTATTTTGACATCACCTATACCCCAAGGAAAGGTAACTTCATTGTAGATTCTTTCAGTAGGAAACTTTTGACCCATGAAGTGAAATAATCATTAGAAGAGTGAAAATTTATGGTTCTTTTTTCATAATTGAATATTAGAGTTTTGGAAATAGGGGCCAAGGCTTCTTTGGATAGTTTTCAGTTCACATCCTCTATTCTCAAGATGATTCTTCAGGAACAAAATCTTGATGATGGGTTCTCTAGCTTTAGATACTCCCTTTATGGTGGGGATATTGTTCCTGACGTGTCATTCTCTACCAAGGGAATTCTATGCTATCAGAATCACTTTGTTGTATCATTAGCAGTAAGGAAAGTTGTGATGGGGGATTGTCATAACTCCTAGTGGGAAGTAAAACTAGAAACCATAGAGATTATCTATGACATGTTGAGATGATTGTGGTGTACATGTATGATAAAATTCATTTATTAATTTGTCTCCCATTACTACACATATCAAGAGGTCAAGGTTGAGAACTAGAAACCTTCAAGTTTTCTTCATCCACTTCCTATGACAACTTGGAAGTGGGATGATATATCTAAGGACATCGTGGTTAGGTTTCTAATTACCCAAATAAAGAAGAATGTGATATGGGTTTTCATCGATTGGATGAAAAAATCGGCTCACTTTGTACCCATTCATGATACAACCAAAGTTAAGGAGTTGGGAAAACTTTATATAAAATAGATTGTTTATTTTCATAGAGTTTCACATACCATAGTTTCTAATAGATATCTTTGGTTCACTTCTTGTTTTTAGAGAGGCCTTTAGAAGGTACTGGGATATCATGTCCATTTGAGTATGGCTTACCATCCATAGTCGGATGTCTAAACAGAAATATATATATAGATTCTTGAGGATGTGATCCACACTTGTGTTCTTTATTTTGGTGGATCTTAGGATGACCATATAGGATTGGTTAAGTTTTATTATAATAATAGTTACCATTCTATGATCATAATGGATCCTTTTAAGGCCTTGTATGGTTATCCTTGCAGATCTCTACTGTGTAAGTTGAAGATTGGTGAAAGTTCCTTGGATGGACCGAGCTTGGTTCAAGATATAACAAAAAATATTTAGTTGATTAGTTAGATAATGTTGATGAAAAAAATATAGTGTAAGTCTTATGTTAGTCATTATCACATAATATAGGAATTCTCAGTTGGTGATCAGGTGTTATTGAAATTTTCACCTCGGTTGGGTCATCGATGGCTTATGAAGGAAGGAAAGCTTGCTCCTTATTTTGTGGGACCTTTTGAGGTTTTTGAGAGGGTGGGTAAAGTTTCTTACCATTTAGAGCTTCCACCGTAGAAAATTTTGATACATGATGTGTTTAATCAATCTTAGATATGAAAGTATCTATCTGATCCATCTCATGTTCTAATCTGGAGTGATATTGACATTGAATTTAATTTATCTTTGACTAAACAGCCAGTCAGGATAGTTGATTCGGAAACCAAGGTACTTTGTGGGAGGATGATACCTTTGGTTCAAGTTATATGGCACTATGATTTAGATTCTCATGAGACATGGGAGCATGAGGCACTAATGAGAGAGTAGTGGCCTCAACTTTTCGATATGGAAGCTTCTTGATAGGATTTTTGGTGATAAAATTTTTTTATGTTGGGGAGGTTAGAACATCCCATTACCTTTATATTAGGTATGTTTTAAAAAAATCATTTTTTCCTTTTTCGTTATCTTGGTTGGGATGAGAAGGAATTGGGATGATACCTATAATGGTGAAGTCAAAGATTTATTGGATTCTCAGCATTAAACCAGTTGGTTCTACATTCTATAGGGGATTTACATTCCGTGTAATGTGGTTACATGATGTGTAAGTTATTAAATAATAATAACTATTTTTTAAACAAAATTTATGGGTTTTTTAGTGATTTTAGTATTTTTTTTAATTAAACAGCGTGTAATTGGGTTGCACATCATGTAAAGTCCCAAGTGTTGTTTTAAAACAGAAATTTTGGCTGAAAATTCTATTTCAACCTCTCCATACTTCCTATTATCCTAAGATATATTCCAAGCTATTTTGGATCCCTAAAACCCTTCAAAGTCATTTTTTTCACCAATTGAACATTGATGCGGTTTCAGAGTGACATTTCAGGTAAGTGTTCTCTATGTCTCTTTATCTCTTTATCTTTCCCTCCTTGGAGTTTGAATGAACAACTTGGGATTAATGGATCTAAAACCCATGTTTATTGAATATTTTTTCTATGTTGATTTCCTATATCTTTCATGTCTTCATTCTTGTTGGCGAGTTCCATTGTGGGATTTTTTTTCGTAATAAAGGTAGGTGGTTCCATTATGATAGCCAAATTTGATTAACCCTAAATTGCTTGATTTAAATTAAATTATTTAATTTAAATTCAATTACTTGAAACTATTTTCAATTAGTTTATTAAAAACATAATTCCATTGAATTGGGGGATTTGAATGTGAAATTAGATTTTTAGCATGAAATTGGGGTGTGTTGTAAAATTGGATGGAAATTGTTCAAATTATATTCTAGAATTTAATTTTGGGATTTAAATTGTAAAATTAATTTGATGAAATTGATTTAAATTTTGTATTTGAGAAAAATAACTTAAAATGGTTTTGATATAAACCAAGTGGTTTTATATTGAAAAAAGGTATGTTTTGATTAAAAACCTGATTTGGTTTTTAAATGGAAAATTGAAACTTTTGAAAAGGGGGAATGGTTTAAATTATATTTTTAATAGTTTTACAATAAATTTCCCAAAATTTAATTTATTAGAGCACATTCAATCCTAGGTAGTTTCTGAGTTATTGGGATATCACTCTTTTGATTATTTACAACTGAAAAAAACATAGTGCAGCAAGTCACTTCCCCGATGAGCTGGTGATGAGTCGCCTTTTTCTAGTGTCAAGGGGACATGTATATACACATATTTCCAATATCACCTTTGAATTTGTGAGGATATTGTATCTTGGAACTATCATATCTTTTGGAAAATGACCATTTCTATTATTTGGTTATATTTGAGATATAAATGTTTGCCAATGTTTGTAAACTATTTTTCATGTCTAATGAATTTATATAAACTATTTTATATAAATTTTTTGTGAATCCATTTTTTTAAAGTATTTCCATCATTTGAAATGTAAATCATGAATTGTTTTAATTATTATCAGAACTACCATGCCAATTTATTTAAACTTGAAAGCTTTATTTGGTTAATTAAATGTTGAAATCCTATTATAGAATCCTTGGTGAGACCCTACTGGGATTTTAGATCATACCCTACCTATGTCTTCAAGTGTTTTTAGATTATCTTATAACAGGTTCAAGAAAGGTTAAGGTACCTTCTGGAGGTGGTAGCAGCTGTCGATCCCTGGGATTAGAGAGTTTCATTCATTGGGACTTGAGTTTTTATACTATTTTTTGGTACTTTTATATAGTTCTTTTGGGGTTTTTACCTATTTTAATTATGGTACACTAATCAATATAAAGTTTTTCTTGTGTTCATATTGGATTTTTTATTTTCTTCTGCAATTTTTGTGGAAAAAAATCATTCCCACTTTCATGTTGTATGATTCTAGGTGCTAATCGCCAACCCAGGGGGGTCAATAATGTCCTTTAGTCCATGTTAGGACCGGATTGGTTATTAGGTTACTAGGGTACCTGGGCTGGTTCATAACACTGGAGAAACCCCATACTGATTGATCAAAGTAGAAGTAGCCCCCAGGTGGATCCAACCATACCCATGACTAAAGGAGGGATACAGGAGACATGGCATTAGATCATGCATTAGTAAAAGGTAACTACAAACTGGTAGTAATACCAGGGGAAGGAGCTGATGCAGGCCTATAGAAGAGCATGGGAGGGGTCGTTCAAGAGTAGTTATGGTTCAATATACTGTGAAGGGATTATTCCCCTAGGACTCTGGACTATTCCATTCATAATTTATGACACTAGGTCTTTGGGTCATGTAAGGTTTCCCTCTCAACCCAGTTAAAAAAGTGGATTATCAAAAAATAAAAATAAAAATATACGGACTTCAATCTATTCCATATAAATATATAAATACATTATATAACTTGGTGAATTAGTAAAACTATTAAATAAAATGGGTTATAAACTGCCACTAATTTCTTTGATTAATTGTTGTTCAAAACCCCCTCAAATTGGTTTTAATTTTTTTTAGAAAAAATAGAATCTAATAATAAAAATAATTAAATACATTATATAACTATATATACACACACACACATGCGCTCATGTGTTCACACACACAAATATATATGTATAAAACACTATATATTTTTTATAATTAAAAAAATATTCATATATATATATATATATATTAATATACATATATGTATTTTATTATATATATATACATATATATATTTATACATAATTATTATTTGTCTCATCCATTCACATGACATAATCATTTTCTTAAAATCTAAAATTAATATGTATAAAAAAAATTTATAAACACATTACATCATAGAATGGAAGGAATTAATTTGGAAGAAAATTAAAAAAAAATAATGTGATTTTGCAAAACAAACACCATTTTGTTGAAAGTTTATAACAAATTACTTTCTTCTCAAAAAAATCAAAAAAAACCATCAAATATTATTATATTGACAATTCAAACATTCAAAACATATTACTATAGCATTTCACTCATGCATTTTTATGAGATTTAGTTGGTATTAAAATATAATAATTTATCATAAACTTGATATTTAATATTAATATTAGTGTTAATTAAAAGAAAAAACATAGAATTAAAGTTAAAAATTATAAAACATTATAAAATATATATTTGAAAATTGATTTTAAAAAGTAAAGTATAAAAAATAGAAATAATATTGATCATTATGATTGTAACAATGGAAAAAAATATAATAAATAAAAAATTGAATAATATAAAATGTCTTATTTCTATATCTTTTATAAAAATAATATTAATAATTAAGTTGAAAATAATGAAACATGGAATAAAAATACAAAAGTGGATTGAGTTAATAATGCCAAATATTATCTCATGTTTACCACATTACATGTCAAAGAAGAGATATACTCCCCTACATAACATTATAAAATTTCTATGGTAGAAATAAAAAATTTAAAAATTATGCATAAATAATTTTAATATGTAACATAACAAAAAATTTGAAATAACCTTCATCTTTGTGCATTATGTTTCTAGTATTTACCAAAGATTCCATATGTTTATAATGATGAAGATATTTGATCAAATATTAGAAAACAAATCAAATCAATGTAAATAAACTGATGTGAAAGTAAAAGAAAAACATAAAAAATGTAGTTATGTCATAAAAAACTGAAAATAAAAAAAATTATCATTTATATCCTTTTAACTGAGAATTAATAGTCAATAAAATTTAATATCTGCTAAAATTTATTATATTTAATTTATATATGTTTAATTTAAATAATGCATGGTTCATGATGAACATTTAAAAGTGTAATGAATAATATATTTATTAATATAATACACACTCATATTATATAAAAAATTATAATTTTTTATCTATATTTTTTTATAATACATATATTAAAAATGATAAAATATGATTAATACACACATAGATTATACAATATAAAAATAGTAAAGAATAATACACTGATTATAAAATATAATACACATAGATTTTATATCACATAATATAATGAAAAGATTATAATTGAAATATTAGTATAAATATTTAAAAATTATAATACACTAAATATATATTATGATAAATAGATTCCATATTAAAATATATAGTTTTTAATTTTTATTCCATATTATAAAAAAATTCATTCCATTTTTATTTCAGATTATAAGTGAATAAATTATAAAACATAGGTTATAATACACATATTGTAAAAACAATATCTATGTATTGAATAAAGTAATTTGAAAATTTTGAAAATTAGCTTGAATTAAAACCATGTTTCTCATAATTATAAACCATTATAATATATAGATTAAAATTTAAAGAATAGATACCCTTCCTTCATACCATATTTTTAAAATTCATGATTGAATTATAGAGGAAATAATAAAATAAAGATAAAATGTGAATTGATGCAAGCATAATATTCATGACTAGAAAAAAATAATTAAGTTTGGTATTTTTGAGAAACATTAACAATAAATTTTTAATAAATTTTTCCAAAGTAAATAAATAAATAAAAACATTTTTCTTTAACTTAAAAACAATATATGGTTTTTCTATTAATGTTACATCTAACTATTTCTCATTTTTTATTAGTGTTGTAAATTTATATGTAATAATACATGTTAGGTTTCATGGACAATATAGGAAAATGTTAGTATAAATTTAACAAAAAAAAATTGTGAATAAAAAAAAGACATTAATTTATCTGACAACTAACCTTTTTATCTCTAAAATAAACCATTTTCATATCAATATGAATTTGAGAAACATACCATGTGAAAAGAGAACCGTCCAATGTTTTATTTTTCTTTACAACACAAATGACATCATCCACATTGATATTTAAATCCCTATCAATGTAAAATAATGGATTTAAAATTTTTAATAGACTAAAAATAAATTACATAATAAAAAATATATAAATCCAAAAATGTGTAGAATGAGAAAAATTACATAAAAATGGAAATTATAAATAAAATTTCTAAATTAAGTTCAATCTTCATGTATAGAGCCAATAAAAAGTTGATTTACTACTATAAAAAAAATATTGAACAATAAAAAACATTTATACCTTCTTTAATGATTAAAAGTGAAATATTTAACTTTTAAAAAAACTTGTCTATATTGAAAACCCTTCAAGTATAGCAACCTGATCCTAATACACATATTATTACATGATTTTTAACATAAAAAATCAAAATAAACACAACCTGTAAATCAAAAGGCCTAGTGAATTTGGGAGATTAGATACATAAAAAATAAACACAAAAATAAAATAAAACATATTTATTATAATTCTATTATGTGCGGTTAAATCCATTTTAACTTCTAATACTTTATAGGATACCCTGGGGATATGTATAAAAAATGGCTGTGCAATAAAGCCTACTAATGTAATATACATGATCATGAAGTATAACATATGAGTCAATACTAATAACATTATATCATAAAAGGTAAGTATCATATATAATCATACGAAAGAATGGAATAGAGAATCAAATATCATAAGAGCATGGCATCATAAGAATATGGAAAAAACATAAAAAAAATACATCATAAGTATAATTTGAGGCTCATTGTCAATACAACATAACATAGTGTGTTAGGATCATTACCTATGAATCATGCATTGTATCTCATGAGATGAAAACATTACCCAATGTATTGGGGTGATATATAATTATGGCCAAACCCACTATTGTAACAAATATAGTTTTTATTTTTTGATCATTTGAATATTTATTCATATATATATCTAGATTTTTCCTCAAATTTGGTGCAGTGTTTTGGGTGTTGCGGGACCTTGAAATTAATATATTAAAAAAATTATATTAAATCACATGCATGAATTAATTTGGGATTAATGGTTTTCCTATTGATCAAAACCTCAAATGGAAAATATAAGATCACATTTGTTTCCAAAATGTGGGTTTTTCCTAGGCACGACATAACATTGGTTAGTGTTAGATATTCCTTTGGTCTCCAGTTATTGGAAGGTTCATTAAATAAAATTAAAAGAATGATTTATTTAATTTATTAAATTTGAAAGCTAGACCCTCCTCTAAAAATATGTTGTTATAGAAATCATCTAGTGTTAGCCGCATAAACCTAGGAGATTATAGATTGGTATGATGAGATATACCATTGGCATTGATAAGCTCAAGATTATGGATCAATGAATAAAAATCAAAGATATTCGTGGGATAAATGAAAAACATAGTGGAATCTTCAACAACATCCCTATTAGATGTTTACTTCACTAATGATCAATTTTTTCTTATGGTAGATATTTTTTATTTGTGTATTACTGTTGTTGTTTATGATTTCTATCATTAATTAATTCAATTTCTATGAATTTTGATATGTCTATATTTTTATGCCCCAATATATTTATTATTTTATTATTTTGGTTTTTTAATGATAATTATTCTCGATTCATCAGTTTCTACTATGATTATCGTTGTAAGTGATGCTTCATCTAATGAAAATCCCCCCTTTAAAGGTTTTTTGATTTTCTCCCACTATTCTTTATGTTCTTCACTGTTTTCCATTATTCGGGTGGTGGTTTGACTATTTCCAATCTAGTTCAAATCATGATCAACCCCCCAAATTCATATTTTATTACATGTAAAAGAATGGGATGATTATAGTGACCAATGATTTGAGATATGTTGGTGAGAATGAGAACAATATAAGTCCCAATATGGATTCACCCTATGTTTGAGTGTATAGTAATGACGGGAAGTGACAGGAGATAGATTATCCATTAAAGAATGGTCAAAATCCAGTATTCAACTAGTCATTGATGGTGTTCAATATATGTCCAAGAATGATTTGTGGTGGTAATGATGGATCTGGAGAATATAAATAAGCTTTAGGAAGAGGTTGGTGATTCTATGAAATTTTCAACTATATGTTATGTATCCTAGAGGAAAACATGTCATGTTTCTTGATTTCACACAGTAGCTAGGGTTTCAGCCTGATTTAAACACTACACGTTGTATGGATGGGACCACACACTATGTAATACTACCTAGGTTGTCCATCCCTGTTTTGGGAGAACATGAATGGGACCCCAGGTGATCATACATGTCATGTCCATGTTTTTTCACACCATATAGAGTAACATATCCAATCAATTCGTGCTTTGGAAAAAACCTACCTAGGTATTTGGGTGGATCCATACACCATGTGACCCTTTGCACACACCATGTAATATCCATGGAATATTATACCTTGAATATCCCCCTATTTAATGTTAGTACTTGGTACTAATAGAATCCCATTCTGGGTAGAATTCTATGTAGGTCATGATGGCGGCCTTGGTTTCAACATCTGAGATACGATATTAGGTGATATGAGTAGGATGATTCTTATGGAAATGTTTATCGATGGATGTTGTTGGTTTTGATCATCAAAGTGATTTTGAGGTCAGTAACCTCTAACTCACTAGGGTACAGGTCCTCCGTATACTATATATAGGTAGATTCAAAACTCACCTACACTATAGAGGGGGAAATTCCACTATCTATGAAGTGTTACTCCCCCATCATCGAGCTTCAGTGAGAAGCAGGTCCCCCACTAGTGTTAGCGCTACATGGGCTATGATACATAGCACTGAGGATCAGGACCTCCATTCATATTCTTATGAGGTCATGAATAAATCATGGCATTAAATATGGGACCATTGTAGCTACAATAAGACTCATCTTCATCCCTAGTTGACTGTGGAAATTGAGATTCCTCGCCTTTTTCGATTGGGGTTTCAGTATGAGCATATCTCATGTGGGGTTTCATTTACCTCTTTGACTTATGGGTTGAGATGACTAGTCTATTCTATTTATTCCCTATTTGTTTTCTAGGCATCCTAATGAGTTTTTTTAACACTAAGAGAATTTAAAATGAGATCATTATGTTCGATAGTGTATGTGACATGTAACATTGAGCTCAAATGAACCACAAAAAATATTATTTAAATATAAATTTTATAACCTAGATATTAAATTGGTGGATATGAATAGTAATAACCACATTATGAAATATATATTAATTTAACTCTCAATACAAATATATTGATTAATTCTTAGAAAATAAACACTCAATTTTGAGTAATGTTATTTTATAATTCAAAAATATGTTTTTTAATGGTTTTATTGTGATAAAATAAATATAATTAATTTACTGAACTTGTAGAACTTTTTTTGATAAAAATGATATTATTTTTGAAATAAAAATATAAAAATTATATGTGGGGGAAATTTTTTATTTCTATGAAAATATTTATTTTTCAGTAAATAGCGAAAAATACTGATTTTTGTAAAACTATCATTTTCTTGTCATTAAAAAGTATTATTATTATTTTAATTTGATCTCAAAGGAACATAAGTATTATTTAATTATATATAATCTAATTAATTTCACTTGAATCATCATTATACCTAATTTTTGAATAAATACAATGTCTGTCTTGAAAACGTATTTTTCTAAAAACTGCTTTTCGTCATGTTTTACGCATTTATATTAAAAGTAATTTTTTCCAATTATGTGAATTTAATATTGAAAAATTAATTCCATATTTGGAATCAGGAGGTAAAAAATTGGTAAATAGGTTCTTTTTATTTTTGTACATTATAAATAGTAACTTTAGTAATTTTGTTACCATTGTAAAGGGGAAAATTGAGAAATTAAGGTTAAAAACAAAATGATAAGGACTAAATATTAACCGTAACACTTACCTTAATTTTATTTTATGAGTATATATCATTTATGAACATCCAAAAGTAAAATATATGATCTTTTTATATTTGGAAATGATTTTAACCATTTATAATATTTCATATAAAGAAAAGTAAAAAAGTGTCATTCTATTTGTTTTATTATTATTAAATTTTTGAAATAGGGATAAATAGAGGATAATTTTGATTATAAATATTATTTTAAATATCAATGATAATTTTTCATCATGGTAATTTATTTTTAATTTTTAGTAAATAAATAACTTCCTTAAAATCTTATGCAACACACATAGAGTTCTTGTGCAACCAGTAAAAAGTGAATAAAATGATTTTGAGAAATCTCAAAATAATATTATTTAAGTGATTTTTTTCTATGATTTTTTTAGATAAAATTTATATTTTATAGATTTTTTATGCATTTTATTTTAATTCAATTATTTTATTTTAGTTTTAAAAGTCAAATTAAATGAATAGTTCCAAAATTGATATTAACGATATTTTATAATAAATAATATTTTATTAAATGATTTAAAATTCATAAAAAATTTATATTTGGAAAAATTAATGGGATATGGTTTTAAACATAAAATTTGGTCCATTAATTGGCTTTTATATATTTTATATTGACATTATTAACCCTTAAAGGGTAGAAAACTTTAATATTGTGGTAATTGTCAAAAGGGTTAACAAGGGGTCAGAACTTAAAGATAAGGGTGAAAAGACAAAAAAAATTATATTTTATGAGATTATTTCAACTCATACTAATCCTATATTTTAATTATTTCAAGTTGGATCCATTTGTAAATGATATATAATTTATATTAACTTAACACTTTAAGAAATTCTAAGAATGCTCCTCCCTTCTCTTGTAAAAGGATACCCCTTCTCTCAATTATTCACACCACTTTGAGCCATATATTATGACCAAACCCTATCCATTACTTTTATTAATGTTCTCATACAATTTCTAGAGGTTATTTTCATTTTAAAATATTCAATCTAGGTTCCTTAAGAAGACATCTAAAGGAAGTCTACCAAAAAAGAGGTAATTGTCTTTACCAACTATTTTAAGTTTATTTCTTCTTATACTTCCACTTAATGTGTTGTAACCACCATAAAATAATAACTATAAAATAATAAATATACTAAGATTTTATTATAATTATGTTACAACCAATATCCATTTTCCATCCTACAAAAAGCAAAAACATTATTCATGCGTACGTATGGCTTACCGTCTCCACATAGCGGTGTAATTAATTTTTTTATCACTACTTTACTTGTATGGTTGTAAATATGGAACTAGTGAGTATATATGATACTTATAACATAACTATTATTATATAATTATAGTATCATATATACCTTCTTCTCTTCTAATATTTTGGAAATGATAACATTGTTCGTGCGTATGTGTGGACTATCACCTCCATGAAATAATGTGATCCATTATTCATTTATGTTTTACATAGATGTTAATAAGGATATTTTTAATGAATATATATTATAGATATGATATAATAATTATTATTAAAAGATTAATTATTATTCACATTTTTTTAATCCATTGAAAAGTGAAAATAGTGTGCAAGTGTACGTACGGCCTACCGTCTCTATAAATGGTGTAATTCATTTTTCTTTCTCTATATTTTATGTATGATTTTAAATATATATATATATATATATGATATTTATAACATTGATAATATTATTTATATTATTGAACCATAATAAATGTATATGTATCGGAACTACTGAATCAAAACATACTAAAAACAAAGTAGTTAACATCTGAAATAATGATAATAATACAATATTATTAAAAAATAGTTGATATAATGTTATAAATGGATAATATATGATATCATAAATATTAATATAATTTTTTTATGTAAATATGATGAATTTAAATTTATTATAAATGAGGTTAGAGATCCTATGTGACAAGTCAAACCCGAGGTAATGGATTTCATCTCAATTTCTACTCCATTGAGATATATTTGGTATTATGAACATATTTATTTTTATTTTGTTTATATAATATACCATTTAGGCATTGAACCTAAATGTATATTTATTAATTATTATTAAATTTCAATTCAATTTTACTCATTCAAATAGTTTCTATATTTTCTCACAAATTTTCCTCTCTTTAGAACTTGAATTAAGCAATGAAATGTTTAAAATAAAAACCAATTTTATTTATCTTTTGATCAGATATATTTTTATTCCACATATATATTTTCTTTAAAAAAATTTCAAAAAAATTATAATTATTCAATGATTTATCACAAGAAATTTTTACCCATATTTGAGTTTTTTTACAAAATGGTTAAAAGGAATCTTATTGTTCTTTTCCGATCGATGTAATTTTATTATTAAAGTTTGAAACAAATGTTTTTATAACTTATATGGAAAGAAAATAATTTCCCACCATCATGAACTTTAATTGTTTTTAAGATTACTTTATAAGTTTATAAGGTTATTTTTAAATAAAAAAATTTATTTAATATTTATTAATCTTTTAGTTTTTAAAAGTGAATTTAAAAGTGAAAAAAGTTATTTTCCTCATAAATGTTTTTAATGATATTTTTATGGTACTTTTATTCATAAATTAAAAAGGCATTTATTTTATTTATTCTCCATAGAGGATATGTTTTAATGATACCATCATTTGAAACATTCACTTCCTTGTGATCATTGGATATTACATTTCTTTTAAATATCTATATTATTTGTATCATGGGTATGATTATTTCCTAAGTCATATACCATTTTTAAATATAGTGTAATAATTTGAAATTAGATGATTAATTGGTAAATTATTGATAAATCAATATTATTTACTCAATATGGATATTTTTTTATAATTCATATTATTCATGAACTAAATTGATCATTCAATATATAAGGAATGCATTGGATATGTCGTGATGGGTGGGGCCTAAAATTACATAGCCCCTTTATGCATCGATATGTCTCATGAGAAAAATTTGTAATATAGAATTAAATGGGTTTTCAGTGTCTTACTACCCATAGTTTTAAATTTTCTTGGAACAAGGCCTTGATGGTATAGACACCATGATGTCTGAGATCATGGCATCCAATATTAATCATTTATTTCACTGAGAATTCAGTTATTATTATCTCGGATATTACTACATTGATATTATTCATGGGTTCATTTTGAGCTCAATTTATTGATTAAATGGAATGTATTTTTAGTTATTTAATTTTCCATATTTATTATGCCTTATTTACTTATGATAGATTTCATTGTATATAACTGTTATTGAGGATCTGAGCTCACCCTTTTACTTGTTTCCTTTTCTATGGGATATACAAAAGGATATTATGAATAATATCAAGTATGAAATAATTTTTTTATGCTATATATTTTATATTTATAATGTAATATGGGAATCATTTATGTATTTGGTTCTTTAATACTACTAAACTAATCAATATTTCATAGTGAGATCCCTTGTATCTATGTAAATGTAATTAATAGGACATCATATATGGGTTACTGGATTTGGGGTTGTTATAGTTTTTATACTCACCCATACATGGAATTTACCTCACATGTCATATATTATGTAGAATATAGGAAAGTTTTTAGTGCAATTGGTGGTCTAGATATCGATGGATCATAGTGGTATGTGGAACCATTGATCGTGCTCAGTGGTCATACTCAAGGATCTTAGGCCAAGTTATCCTATTCTATTCCCCTTTTCCAATTACTGATATGTTGGGACCTATTCTACTTCTTGGTTGGGTGTGTATTTTTCCTTATTTCATTATTTGATATTTATAGATCACGTTTGATTTATTTTTTATAAATTATCACATGTATATTTTACACCCTAAAATTTTTACTTTATTATATCTCTATACTGTTGTATGGATCTAGGTGTGTGTGTGACTATAGGTACTTTAATATAGGGCTTCCAATTTTAGTGATATGCCTACTAGGTTCTTCTTTCTATCCCATATCCTATTGTAGTTGGGATTGGAGTGTAACTATTGGCTTACTGCTATCCCATATAGGGCTCCATAAGGTTAGGCCATGATAATCACATCAAAAAATTACATGCATATATTTTCCACATAAGGAAATCATACATAAGTTATAAGCGTAAAAAAACCCCATGAATAATAAATGGGTTACATATTCTAATATTGAAGCATAACTAAATGGTATATGATTAATATTCTAAATAAAATAAAGGATTTAAGAATTTTGGAAATTCATAATTGAGTAAATAATAATAGGACATAAATATGGAGTTCATGTAAGGTAATATTCATAAGAAAGAAGTGTAGAAATTGCTATATAAATAGACCTCTTAAATTATGTTTTAAGGAAAGAGTAAAGAACCATTAAAAATGAAATAAAATGGTGTTTTAATTAAAAAAAATAGCCAGAATAGTTTTCCATAAAATAGTTATTTTTTTAGAAATAATATAACAGAAAAAAATTAAAATATTAATATAGGAAAAGGAATAATGAATAGGAAAGTTCCCTTTAAACAGGGTTGTTTTAAATAAATAAAGAGAATGGAACATGAAATTCATGTATAGAAAAAGAAAATAAAAGGAAAAATAAACTAGGTATATAAGTAAGAGACATATATATAGATTATATAATAATTATATGAGAATAATAGAGATATAAACTAAGGTAGAGAGGTAGAAATCATTAACCTAATAAAAGAGAGTGGTTTGGAAGTTCCTTAACTCAAGTCCCGACACACTTGGTGTGTGTATATAGCCTATTGAATAATGAAATTAAGTTTATTAAAGGATTAAGTTAGAAATTTTTTGAGTTATATTAATTATTTTAATGTCTATTTATTATCATATGTTATTCATTTATTATATATTTCTTATTCACCTTGGAATTTGAGGTTTTTTGGACAACTTCTTCAAAACTACTTCAGTATATTGATAATGTTAAAGGGTTTTCTCACATATTTACATGATCTAAATAATTTTATAAGTATATTTTTATTATAATTTTATAAAAAAAATTAAATATTTAAATAAATGACCTAAAATAGTTTCAAATTCTGAGAAGTTTTATGGTACACTCGTTTTAAACGATTAAAATTACTATGGTTAGTTACTATGAATTTTATTAATATAATTATTAATTTATATTTCCAGAATATATAATGGAATATGATATACTTATTATGGTCATATTTAACCATATAATAATTCTTATAACTATCCATGAAGGCATTGATGAAAAATGAAATACACCATCCATGGAGGCGGTGAACCAACCATAATATGGGTGACATTTTCATTTTAAAACAAGTTATATAAAGGTGGATAATGAATATTCCATTAATATAATAAAATGTTAGTATATTTATATTTATGTAATTATATCAAATTATATAAAATATATTTGGAATAGGTAGAATAAGATGATTTAAAGAAAAAATAAATGAAAATGAGTGATGGGTTTTTACCTTACTATTTTGGATGTCTTCTTTCCTAATGGGATTATGCCTTCAAAGGATGGTCTTTAAATGTTACCAAGAACTCTATTATGTGTATAAGATTGTTATTTATGTATTTGGGTGAAGTTTTTATGATCTAAGAATCTTAAAGTTTGAGGTGAAGTGGGGCGGTGAAGGGTGGTATTTATAAGGGGAGGAGAGAGGTGTTTTTGAATAAAACATTTATTAGTTTATTATTTTTTCTTGAGACTACCAATAGTTATTATTCTCAAGACTATATAAAATAATTATTTCATGTGATACTGAACTAATGGTTGATTATATCATCACATAAGTAATTAGTTACATATTTAATTTATAATGAAAAATATTATTTTTTGTCATATTTTATTATTCATTAAAAATTAATATTTTTTAGAAAAACTTTAAAAAATCACCATAATCCAATTTCAATGTGATGATTCCAAAAAAACCATCAATTTTTTTAAAATAAATTTCTACATACAAGAAAATTAATTTTTAAATAAAATCTTTATTTATAAAAAAAATACTACTTTTTATGACCTTGAAAATTTTATAAACTGTAGAAAAATTACTTACGATTTTATAAAATCATATTTTTTATATTTAAATAAATATCATTTTATAAAATATCTTTCAAAAAAACTTAATTTTAATTATTATAAATATAATTTAAATGAAAATAAAACATATATGTTTTCTAAAAATATAATTATGGTTTATTTTTGTCAAAAAATTATTTCATCATGTTTAACACTTTTATTTAATTGTATTGGGAAATAAAATTTTATATTTAATTTAATAATATAAAAAATATACTATTTTACTATTCTAATAGTCATGTTAATGTTCTAATGGTCATGATACTATTTCTAACAATCATGTTACTATTCTAGGGGTCATATTTCCAATGGTCATATTCATTTTATACCTTATATAAATACCTAATATTTCCATTATTCATCATTAAATTACATTTCAGTCAAATATATATGTTTTTCATTTTGAAAATATCGATTACATTACTAATTTTTTGTTTCTTTTTTTACAATATTTTTCATAGGTGTGATTATTCTAGGGGACTAAAGTGGTCTAAATTTCCCCATTCTAGTTAATTTATTTTTATATATTTATTTTCCCATTTTATTATTTTCAATTTTTTGGTATATTTATCCTCTAAATTTTATGTTCTAAATTATTATAATAAATTGTTTTTTTATTATATGGTACATGTGTTTTATACTATATTACATAACTAAACATGAAACATGTTTAGAAGGAAAGTTTCATATATAAAATTCCGGGTCATTGCATTCTTATAACCATTATAAATTTCATCCCTAAAATTAAATTTCACAATAAAATATGAGAATTCATGAGGTTACTTATATTTTGTTGTTTCCTTGGGTTCCCATGTTTCCTCCTTATACTTATGGTTTCTTAAAATATTCTTTGACAAGGTGTGTTGTCAAATTGTATAGAACTTTATCTCTATAGTCCAATATCTATATTGGTTTATCCTCATAAAAGATATCATAATACAAATATACCTTATTTTGATATAGTATATGTGAGATATCTAGTATTTACTTCCATAATAGGGATACATGGAACACATTATGCACTTGATATGGGTTTTTTGGATCACTAGTCAATATGCCATAACTCTGATGCAACCAATAATCTCAAAGGGAATGATGCATCCAAGTCTTAGTTTTCCTTTCTTACTAAACCTTATGAATCTCTTCCATAGAGAAATATGAAATAATACTTTATCTTTAAACATAAACAATAGGTCTCATTAATTATTTTCAGTATAACTCTTCCTTCAAACTTGTATTTCTCTAATGTGTTACTGAGTGTCTTTCACCTTATCTACCATTTATTCAACCTGTTTGGGTATCAATAGATAATTTTCTAAAAGTTCATCCCAATATGTTGGGTTATATATTTCTTCCCATTGAAGGATTTATAAGGAAATATCTAAATGATCGATAAGAATCTATTTTAATATGAGACTTGACCGGAGGAATTTTTCAATACTAGTATCCTTTAAAGTCCATAGAGAAATTTTTTAACATAAACTCAAATTTATAGAATGTTATTTTAGATTTTATATCAGTTTGAGAGTGATAGTTCTTACTAATTTTGAACTCTAATTTTAAGTTTTGTTAAATATTTTTTCATAAATTTTAGGTGAACCTCATATCTCGATAAAATACAATCGATAGTGGTGTTGTATATAGCCTCAAAACTTATATGATGTACATCCTTGAGAGTTAATTGAGTGAGAATATCTATTTAATGAAAATTAAGTGCTTATTCTTTATAGGATAGTCCACTATGACCCATATGGAATTATTTTCTTTATATTTATTCATAATAATAGTGGCAAAATCCATGGTCATTTTCTCCCATTTCCATATAAGTGTGTGTAATGGTTTCATTATCCCCTTGGAATTTTGATTATTTTTCCTTCACTTATTTTCATACCAATCACTTTAATGTATATTCAGAATTATCCTTCTTTATATTATCTTACCAGAAGTTCTCTCAGAGATATATATACATCTTTATACTACCTAGATAGATAGAAAATATTGATCTATGAGCATCATCTAATAGATGTTTGTTTATATTAGGCTTTTACAGTATGAATATTCATGTACCAAATATCATAACTCCTTTATCAATGTTAAACTCTGAGTATTTCCCCTTTCTTATATAATCCATCTTATTTTGTATCTTTATACCCTCCCTCTGAGATTTCTTAATTTTATCTAGAATGGATGGTCGAAAAATAATTTGAGAAAGGTATAATATAATTCATTTATAGTTCCCATGTCTATATTTTTCATATATAAGAATATTGGATCCTTCTCAATACTCATCATGGATAAGGTTACATGATATTTTCTACTTAGAGCATCTTCCACTTTATTCACCTTCATGTGATAGTAATGGATTGAGCAGTCATAAACTTTGATCAGTTATTCCATCTTCATTGGTGCATATTGAGCTTTTATGTGAATATATACTTTAATATCTTATTTTCTATATATATTTCACACTTCTCTCCATATATATAATTCCTATAAATATTCAATGTAGTGATTATTGCATACATCTTCAGATCATGCATTGGGTAATTTTCCCATTCACCATCAACTTTCTTGAGTAATATGATATTAATTTATTTATTTTCTTGAGTAAAAACCCAAATATATTATTTTAAGCAAAATTGTATATAAAAAATACTTCCCTTATTAATGGTGAAGTTAGTATTAGTGAAATGGTAATCCACTTATTAAACTCTTTGAAGATATCTTCACATTAATTAATCCAGAACAACATTACTCAAATTCAAATTATCTTGGTTAATGGATTAAAAAATCATGATAAGTTCCTCAAAAATCATTTTTAGTACCTAGATAATTTGAGGAAACTATAGATCTATGTTAATATGTTGGTCTCAACTATTAAATAATCAAATTTATCTTTATAGATCTATACATATCCTCTTTATTGTAATAACATGCCCCAAGAATGATTCTTTCTCCACCCAAAACTCACATGTATTGAAATTTGTCTATAACTTATCTTTTCTTAAAGTATTTATCATGGTAATAAAATTCTCTTCATGTTACTTCTTGATTTGGGTGCATATGAGAAGATTATTTATAAAGACTGCCACAAATTTGTCAAGGTAATCTCTATAGACTCTATTCATCAACTCTATAAAAATTTATGAATCATTTTTGAGTTTGAATGGAATTACTATGAACTCATAGGGTCTATATTTTTTGATCTTATAAGGTATAGAAGAAATTAAAATAGGTATTTGAATTGTAAATTGAATGAAAACTATAAATTTAAACCTCCTAAAATATTAAATCTATCAATAATATGAAATAAAAATTTACCAACAATAAAAAAAAAGTAAAAAAATAATTAATAAGATCATAGTTTTATAAATCATGATGAAATAAATATACATAGTGGTAAATAAAACTATTGGTATTGATAAAACTATAAATATGGTGGAATTTAATAAAATGTGGAGTATTGATTTATAAATTAAATAATTCCTAAATGATATATAAACTAAAATTTTACCCAAAGAATTAGGGGAATTATAAACTTGATTCAAGGTATACCCAACTATATACCTATCAAAAGGTATACACTTATTACATCCTAAATCATGGATTGGCCTTCCTTACCCCAGAATTCTTTGATCAACCCGATAGGTAGATACCCACTTCAATAAACCTAAAGATTGGTATATCCACTAATAAAGTATGTATCTTAGTATTTTTTCAACTATAACTGGTATATAAGATCTCTCTTTCTTACCCTATAATCCCTTGATAAACTCAGTTGGTAAGAAAAAATATAATAATAAATTATAGTAGACCTTATAATGAATCCTCACAATCATAATCTCTAGAAAATGATCAGAAATAAGAACAATAAAAAGCGCTCTTAGTTAATAATTTATTTAATACTTATATAAATTTAAAGATTTAAGAGTATTCTCATAAGTTTTAGTTCATTTTTGTATAATCTATTATAATTGATGAAGTTAAAATATATTTATATATGATTCTCTAAGGGTTGGATTCCACAAATATTAGATTCAGTTGCAACTACATCGGTAGTAATACTACTGTTTATCTTTTGATAGATTCTTAATATTTCTAAATCTACTAGTGAACTTATTTAGCACCACTATAGTTTTTTTCAGTGTTATATTAAACCATAAACGATTAATATTTTTAAATTTCTAGATTAATTTGATTTTCATGAATACTTAGACCATCAGTAATTCATGAAACCTTAGGTTTTTTATAATTTATTGAATGGTTTTATATTATATATTCATAAAAAATTAATTAAAAAAACTCAAGTTAAATAAAATACTAAATAAAGTGTCTCATGGTTTTCAAAAAAAGTAGAGTAAAGTGAATCTATTACTAAAAAATATCTCTTTTTGAAAATCAAAAACACATAATGAAAAATTAAAATGATCATAATTTTAAAAGAAATACTTATTTATGATTCTATATCTTCCAATGAAAAATAATTTCTCCCATTAATTTTTTTTCCTTTTATATGTAAAATTTAAAATTTTATATCCCTCTATAAGTTAGTTAAAAAGATACAATTTAAAAAATTTAAAACACATTTCCCTCTTTATGAAACATATAGATATATATTTTATGTTTTTAAAACTTTAAACCCATTTATGTTTTTCATGATCATGTTGTTGAGGTACAAGATTTAAAGAGAAAATTATATATTTAAGGAAAAGGAAAGGAAGTCGCACTAGAAGTTCAATAAAAATATTCATCCCTATCTTTACCTCATCGAAATATTGGTGAAGTTACTACTACTACTAAAAAAATTATTATATTAAAAGATGAACCATCGGATTTACCTCATCAAAAATATTTAGAAGATATTATTATTGTTCCTATTGATGTTTTGGTAGAACTAGTAGAATTTTTTCCGAAGGAAATTGTCACTAAAAATTTTATTAAGAATATAAATAATGTACTAGTTAAAAGGTCTAATTTTGAAGATCTATCTCTGATATAATATCTTATTCATTATTCTTCTATTTTTACTTCATCTACATCAAAGAAACCATTTAAAAATATGGTTTATTGGAAGAAATATCAAGTTCATTATCATTAGAATCATATGATAGGATAATAGATGACAAAAATATCTTATTTATTTTTAGGAATGTACTCCTAAAAGGTTAATGCACAGATTTTTTAACCTATAATCCCTAAATAAAATAATAAAGATAATACGGAATAAAATTCTAATAGTTCATCAAAATATCATACTTATGTTACAGTTTAATCTTTTGATCAGAATCTCAATTTAGATTTTGACATGAAGAATAAAAATAATAGTGATTTCAATATAATTTTGGAGCTTAGTTAAAAGGTGAATCTAATTCAGGGTCATTTATCTCATTCCCAAGATTCAAACTTCTATTTTTATGAAATTTTATAACTAAAACTATATATAGTTTCTTGAATATTTATTAATTCCTTAATTTTCCTTGCGTGAATGTTTCCTAATGAATGTTTTTCATTTACCATTTTATTGATTTTTATACTCCTAAAAATATTTATCTTTTTCATATAGTGGAAAACTACCATCTTTCTATCGGTTTTTCAAACCTATTTTAATAGGGAAAAATTATTTTTTATATTACTTACTTTTCAAACACCAAAAAATGGGATAAATATTTTAAAAATTAAAATATTTGTTTAATTTTTTCATAAATATGGAGAATGATTTAAATATTAAAAAAATTCTAAATAATTTATAAGGTGTATTTTATATTCTACATGTAAAAGGATAAAGACTTTAAGGGGGTGAAAAAAAATTCATCAGAAGGTATAGAAGATATAGAAAGTATTTATTTTAAAAATTATATCATTTTTTATTTTTTATTTTGTGTTTATTATTTCCAAAAAGGGGTAGGTTGTTGATTAATAGACTCACTTTACTCCACCTTTTTTTAAAACCATGAAACACATTATTTGGTATTTGATTTAACTTAAGCTTGTTGCTTTTATCTTGGAGGAATATAGAATATAAAATCATTATATGATTTACTGAAAACCTATGGTTTTATAAAATACCAATGGTCTTAGGATTCATACAAATATGATGAATTTAGGAATTTTAAAATACTTATGGTTTTTTTTAATATAATACTGAATAATAATGTAATAGTGTTGAATAACTTCATTAGTAGATGTGGTGAGATGTTGAGGCCATTAAAAGATGAATAGTAAAATTATTATTGATTTTGTTGCAACTGATGCCAAGATTTGTGGAATAAAACCATTATATGATCATCTATAAATAGATCCTCACATAGTGGATCATAATATAATACAATAATAAACATTAGCTTGTGAGAATACTTAGAAAGTTGTAATCTCTAGAAGTCTTCAATGGATTATTGAATAAGAGTACTTCTGATTGTCTGAATTTCTGAGTATCTTTTAGAGCATATGGTTGATAAGGAAGTAATGTATAAAATAACAGTTATATCAGGAAAAAATACCAAGATAATTTATATATTAGAGGATATACCGATCTTAGATATTTTTGAACAGGAATCTACTGATCTGGTTAATTGATGGCTTCTAGGGTAAAGAAGACAAAGCCAAGATTTGGGATATAAGAAGAATATACCTTTCAATGGGTCTATCATTGAGGACACATTGAATTGGTTTTTTGATTCCCCATATACTTTGGGTAAAATTGTGATTTATATATCCTTTAAGTAATATTTTATTTTTAAATAAATGCTCAAAAAAATTTAAATTTCGATGTTTTTATAGTTTTATAAAATTTTGATAAAATATCAATAGTTTTATTTACCGTTTCATATATTAATTTAATTGGTATTTATAAAAATCTGATCACATTAATTATTCTATTGTTAATATGATTTTATTAGGAAAATTTTTATTTTTTATTACCAATAGATTTAATATTTGAGGAGGTTTAAATTTTTAGTTTGTATTTTAATCTATAATTCACCCCCCCCCCCCCCCTCTTGTAGTTTTTTCCATGACTTATACAATCCAACATATACCATGTAGAAAATTATATCTTTATAATTCCTCCTTATTCAACTCTAATTGATGATATATTAAATAAACATCCACCTTAAAGAATTATCCATCCCCTAATAGTTTATAAAAGAAGTTATAAATTTGTGATGGGGATACTTTTTCTTTATCATGATTTTGTTTATTTCTTGATAATAAATGCCAAGACATATTAATCCATCCTTCTTCTTGACAAAGAGTACTGTCACACCCCATATTGAATCACTTGGGTGTATAAAACCCTTGTCTGAATTCTCTTATGGTTTCTTATTCAGATTTTATATTTTAATAGGATATATTATTTAAGGACTCTTAGATATGGGTAATGCTTTAAGTATAAGTTCAATTAATAACTCAACCTATTGATCTAAAGGAAGATCAAGAAACTATTTGGAGAATATATCAGTATATTCCCTCACAATGGGAATGTATTCAATCATGATCATATCCTTTGTGTCAATAATTTTAGCTTGATATGATTGCTCCTAGAGAAACAGATTATACACTTAAGAAGGGGTTTCTAAATGATATTCATCAATATCATTGCACTTATATAGAATCAAAGGATGATTTTGTATATGAAAAGTTATTTTCCTCTCATGGTAGTTGATGTTGGATATATATAGATACATATGATCTAGGCCCATTATAGAATAAAATTACACTAAAAGAAATAAAAAAAATTCTAAGAGATTAAATCCAAAAATAATAATTGTGGAAGAGTTGTATACTTGAGATGTAATAATTTCAATCTTTCATGTTTCCAGTGATAACACAACCCACATATCTTGAGGTAGTGTTTGAATTTTGTTTACTAAAAATTCTTGATATGAAATAATGTATAGATATGGAATCAAATTAGAAATTATATATTCTTAAATGAATAGTAAGTGTCCCTATAAGTACTTCATTTTCATGATCCACTTTATAAATAGTGATAGCATAAGCTCATCCTTTCTCTATTGTACTTGGAGGTTGTTTTTTGGTTATCCTTGATGATCCTTGGCCTGGTATACTATTTTATAGTGTATATGTTCCTTATAATGGAAGAATTAGACCCCAAATTCATTTCTTCCATCATATTAGTTTGATTATTTATCTACCTTTGATATTCATTGGATTAATTCCCCACCCTTCCACACTTTAAGGATCTCCTTGTTCTATTGAGTTAGTTTTCCAAATAATTATTATCAAAATTATGATATGTGGGAAATTTTATTTTATTCCCTCCATGATATTTATTAGTTGGTATTACAAAGTTAAACTTTATTATCCTCTTTTTATCTCTAGACATATGATACCATTTATAGTTAGTAATATATATCACAAATTTAATGAAACATTATACTATTTTCTCATAGTTATAAAACTATCAAATTGATAAATATTTTTTAAGACTTGACTTTAGTCCACTAAATAAGCATTCCACTTTACTTTCAACGTCAATTAAAATCTAGAGTTATGCATTGAAATCATTTTGAAGTTTTCTTCATAATACCCAATTGGTTTATCCTCCCTTTTCTTAATTATAAGGAGATACCTATCTATTTTAATATATAGAGTGTGAAGAAAGTATTTATTGAAAAATATTTTATTGAATCCATCCCACTCCATTGATTTGATTCCTTCCTTGCGTTTTATATTCCTCATCAATATCCACCACTGATTGGATTATCCCTCTAAGTGATAGACATAAAATATTTTCATCTCTTAATTAGGGTATTGGAGGATAGAGAATATATTCTCAAAGGCATTAATCTATTATTCTATGATTAGGGGTTAAAAGATTTATTAAAATTTGGAGTAATTTTTACATAGATGACTCAATCACAGCTTTACTTTCTTGGGAGAAGTAGTAATTCCACATGATTTGTGTTATTATTCAAAACCTAATTTAATTGTGTAAGTACCATAATGAGGTTATCAACCCCCAATCTCATCATATTAGGAATATCATTAGGTAAATAATTACACTTACTATCACATAATTTATTGGAATGGTTATGAATATTCCCATCCATTTACTAAAATAAATTAAAACCAAGGATGATTACTATAGTTAAAAAATATATAAAATATAAAACTATAAACTTTGAAGTAATAACTCATAAATAACATGTATATACTAACCTAATAATTTAAAGGTTTCAATCTAGGTTATTCATCATTTATTTCCTAATATATTCTCTAATATAATAACCAAAAATAACTAGACCCTATTCTAGTACCAACTATAGAAACATGAGCCTAATACTCATATTATTACAATATTTATAACATAAAAATCCAAAAAATAAAACCCAAAAATATGGAGTCTTAATGTATTTGGGAGATTAGATATAAAAAACATTAATATAAAAATAAAATAAAACATAATTATTTTAATATCCAAAATGTGATCCTAAATCCATTTTAACTTACACTACTTTATATGATTTACTTAGGATATGTAAAAAAATGGGTTAGTTAAAATCATCATAAGGTAATAAACATGATCATGAAGTGTAACTTGTGAGTCAAAAGGGATTACATGATATCAAAAAATGTGAGGGTCATATATAATAATGGAATAAATAATGATATATCAAAATAGAATGGAATTATAATAATGTTTAAACAACATAAAACATGAAATCATAAGTATTAGTTGAGTTTCACTACCAATACAACATAACATGGTGTGTTAAGCTCATTACCCGTGCACAATATATGGTATCTAATGAGATGAAAAAATTACTCAATGCATTGGGGGGTTGTATAATTATAGGATGACCCATCACATCATAATATGTACATTAATATGTTTTTTACATAATAAAATCATACATAATTCATAATCATAAGAAAACCCCATGAAAAATAAATGGGTTACATAATATTTTCCTAAAGTATAACCAAATGGTATATCATAAAGAATCTAAATAAAAGAAGGAATTTAATTTTTTTGGACATTAATAATTGATTAAAGAATAATATTTCATGAATATGTAGTTCAAGTAAATGAATATTCATAATAAATAAGTGTAAAAGAAATTATATAAACGAATATCTTAAATAATATTTCAAGTAAAGAGTAAAGAACCCTAAAATAAGGAGAGAACATGGTGTTTTATTTAAAACCAAAAAAGAACCAGAATGGTTTGCCATAAAATATTTATTATTGTTAGAAGTAATGGAATTGAACAATATTTAAAATATTGATACATGAAATGTAATAATGAATAGGAAAGTTCCATTTAAAAAGGGTTGTTTTAAAGAAAGAATGATAAGGGAACTTGAAAGCGTGTATAACCCCAGAAAAGAAAAGGAAAAAATAAAATAGTTATATATTTAAGAGACACATGTATATATATATATAATATATAAAAAATCATGAAAATAATATATATAGAAATTGAGGTAGAGAGAGATAAATCATAACCTAAGAAAAGATGGTGGTTCGGAAGTTCCCTTACCTTGGGTCATGAATCGCTTGGCATGTGTGTCTCCTAAATAAATAAAGTAAGTTTATTAAATAATTTATTAAGAACACTTTTTATGTATATTAATTTTTTAAATGTCTATTTATTATCATATTCTATTCATTTATTATATATTTGATGTTCACATCATCCACTTGAGGGTTTTCTGTAAACTTTTTCAAAACTACTTTGGTATATTATCATATTCAAGGGTGTTCTCACATAGTTCCATAATCTCAAAAATTATAAAAAAAAATATTTTAATTCTTATTTTATCATGAAAAAATTTATATTGTTCAATATATGGTCTAAAATAGTTTCGCCTTTTGAGAAGCATCGCGGAACACTCATTTTATAAGGTTAAAATTCCCATAATTATTTATTATTAATACCATTGATATGAGGATTAATTTATCTTCAAAAAATATAGAATGGAATATAATATAATTATTATGATCATATTTAACCATAGAATTATTATTATAACCAGACATGAATGTTGTGATGAAAAATGAAATATTTCACCCATGGAGATGGAGAACAGACCATAATATGGGTGATGTTTTCATTTTAAAACAAGATATGGGAAGGAGGATAATGTTCTTTCCATTAATATAATAAACTTTAAATGTATTTATGATACTACTGTAATTATATTATAATGTATAGGTTATATTTTAATGTGGCATAAGTGGAATTTTTATCAAAGGAGAATAAATGAAAAGGAATGATGAGTTCTTACCTTACTAGGATGAATCCCTCGTTAATGGGATTATTCCTTTATTGGTTGGTATTTTAATGACACTAGGACCTATAGGATATGTTTAATAGATTTTGGGAGATATTGGGGAAGATTTTAGAGTATATAATAATCTTAAGTTATGATGATAATTAGGGTGGTGAAGGGTGGTATTTATATGGGGAGGAGAAAGGTTTTTTGGAATATAATATTCATTAGTTTACTATTTTTTATTAAGATTTCCAATAATGGTTATTCGTATGAGTATATACATTAAATAGTTTATGTGAGGCAAAGATAATGGTTTCTTATATCATCCTAATTATAATGAATCATATATTTAATTTAAAATGTAAAATACCATGTTTCTCTGTATTTTACTATTCAACAAAAATTCAAATTTTTCAGAAAAAATACCAAAAAATAACCCTAAAATAATTTATAAATGCTAATTCCAAAAATGAAATCCATTTTTTCAACGTAAATTTATAAATATTATAAATTTAACCTCTAAATAAAATCTTTATTTATTAAAAATACTAATTTTTATGACTCGGTCAAATATTTGACCCCTTAAAGAATTACATAAGATTTCATAAACTCATAATAATATTTATATTAAAATAAATAATATTTTATAAAAAAAGAAAAATAAAATTTTACATTTAATTCTTAAAAAATAAAAAATAAATATGTTTTCCAGAAATATAATTATGGTTTATTTATGTCAAAAATTGTCTTGTTATATAAATTTTTAATACATTATTTCATAAGATACCCAATATACTATTCCTCTATTCCATTTGTCAAGTTACTATTTTAATGGTAAGATTATTATTCCTAATGATTAGATTATTATTCTAATGATCATATTTCCAATGATTATATATGTTTCCTATCTTCTATAAATATCTATCATTTCCTTTATTCATTTTTATGTTTTATTTCTCTTAAAGCTATATTTTTTCATTTTAAATATTTTGATTACATAACTAATTTTTTGTTTATTTTTTTATAGTATTGTTCATGAGTATGATTATTCTAGAGGATATATTGATCCAAAAGTTCTTATTATAGTTATTTTATGTTTCTATGTGCATTGTCCCGTTATATTATTATTAATTTAATTTGGTATATTTATACTCTAAATATAGTATTTAAAATTATTATAATAAATTGTTGTTAGTTTTTATTATGTGGTTTATGTTTTTTTTACTATATTACATAATTAAATATGAAACGTGTTTCAAAGTAAAATTTCACATATAAAAGTCTGGATCATTACAGTAAGAGAGGAATATTGTCGTTATCTTATAACCATAAATTTTCAGAATGATTTATCTATTTTGACTCATTTTAAACATGAAATATCATTATAGTGATGTTAAACAGAGTATTAAAAAAGAAAATATATGATTAAGCATTAAACATAAATTTAAGGACTCAAATATAATAAAAACAACAACAGGAAACCATCAGACTTCATGAAATTATCGAATAGGTTCATCAATGATTAAGAAAGAAGTAGAAACTATATAGCCATGTATTTGGGTATATATTCAATGATGAAACAATATAATTTATCCAACTGAATTACCCCTTCAATTATTTGAATTTTTAAGGTTAAATTATATGATTAAAGTGAATAGATTTAGAATCTCTATAAAATATGTCAATGTTAACACCTAAAGAAGACAAAAAATATTTAACACATATTATTTACACAACAATCATAAAAAATAATTTGAGAAATAAAATGAAAAAATAGATAATTTTATTTTAAATTAACCATGAGATCAAGGTTTTTTGAAAAAGAAATGTTTATCATTCCTCTAGGATTTCTTGAACGACACACACTCATGGGACTATCCTACAACTCTTGTCAGTTCTAGGTGATAACTGAAAAAAAAAATTGTTCTTGGAAATCATAAATAATACACTGATATTAATACCAACTATAATATTTGTAAAATAATGATCTATAGTTAATGGAATAAGATAATAGACAAATATAAATTTTATAAAAAATTTGTGAACTTTTCAATAGCACCTATAAGATATAATTTGATTGAAAATAGTTTTTAGAAGATGACCAAAGTCCTTTGGGGGTCTGGAGTCAAAGAAAAAAATTAATTAATGTGATGGTTTTTTGGAAATTATAATAGATAACAACTGGAACTATGGTAATCAAATACATCTCTAATTCATGTACATACATTCATATGCACTAAAAAAACAAATATGAATGATATATCAACCATAAAATGGCATAAGAGTCTAAAATAATAGTATCACCATCAAATAAAACTAGAACAAAGTGTAGTGAGTTCAGTAACTCAAACTCTTTAATTAATTTAAGCGTTAATTCAATGTCAACATTTTTTTCATAGATAAATTTATCAAGTCATTACATTATTAATCCCTTTGAAAATAGGATCATAATTTGATCTAGGTGGGTTTAATCCTTATGACCAAAAATATTTGTTCCGATAAATTCACATGACTAGAAGATGTTTAATTAAAAGAAAATTATTTATTTTATCCATAAAAAATAATTTGAATGGATGCAGATTAGTTTCCATGAATAAAAAAATAAAATGGAAACCCCACGATCGATGATACCAGCTTGTATATATTATAGGAATCAAGTCTTAAAGGTGTATTCACCAATAAAAAAGGAATCAATTTCATTTTTGAGATTACCAAGATTGAATTACTCCCCCGTATCAATATTAACCACTTTATAATAATAAGGAATACTTTTCACATATCTAAATTCAATAATAAATAGGAAAAAAGAAAATTCATAACATCATATTGAAACAAAGTTTTTAGTGATGAATAACTTTTAGATTAAGAGAAAAGATAACTTTCTTATAGTAAAAAATATTCCAAAAGGAGTAGCGGTTGGGAATTAAAGGTGATAAAATTTATGAAATACAATGGATTTTATAAATAAATTTTTTAATAAGGTAAAAAAATTGAATCATGAATGAAATTTCGGATTGGAATAATAAAAGGTGTAGTGGAATCTATAGCTTTTATAAATTAGTTAGGATTTCTTTCTCGGTCACTTGTTATCATGGTAGGAAAGGCAATTAGTGATTAAAAATTATTAATTTAATACTAAATATTATGATTTGAAACAATAATAAAAAAATATATATATTAGATATAATATTAAGGGAAATAATAGGAGTTTTATGGTGGTGACGAGACACCACACTAGTGATGAATGATTAGAGTAATAATGATTATTGTAAAATTTTAAGGTTCTAGGGTGTAGTGGAATTGGTGGATGGGTTAAAAATTCATCAGTTTCAATATAAAAATATGAAGAACTTGATGAACACAACCATGAAATATTCTATATATATTCTTTTAACATTTAATTTATAATCAATTTAAAACATGAACTACCTTAAATCAACAATTCTTTTTTATAAATTTTCATTACCACTATTGTAATGTTTTTATTATAGTGGAGAATCTAAGTGAGGATTCCTATAGGTGTGTCCACACATTATATATGAATCTTTAGACAAAAATTATGAATATCTCAGTTCTATGATGGTAGATATGAGTGTTTTATATTATCTAATATTGATCGAAAGAAGGGGTTCACCTATTCTATCTACATTCTTAAGAGGAAGGATGTAAGGATTTTCCTCTCTAGGGCTTGATAGAAATCTAGAGATCTTTCTACTATGCACAACAAGCCACACCTCTAAAATTATATGACTAGGATTTTATAATTTATGGTTAGACAATTAATAATATCATAAATTCCATTTATCAATTTTTTTATTATAAATAATCCCTATGTGAAATAATAATACAATTTTTATTACATCCCATAACACACACTTATTTAAATATCATCTCTTAAATAATTAAATTAATATTTAATTAAATGAAATTATATAAAATATATCATTTATATAAGTCCATTAACTCAACCCATTAATACTATATATAATTTATTCAACCTAGAATAATAAAATTTCTAACAAAATAAATAACATTCATTCAATAAATAAATAATTTTTATATTCATTAAAATATTGAATAAATATATATTTTAACATTCACATAACTAAATAAATATTTATATTATTCTATTCACTAAAACAGTGAATATATAAATATTTATATATTACCTTGTGAATAATAAACAAGATATCAAATTAAACACATATATTCTTAACTCGAATATCTCATGATTTAATATTTATGTGAGAAACATTTACTGAATAATTATTATTACACAAAATGAGAATAATATTTATTTTCAATCTTAAATTGAATAAAATTTAATTAGATTTTGGATACACTAGTGTGTGAACCTCTAGGCCTCTTTCTCAGTAGCATTAGGTAAACATACCTATTGTCCAAGACCAGCATCTAGAAACAGATCAAGTAACACATAGAAAAAAATATCATAACAACAACAACCTTACTATAAATTCTATGGTGTAATATAATCCCTTTGTCAACTGATATCTCATCAAGTAAGATTCATACTTGCTTTATCATCCTATATATGTAATTTAACTTTGTTTTAATTTACAAAATAAACTCATCGATTAACTTGTGATGACTCAACCCACTAGGACCTACATGGCTAGATGAAGTTTTATACTTTATAACCCAAATCTCACCTCCAATATTCTAGGGGAAAGAGAAAAGAACCAAGAATAAATAAATGAAATGGGAGTCCTTTTCCTAATGTACATGAATGCACACACCCATACATATTGATGCAACAGTGAAGAGGAATAATAAAAATACTATAACATCTAGAGTAAAACCATGCAAGAAATAACCTCTAGGGAATACATCAGATTATGAAAAAATAAACCCATAATGTAAAGGGGGGGAAACATGTCCAACCAAAAATGAAGTCCCAACCTAAAAAAACTAGAATAAATAGAAACTGAGGTAGCTTGGCTCCTGATCTCTTACCAATGTATGTGGAAAATAAACATGGGTATCACTATGTTGCACTAATTTCATTTTCAAACTATTCATGTTTTGAATAAGACATGACACATTCATGAAAATCCCATGCAGGGATGAGTATATACATACTTAGTAACACACCTCAAAACCCACAAAGGGGGGAATAAATAGATATGAAAAGAGGTCATCTCAACCCAAAAACGTTATATCAATCAGAATATGAGAAAAATCATAATAATAACCTATATATGTTCAAAAATAATCCCAAATGAGAGAGATAAAGGGGATATCTATCTCCACAACCCAGCTAAGAATGATGAGTCTTCCTACATCTCCAAAGGTCTATCTCTAATGCCCACTAGCAGGCACAAACTCATAAGAAACTATGTGAAGGGGACCACACCTTTCTAGTATGCTCTGTAGACAAGGTATCCATAACTTTTAACCAAGAATCTCATGTAACCTCACCAGAATATATGTGGAGGGGCCCACTCCTTTCTTTTATGCTCTAAAGATTAGGGAGATAAAACTCCCATGGAGGACCAACATGCTACTGGATCTCAAAGATTGGAGAGTAATACTTCGTATATAGAGGAAATGTTCCTAGTGTAGGGGTACTATCTCTATCGGTATAAAGAGTATGTGGGACCCATGCCCTGGTGCAATAGGGGAGTGATAACCCCAGCATCACTTCGATGATCCTTCCCTGATCACTATCCTCATCAAGTATCACCTAAAGAAACATCACACTTATAACATCTCACACCATAACTTTTATACCACAATGAATAACACCATCATGTTCAACATGGAAAAAACACTCGGTATAGGCTACTTGTGGGCCAAAATACAAGTTATAAGGAAGAAGAATAAGATATGAGAGGAATAATTCTCTAGAGGAAAATACAAGGAATGTATGGGGGTCCACATGGTGTGTGACCCCACCTCACCACCTAGTTGTGGTCTCTTATAGGCATATCTTGTGAATCCATATCACTATACATGGTGTGTACTAGTTTTACATAGCATGTCTCATCAACTTGGGCCCTTCCCATGCTCTTCTGGCCATGCATGTGTATATCGAACCATGCTTGTGTACAATGTTGTGTCCAGGTATCTTGTCTAATTCACACGTTGTGTTCTATAACATAAAAAACATTAGAGGGATGGGACAACACTCGTTGTGTTCCATCTACTTAAAACTATGTACTCTCTGAAATACAAAGTGTGTGACCCACTATACATAGAATGTGGAGCCACAAGGGAACCTACATGTGTACTCCCTGTACATGTTGATCCATCCTCAATGGAATACACAATGTGTGACTTGGAACACATGGCATGTAACAACACATGGATTCATGGGTGTGTAATCCATGCACACGTTAAGTTGGTTAGCTAAGTGGTACATGATGTGTGGACCCACCACATGGTGTGTGACACTTATCTCCCTATAAAAACTCTAATATACACTCTGAAGGGACTACATGGTGTGTTTTCTTCAGACTACATGTTGTATAGTTTAGTTTTCATATAAAACTTAGTTCTTTATGTGGTTTTATGGATCCACACTCACTACTAAGAATTGTGCCATTTGACTGCCTAAAATCAAGGGGGGTCATCTCTGGTCATCAATCTTTAACCTCTGATAGTCAAAAATCAAATTCTGTTCATACATTGATGATCCTCCATGAATCATGTAGCACCTCCCATTATTTTTTCTACTTTATATCCATGAATAATCAGGAAAAACACATCCTAATCAGTCTAAAAAACAACAATCTATTCATCATGTACATAACCACCATGAATTTGGGGGTTTGATCATGCTCGAACCTACCTCAACAAAGGTTGAATTGAGACCCTATGGTTCAATGATTAAGAATGAAAAGAATGGGTGGGTAATTGTATAAGAAAAAAGGTGTGTCTATAATTGGCTAAGATATCTCAGCCAACAATAATTAAATGGTATATCCTGGGTGATAACATGGAATAATAAATAAATTGGAATGAACAATTCAATTTATTAATATGGTCTCATGCGAAGAACAGATAAATCACTGATCAAGAATAGAAAATAGTAATTAATGTTCAATATTTTAATCAAAAGAGTGAAAACCAGAATTTATAATACCTTATCTTGATTTGGATTGATTTTTAGTGAAGAGTGTATTCAATATTAATGTAGAAGACCTGATGTGTTCGCTGCCTCTTGATCCTCCTCAATCTGATCACCCAACATTCTCTAATATTGATCCACCAATGAAGTACAACCAAGGATCCTCTCAATTATCCTAGGGTTATGTGGATAAGAATGGATAATTTCTATAATTGGGTATTTATATAGGGATTTAGGTCATGGTAATTTAAAATAAAATAAATAAATTTTATTATTTATTTTAATTAAACGCACCGCCAACTACTGCCTCAAATGAACATCTGGCACCGACTAACCTTAGATATCACCAAGGGTAAACCTTGCATCCAAAAATCAATTTTGGTCTTAGATTTGTGATCTAAGTCTCTATTCAAGAGTTATTCCATTTTTTCAAGAAAAATATGCACATGTGATATTAATATAATTAATATTTTTATAAAATCAATGTTGGGATCAACGAACCTTGAAATATCATGTCGTCTCGGCACCTGGTTCTAAAAATATTCTAATAAATATTCCAAAGTATTATATAAAAACTACCGAGTCATTAAAATCTCCCCACATTCAAAGTTTTTTGTCCTGAAAATCAAAAACCTACTCTAAAGTGAATATTTTGAGCTCTCAATTGGGTTTCATATTCTAGTGAGATATCCATAGGGTTCTTATGTTATCAACAAACATGCACCCCAAAGAACTACATGTCCTGAAGGGTCTTCTTTTGTAGTTCTCAAACATCACTGAGTACCTCAAAAAGACAATTATACTCTAAAATTATAGCTCATCTTAGTCATCATCATTCAATGAGTCATGAACATGTATCATAAACTATGACACATTGAAAACAAAAATAACCTGATATAATTGTAATCACCAGGTCAAGAAATATTCCACCTCGCTAACCTGATATAATAACTAGAATAAGGGCCTAAGATCATCAAAGTTAGTATGTTGTCTCAACCAAATCCCCATGATCCTTAATGATTTGAGATCTCTTAGAGCACAAGATCTTTTAATTAAACTCAAAAGTCCATCATCGTTAGTCTTCAAGGGACTCCTCATGTTTCTAAGTAGTTATTAACTACCCATAGATAAAATCCACTATATTTAACCATTACTAGCACCAACTCTAGGCCCAAAATCACTATCTATCATTGGCTCCAACCAGTACAGTTTTGACCCAAAGGGTCTCTCATATGTGGCCTCAAAATATGTTTCACCAATGGTGGAGTGGTAACTATCGTGATACAAAAACTCCATTGATGGTGGATGATCCTCTCAATTATGGTCTAGAAACACCATGAAAACAGAAATCATGTTAACCAAAACAATAAATTTCACTTAACCTAACCATTAGTCTAGGGTAGAAATATTGTGCTCAAGCATAAATGGGTCTTAAAGGCCACCTATATCCTCTCCACATTCATGACATGAAATGAGCATCACATTCTGAAATGATCAACAAGGGAATTCCACAAATCCAAACGACCTCCTACCTGAACAGGCATCCCAACTCTATACTAATCTCATCTCTCATATGGTTAGGAAGTGGGATAACTTGGTGATCTAGTCTATTATCACTCAAATATATTCTTAACCTCTCACTACTCATGCAAGTTCCATCACAAAAACCACAAAGACACCATCCCAATTCCACTTCCATCTAGGCACCTCAAACTCCACCTAATGGTAGATGAGACAGCCATAGCTAAACTTAGATACAATATACAACATCATTGGCCATCTAACTTGATTCCAAAGGATATCTATATAACCACCCCTCTCCCAGGTTCACTAATGAGAGAAATAAACCTCCTCAATACTTCACCTAGTATCATGATAGTTATCATCATCAATACTTAGAAGGATGATGCACTCATTACCTTAAGAAAATCCAATAATAATAGGTTAAATGGATATCTATTCATATGATACCTCACGAACGATGTCCCCAAGCAGTGCCTCCCTAACTCACTAAAAATCAGAGAGGTAAAAACTATTTAATATAGGTAAAATACACCATCATCATAGTGAAGGGATGACTACAAAGTGGTCAAATTCTCTATCACCTCACTCAAAAACAGTAGATAAAAAACCTCACTATGAGCATCCACTATCATAGCCTCTATTGGGTAGCTCCCAATATAACATGAACTCAACTGTTGTTGGTTCCACTGTCACACCCATGTCTGAGAAGACATAACCTTGATAAGTGGACCTCCCAAATACAAAAAAAATTATATAATAGATCCCCATAAAGATGGTACTCTAAAAACATGTCTTGGTCTATCCTCAAGTGTCTCGCATACTCTTCCTCTAATGCTGAGTATACAAGGGTGTCACTATGGAAGACCAACATGAACAGATCTAACAAGGGTTAAGTATATAGTTCATAAGTCCCACAAACACTGATAGGGTGTTTAGCATTCTGAGGGGTATCAAAAATAACTTAAAGATGTCGTAGAAGCTCTAGGAATCCATTCTCAGTGCATCCTCATCTAGAACAAGGATCTGGTGATATCCTATCATGAGATTAACTCTAAGAACCACTTCACCCTAAACCACTAGTTAGAGAATCCATTGATTCTAGGGGTGGATACTCCTCCCTGATAGTCACCAGGTTCAAGTGACATCAATCCACACCTAACCTCAATATCTCAACCACGTTATAGGTTAAAATCATTAGTCTACCCAAGAAACACATTGGGTCTTATAAAGCCCCACCTCTACAGATCCTCCAACTACAACTTTATCTCTTGCAGCTCTATAGGTCCGTCTAGTGTGCTGGTGAAAATATCGGTTTATACTTAGGTGCAGGTCTATATAGAAAAAAATTATTTATGGGATTTCAGCCTGGAACATCCTCGGTAAGGATGTCCTCCTACTCCACTATCATAAGAAACTAAAAGCTCATAGCACATGCTTCTCCAAGGGTCATACTATCAAACTGATAAGGAACTGATTGTATCCATCTACACATGAGTTCATCCTACTCTACCTAAGATTCCTTCTCACCTAAGAAGGGAAATTCTTATACAACCACCTTGGGTACACTGTAACCCTCACTGGTGATATTAATCTAGGAATTGATAGTAGGAAACTAGTCTATACTGAGGAAAATATCATAGGGACTCACCACCATCTATGAAAAGTTTCTATGTGAGGCTCTACCACTTCTCAAAGTTATGTCAAACTGTTGATACAAGTGTGATCACCTAACCCCATCTGAAAGAGCCTCTGAACACAATGGTTTGAAAAAAAGTCTCCACTAGTGTCTTTTAGCCTCAGACAGGGGATACGCCCCTAGAAAGTAGCTTATAACTACATACCAAAATTAAAACTGCAGCAGAGAAGACATCGATTGAACCTCAATCAAATATGTAATATTCAGGTCACCATTCCCTATTAATTGAAGGTATCTTTCCCCTCGACCTCCTGTCCTCATAAAAAGGTCCCACACTAACACCTTATTATGTAAAAATTATCCCAAACACACAAGTAAAAGGAACTCATCCACCTCACCTCGACACTATCCACTTTGGGTGGCATTGACTCACCCGCACGATTTTAAATCGCATCAAAAAAACGTGTATCAGTTTGTAATTTTTCCATCTTACTTGAATGCATGAATTCAAATATAAAATATCTAGCATAGGGATCTAAAAAATCCTAATGTTTCCCTTGAGAGGTATCACTGTGAGGACTAACATAAAGAGGGGTCCTAACTAAAATCAACCATCACGCCTTAGGTTCGTGCCATCCCTCTAACACTTAAGAAATAAAAGTTCTGGATCACCGTAAAACTTTGGTGATATCTAACTTCAAAACTCATGATGAACAAGTGACATAGATATTTCATCCACTGTTGCCATCAGAGCCAATTTCTGCTCCACGAAGGAGACTGGTTGCAAGCACAACCATCTAGTCAATTGGGATCTGCATAAGCTAAAAAACCTGAACCACTTCCTCGAGCCAATACTTTAATAACTAATGGTATGGATCACAATGAAACCTAATTGGTTTCTATTATTTTAACTCACATAGTGTTTTGTGACTTTGTGCATCATCTATCTGTCATACTGGATCCATCCACAACTCAACATGTAGATTATGATCTTCTTGAACCACTAGGGTAGGGTCCATTCATTTCTCAATAAGTGTTACCAATGATTGGTTCTTTCTTGGAGGAAAATTCCTCATGTATGGGTCCTTGAACTGAGTCCTCATCACTAAATTAGTCATCATCATGAAATTATCTCAAAATCTTATCCATCCTTCATCGTGGGGATGTTTTGAAAGTTATCAAGATGTACCATCGTCATAGATAATATCTAGGGAGTTAACTCAAGAAGTAAAGTCAAAGGACTCAATCATATATGATGCATGTGCCATTTTTTTCCTCTAACCAATGTCTCGGTATATCGAGTCAACAAGAAAGTATTTAGAGTCATAGTGTATGGATACATTGGTCATCACACTAACATTGGGTTCTATGTTTTGAAATCTACACTCAAGACACTCTAAAAAAATTTCCCTAATTCCCAACCAATTCCTCATTAGGGGAAAACTAAAAATACCATCTCAAGGAATGACCTTCTATGATACCACTCTATAATGGCCCAACCCACTAGATCCCACCTGGCTGGTGGAAGGAAAATCCGTCACAACCACAAGCCCACCTTTAATAGGATGGGGGTGGAACTGAGATGACATAAATGAAATGGGAGGATTTTTATTAATGTACTGATATGCACACACCCATCCATCTCTATGAAATAGTGTAGAGGAATAATAAAAAGGATATAAAATATAGATTAAAACCATGCATGAAATAACCTCTAGGTAATACATTAGAGTTTCATAAAATAAAGGGGAAAAATACATGCCTAACCAGAAATAAAGTCCCAACCTAACAATAATTGGAATAAATTAAAAATGAGGTCTTGACTCTTAATCTCTAAGTCCAACCACTTTATGTGGTCAATGCACCTAGGTATCACTATGCACCATCGATGTCACTGCTAAAATATTTGTTGTCTTCATGAGACATGGTATGTGAAGTCAAATCCCATGTAGAGGTGAGTATATACATACCTAGTAGGATGCCCCCAAAATGAAAAATATAGAAATAGAGAGATACTATTAGAGGTCATCTCAACCTATAAAGGTCTATTAATCAAAATATGAGACAATCCATAATAATAATCTAGATGTGTTCAATAAGAATTATAAATGAGAGAGAAAGGTGATCCCTGTCTCTATAGAGCATCTAAGAGTGATGAGTCATTCCACAGATCCAAAGGTCCACATATAATTCCTATCATCATGCACAACCACATAAGAAATTGTGTGGAGGCGACCATACCTCACCACTATGCTCCACAACTGAGGTATCTGCAACTTTGAACCATGTATCCCACATAACCTCACAAGAATATGTGTGGAGTGGGTTATTCCTCACTACTACACTCCACAATTGAGGGAGCCACAACTCCCTTGGAGGACTTACATTTCACTGGAGCTCAAAGATGGTGGAGCACCACTCTGTAGATAGAGGAATCATACCCAACATAGGGTAGTTTCATCTCTATCAATATAAAGATTATGGGGGCTCATGCCCTGGTGCAATGGAGGAGTTCCAACCCCGGCATCACTCTGATGATCCTTCCCCAATCACTACCACTGTCAAGCATCTCCTAAAGAATTTTCACACTCATAACATCTCACATCATATCTTGTATTCACAATGAAGGCCACTATTGTGTTCTATGAAGAAAAAACACTCATGATAGGCTACTCATGGGCCAAAATCCAAGTTCCAAAGAATAAGATACAAGAGGAAGAAGTTTCTATAGGAAAATACATGGAATATATGGGGGGTACACATATTATGTGGCCCTACCTCACCACCTATATTTGTTATCTTGTGGACATGGCTTGGGAATCCATGTCACTATACATGGCATGTGTTGGTTTTACACAGAATGTCTCAGCAACCTAGACCCTTCATATTCTCTTTCATTCATTCCGGTGTACATAAGATTATGTCAATATACAAGGTCATATCTAGTTATCTTATCCAATTTATATGGCATGTTTCGTGATGCACACTACATGTAGGGGCCTATTCTATACTCAGTGTGTGTCTTATACCTAATATCATGTACTCTTTGAATTACACAGTGTGTGCTTTTCCATATATGGTGTGTGGGTCCACATGGTCTCCTAGGCATGTAATCTCTATAAAAATATAGTCATCTGGCATGGTATACACTATGTGTGACTTGGTACACACAACGTGTACCACCACATAACTTCATGGGCATGTACTCCATGTACATTTCAAGCTGTATAGATAAGTGGTGCATAATGTGTGGACCCTATGCATGGTGTGTGATGATTATCTCTCTAAAAACCCTAGTCGACACTCTGAAGGCACCGCATAGAATTTTTTATTCAGAATACATGTTGTGTAGTTTATTTTTTGTAGAAAATTAAATTCTCCACATAGTTTTCTAGATCTTAACTCAGTGATAGGAATCTCACTATTTTGACCACCTGAAATCATAGAGGTTGTCTTTAGATGTCAATTTCCATCCTTTGGTGGCCAGAAATCAGATTCCTAACATCCACAAATGATCCACCACACATCCCATATCACCTCCCATAATGATTACTACTTCGAATCCCAAATCCATGAAGAATAACACAAAAAACATCTCAATTCATCCATAAAACACCAATATGTTCATCATGAACACAACCACCCTGAATTCGGGGGTTAAATAATTCTTGAACCCACCCTATAAAAGGTCTAATCATGACCATATGTTCCAAATATGAATAATTCAAATAATGGGTGGGTGAAAACACAAGAAAATACTATGACCATTGTTGGATAAGAGATCTCATCCAAAAATCACATAATGGGATATCTAGGGTGATGACATGGAATAATAATTAAATTGGAATCAATAATTAAATTTATCAAAATGGGTTTATCTGAAGAAAAGATAAATCCTAGATCAATAACAGAAGATAAGAATCTATTATCATTCTTTTAATCAAAAGGATCAAAACAAAAAAAATTGATTAGCCCTACCTTGATTTGGATTGATCGTTGGTTATGAACACATTAACAAAAAATGTATAAGACCTACTACATTTTTCCTCTCGATCCACCTTGATCATATCACTCAGCATTCTCTGATATAGATAGATAAATGAATAAAATTTAAGGCTCCTCTAAATTTTACTAGGTTTATGTAGATAACCTTGGAGAATTTATATAATTGGGAATTTATAAAGTGATTTAGGTCATGGGAATTTAAAATAAAATAAATAATTTTTATTATTTATCTTAATTAAATGCACCGCCAATGACTGCCTCAAATGGATGTTTGGCACCGACAAACCTAAGTTCATGCCTAAGGTAAACCCTAGGTCATGGAATAAACTATGGTCTCGTATTTCTAATTCAAGACTCTATTTGGAACTTATTCCACAATTTTAGGAAAAATACATGAATGTGATATTAATATATTTAATGTTTTTATAATATCAATGTCATGCTCACCATGACTCAAAATCTCACTCTATCTCATCTCCTGGTTTTGAAAATATTCCTAGAAATATTCTAAAGTGTTGTACAGAAAAAACTGAGTCATTGCAGAACTACCATGGCCATGGATTCAATCAGATGGTTTTATTTCAATCAAAGGGTCATAGATACCTTCTTTCATTAATAAAGAAGGGATAAATTCTTTATTAACTTATTCAATTAATGTCACATCACTTATGATGCACTCAAAGTTTGTCACCTAGTGATGAGTGCATATTGTTATAGTTTTTATCCATATATAAAATTATGTGATTAATTATATAAATTAACAATTTAAGTGTTTGTAGGATTAGTTTTCTCCACTTAAAAGGGGGTTGAATTAGTGGAGGTAAATTTTTATAATTTATTTTCAATAGAAATAATATTATTTAACTTATTAGCATATGATCCACTCAAAACCAAAATAAATCAGCCACACATGATCATTTATGAAATTAAAGAGCAAGGGGAACACAATTTTTACAAGGTTTGGGTTCAGTTTGGAATCTTACTCTTTGTAATGGTTAGTCCCCCCCCCACCAACCAACCATGGATTCTTTTTACAATAACCATTAGTGAATTCCTCTTACAATAATTCATGTGGAAACCCACCAAATATGCCAGGATCCACACCCAACATCATAGCTCCATGATACAGTACAAAATATGATTACAAGAATATATTAAGATCATCAAATAAAACGGGTTTCTTTGGTAACAAAAGATGAAGATCCACTTACATGAACCTCCAAAATATGAAAGAAATAATTACCCACAATGAAGACTTGAATCACGTTGCACAAATATACTCATACTAAAATAAAAAAGTATTAAACCATTAGATTCATCGGATATTGATAGCTTAATTTCCAACCTTTTATTTAGATACCTTTTCTTCTTCCTCTTTCTCACAAAGCAGAAAAACTCATGATTCATTAACACACAATTATACCATCAATCTCTCTTTTTTTAACTATAGTGAATAAGAACATCAATTCATAATTAACCCATGATCTTAATAACTATAGTCACAAATTTTAACCACACCAGGGACCAACATTCTATAATAATGTCTTAAAAACCAAATCAAATGAATAAAAAATCATTCAAAACCATTTATGCATCATAGTAATTATTTTTCTACTCAGAATATTTAAATTATAAAAACCTATAGAATTACAATTCATACATATCCAAAAAACAAAATTAGCTTTATGATTTCCTAAATATGATACATCACAAAACCTTCTACATAAATCAATTAAGTTATGTTTCATAATCAGTTATGCGAATAAATTCAGTAACATCGCACAATCGGTTACATGAATCAATTTAGTTATGTGACTCATTCATCTAAATCCCTGAAAATGGTTATGTAGAGATCAGTTATAACTATAGGGTCTAAGAAATTATCATTAGAGCACTGATAATATTAATTTAGTTAACAATAGGGGTGTACCAACATTATATGGAAAATATTATCACAGTTTGAAGAATTGAATGTTTTTATATCTTTTATCTCTTAGATAGGAAGTTTGTGATGTAGCTATAGTGGGATTTCCACCATTTTTAAAGTATAGTTAGATGAATTTTTTTGGACAAGATGAATATATAATTGAATTTAAAGAACATAATTATATTCTCATATCATTATCAAAGAAATTGTACCCTAAATTTTGGGTCAAAATTAAAAAGTAAATCAAGTAAAACTTAGAGAGTGGTTATGAAGGAAATGTAAAAGTCAAAGTGGAAAAGATAAAAATATGGATAAGTAAATTTAAATACATCAAAATGGAATATGATGGATGCATTAATGATTTATTTACTTATTTAAATGAAATTTTGAGTAATATTCAAGGCTTTAGTGAGAAACTTGATGATTCCACAATTGTGAAGAAGTTTATGAGGAACTTTACGAATATATTTGATCCCAGATTTTCAAATCTTATAGATACATAAGATCTTCATCTTGATGAGTAACATAATATCCTTATCAATTTTTAAATGTGAAAGCTTTTGGAATTCAAAAATAAAGTAAAATATGATATGGATTTTGAATCCATGAGGAATATGAAAATTTTCAATGATGAAGATGTTACACATCTAATGATTATGATAATGAACAATAATATTAAATATTTATCACATTCATTTCTAAAATATTTCATAATGTAAAAATAAATAGAAAAGGTATATTCTATATTATAACTTATAAATGTAATAGTCTTGGACACTATGAAATTAATTTTCCAAAGAATAAAGCAAAGTATTGTGAATCTAAAAATAATGAAAATAATTAAGGAAACAGGTGGATAAAAAAATTAAATAAAATTAAAAGGTAGGTGGAAGTAATAAGATATTTAAAACAAACAAAATAATAAATTTGATGACAAAATAAAATGAAAATAATCTTGTATCTTGTGGTGATTCTGATGAAAAAAAAATAAAAAAATTACAAATTTTATGGCCCGTGTTCAAAAACCATTAGTAAAAGAAAACATGAAACTCGTTCATAAGAAAACAAAAAAAAATAGGTTTAAATTTTCTAAATATGAGAATATGATAAAATATCTTGAAGAAAAGCTCACTTTGAAGGATAAATAATTGTCTATGAAATAGTCAGTGTCTTAAATTTGAGAAAGAACTAAAAAATAGAAATAAGGTCTTTAAAATCTCTACTAAAGTCAAGATATAATCCTATAAATATTATATATAAATTCTGGTAAATTCTGCATCTAAAAAAATCTATTTACAAAAATGTTAAAACTAACAATGCGTGTTTAAATATTAATTTTGGTAAAATTTGGACCAAGAAAAATTGAGATAAATTTTATGTATGATTACATAATGTAAGAATAATATTTAATGAATATTTTATTCTAAATTAGACATGAAATCATACTCAAATAGTTCACTAAATGTCAAATTATAGATAGAATACTTCTGGATGAAACTCTGGTTTTTCAAGAAAAATAATATTTCAAGGTTATTAATAGTTTTATGGTATTTTTGGACATAAATATTATACATGTTGTTATAACATGATTTTACCTAGGATAAGATAATAATCTAGTGGTAGTTATAATGAGAATGAATCATATTCTAGAAAAAAGAAGGCAGGGATAGAAACTAGATACAAGCAGACAATATAAAATATATTTGACTATTTGTAAGAGCTATGTGGAATATATTATCAAAATGAATATAGAGAATATAAATTCATGGAAATATTACCTGGTTATTTTCCTCTTAGAGATAAAGGGAAAGCAGTTCAATTACATAAAGAATAAAATTAATGCATATAAGAAGTTTCTTTTAAAGAAAGCAATGAGACAAAGGCATGGAAACTTGATAGTGGGTATTCCTCCCACATGAAAGGTGATTCTAAAATTATGTATAACATTTATAAACATGAAGGAGACTCAGTGAAATTTTTCAGTTACCCTTCCTTGAAAATCAAAGGTATTGGAAAAGCATGAATTTAGAATGATAGATTGAAATTAGATTATGTTCGTTATATTTAAGGGATAAAACATAAATTTTTTAGTTTTAGATATCTTTTTGGTAATGTTCATTAGGTAACATTAAAGAGAAATAAATCCATAATTAAAATAACAAGTTATAGAATCACAATCTTTTAAGGCAGTAGAACAAATGGAAATTTATTCTTGATTGGTGATCCTTCCAATACATGTTACTTGAGCATAAAACATGAGAACATGATATGGAATATAATACTTAGGCATATTAGACAAAGAATATTAATAAATTTTTTGAAACATGAAGAGGTATAATATTTACCCAAGTGTAAAATAAATCAATATGGAATATTTGGAATATGTTATAAGGGTGATATAACTCAGAAAATTCACAATAAGGTGGATATTACTTCTACAGGACCATTGGAATTAGTCTGCAGAGATCTTTATGGGCCCATGGGAAATAATTATACCTAAGGTGATCATTATTTTAATACTTTTATAGATTAATTCACTCATATGTCCAATGTTACCTTCATAAACCACAAGTCTGAGGTGGTTAGGATGTTCAAAATGTATAGAGAGATTTTTGTAAAGGAGTCTAGCTTGTGTATCAAAAAACTAAGATATGATAATTAGAAGAAATTCACAGGTGATATGTTTGAAATATATCTTAGAAAACATGGAATAAAGTATTAGTATATTACACATTATACACCACAATAGAATGGTTTTAAATTGAGGAATAATATATAGGGGAATTTTGGAAATGAGAAGAACTATATTGGCTATGAATAATGTTACTAAATAATTATGAAGAGAAGAAACATGTACTATGGTGCATATTCAAAATATATATATTTTGATACCCAAGATGCATGATAAACTCTATGAGATTTGTTACCAAAATAAGTATACAGTGAAATGTTTCAAGGTATTTATAAGTCCTTATTATATTAAAATCAAAGGAAGAATACTGGGAATGTTTGAATAAAATGATGATGATGGATTATTTATAGTCTATTTATCTAATGGGAATGGATACAGATGATATAATAATATAATGCATAAAATTTTTGAATGTTGTTATGTGAATATTTATGAAAATATGGGCAATAAAATCATAATATTTAAGAATATTTTGAGTATCCTGCATAAAATGGTGAGTATATTTATGAAAATACGGTTGAAAAAGTTTTTGAAATCAGACCAAAAACTATTTATTCTAATTCATAACGTTCCATTGATGATGAATATTGTTCTTTTGGTTAAAAAATGGTTGTACAGGTTAAATAAGCATGTAGAAATCGATAATATCATTCAGAACCAGAATGTATTAGTTTAGACCAGAAAGAGGCTAAGATTTGAGAACCAAACATATCTTGTATCACAGGTTGAACATAAAATTGTGTATGAGGATATTTAACATGCTAAATGGGTAAAGGATATGAATAGGTCACTCAATCAAATTGATAATAACTTTATATGGTAACTTGTTCCTATACCCAAAACTAAAAATGTAATTGGCATAAAATGGGTATTCAAAAACAAAATGAATATGAAAGGAGAAGTAATACGGAACAAGGAAAGACTTGTTTGAAAATTCTATTCTCAAATTGAAGACATATACTTTGATGATACATTTTCTCTAGTTTACAAACTTTATATAATAATAATTTTCTTGATAGTGTAATCTCATAAGCATTATAGGGTATGTCAAATGGATGTAAAGTATACTTTTTATATGGTGACCTTGTGGAATAATTCTTTATTGAAAAACTAGAAGGTTTCATTATTGAAAATGATGGAATAATAGTATATTGATTAAATAAATAATTTTATGGGTTGAAAAATTCTCCAAGGTCCTATTAATATAAAATTGATGACTGCTTGAGAAAAATGTATTTTTATAAAGACACTTTTGATAGAAACTTTTATGTAAATAAGGACTATTCAAACACACTAACGATTGTTTTGTATGTGGATGGCATAATCTTTTCCAATAATTAGATTTTATTATGTGGGTAATTCACAAAAAAGATGAAGAATATGTTTGATATGTCTATGTTGGGGGAACTAAACTATTTTTTGGTGTTACAAAGTGAGCAGAATTCAAATTATGTATTTATTTCACAAGAAAATGATGCCAAATAACTATTGAGAATGTCTGTAATGGAATATTATAAAGAGGTTTCTATACTTATAAAATTTGGAACAAAGTTGAATAAATATGAACAAGGTATCAATGTTTATTAAAATAAATTTAGATGTATGATTTAAAGATTTTGTATATCATAACATCTGGACCTAACATTTCCTATGTGATGACTCTATGTGAAATGTATCAAAGTGAACCAAAGGAGTCACACATGATTTAAATTAAAATAATTTTGAGGTATGTAAAATATATAAATAATTTTGTCTTTCTCTATATATGTAGTCCATATCTACACTTTCTTGGTTATATTGATACAAACTGGGAAGGTGACTGTGCAGATCGATGATCCACAACGAGTGGAGTATTTTTTATTAGTTATGTTTGTGTTAGCTAGTAAAATATGAATTATATTTCAGTTAACCTAATTATAATAGGGTTACTAATTTAGTTACACATGATTTATGGATTTATATTCAACTAGAATATTTGTTGATTGAAGTTTAGAGATCGTTGAATATTCTTTATGACAATCAAAGTGTTATTGATATTTTAAAAATTACAATTAAATGATTTCATTTTAAAAATATTGATATTAGATGTCATCTTATCAAAGATAAATTGGATTCATGTGAAATAAAACTTTAATTTATTATAAAAAAAGTGTAGCTTGTAGATATCCTTACAAAATCTATGCATGTGATAGATTTTTGGAGTTAAGAATGAAATTGTATATTTAGCCTTGCCCACACACTTAAGTGTTTTTATTTCCTTGTGACACACCATGGTCCCTTGGATTATTTTTCTGAAGGGGGATATAATTTTGTGATTAATGGAAGGTATAAGTTTGAGAATCAGAATCATTTGATCACTCGTCTTAAACAGGCATGTTAGTGAGGGATGGAAATCTATCAAAAACACTCCATTATCCTATAGTGTGGTGTCAAGATAAATTTATTTAATTTTTTTTGATTTAATTTTTTTTAGGCATGTTAGTTCAGGGGTTTCATATGTTTTTCAACATATCCAAAGGTTGGTGGATGGATCCCATGAATTTGTGGCCTAGTTTGTGAAAGTTTGAAGATGACATGGTTCTTAGTGACTTGGGGTTGTTATATTTATTGAAACCTATTATTTAGGTACTAGTTAATTCTAGTGATGATTCATATAACTTTTATGTATTTATATATCATATAATAAAGTTTAATAATTCTATTAATTATTTTTTAGAAGGGATAGAGGTTGGATAAAATGGTACTAACTAAGTTTGAGTGAATTCTAGAATTTACCAGATTCATGTAGCTGAATTGGTAAAGTATAAATTCATGTAAATAATTCACATAGTTATTTATTCCATTTATATAATTCATGAATCTAAATTATTAACATAATAAAATGGTCCACAGGTACATTTTCAATGATGTTGATGAATGATTCATGTAGCTGAATGAGCCGCGTAGCCAAATGATCCATGTAGCCATTTTTAGTGACATATATGATTGGTCAACATAGATTAATTGATTCACATATACAATTATGTGTTGTGGAAGAATTGACTCATATATATATCATTGTGTGACATATTCAAATTGATTAATTTAGGTGCTTTTATGATGTAGTCGATTTGGGAAATTACATAGCTAATTTGGATTTTTGGGTACGTACAGATTGAAAATTTTCAAGTTTCTAGAATTTGAATATTCTAAAGATAAAAAATTAGGATGATGCTTGGTTGGTTTTAAGTTCTTCTATAACCATAGGATTTTTATTTTAATCCATGATTCTATAATGTTGGGAAACAATGTGTTTGTGGTTTTTTATTAGAATTATAGAGATCATGGGGTAATTATGAATACATGTTCTTATATAATAATCTTAAGTCTAAGAATCAAAACACACATTCACATATAAAAATATCAAATTACACATAAAAATGTGGAATTACTATTGGTGGGTTTTTCTTCATTAAATCCCTTCATAGATATCACTAAGTATGAACTTCATATAAAAAAATCTAAATGTCTCATGAGCCTACAACATCAGATAGTCAAATGTCATTTGTGTCCCTTCAAACAAATGTTATATAGATCATATGATATGATTTTAATAATATTTTCATTTAATTTTAGGTTCTAATTATAGTGGGACACTATTATAACATTTATATACAACAATTTCTCTTATAAAATTATCAAATTAATGTTACATAACAAAAAAATGATTAGATGATAAGATATTTATTAATACTTAGGTAATAAAAAGTATATATCCAGTTGGTTTTAGGACACTAACTCCAAAGAAGACAAACACTTGAAATAGAGACAATATATAACTAAAAAATTGTTAGATATCACATGATAAGCATGCTTCAGCTATGGTATTCCTATAGCTATTGTTCCTATCACATTATTTTATGTCTACTTTACTTACTAAAACTTCACTTCTCTGAGAAAAACTTGTGAGAGTGTTAACCCTGAGTATTTACTTAATTTCCATTATCTTTAACTTGAATTATTAGTTAGTATCTATTTTATAATATTATTATAATGTATATTGTGACTTATTGTGATTTATTAATATAATTCAAAAAACTAGAAGAAATCATTACTTAAGCTACTTCTTATGTTTTATTAGAAGTCGCAACATACTCAGTATTTGTAGATATAGCTACTACTAACTTTAATAATATTCCCTTTAAAATTAATTTTAGCTTATATTTGATAATATATCAAATTAATATATAGGAAAATTATTTATATATCCCCTTTAAAACTAGTATTTCATTTATCTAATTATCAAGATCTCATCCTTCAAATTTTCTCAAGTACTATTGGATAGTTCCAATGTCTACCTTATGCAATTCTCCTTGATCTATTTAATATTTTCCCACTATAATCAATTCATAAATTACATTAAATATCTATATATATCATTAAATGTGTGATTAATTCAAACACTTAATCATATAAAATTATATTCATCATAATAAACTTCTCTTATCCCTTAACATTCCATCTTGGATAGATTTCACACCTTGTGACATAGGCAATAACTCACTCTTGAATTACTCAATTTTTTATTTTTCAATACTTTTCAATGTGTGTACTATGAATTTATATAACAAACCCTATATATATATCTTAGTAAATATTATTCCATATAACTTTGGTTGATACTTTAATTCATTCATAAATAAATACTTTGATCTTATTAAAAACTAGTTATTAGACTTAACATATGTTTTCAATATTTTATCAATATATTTGAATTGGGAAATTATATTGTTCCCACTAACCTATTATAGACACATGGATCAAATTCATTCTTAATAAAACCAAACTCTCTTATATCTTTGATAAAATGAATATTCCATGATCAAGATATTTTCGCCAACCAATAAATGGATCTTTAGAACTTTTATACCAAATTCACATTCTTTGATGTAAAAACCCATTCTAATTTCATCATATATATATCTTCTACAATTTTTAAATTAAATAATGTGGTATTTAAATTCATTTTAGAAATTTCATGATTATATAAGGTTGTAATTACAAGTATAATTATAATTTATTTTAGCATGATGACTGGTGAAAATGTTTCATCATAGATTGTGACTTTACATCACTTAAAACCTTCAATATATCACTTAAAACCTTCAATAACCAATAATTCCTTATAGGTAAAAAAATTACCATCAATATCTAGTTTATTATTGAATACCCATAAATATATTTACATCAACTATAAAAACCACAAAAATTCATAACTGGATTTTGGTTCATGTAATCTATTTTGGAATTCATATAAACTTTCCAATATTAGATTGTTTATATTTAATAATTACGTATAGGATAAGTATTAATTATTATCATTGAATAATAAATAATCTTACTTAGTGATTATAAAAATACCTCTTCGTTTTATTTTCCTACATAGTATATGTCTTTGAAAAAACTCATCCCACTATGTCATGCGGTGTTAGTATTCCTATTCCAACTCATGTTCATTTGGATACTTGCATTAATTGAAATCTATATTGATCCAAATATATCAAAAGATAAATCCTTCCATCATATATAAATATATTCAATCACTTAAATAGTACCTTTTGTATCTTATGGATAGTTACATACTAAGTTTTTCTTAGGATAATTAACTGAGATGTTGTTAGTGTTTTCTTGATGTATGTTTGCTGCTAAAATTCACTTTAACAAGAAATTCTCATCAAAACACATAAAGATGTTACATAATGGATTTATTTTATATTATAACTTATATTATATACCTTAGTTAATATATTTTTAATATGGTTAAGTGATAGTGTTGTTATTTTAGAAACATTCCTTGAAATGAATTATGGACGACTTGAAATACTTATAATACCCATCTTCAATACTACTTTTACAACTATCATCACTATGATGTGTATAAGGTCATGTAATTTTATAAATATATCCACTATACATTTAAATTATCAATAAATTATTGGTTAATATATTTTTTAAATAACCCACCTGGTGGATCTTATATATTTTTCGAATTATATTCACTACTTCACCTTACATTCCAAAAAATTTCTAAATAAATCTCATAAAGTGTATGAATTTACCTCTATATTATCCTTATAATAGTTCACATGTATTTTACTAAAAAAATTCTAAAATACTTTTGGTAATAAAACCTTTAATATCTAATGGTTTACTTTTCTTAAAACCTTACAAATAATCATGTCAAAATACATAAGAGTCATAGCTCCAAAGAGTCTAAACACCCTTCTAGGTATATACTTGAAATTTACTTTTAGTTTTACTTGACAAAGAATTATAATTCAATGAATGGATATTATTTAAGTCATATATTAATCAATAATCAATAATATTTATACATATATGTTTCAAGTATAACTAAACTATTAATTAAGTATGATATGCCATAAAAAATATTCATTTAAAATATGAAATAATGTATCATTGTGTCTAGAACTAAATATTGAAATAAATTTTTTGTTAACACTCAATACAAAACAATAGTATTACGATAATCAATTAACTTAGTAATGTTTAATTTATGATATTCCTTACGTGATGTATGAGGTTGTTCCCCTTAATAACTTTAATATTATCCATGCTTCTTGTAATGTTTCTAATATTCCTTAGTTCATGTATTTGTATAAAAATATTTGAATCATTTATTGTATTTAATATATAATAAAATAATTAAAAAAATTCATGTAATGATTAATATTCCTAAATTATCAGCTTTTTATTTCTTGTTCTTTAATTTATTTCAATTTCTCTTTGAGTGACCTTTCCTTCCATATGTATTGTAAATAGTCTCTTATTCATTTCTCTCCCTATAAATAGTTTTCCTCTTTAATGGATGTTTTGAAAGCGCCGTTGACTCTAAACTTGTCATAGTATTCTCAAACATTTCCCACACTTATTTCACTATAATAGTCAAGGATCCATGTTCCCACAAATCCCTATCAAGTTGAAAATTCATAGTTAAAATATTCCAGAGTGGTTTCTCCATAATATATATTATATAGTTCTTAATGAGTATAGAGAATCTAGATTGTAAGGATGATAATATGAGTTTAATGGATAATTTATTATCCTTATGGAGGCCTAAATTTTTAAAATAATTAATATGATTCAACGTCATGAGTATATAATCATTGGATAGGTATCCATATTCCGATTTACACTTATACAATGTAGGGATAATCTTTTTTATTTTTAGACACTCTTTCTCTTTTTTAAGTTCCTAGAAATGAATTATTGTAGTGTATGCATCCATGTCCTTATGTTACATACTCATCTCTCTAGACATATTTGATAACATGAGGCAATGAACATCTAATGCATCTTATACATGTCTCATATAGTCATTCTTTTCACCCTCACTCTATCTCTGAGGTGGTTGATCAAGAATAGATGATTCCATCACATAAATCAAACCTTCCTATATAAGTGAAATGGGAAAGAACCTATACTAATCATGGAATTTTGTGCTAGTGATGAAATTTTCTTTTACCAATACTCATTTTAGTATTTATATGGTTAATTTTTTCATTTTTTATAATAATAAATAAATTTATATTATTAATAATTTATCTTTATTACCAGTTATGATGTAATTAATTAATTTAATTAATTATTTTCCCACTATTTTATCAAACCTAAATATTCCTAACCATTAGATTCTAAATATCAAATCACATAGATATTATTAAAAAAAGATCCATATTTCACTTCTCATAACCCAAACTATTTCCATGAAAATTACTCGAAGGTATTTAGGTTGGCTTTACTGTCTTACTAAATCGACTCGTAGTTCATTGATCTATTGAGTGGAATCCCTGATCCTAAAATCCAATACCCATATTTCCTCAATTCTTACCTCCAAATTGTATTAAGTAGACTATGTTTGTTACCCTTAATATCAATTTGGGTAATTTAACCCATTATATTTATTAATACTTCCTAATAATTAAAAATTCCTCTAACTATGTCAAAAACAACCCTTTAGCTATTTTTCCATCCTAACTCGGAATTTGGAAGGAATAATCACACTTTCTATTTTAATTTAAGTATTTTTTTTAACTTATGAATAAATATCCTTTATTTTAGTCTTCATATTCTTGTTAATATTATCTGTAATTTATAAAATTAATTAACCAAGTCTGATAATATCATTTATACATAATTATTTTATTTTATTTTATCTTTATCATGGTAGTTAATTTATTTAGTTTATGTGAACATGTTTAATCATATAAATAAACTATACATTGGATGAATAAATAAATAACCATTCATAAACAAAATTAAATAAATATGTTATAGAATCATGGTATTTTATCTATTAGTTGGTTTATCGAGTGGTGATAAACCAACCTTGACCCTAGGAGAAATAACTCTTTAATCCCATTCATGGCTTGAGTTGTAGATTTCATCATTCTTTTATGTATCATCTAGGTTGGATTCACCTTAACTCGGGTCCTGAACAATATTCTCTTACTAGGAACTCCATTTTTTAAAATTTTCTACTCACTCATAGTTGAGGAGTACTAAGGGTTTAGGGATATATAAAATAAACCTTAGACACGCATTCCTGTATGTAATAAAGGATGGAGGGATAGTGCAAAAATCATTATATTTACGTTAATAATAAATTATCACATAAAACCATGCAATAAATAATTAAATTAAATTAATAAATATAACACATACAAAGGTCAATTAATCTCATGATCAGTTACAACATGCAGTGGCTACACATTTAGAATTTCTAGTACTCATTTCGGTTCATTATAATTAAAATAAATTTATTGTAATTAATTAATTAACCAACTAATTAATTAATTAATTAATTATATTAATATTTTATCCAAATATTAATTGATATATAATAATATTACCATCCTATATTATTTTTTAAAAATTAAATAATTTAAATTTAAATTTTAAAATAATTTAGTACATGGAATATACTAGGGAGGACACATGGTGTGTATCTTCTACATTAGATTAAATCCATTTTTGGAATTAAATTCTTACATGTAATATATTTTCACTCAACATGTCATGTGACTCATGTTGTGTACGGTCCTTGTTGTGTGTTATGTACTTACGGGGAATGTATACCTACACACCATTTCATGGTATACACAGCATCTAGTTCTATAATTCAAGTCACATAGTCTGCATGGTGTGTATGCCCATGCAACATGCCATGATATATGTGATGTGTACCATTGAAATTTTTTTTGAAGTATACATAATGTATAACAACCATTACATGTCATGTAACTATGAAATTTATTTGGTATTAATTATTAACCATGTATTCCCACAATACATGCTAAAAAAACTTGACATGCACCTGATATAGAATAAAACCTATTATGAAACATGTACATCCAACTATACATCATGTATTTTTTTTCACTTAAATTAACCTATGTTTTGATCCACACAACACCCATAAAATCTCATCATGTACCTTGCATGGGTTTTCATGTATAGCATGGTTTGTACATGATAGCTATATGTTGTGTAGTCCACATCTATACATGTTGCTTAGCCGGTTGTTTATATGCAATGTGTAATAATTCCATGTATTTTTTCATACATATTTTCATGATTTACATGAGGTAAAATCCTTGTGGGTTTACACATAATGTACACTATCTACATGTTATGTAATCCCTATTAAACCATGTGTCACATTGGAAATAAATAAACTGTGTGCAATGACATTGTGTAGTAAGTCACACAGTGAACCTAGATTTACATGGATCACACCTTATGTGAGTAAAACATGGATACAAGCATTTAATTTACCATTACACTTTTTTTATGCATTCCATTCATCCAGTGACCTTAGCACATACAAATAATATCTTTGAGTGTTATTTTATTATATTGTCTTATTCTTGGACATACAAATTCTAATGAACATGTTATCTAAAATTTAGGATTAATAATGAAATTATGGAAATCAAAACTAAAAAAATACTAAAAATTAATCAAATAAATTATAAATAATTACAAATTATAATGTGACCACTTTGATACTACTTGAAGGTTCTATGTTGTAGTGGAATAAGTGGGTAGGGGCCTAACATTGGTTTTCCATTAGTTTAAATGGATAAATATAAATAATTTGATAAACAAAACTCTATAATATCCTAGATATTATATTTTCACATTTTATTTATAATTAAATTAAAACTAGAATTATCTCTAATCAGGAATTCATTTACATCAATTTTCATCAGCACTCTTGTTGTGTCATCATTGCGGTGGAGAGTCCAAGTGAGGATTCCTCTGGGTGTATCCACACATGATCTATGAATCTTTATATGATAATCTTGAATATATATGAGAAATTTTTGTATAGATAAGTTCTTTATATTTTTCATTATTTATCATAATAAGGTATTATCAGGTTCTCTATAGGTTCTTGAGAATGGGGTGGGAGGTTTTTTCTCTATAGGACTTGAGATAATTCAAGATATATTTCTATTTTACACAATAAGACTCACCTCTCTCTCTCTCTCTATATATATATATATATAATTTTTAACCTTTAAATAACCATATAAATGTACCATTACTAAGATATCAAAATCTTGTGACTCCTTTTTTCATGAGTAATCATCGTACCAAGAATCTGAGTAACCTCTTCTAAGTCATTTATTTCAAAATATTAGTTCAAATAATTATTTAACCTAACAATATTGGTGATATATCTACAAAAAATCATTACATAATCAACATAAATCAATATAATAACTAAAAAACCATTAGAAAACTGATTAATGAATATTTGGTGATTGGAATTCATTATTTTGAACTCATTTTTCTCTATGAATGAGTCAAAAAATTTGTAACATTGCCTCAGGGATTGTTTTATACTATATAAACTTTTCTTAAGTTTACATACCATTTTTTCCTTTCACCTAAAATACCCATATATTCTTCATGTTTATCTTTTCTTTAAGATCACTATGTAATAATGAATTCTTTACATCCATTTGTTGCACATGTAGCCTGAGACTAGCTTCCAATCCAAGCACAACTCTGATATAATACATTTCTACCACATGAGAAAAAATTATCAAAGTAAGAATTTTTATTCTAATTGAATTCCTTAATATCCATATTGTCTCTACATCATGGTTGTGAGTATCCATCTTCACCTTTTATTATGTACACCCACATGTTCTTGAGTGCCTTATTTCCATGTGGTAACTCTACCAGGTCAAACGTGTAGTTCTTATGAAGGGATATCATCTTCTATTGCATGGATTTTCTCCATTCCATCTTTGGCTGAATTCTGATTTCATCATCATAACTATCTATATATCCCTCATTAGTGACCATCACATACTCATGGGGTGAGTATCTATGACTTGGTTTTTGTTCTCTGGTGTATCTCCTAAACTATGCTTTAGGTAGAATATTTTTTAGAATATAAAATGATGGAGATATATCAATTTATGGATACATATCACCTATTGATTATGTATCATCAGTGTATATTTAAGGATAGGAATCTATTTGAAATTTTACTCTGAGACTTTCAACACGAGCATTAGTGAATATTGCTAAAGGTTTTTGGTTTTGATATATGATGATTTTAGGTATTTAATTGAATATATCAATGTTTTGGAGTGAATTTAGGTAAGGTTTTTTTTATTTTAAGTTTTAGGTTCCTATCCTTAAACTCTTTATGGTTTAGTGGGAACCGTGTACAGATCGTAAGATAAATGAAAAATAACCAAATTCACCCAAATAAAGATAACCAAACCAAATTGCATCGATGTTTAAGGATAGGAACCTAAAACTTAAAATAAAAAAAACCTTACCTAAATTCACTCCAAAACATTGATATATTCAATTAAATACCTAAAATCATCATGTATCAAAACCAAAAACCTTTAGCAATATTCACTAATTCTCGTGTTGAAAGCCTCAAAGTAAAATTTCCAAGAGAGATACATAATGAGGATTCCTTGATTGAAATGAATATTGGATTCAATTAAATCAAATATTTAGTATATAACTAAAATTAAATCATTAAAAGGGAAATATTTAGGATTTATTTATTCCTAAATAAATTTATTTATTAAGAAAACACATTGCATCATGTCTTTATTGAGAACCTGAGGTAATATTTCTTATTCCTTATCATCTTCCTCTAGAGTTATAATAATTCCTATGTCATTATACTTGTCATTATCTTCCCTTGAAACCTTGAAAAATTTGTAAAAAAATCCTCTCTTAGTATAAGAAAAACTTAGATGGTAATTAATTTCTCCTTGAACTTCACTCCTTGAGGTTTTTTCCCCCAACATTTGAAGTAGTTACTTTTTCTTCCACCAACTCCTTAAAATGTAGAACCAAATCCATTGGGGTTATTGGGTTAGTGTGATATTCCAGACCTAGATCACTCCAGATTATCCAAACATGGTCAACCACATGGCCTCAAGCGCACCTCTCTATAAGTCAAAGGCCTCCAACTAGAAGTGAGGGCCTAGGGTGTGATAGTGGGGAGACTATTCCCTCTAGTCAGATTAGTGCATAGTGGATATAATAACAGTGAATAAACAAAAAATAATAATAATCTTGAAAAAATAAGTAATAATGAACATCCATGGAATAAATATTAACTCAATAGCTATAAATAGTATCACATAAAAAATAATGATATAATGTCTCTATAAAATGGGAAAACATGGATACATGGTGGTAGGAAGACTGTACAATACATGATATACAAAATAATCAAAAATAAAAAAGAAACTATACAATCATCCCAAGATTTGGCTTAGTCATCTACTACCAAGCTCCCATTCTAAAGTAAGTAACCAAGTAAGGTGTCCAAATTAGAACTCTTCCCCTTGTCCACACCTGTGATCATATAATCTTAATAGGTACTAATGGTGTCCCATATAGGGTGTAAGATAAATCTCAATAGGCCACCACCAATGGTTTCTATACAAATACAATATGTGAATATAAACTTAACAATGTTTAGGTATATATAAAAGTAAAGAAATTATATAATAAATAATCCATACCTGCTTCAACCTTAGTTGGTAATGTCTCTAAACATGAGATCATTTTATTAATTGATAAATTTAGTTTATAATAAGGTGATAATGTATAAAATGTATCATCAATATTATAACATGATGTAATGATAACAAAGGATCCAAGGTGTAACCAAGGAATCCTTGACCTCAGGGGTTGAGCCAACTCATAATAATATCACATGAAGTATGGATATAAATGGGTCTAAGTATAATCAATGGGGCCATGCCCAAGGAATTAAACTATAAATGATTCTATCTAAGACCATGGATCTCATCCATAGTAACCCTAGGCTAATCATGACTAAGACCAATGGGGGGAATCCATGGAACCGTGTGTCCAAAGATATCAAGATTAATCCAATGAGTGTATCCAAGGAATTATAATATCTGGAAAAGATTCCATTGAATCATTAGTACATAACTGAGGCATTCACATAATAAAATAAGGACTAGATTTTGTGGTGGGTATCTCACATGGAAATCGTCTCAATGAATCGAAATGGAATCCTTTCGGTGATCAAGGAATTCTATCAGGAATCCAAGGTTGGATCAAGTCTATCAATTCTTATAAAGATGAAAAAGGTAAAAATAAATAGGAACCTTATACGTATTACATTTATAACATATGTAATTATGGTCCATATAATACTAATTCCATTTAGAAAATTTATAGTTTCATTCCATTACCTTTCATTAAACATGACAAGATGTATGAAGTACATGAAACCAATATCAATTCAATTCATAATCATTATCTATAAATATAATTTCCATTAAAAAAATAAATATTTATTTAATTATTATGGAATAATTACCTTATCATGGAAAAGTAAAACACAGCCAAATGGTGTCTCATTTAATCTCAAAATAGGCCATTAAATGTATAAATGAATAATACACCCTAATTGGGTGGACTATGTTGAGGTATCAACCTTTGATGGTAACATGTGATATTATTAGGTCCAAAGAATATAATATAGACAATTTAAAACAAGGAAGATGAATTTAATAAGAAACACCCAGTGAAACAGGCGTGCACACATCAAGAACAATTTATATACATCAAGACTTTAAGGTCTGATTCATAGACCACCTAAAATATTCTTATAGTAGATGCCTCATTCAGTATCATCCCTTAGTTTGGCATGGATCAGAAGAAAATAGAAGAAAGGATGAACACCCTAAAAATAGGTCATATGATCCTACATTAAAATAGCATCGGTGATAGGAAGAAAAATAAAGATCAGTTCCTAAGGAGTGCATCACATACCAAGAGGAATCCAACCAAATGATCGGATCATGATTCTAAGTTTAGATAGTGAAACGAGATAAAATCATAAAAGAAGAGGCTTGAGAGGTAAAAATGGAGGATAAAGGGACTTACTGTATTCTAGAAACAAATAAGAAGAAGGGGTGATGGGCTTTAATGGAGTAAGGGTGAAATAGTAATTTTATCCCTTTAGAAATAGGTCACATGGTTTTACCTCATGGATGGACAAATCGTACGTCAATCAGGCTTGATCTACTATCCAAGGAGGGGACTCGCATGGTTCATGTGAACTATTTGGGAAACTATATGCAAACTATGTGTCTTCCCTATAATGAAAATTGAAGTGCCTTCATATAGGTATGAGTCCTGGTTCACACTATTAAGGAAACCCGTGTGGCCCTCTCTACTCACTAAAATTCCTTGCATGATTAGTAGAATCCATATAGACTGGGATGCATAGCTTTTACTAACCATGTGGCCTAGATATTTCTTCTACTGGATGGGGTTCCAAGCTCTGAATAGGCCTCGGACACCCTTTTTTCTCTATAGCCACACTATCCATTCATATTAGGTCAAAACCAAATATTTAAAATGAAAATAAAAGGATTCATACCTCATATGAAAAACCGAGTTCTTATAGTCTTCCCCCTTAAAGTAACTCATCCCTGATTTTCCATTCTAAGGGGGGTTGAACACTATCTAAGAACAACTTCATCCACTAAGCATGTACATCGGCCTCCCACTCCCAGTCTCATCTTATACATGATCATGCTACCAGAGCACCCAAACTAAAGAGATAAACCAATATCAGAGATAATTTATACTCCAATTAATGATTTTTATGGGATAATCATCAAAAGAATCATAGAAATCCAATTCTATATCCTTGGGATCAAAATTATTTGATTATTTGGCATGGTAATAGAAAAGATATGAAATGTGGAAGAATTTTTGTATAGAACAGAACCTATGAGTTAAGAGAAACCGATAGGATACTGGACTGACTCAATCCAAGATCCAACCTATAAAATGAAGTGACATTTTCCCTTGCCTTTGTATCTATAAATTCCCAAGTCTGGGTGATACCCGCAAGAAAACATGATCCCTAGCCTCGAACTCCAGAGGTCATTGATGGAGATCAGCATAAGATTTCTATCTAGACTAAGAAGTACACGTCTGTTTTCTGATCAACTACACCAACTCTGAAGTCTCCTACATGAGACGAGGACCTAGAAGAACTACCTCTCCTGCCTATAGACAACATAGAGGTGATCGGAATGACCTACCATATAGGAACTAATATTGATCCATCTATTTTTTTTCCTAAAAGCTTCTATTGTAGGAAAACTCGACGAGAGAGATATGATTCTCCCGATAACTACCAAAATAAAGGATGTATGCTTTGATCATGTCCTCCAACACCTGTATGGTTCATTCTGACTATCCACCAGTCTAAGGGTGAAAATATGTTCTTATAAGCACCTGTGTATGTAAATATTTCTTTAACCATTTATAGAACCTTGATTTGAAATGAGTGTCCCTATCTGAAATGATAGTATGAGGAACCCCATGTAAGTGTATAATCTTGTGTACATATATTCATCCCATCACATCACCATAGAAAGTATCCTGGATAGGAAGTAAGTGGGATACCTTAATTAGTTGATCCATGACTGCCCAACCCACGTTGCTACCTCGAGGTGACCTTGGTAATCCAACCAAAAAATTCATCTAAATATCTTTCCATTTCCATTACAGGACTAGTAATGGCTATAACAATTCATTAGGCCACTGGTTCTCCACCTTCACCTACTAAAAGGTGGAACACCTAGTGATAAAATCTGTTATTTAACATTTTATTTCATGCCACCAATATTGGTGATGCATATCACGATACATCTTGAAGATACCTAGGTTCACTTCCCACTAAGAATCATGTGATTCATACATAAAATCCTCTATCATGTATGTAGGAACCCAGATATTCCCATGCATATGTAGGATTTTGTCTCTATCAACAAACCAATTCAGAGGCGGGTCCTCACTAGAAATACCCACCTGTAGGACCAAAACATCAGGTTCTAAGAACTGTCTTCTCTTAACCTTATTAAGGAGTGAATAGGTAACTGTGAAGGGTATAAGAAAAGGATTCTATTGAATCTCCTAAAACTCTATATTCAATTCAAAAAATAGATCCATAAAATTTCATTTATCACTAACTTCTTGAACGGCTTGTGCCTGATTTTTTTGGCTCGGCACATCAGCTATCGCATCACCCTTCCCAATCATATAGTCAATATCAAATTCAAAATTACTAAAGGTATTTGACCCATATTTTTTATTTTATATTAAATTCACACTTCATAAAGATATATTTTAGGCTCTTTTGGTCTGTATATACTACAAATTTCTCCCTTAATAGATAATTCCTTCAATAGTACAAGTCATGAATGACTGCAACAAGCTTGAGGTAATGCATTGGGTAATTACACTCATGTGGTCTTAACTAGTGATACCCTTACATAGTGGAATTATCCTCCTATATCAATAATTCACCTAGATTGATGTCTAATGAATTATAAAAACCTATATTTCCTCTTCCAGGATCTAGAAGAATTAGGATTGATGCTGAAGTAAGCCTTCCTTTAAACTCCTAAAAGGAATTCTCGCATGCTTCATACTATAAGAAATTCACACCCTTCTTATTCATAAAAATAATAGGTGCAGTAAGGAATGATAAATCTTGTATGAAATTCTTGTAATATCCATCAAAAATCAAGAAACTTTGTATATCAAGTATATTCTTGGGTTTCTATTAGGAAATCAAAGCACTCACCTTCTCTAGGTCAATGGATACTCCTAATTCTGAGATAATATGACCCAATAAGCGAACATTTTCAATCCAAAAGTGGTACTTTGTGAGCTTAACATATATTTTATGTTCACTCAGTGTATTCAAAACAATCTCAATATGTTTGGAATGGTTTATTTGAGTATAAAAATATACCAAGATATCATCCATGAAAACCACGACAAAAAAAATCCAGATAGGGGTGGAAGACCATATTCATCAAATCCATGAAAACCGCAGGTGCATTTTTAAGACTGAACAGCATAACCAGATATGCATATATATCATACCAACTTCAAAAATTCATATGTGGTATATATAAAGTCTTGAATTCACTTAATGATAGCCTAATCTATGCTCAGTCTTCGAGAACACTCTCACCCCTTAGAGCTAGTCAAAGAGATCATATATTTAAGTAAATGGATACTAATTCTTAACCATAATCTAGTTCAACCACTATTAACCCACACATAGCCTAAGGGTCCCATACACTTTCTTAGTGAAAGCATTAGTGAAACCCAAGATGAATTGTTGGGTCAAATAAAACCCTTAGATTCTAAATCCTAAAAATATCTATTGAGCTCCTAGAGATCAATAGGTTTCATCTTATATAGAGGAATAGATAATGGAGATGCTCTTGGAAAAACCTTGATCATCAACTCTACCCCTCCCTCAGAAGGTAATCCAGAAAAATCTTTAAGAAATACATCCCTAAAATGATCTACCATGGGAGGAAAATATGTTATACGCATCATTCGGTCATCCAAGAAAATACTTTAAATCTGGTTTATCAATCAAATCATCCTAGAATTATCTAGTACATATCTAATTTCCTGGACATTCCACTCACCCTTTTCAATATAACTATCACCCTATGGTGATGTAAACAATATTATACGACAATATCAATCCACATAGGACTGATATGGGACCAATTAGTCTATCCTAAGAATGAAATTTAATCTCATCATCTTGAGGATTAAGAGGTACAATAAGAAATGATAATTTTCAACCTCAAGGGGAAAATCCTTTCATTTGTGTATACCCTCTAATTGTACACCCAATAGTGTATCTAGTTTCATCACACCACATAATTTCTCATTTTCCATCTTGAGACTTTACATGGTCAATATAGAGATAAAGGAGTGGGAATCACCTGTATAGAACAAAGCAGATATGATAGTAGATGTTACAAGAATAGTGCCTCATATAGTTTATGGTATTTCTCTCTAATCCTCGAGTATCGAATATAATGCATGTAACTGGACTGATCATGGCCCTAAGCTATAGCTGGACTACCTTGAGAAGGTCCACTCTACTGATGCTGATAATCATAGGTATGGATACCATGTCCATGACCTCATTCTTGGCATGTTCAGTTAGTGCTACTCCAGCTTCTGATGTGGCATGACTGATCCTGGTCCTAAATGTGAATCTATCACAGGCCCTATTCCATTGGAAATAATAAGAAAGGTATGGAAGAACCTATGAATATGACTCATACAAACACAATCATGGAACTCAAGCGTGTATCTATCTGACTAAATCTTTACATGCCCCTACCACCCACACTAATGGCATATGATAGAGCTTCTAGTGTGAATACTCTATCCTCCAGTAATATGATGAGAAACCTCAAGTTTAGGTTTTCTACTATCGGAATAAAAACTTCCCTACCTCGAAACTAAACTTATATACCTAGTACATATGTATTCTCTCAGGTTTCACTCATTAATAATCTTTTGATTTACGATCTCACAAAAGTTATATAGGTAAAATACATTCATTGTGAGTGGATAGAAAAATTGATCCCATCCTCAAAGAATCTCTCTCATGATAGTTCATCACTGTCCAGAAGTAGTATAAATCATTGAAGCTTCATGAAACATGCTGAATATTCTATTACGGACATAGAAACATACTCTATGTGGATGAATTACCTAGCACGGTCATCTCTCAGTGTCTTTTGGAAAAAGTAATCATAGGTAGAATTCTGAAATTCCACCCAGACTATTCCCTGATGGTGACCAGTCTGGGCAATCACATCCCATCAGTGCTTGGTAGAATCACAAATTATGTAGGTGGTGATCTTGACCCTCTTCTCTATAGGCCTCTCCAGATGCTTGAAGATAGAAAGAATGGATCCCAATCATGACTCAGTATCTTAAGTACTTCCATCCCCTAAGAACATGGGAGGATGCTTCTACTATAACTCATGAGTTAGATCAAACATTGTAGGTGTCGATCATAGATCACCCTATATAGACTGCATCGAACATAGAAAACCCTCTCAAAGTTGATCATTAGTGACTAGTTCAGGAATAGTAGGTGGTGCCTCAAGTGTCACTACTGGAGGTATCACTGGTGGATCGTGTCCCACCACCTCTAAAACATGAATGATGTCACCCTCCTGGCGCACTACTTGAGGACTTTATGGTGGAATATCTCTCCAAATTCCAAGAACACAACTTAGAAAAACATATGAAATTAGATAGGATCTCTATGGAACTGGAAAAAAGTAAGGGGTTCACTACACCAACTACCCAATTAAAATTATATGGTATTGGTAAGTGTTCAAGCTTTAATTTATAGGGGTTCCATTATATGGAGGTTCAATTTCAATTCAATAATGAAAACACTCTTTATATTTTCATTTTCCTCTTCATTTGCTATAAACCATTTCATTTATAATTCTGAATTTATATTTTAAGTTTGTAATTGATTTTATACTTATTAAAAGGTTTAATTAAATGGATTTTCATTCTTAGCTGATAAAGGCCCATACACTTTAAAAATAAAATTGTCACCCATTTAATTGTAACTAACTCCCTTTACATTTCATCTCAGAATGTAGTGGGTAAAATAAAATGGACTGATTTTAATTAATTACCCTTTCTAATTTATAAGGTCTCTTACAACATATAAATTGAAATTGGTAGTCATGTAATCATAGCCAAATCCCATCTCATGTAACCAGGGGTACATAGATTACATGTGTCTAAGTTTTCTATTTAAGATTCCACCATCAATCTATACAGGAAAACATTATTTATGTTAATGTTTAAATTTTGAACAACCAATTTACTTTCCCTGCAGAAGATGTTAGTGGAATAGACATGTATCACAACAAAGGAACACTCAATAATCACAGGCAACACAGACAATGCAATAGTAAAATGCACCTATATGGTAAAGAATATGCATGGAATTTAAATTCTAGATACCTATAATGATGTATGTAAAAATTATTTATTCTATATTGGGCCAAGGTAAAATATCCATAAGGCATATCAAACACCATAAGGTATAATGAAAAGGCATATCAAAGTTCATGTGCATCATCCAACAGTGAAAGTATATAAACTATAATAAGCGAAATACGGAATGGGGATTGTATAATTCCTATGAAACATGGAATTGAACTTGAATGTGGGTTAGCTACTCCTGGGAATGAATTATGAACAAGTTCCATCATGTTCCTAATATCCTGTATAAATTTCCCAAACAATAAGATAAAATAAAGGGAAAATCCCTTTGATTCCACTTTGTAATGTCCCAAACCCAACTCAATCCTTGCTATCAAAACCCAGTCATCCACATGGACTCAATCATGCCTCCTCATACACTAAAGGGTTTAAAATAGAAGTGAGTTCCTAGGGTGTGACAATGGGGATATTATTCCCTCTAGTCAGAGTGGAGCATAGCATAGATAATAATAGTGAATAAATCATGGAAGCATAATAATAAGAATGGTAGAGAAAGTAAGAATAAAAATAAATGAAATAAATATTAACTCAAGAGCTTTAAAAAGTATCACATAAAAATTAATGATGCAAAATTATTTAAACAAAATAGGAAAACATGGATACATGGAAGTAAAAAGACTCTACAATGCATGATATAAAAAAGAAGAAAAGAGGGAAAAACTATCCAAGCATCCCAAGATCTAGATCATTCATCTGCTACTAAGCACCCATCCTAAAGTAAAATATAAATTCAAGTTTCCATAGTGGTATTCTTCTCCTTATACACACCTACAATCATATAATATTCCAAGGTACCAATAGTGGCCTAGATAGGGTGTGAGATAAATTTTAATAGTCCACCACCAACGGTGTCTATGAAAATTTGGTTTGTGAATATTAACTAAATAGTGTGAAAGTATATATAAAAGTAAAGCAATGATATAATAAAACCCATACCTACTTTAGCCTCAAATGATAATTTCTCTGAACATGATATCATTTTATTAGTTGATTTAAGTTTAGTTTATAATAAAGTGATCATGTATAAATGGTATCATTAGTACTATAACATGATATAGAAATAAAAGAGAATATAAGGTGTAACCAAGGCATATTAACCTCGAGGTTCGATCCAAATCATAATAGTATCACATGTAGCCTAGCTATAAAGTTTATCCATGGGACCATGCCCAAGGAATTCCACTATAAATGATTCTAACCAAGCCCATAGAGCTCATCCATAGTAATCTCAGGCTAAGAATGACTGGGCCCAATGGGGTTAATCCATGTTTCCACATGTATAAAGACATCAATATTAATCTAAGGAGTGTATACAAGTCATTATAATATCTGAAATAGAGTCAAGTGAATTATTGGTATATCATTGAGGCATTCACATAATAATAGAAGGACTAGATTCCATGGTGGGTATCTCCCATGATAATCATCTCAATGAATTGGAATATCATCCTATGAGTTCTCAAGGAATACATTCAAGAATGTAAGGATATCTCAAGTCTGACCATTCCTATAAAGATGAAAAAAGTCCAAAGAAATAGTTATTTAATTTATAACATATGTAATCATGGTCCATATAATAATAATTCCATTTATTCATTTAATATGTTCATTCCATTTCCTTTAATTAAACATGAAAATGTGTATCAAGTACATGTAACAAATATCAATTCAATTCATAATCATTTAATAGTACAAGTGATTTCTATAAATATACTTTCTATTTAACCATTTAAGGATTCATTTAATTTGGATGCAACACTTACCTTATCAAGGCCAATTAAAACACACTTGAATAGTGTCTCATTTAATCTCAAAATAGGTTATAAAATTTATAAATTAAGAACACACCCTAATTGGGTGGACCGCGTTAAGGTATCAACATACAATAGTAACAAGTGATATTATTAGGTCCATAGAATACAATCTAGACAATTTAAAACAGGGATGATGAATTTAATAAGTAACGCCCTATGAAATTGGAATGTGTACAATGGGAACAATTTATAGAAGATTTTACTTTAAGGTATGATTCATATATCACCTACCTTAATCCAATAATTGATGTCTCATGTAATAACAACCCTTAGTTTTTCATGGATCAAAAAAAAATATAAGAATGGAAAAACACTCTAAAAATAGTGCATATGATCTTACATTAAAATAGAATCATCAATATGAAGACAGATGATGAATGGATCCTAAAGAATTTATAAATTTCCAAGATTAATCCAATGAAATGATCATAACTCAATTCTGAGTTTAGATGGTGAAATGAGAGAAAATAATAGAAGAATAGTCTTGAGATCTCAACAGGGAGGAGGAAGGGACCACCTATACACTAGAAACAAATAAGAAAAAGGGGTGATGTGTTTTAATAAAGTAATGTATAAATAGTAATTTTACCCCTTTAAAACTGGGTCTCATGGTTTGGTCACACAGTTGGTCAAACCATGCACCAACCATACTTGGCCTACTGTCCAAAGAGGAGACTTACATGGTTCATATGCACGATTTGGGAAACCATGTGTTTTTTCTCTATTAAAAACTATAGATCCTTTGTATAGGTGTGTTTCCTAGGTCACACTATTAGGGAAAACCTTGCATCCCTTTTGTTCACTAAAATTCCCTACACAATTAGGATAATATGTGTGGACTGGCTTACATGATTTCTTCTAACAATACGTCCCATATTTTTATTCCACCAACCAAGATTCCAGGCTCCTAAAAATCCCCATAACCCCTATTTCCCACCATATCCCCACTAAGAATTCATATTATATAAAAACAAAAGATTCAAATATTAAATAAAATAATTTTTACCACATAGGAAAAATCATGTTCTTACAATTAGTTTCTTCTTTGGAATCCCTTTCTATTATAGACTTTCTCCCTATTAGTTGGTCTAAAGTGAACTCATAGGATTCCAAATGGACCTACTTATAAACATAAATAACCATTTTTTCATATTTTATATTTCTATGAAAACCTTATGAATTAGAGGTAGCTCTTGAACCAAAGGAGAAGTATATTTATTCCTAATATATCAGCTAGGATCCTTAGCCTCTTTAAGTACCTTGTTGGAAGTATAAATAGGTTCCTTATATCTAACTCCATTTCATTTTTATATTTTTTATTGGTTTTGGTAACTTAGAATAATATTTTTAAGGATCGGTTTTGATTCCTTTAGAAACCTGATATTCACTTGATTATATATAAATTTTCTTTATGTTATTCCTTCCTAATATATATTGGATTTTAGGTTGTGATTACTCCTAATAATCTGATAATATCTGAGAAGTTAGATCAATCCATTCTATATTATTAGTAGATTCCTCTACTTGGTAACATCCACACATATTTATCCTCTTGGCCCTACCATTTTCTACCCCTCAGATTCTCTTATACCTATCGTCATATCTCCCAAACTAGAGAATCAGTTTTGTAAATAAAATTTATTAGATAGACTATCCATTAGAGACTCAACCTATTGGATTTAAAATAAGTGATAAATCTAGAATACATCAGAGGGTGCAACCTTATCAGGATAATTACCCACTCAAAGGGCCTCTAGAGCCTATAGGTCACCCTGTATTATTGAAGAAAAAAATAAATATTTCTTTCATAGGATGAAACAAAAATTCCCCTACCATATTGATTGTAATAGCCCTATAAAAGTGAAACTTAAAGGAAAAAATGTTACTACCCATGTCAATAAGGTCCACCTTTCTTTTTGAGATCCTAACTAATTAGAACTCTATAGTTAAGTGATGATTTTCCTAGAGTATTTTCATGATGGGTGACCTCCAAGGAAGTTTCATTGGATATATATGAGTGAGGACAAAGCACACTGAAAAAATATGTGTTGGCCTATAGGGATAACCATTAGTCTGATAATAGACCCCAGTGGGTAATTGAGTATAGTGTGTTGGGAAGGAAACCAAGGTATTATAGAAGACCCATGGGGTTAGATGACTAGGTTCATGGCCCGGGGAGGTCGGGTCATGAAAAATGGTATCATATCCAATACTCGAACAGAAGTGTAGTGTCACTTCTTAGGTTTGAGGTGTGGGTTCCATAATGAGGATGTTATTCTTAAAACTTGTAGAGTGTATAACACCCCTAGAAAATTGAAGCTTGAAAGACTAAATGTTACTACCCATGTCAAAAATTGCACCTTTATTTTCAAGAGCCTACCAAATTATAACCCTATAGTTAAACAAGTCTTTTCCTAATGTAGTTCTAGGATACGTGACCTCCTAGGAAGCTTCTTAGGGTGTGTGGGAGTTAGGAAAAATCACATTGAAAGAACATGTGTTGACCTATAGGGATAGTCATTAGTCTGAAAAGTGATCATAGTGGTTAATAGACTATGGTTTGATGGGAATAAAACTAATGCATTACTGGATACCCATGGGGTCAGGTGACTATTTTCATAACCTAAGGAGGTTGGGTTATGAAACTAATCATAAATTGAGGCCACTGGAATACCCAAATCAAAGAACATATATGAAAAAATTATTAGATATTAAGGGAACACAAAATGATTTTAGGTGACTTCCTAAAATTATAAAGAAGTTCTGACTCAATGATCATCACATTAACCTCCTGTAAGAACCTAATAGGCAAGCTAGTGGGGTATAAATTCCTCTATTGAGGGAATCTAATACAATATTCACATAATATTGGTGCTCAGATCTTGAACCACTCGTCATCTTGGCCACATTATCCCTATCAATTGTATCATATTGATGATGTTCATCCTCATCCAAATAAATTTGGACTCACTTTTATAGTGGTGAGAGAAAATGAGTAATATCATAACTATTATCCATAAGGGAACCTTCTTTCTAAACAAAGGATCAACACCAATAGTTAGATAGAGAGTGACCTAGATGATTACAAGAGTAATAATAGTTAACCTAAGATTCAAATATCACTGATTGATTATAATGATACTCTTCTTCGATGTCAATAAAAGTTAAATCCACTGGTTGTTTAGATTCAATTACTTTAAGAAAAATTCAAGGCGAGATTGGATGATTGAGATCTCTTTTCCTACTATCTGAATAGAGGTAATGACCAACCATATTCCTAAGTGATTTTAGGATTTATAAGTTCTTGAATGTAAGGGGTAATCCAGGTAAACACACCTAAATATTTTAGGTTGATAAATCCCACTATATATGAAAATTATACTTCCAAAGTGATAGGGTGAATCAAAAAATATCAAAGGAACAATGATCTTTAGACTGGTCCATGATCATGTGCTCTTCAAACTTGAATTGAATCAAAAATATTGAGGATCTAGGGGACCAACAACCACATGATCTTGTAAACACCAAGAATAAAAGACAAATCTATATAAGGAGTCATATTAGGGTTAATGATGACTGAATCAAACAACCAAAGATATATTTGTGTGGTATGAATCTTTGGTAAACTCCAGAAAATAGATCAAAAGATTAAGAATTGCATCAACTAGTTAGGGGACTTTATAGTGGAAGAATATTGGGTAAGGATAAGATAAGGTTAGGTTTATTGAAGTGGGTAAAATCCTAGTTATGATCCATATTTGGGGTAGGAAATAATCCCACATCTTCTGGGGAATAAATCCAAATAGTGGATAGCACCTCCACCATTAGGGAAACCCTAGACAGAGAAAACACAAAGGCTAAGCTCATAATACAATAGAACTCAGGGAGAAATCTTGATAAGATCAAACACCTTTTTCATTGAATCCCACATAAGGTGTTTAGAAACATTAAATTCAGGATCATACACCTGGATCTATTATAAATGGTTATGTTCATCGTCTTAGTAACACTACTATACTGAGGCATCTTTGATGCTAATTTTTTAAACCTGATACTGAAAATCTTATAGTATTCATCAAATAAACCCTTATACTCTCTTCCATTATCATCACACACACACTTTAATCATAAATATATTTCTCTTTACAACATCTCATGAAACTAATGAAAACATATTACACTAGATTATTAGTTTTCAAAGAAAAATATCAAACTTTTTTAGAGTGATCATCAATGAAGGTCACAAAATAAATAACACTTCCCATAAATTTGGTTCTAATAATACAAAAAACAATGTGTATTAAATATAAAAAAATTAATTTTATAAAAGGTAAATAATCATAGAATTATACTCTATGATTTTTTACCATGATTAAATCAATATAAGTATCCAAATTTATACCTTTTATTCCTGATGATAGATCTTTCTTAGAGATCATTCTGATTCCTCTCTCACTCCTACGACTAATCTGTTTGTGTCACACATATATAGAAACCTCCTTTATAGATGCATCGACTTATCCTCAATATATTATATAATATATGATGTTAATACAAGTATTTTTATTTCATGTATCAATTATCATATTACCTTTGTAAAGTTTCCATTTTTCATAATCGAATGAATTTATGTATCCATTGTCTTCAAACATTTCAGTTGAAATCAAATTAAGGATAATATCAAGAACTTGTCTCACATCCTTCAACAGTAACCTACATCTAATACTAGTCTCTAGAAAAATAGTTCTAATACCAATAATTTTAGATACACCACCATTTACCATATTTACATGTCCAAAACTCCCAAGATTATAAGATGAGAAGAAATCTCTTAAATTAGAGATATGGTAAGAGAAACCTAAATAAATAAATAATTTCAAGACTTGGATTACAAGGTTGACATGGTCATATTTTTAAACAAAAAGTATATCATCATTGAAAATTATAGCACCATTATTTTTGTCTTTACCTTCTAGATTCCACTACACTACTTTCAACTTCTGACACTCCTGGATGAAGTGTATAGGATTTCCATAATGTTGTTACTTCATATCGCATCTCGATCAGTATTTTGATAACTTCCACCTTTATTTATTTTTATCATGGGTTTCTTTCCCTTTATTTTTTCCAACAATATTTTTTCTCATTTCATTCGATGAAAAAACATTTTAATTCATGTTTTCATCCCTCATCCTTCATTTAAGACTCTTCATTCAACTTTATATCCTTTACCATTTCAGATGTGATATTTATACCAGGATAAAAGCTATTAACTAACACAATAAGTGTGTCCCACATCTTTGGAAATGAGATCAACATCAAGGGTTCCTGTAACTCATCATAAACCATTATTTTCAAAGAATTTAGTTGATCAAAAATACTTGAGAACTCACTCATGTGCTCTGGTATTTTATTCCCATCATTGTAGATCAGGTTGAAAATATTATGTATTTGGTTTTCTTTATGCTATGTAGTTATACTTGAATACATATTTCCCTATTTTATCTATATAAAATAATCATTATGTCTATTGGAAAAAATTTGGAAAAAAATATTTCATATCCATTATCTAATTTTAGTAGTATACATCATGTTAAGAATGATTTACTCTGCATAAACTTGTAGGGTACTAGTAGATACCACCTTCTCACCATATTGGTCTCCTTTAAAAGTTCTCTTAAATGGTACTATAATAGGATTAGTGTTATCTAATTTACTATGAGCTTAAAAAATTATTTAATATACAAAATATCTTCCATTTTGGGTTTCTAGAGAGAATAATTAAATGAGGTAAACTTAGTCATGTTACTTATATTTTCCTCTATTTATTTAGTGATAATCACATAAATTTAACCATATGTATGTGTCTGAAAGGGTTAAAATAGTGTGAATTGACTACCGAGTCACCAAAAATGGACTTTAATTAACCCAGATATGATAAAAACAATATCAGCATCTGAGATTGACTGATGACATGCCATTAACATATCTAACCAAATATGCCTCTAGAATAGTCATCAGAAAGTCCCCGTTGGTATGAAAAATTTTGTCTTCTCTAAAAAGGGAGTAATCTAGTACTTGGATTTGACCCAAACTATGAATTCCATGATAGATCTTGTTTTAGATTTTTTTTCAATATCGTTTATGCCATTAGAATAATTTTGATAAGAGATATCAGAATCTATATTTTCAAAAATATAACCACCTTCAATTTTTTATCCACTAGAAAACCTTATATGTCCATCTTAGTTTCAACTATTATAACTCTAATACCACTTTTTTAGGGCATCAAAAGTCATACACATTAAATCAATTGTAAAAATAAATGATAAATACAACAATAAAAAGAAATTATGCAGTTTAGAAAAAATTTCCTTGATTATATTCTTATTTTGATAAATTTTAAGAGGATGAACTAGATTACAAAAAATATTTTTTTGTAATAGTTTCTTGATAAAAACATAAAAATTTAAAGGATTAAAAATCAAGTGAGATAAATGGTGGTACACCTACACTTTAATTTTTCCACCACTAAATGCATATGGTAGTTCATCTAACATTGATAAATATTGTCGTATGCACCAAGTACCTTCATGTTGGTTTCCTACCAAGCAAATGTTGACTTTTTTTTACTTTTTTCTCTCACAATCAACTCCCTAATTGGGAGTGACTCTCACACATGAATTATTTAAAAAAAGATATTAAGATATATAAATATATGATAATTCTTCAAAATATAATCATAATCATGACATGGGAATGCATTGTTATAGGGATTCGAAGAGATTAGTTCAATATAGTTACACTGAGTGGTGCACAAGGACCTTTCAACCAAAAAACCGCATCAACATTATTACAGAAAGATTGTATCACCATCATTAATAATAAATTGTATGTCCAAGAAAACATAGATCCCAAATGGAATATATTAAAAAAAATTATAAGTTCATATTATTTTTAAAAATAAAGGCAGCATAACACAGATTCAAAATCTATTATACATAGGAAACATAAGGATTTGGTAAAATAATGGTTGTTTGGAAACAAATTGTCAATATATCACACATGAAATATAGACTTTTATATTGTACTATAGGTACCCTAATGGTGTACAAAATCATGTCTACTACACATATTCAACCTTCCACCATTAAATATATCAAGCAGGATGTTTTCTACTAAACACACATCTGCATAAATGGAAAAATAAATCATTATCCTTGATCCATGATAAAAAATATTGATAAATGGTACACTTTTATCAGTTTTAAAAAAACTGATAATATGGAACCCTTTATAAGAATTGTTTTAACGCTGATAAGGTTAACCCTTACCATCTCTTTTTTACTACTGATAAAATTGTGCCTTTTATTAGTGCTAAAATATAATGGATAAAAGTTACCTTGAATAATATTATATATATACATACATATATATAATTAAATGGTATTTATATAAATATATATATATATATATAATTTTTATATATTCTTAATTATGTATACTTTTATTATTCTTTTGTACTTATTTATACTTATATATATAATTATAATTATATATATATTTTTACAGAAAATAAAATAACATAACAACCTCACTTGTAGAAGAGGTAAAACCATATTATAGCATGTATAAGTTAATGAGAAGAGAAAATGAAGAAAAAAACAAAAAAAAACTTAAGATTCCTTGATCTTACCAAAAAAATGAAGCTAATTATTATGAAAATCAAAAAAGAAGAGATCTATCAAGAATATCAGTAGTTGGTTCTTCGTACAAAATATTTGACTTGTATTTAATTCTTCTTCTAGTTGATAAATTCATCCTTCAACTTCCCATGGAGTTATCAGGGTTAATATTTGACTTGGGGTTTTCTTTTAAAATTTGGGGAGCTCCTCTTTGAGCTTTAAGAGAGTTATCATTAGTGGTTAATCTGAGAAAAAAAAGGATCTCATTTTCAAACATATAGCATAATTAATAACAAATACTTAAAAATTAGGCACAAAAGAAATAAAAATAAAGTACTATATACTAATTGACAAATAAGGTACCCCTTAATGTATATTACAAATAACTCTTTAACCCAACAAATAATGGGAATCATAAACCTAATTCAAGGTATCCTTGACTATAACCTATTAAAAGGTTTCCTTGACTTTAACCTCTTCAAATTATATCTTCCAAGACCCTGTAATCCCTCATATTAAGACATCAGTAGGTATTTATTTTATAAACTGAAAGATTATATTGGTCTTTATCAATGGAATCCCCCAATCAGCATGATCAACAGCTATTTATGCTTCTACAAACTAGAATCTCAAATATATATTTTAATCATGGAATCCATAAACATAAAGGTTAGTAAAATAATTATTATAATAATAAACACTAATATATTTTAGTGTGAAACCTAAAAAATGTAAACTCTTAGTAGAACACTCAAAAATAAAATTACTATGATCAAAATCTCTTAAAGAAACAAGTGGTTGTATGAATTTCATCAGTCAGAAACTTTAAAAATGGTCAATTATTATTATCCAGTAAATCTTTCCTTATTTTAATCATATCTTTATTTATAAGAAAACCCCCAATGGTCAGATTCTACCTACCTTAGGTTTAATTGTAACAACTTCTATAGAAGCTTCAAAAAAATTTGAGGAATTAACTTTATTTCCATCTCTATTAATGATGTTAATTGACACTACTAATATAATCTACATAATTCATTCCTCTATAATTTCATGCTAAGTATCTCTGAAAATATAGTTACCAAAAAATATATTCTTCATATTAAAAACACTTAAACAAAAACATCAAGTTAAAAAAATATCATGATTATTATGTGATTTTCAAAATTAAGAATAAAATGAGTCTATGACTCAATAGTATCTTCATTTTTTGGAAATCACAAACATGAATAAAAATTTTAAGAATAAATTTTGAAATAAACTTTTATTTTAGAAAAAAAACTCTTTTGTAATTTTAATAAATTTTCTATAAAATTCCTCCCCTTTTTAAAAAATTAATTTTCATCCCCCTTAATATAATAAATATTATATTTTTATATTTTTATATTTATATAAATTTTTAAAATTTATCCCCATTATAATTTTCAAAAATAAAGGAAGAAAGAGTATCAAAAGAGGTAATTAGAGATTGTAAAGAAAGTTCCCCCTGAAAACAAGTTATAATTACTTTAGATAAATCCCCCCCTTAGTTATATAGATTTTCAATATGATATCATAAAAAGAAAAGAAAAAATTAATTTCTCCCTTTTGGATTATACACAAAGATAAATATTCATTTGAAGGGGGAAATATCATAAAAATAGAAAAAGATTCAGACATACATCCAATAAAAAATTAAGTAATAGAGTATTGGAAAAAAAATCTCCCTAAAAATATAGAAATAAATCAATGTTGATAAATAAATGGTCATTTTAGAAATTTAGAAACATAAGAACTTGATTTATTTTTTTAATAAAACCATAGTCATTAGAATTTTAAATAATTACAATGACCATAAATATAAATTCAATCTTTATTTTGAGATTATTCAATCATTTACTTAAGCTTATTGATTTACTTATGATTCTCAACCAACTTCACTTTCAATTTTATGATTAGATTCTATTGAACTTCTAGACTTTGAATCTGGTCCTCTATTTTTCATTTTGAAGTACAACTAAATTTATCATCTCCTTAATCAATTTATTTTAATGATTTATCTTTTATTATTAATATGTGATGACTTATCCACACTTTTTATTCTTTTAAATAGTTTTTAAGATATCTATGAAGAAAAACATTCTGATCATTTATAATCTTTATTATTTTCTTTGAGCCATTAAATTTCTTAAAAAAATCAACTTCTGATAAATGATCTTACCTTATTATTTAAATTTTATTAAAATTCTTTTCAATTTAACCAATAATTCTGATATTTTATTTTTCCACTTCAATTCTTGAAAGTTAACAAGTTTTTTTGTATCAAATTAACTCTTACATTTAACTCTAATAGAAATTTTTATGGGTTTTTAATATTTTACAATTAAATTATTTAACAAACAATTATTCTCTCAATTCTTTTTATACATGATTTATCATCTAATTTCCCCATTATAATCTAATCATATTTTTTGGGATATACAAAAAAAATTATTTCTCATAAGTATCAATTTCAACAACATTAACGGGTTCATGATTTTCCATACCAGGTGGACTTGATGAGGTTGAGCTAGAGTCATTCCTTTCTTTTAATGATTTTAATTATTTTGAAACTCTATTCGAAGGGGTAAAAGTTTAAAATTATAAATAATGTACTGAATATTATTATAGGGATAGATCATTTTTCATATTCAGCTTTTAAAAACCTTTATTTTTCATCTAAACATTATCTTTTGTAGTAGCATTCAAAACCAAAATATTTTCACTTTGAATATCCAATGAAATAAATTTATCAGTAGTTTCACCCAGTTCTCCCACTTATAGATGTGGTGAGGATAAGGATGAGGATTTTTTTGTACTTCTATTGCTCGAATTTTTTTTCTCTACAACATATCCATATTTATTATTTATTATATCCACTTAATAAATCATATTATTAGTCAAAAATTGTGGAAAAATTACTCTTTCACTTTAGGTTTTTTCTAAGCCAACATTTTTCTTAGCTAACTTTTTGAAATTTTATTTTGAAAATGATTTTGATTTATGAACTTATTATTTCTATTTATCTAAATTATTCGATGGAGGGTATTTTATAGAATATATTCATTCAAATCATTTTCTTTTCTAAAGTTCCTTCTTAGAAATTTTTTGAAATTCCATATAAGAAACATCTGATAACTATTCTATGAATTTATTTTTAATAGGATCATAAGTCAATATCATTATAGATATTGTATCTACATTGAATATATTTTATATAACCTTCTCAACATGATTCTAATTCTCAACACCTTCATCTTATAAAATATTCATAAGAACTTTTGTTCAATATCTAACTATATAACAATATTTTTATCTTAACCATCCATGTGCATATGAATTCAATGTAGGTCTAAATAAACTTGATCAAATTAAGCTTACAAAAATTCATGATAAAATCCAATAAATACACATGTTTTATTTCAATAGTATATTTATCAACCTTCTTTGTAAATAAAAATGATTTCACCCACTGAAAAATAATTCTAACTTCCAATGGTACATGACTCATCTTATGAATTTTTTACTTTATAATAAAAAAATTTACCTTCAGTGTATGATATTGAGAAACTACCATGAGTTTTTATTAATTTGTAAGATATAAGAAAAAAATCTCCCTCAAGTGGAAGTCTTATTAGCTTACAAAACTTATCAATAGATAGTGTAAATGTATGTTCAAAAATAATAAAAGTTACCAACTTTCAACATCTGATTTGGAAAACTATGTGGTTTAATAAAAATCATAGATCAACAGGGGAAAGAATGACTCAAAGACTTACCTTGGAAGAATTACCAATTCCCATCCTTTAAATTTGAACATGTAATTTATAATAAATTATATTTTAAGAAAAAATCAGGGTCAATCAAACTCTCTCACATAATTTCCTCGGTAAAAATTTATCTTATTGATTCCATTTGAAGAATGAAATCTGAAAAGTAATTTAAAAAAATAAATAATTCTTTGTCAACACCTTAGAAACGAATGTATCTAATAGACCTCAATTACACTTTTTTTATAGATATTATATGCATGCATAGAAACCCTTGATCATGTTTAATCATATGGTTCAAAAACATTCCCACCAAATTATATGATGTAAAATTTTATTTTTAAAAAAATAATGAATATTATAATTTGAAATTATGATGAAATTAAAAATAAAATAAATGTAATTAAATCTAAAAATAAATGGTTCCTTAAATACTCTATAAGTAAAAATAAAATTATTTTTTTAAAATTTATCTATTGGTGTACCAGCTTTAATTATCTTTCATATAATATGGCTTCAAAAAACATTCTTGAATAAATTATTCAAAAATTTAATAGTAGATTATTTAAAAAGTTGGATAAATATAAAAACTAGATAGAAGGAATTAATTCATTATATAAATAAAAACATAAACAATATTAAAACTTACTAAAATGTAAAAAATACCAAAATAAAGTAAGTTCTGGTAAAACAAAAAAAATACCAAGAACTAGATATAGGTATTCAACTTACGATGCATAGTGACTTCATTTATTTTTAAATTAAGTATGCGGAAGACATACCATTTAGGGTTCATCAGTATTTATGAATATAATCTATGGAACTCATATTTTATTATACTTATGGTGCTCATAAGTAACCATTTCCTTAGAGATAAAAGTTTAGGATCTTCCAAAATGTTGGACTTTGTTCAAAGAATAATTGTTCTTTTAGTTTCCTCTTATTTAACACATAGCCCAAAAAGATGGTTGACTCAATATGAAGTAGTTGGTCTTATAAGTATAAATTCTGGTAGATTTACTACCAAGTCCTGATGCAAATTTTTTTTATGGTTTCAAAAGCCCGTATATTTTAGTAAAGAAATTATACAAGTATTGAATCTGAATATAAATTTCCTACAACATTCAATTTCTAACTTTAAATTAACAACCAAATTTTTATATTTGGAAGAATTTACATTCTTATTATTCTTTTTATTCTTCCAATAATTAAACATAAAATTATTTTTTGATGACTTTATAATTCCTCTGTCTTTCAACTCAGAGATAGGAATTTAAATGTTCTCCTTAGATGTGTTTAACTCTAAAGGAAGTTTTATATTCTCATTTTTTATTTTTGAAATTCCTCTCTCTATTGAAATAATAGAAAAACTACTTTATTTTAATTCCAATTAATTTTTAAAAACTTTACCTTTAGAATTTAAGTATTTAAAATTCATAGTACACAACTCAGAATATAACCTCATAATTTCATTCTTATATTTATTTAATTTTACATTATTCTCTTTAACCTCAGTCTTGAGTCTAGTATATGTTTTTTATAGCTTCTTATAAGATCTATGAGCATTAAAAATATAATCTTTAAGTTCTTCTCAAGTTTTAACTTCTTTATTATCATCAAAATAATGGTACTTTTCATCATCACTATCTTCAAAAAATAAATTTTCTATATTTTTTTCAGGGAATATTGTGATAAATTTTCAAATCTATTTATCTTACCCATAAAAATTTTCAAATTTTTTAATAATTGTATATTATCATAGAAATTGGTAATCTTCTGGTTGTCACTACTTTCATATGATAAGCATTTAAAAAGAGTATCTCCTTCAATTATTCTCAAATTATCCATTTCTTTCAAAATTTTATCTTCTTCCCCTTAAAATATTTTTTATGATATTTTTATCAATTATCTTTAGTTCTATATATTCAAGTATAATGTGACAATGATTTCTATATTGATAGTAAGTTGGTTATAATAAATCTGTCTTGTCACTCTTTTCTCTTCTATCCTTTCAGATATTCCTATTAAATTTTTCACGTATAAACATTTTACTTTGTATATAATCAAATTTATCCTATATAATATCTAAAAATTATCATCTTCATATTTCTTAACATCATTATTCATATTGATATCTTCGGAATTTAAATCTTCGAAGGTTGATGCAGTTGAAACTCCATTTTTCTTTCTTTATTTATTAATATATATTTTCAAACGGCTTTCATACTGTATTAATGTTCTAATTAAATCATGAAGAATTATCTTGGTGATATGTTTTTTATCATAAATCGTGAAATATCAATGAATTTTTCAACTAACTAATCCTTTGATAATTCTTTTTCACTAATGTATTATATAAAGTTAAAAATTACCATCAACCTCTGATGCATTTTTGGATCACTTTCACTATGCATGAAATCAAAATCTTGATAATCAACTTTGAACATAGTTGTCTTTGATCTAAGAACTTTTGAAGTTCTAAAATGTGTAACTTCTAATTTCTTCTACATACCATAAGTTTTTTTGAAATATGAAACTTGACTATAGATACTCCATTGAACTGGTCATAAAAGTGTATTTTAAAATCAAAAAATAAATTGAAATTTAGAATTTTGTTATCTTAAAATTTTTAAAAATTATTTCTAAGGAATTGTTTTACGACCAATAAGAATAAGAAAATATTCAATGCTTGTATTGATCAAAAAAGTCTTCATCCAATCTCACCAGTACTCATAAAAATTTCAATAAAATATAGGCATTATATTAGTATTAATATTTTCTATAGAACCAACATGTATACCTTCCATATTAATAAAAAATAAAAAACTTTTCTCTATTACATGGTTAAGTTTAAGGAAACTGAGATATGAAAATATGATAAACTTCTATAATTAAAAAGAAATAATATCATGTTTAGTCTCAAATTTAGAGAATTACTCTAATACCAAATGTTATCCTTGATAAATGAGAAGGTAAACCTATAAGAGGAGGGGTTAATTATATTTTATAAAAAAAATAAAATTTTCTTCCACACCAAGATTTTTCAAACTATTAGAAACATGAAGTTATAATAACCAAAACAATTATAAAATCAATAAATATATTAGAGTAAACTTTTATAAGTGTAGTGAAAATTAAGTTTTTTGTAATTTTAAATACTACGAACAAAATAAAACATGCAGTGGAATTAATAACAAGTACTTAAAAAGTAATCATAGTGGAAATACAAACAAAATGCAGAGTACTAATTTATAATTTAGGTAACATATAAGGGATATTAAAAATAACTCTCTTAACATAAAGAATAAGGGGTTTGTAAACTTGATTCAAGGTATACTCATATATAACCTATAAAAAGGTATACTATACTTTAACTTATCATAAGGTATTTCTTCTAAAAACCTAGAATCCCTCAAATTAACTAGTACATAGGTACAAATTCTGTAAATCATTATTCTGGATCTATCTTCCTCAACAAAAGAAATCAATCAGAAAAATTGGTATAAATTCCTTCTTCTAAAAATCAAAATATTGGATCTTTCTTCCAAGTACAAAAAAACCTAAATATGAAGGTAATTAACACAACTATTATAGCAAAAAACTCTCATTTATTTTATAATGAAACCTCAATATCATAATCACTTAGTATAAAACTCAAAAATAAAAATTATAATGATAGGAATCTCTCAAATCAAAAAATTAGTTGCATGAATTCAAGTAATAAAAAAATTAGAATGATCAATTACTGTTATCAAGTATATCATCTGTTCCTCAAAGCATGGATCTATTTATAGGAAAACCTCCAATGGTCATATTCTACAAACTTCAGGTTCAATTTTAGCAACATCAATAGAATCATTATCATCTACCAATAACTCAATGTCTTTTTATATCTACCGATAATGTTAGTCAACACTACTACAATGCTTTATAGAATTCATTCCTTTATAATTTCATGCTAAGGATCTCCAAAAATATAATTACTAGAAATTTGATTTTTTATAACAAAAACACTTAAACAAGAACTTCAAGTTAAACTAAATTATATCATAACTGTTATGTAATTTTTAAAACTAAGGATAAAATGATTATATAACTCAACATGTGTGTGTGTGCGCGCACATGTACATGCATATAATTTTATTTTTGTGTGTGTGTGTGTGTTTATATGTATGTGTGTGTATGTGTGTGTATGTTCATGTATCTATGTATGTGTGTGTGTATTTATGTGTATATATGTGTATGTATGTGTATATATATGTATGTACATGTATATGTATCTATGTATATGTGTATATATGTTTATGTATGTTCACATATGTATATGTATGTGTATGTATGTGTATGTATGTGTATGTATGTGTATGTATAGTATGTATCTATATGTTTTTGTATGTGTGTGTGTGTGTGAACGTGTGTGTATTTATATAAATATATCTATATATTAGCAATTGTAAATATATTTAGATATAATTATTAAAATTCTATTTTAAATTTTACAATTTTTTAATTAATAATAAGTTGTGAAAAACATTTATACATTTATATTTTTCATGTGGTTGATAAAAAATATATTATATTATTAATTTATATTTTTTTTTAAAAATAAAAATTTAGTATTATTTTAAATATAGTTGATAGTAAATTATATATATATATATAATTAGTAATTTCTTGTAAATATCTTGTATCTAAATGTAATTTTTAATATTTATTCATCTTTATTTTAATATTTATTCATTTTTAATATTTTTTTAATTTATATAGATAATATTATTTTTTTATTTTTTTTATATTGGTAATTTGTTCATTTTTATTCATTTTTAATATTTATTCATTTTTAATATTTTTTAATTTATTCATTTTTACTATTTATTTTTTAAAATATTTATTCATTTTTAATATTTATTTATTTAATATTTTTATAATTTATTCATTTTATAATATTTATTTATATATTTCTATCTATTAATTTTAAATATTTTAAATATGTTTTAATTTTATATAATTAATATTTTTTAAATATTTATTCATTTTTTATTTTAATACTTTTGTATTTAAATATTTATATAGCGGCTCAGGTATTGTAGTCGTAATATTCATCGGATGAGCCTTTGGTCCAAAAATATGGGTCTTCGGGCCATGTAATGGGTTTCCTCTAACCAAAAAAATGGGTCTTTTATTTCAATAAAAAAGAGGTTTCAGCCTCAACTTTTAAATATATATTTATCTATATATAATTATTATTATTATTTTTCATTTTTAATTAGTAATTTGGTAAAAAATATATTTAAATGTAATTTTTAATATTTATTCATTTTCATTTTAATATTTTTTTTATTTTTAATATTTTTGTAATTTATATTAGTGTTGTAGTTAGCACTGATATAAACCTAATATGTATGGGTCAACCTGTTAGAAGTGTGAAGCTTGGTGGTGTTTTGAGTAAATTAGTCAACCATTAATGAGCCAGAAGAAACATTAGTCCTGGTGTTTAGGAAACAGTAACAGAATCTCTCTAGTAGACAGTAGGATGTTCGAATGATGATACCATTTGATGGTGTGTGCACTGGTGGTGGTTTAGACATGGTGAATGGAAGCAACTAGAACATTATGTTGAATATGGACTATTCTCTAGGACATGCAGTCGGGATTCAATTACTATAATAGATCATCGGTTGACTTTCTTAATGGAGGGTCCTCCATAAATATGGGAGAATTATGCAACTATTTTGACCATCTAAATACTTCCATGAAAGTAAATGTAAGACCATATTCATAGTGATTCGAATCTTAAAAATGATCAAATTATTACATAGGACTTAATTTATGTGTTTATTCCTTACTGGATATTTTCTCAGTTAAAGTGTAATTCTGATTACTTGTAATTTAAATGGAAATAGAGTAGTGTTTCTCCCATGGATGTAGGAAATATTTTCTAAACCACATAAACTCTTGTGATATTTTATTTTCTATTTTTTATGCTTGTATGTTGTGTGAGTTTTGAGTGATCTTGAGTGTGTGTGGGGGAAGACTTAATGTAGTGAGCAGGGTTAGGAAATTATTCTTCCTATCTTTCAACACGCTAACATCATGTGAATTATTTTAGATGACTTGTTTCCACCATATGGTATCGTCAGTTGGATAATATCCAATGATTAAACATTGTGATGGATTATCAATAAGTGGTATCAAAGATTGTAGTTTTATCTTGATCATAGCACACTCAGAGGCAGATTAATTTTATTTCACTCTCTTTCATTGACATTATTTTTTTTATTTTTTAGTGGGAGTTACTGTCATCAAAAGGTATGGTGTTAGAAGAAGGTAAGTTCTGGAAAAATAATTTTTATGGAAGAGAGTTTTGATTTTGGAGAATGAAAATGGAGGACTATCTCATTTAGAAAGACATATAGGTTTTATTGTTAGGGTTCAAAGTGGAGGTAATGAAACAGATGAAATGGGTGTGGTTGCATAAGAAATACCTTGGGTTGGTGAGGATTTCATTATCATGAAATGTTGTCTTTAACATCTGGTAAGTTAGGACCATGGTGGATTTGATTAAATCATTTTAAAACATGTATTAGAAGTCAACGACACTTAATAAAGTGTTCAGGAAGTGGAGGTTATTCAACATGAGACTATAAGAAGGTAATAAAGTGACAGGTGAACTACCTAAACATGATTTGAGGGTAGATCAAGTCAGTGAAGGTGAATTTCATGTATGATGTATGGGAACTTATACTTTTTTCATCATTGTTGAAGTCATGAAACATAATGGTAATGTTAGTGAGTAATTTTTATTGAAAACCCTACTTAGTATTTGAGGGTGTCAAAAACTTGATCTTAAATAAAGAACTAGGATAGAGGGATGTTTAGGGACTATCCGAAAGTTCACTCAATGAAATTAGATGAGGATGGTCACCCCAGATAATAATTCAGAAGAAATAATTGGATGATAGATTGTGAGAGATAATCAAGTGTAAATTGGACCTAGTCCTATATTCTGAAAATGTGGGAAAAGTTGACATCTCCAGAAGAATTGAAGTAATCATAGAGAGTATGTTTAAAGGGAATCATCTTCCAAAAGTTCAAATTCCATGATTACTACCAGGGAGTAAATAACTTGTTTCTTAGTACCAACATTCTAGTGGATTCATGAGTGGTTGAATTTGGTGTATCATTCTACTCAAGGGTAGAGAAAATATTAATAGATAATTATTTGTCCTAAAATTTTGACAAGGTGTATTTAGTGAACAATGAATCTCTAAGATTCATGGGAAAAGGCTATGTCAACATTTGGATAAGGAATAAAATATTTTTTAATTTGGTAGGAGTTATAAATATCATGATTCTATGAAATATCCTAATTTCTATAGGTTATCTTGATGAGGAATGTTATGGGACTAATTTCTCCAATGGAGTTTGGAAGGTAAATAAAGGATCCATGGTGGTTGCATGAGTAGTAAACTACCATACCCTATATATAACTATAAGATTAGATGGAGTGGTAATTGCTAATGTATTAACTTTCAATAGTTTTTAGTTGGGGTATTATCTACTCAAACATATCAGTGATAAGAATGTGAAAGTACTGATGGTAAAAGGAATGATGAAGCTTGATTACATTAAATTCAAAAGTTTTTGGATTTTTTTCTTGGGAATTAGGATATGGTGTCCTTCAACCTGAATAGGTGGAATCTTAGATCTTAGAAGTTATATCTATTTCACTCAAACATTTGTGGGCTTGACCTGGTCTGATCTCATGGTAGGTCACTTCACTTGTAACTTTCATTGATGATTTGATGATAAAATTATGGGTTTATTTTCTGAATCCAAAGTCTAGTGTCTTTGTAGAATTCATTCAAAAAATCATAGTTTAGAGGTAAACTAACTTTAAGTTAAAGTTCCTGATATCCAAAAAATAGTGGTGAGTGCAATGGATGAAATTCTATGATTTTTTCCAGGAGAAGGGGTTCGGGCTAGAGAATATAGTACTAAAAACACTAAATAAGAGGGTGTATCATAGTGAATGAAGTGTATGTTAATAAATTGGTACATATTATAAAGTTTTACTCAGAAATTCCCAAGTAAATTTGGATAGAATTGGTGAATATGGTAGTATACCTCATTAACAGAATTCCATCTTCTCTTTTGGGATAAGAAGTATCGAAATAGGTATAGTCTTTAAAACAACCATAATTTTTCCAACTAAAAAAAATTCAAAAGCATTTATTATGCCCATATATTTCCAAAATAAAAATATAAACTTGATGAAAAGTTAAAGATATGTTTCCTTATGGGTTATGGTGATGAGAATTTTGGATTTCATCTTTGGAAAAATAATCAATGGAAGATAATCATGATTTGGGATATTCTCTTCAATGAGAAGGTTTTGTGAAAGAACTAAAACTTGGATGAGAAGGAAGTTGAGATCAATTAGTCAACAATCTAAATCTAAGTTGATATGAGTGGAAGTATCATAAGAAAACAAGTTCCAAATAACATGGATAAAAACACTGGAATTTTGGAAGTAACACTAGGGGAATATGTTCCAAAATAATCAAGATATTCCAAATTATAAGGAAATTCTCTAGAATTTAGAGCATCAGAAGATTCAGTATTAAGAAGAGTTGAGAAACAATTCTTTTAGAAATATACATGATCTAGAAAAATGGTTTAGATATTTGGGGAATAAATTAACTTTTTTACTTCTTATTAGTAGAGGATAAAAAATATTATTGGATAAGGTGGACACTCTCAATGACTCTGGATAGTGAAAATTAGTGATAAATGAAGATATGTCTTCCTTTAAATCAAAAAAAATGGAAGTTGATTGAGTTTCCATAGTGGGAGTAAGAACTGATCATATATGGTTGTTCCATTTGAAGGGTGAAGCTAATGAAAGTAAAAGGTACAAGGCACAACTAGTGGTGAATGATTTCTAGTATAAAAGGGCAGTTTATTTCTCTAAGATATTATCACCATTAGTTAAGAATGCTACTATATAGAAAATGTTGATCAAGGTTGTGTCTGATAAAATCCACTTAGATCCAATGGATGTAAATATACCCTTCCTTAATATTGACTTTGAGTAAGACATTAACATAAAGTATGAGATGGGTTTTGAGGATAATAAAAACTAGGACTTGGTGTGTAAGCTAAGGAATATTCTTTATAAATTGAAGTAGATTCTAAGATAATGGAATTGTAAGTTCAATTTTTTATGGATGAGGATTTCACTCAGTGAAACACTGATAATTTTTTCTATTGGATGGTGTGGGATGATGGAAGCTTCATCATATTTATCTTATATATAGATGACATACCAGATCAGACATTATAAGGATTCAAAATTTGAAGCATGACTTGTCTAGAATTTTTGAGAAGAAAGATCTTGGATAGGACAAGATGATATTATGAATAAAGATTAAGAAAGATGTAGATTCTAGAACTTTGTCTCCGTCTCGTAGGAACTAATTTTGGAAGATCAAGAAGTTTATAATTTGAGGATATAATCCAATATTAGCTCCATTAGTTGGGAACTTCATGTTATTTGGGGATAAGGTTCCTAAAATGGAAGATAGGGTATTCTACATAGTGAAAGTTTCCTTGGAATCAGTGGTAAAAAGTATAATATATGCAATGATATGTACTTGATTAAATGATTATTTTTTTTGTAAGATTTTTTATCTATTTCTTGTCAAATATAGGAAGGGAACATAGGGAGGTTGTGAAGTGTAACATCTAGTATTTGAAGGGGTCAAAATATAAAACCTTGTTAGTTGGGTTAGAAGATTCATTGCAAGGTTTCATTAATGCAAACTTTGTTAGGGATTTGTATACATGGAAAAACACCTTGGGTTTTGTGTTTACCTATAAAGTAATAGTAGTCATTTGTATGTTATAAATGAAAATGATGGTTACTCTATTAATAATGGAAGTTGAATATGAGTTTGTAATAGTTTCAAGGAAAGAGTTGATATTATTAATTCATTTTCTAAAGAAACTTAGAATATATCAATAGGATTTAGTATTATTCTATAATAATCAAAGTGAAATCCATTTGGATCAGAATATGGTGTTTCATGTAAGGAATAAATATATTAACCTGAAATACCATTATATCTAGAACATGTTAGAGGAAAAGGTATTGGAGTTGCGAAACATAGCTAGAAAACATAATCCAATAGACGTGTTCACTAATGTGTTATTCAAAGAAAATTCAATATAACATTTTTTTCTCAATGGGACATGGGTTAAAAGAAGAATGATAGAGAATACTAACAATTATTTTTTTGGGATTGGATTCATTTTTTCTTAAGTGTTGAAGAGTTTCCATTGGTTCCTTAAACTAGTCTTTAATTGAAATATTATTAAGAGTATGAATCCTAATTATGTTCTAAGTAAACTAACTAAACATTATTGAGTTTGATTATATTTCAGTTATGGGGTTTGGGAAATGGTTTAAAAATATCTTATTTAGATTCCAATTTGTTCAGATAATGATATTGTCTAATGTAATGTGCATTAATTCTAATTCAGACATGGTGAACATAAGTTACTAGTGCATTGTGTTACTTGGAATTTTCACTATGAAAGTTTTTTTGGAGATTATTTCTCTAGGATATCTATAGTTTCCTTGGTCAATGGAGAATCCTCCACAAATATATGAGGACAATGCATATGATTTGACTAAATGAATACTTTCATAAAAGTAAATGTTGTACCATGTGTAAATTGATCCAAAACTGATAAAGGATCATAGTATTATTATATAGGTGTTAATATTTATGTTTATTCCTTAATGGTTGTTTTTTATTTGAATTTTAATTCTTGTTACTTATAATTAAAATGGGAATAACATAAGTGTTTTTCTTATGGATAAAGAACATATTATGTGAACCATCTAAACTCTTTTATTCTTTCCTTACCATTTTTTTCTTGTATGTTGTGTAAGTTGTGATTATTTTTTAGTGTGTGTGAGGGAAAACTTAGTGTGGTTATTAGGGTGTAGTCATTATTATCCCTATCTTTTATTACACTAACATTATCAGAGTTCTTCCAGATGAATATTTTCTACTATGTGTTATCATATTCTAGATAATGTATAGTGATCGAACATTGTCTTGGATTCCCAAAATAACATTTATGTAACAAGTGGTTATCCTTATGTATCAAGATTTTATCATTGTTAAACTTAGTGCTGATAAAAGAGGATTTTATTAGAACTAAAAGTAGCACTGAAAAAATATGGATTTATTAGTGCTTACAGTTTTAGTGATCATAAATCCTAGACATATTTATAATATAACTCTAATTACACCATTTATTATACATGTATTTATATATATTATGGAATTTATAATTTTTCTCACCCCCCTCACATCATTTTGTGAATTATTCATCTTCCTAAATTGAATATATGAAATTTCCACTCATTGTGATGTGTTTGAAAGTGATTTATTGGATTTTTATTCATGTAAAAAACTTCCACACTCTGTCACACCCACTCTATGAGACACAAAGTTATTTTTTGGTGATTTTTGTCAATTTATACATTAAATAGATCAAAAATTATTTTATATATGAATTTATAATTGAAATTTTATTTTGGTTGATGTTTGAGTATAGTTATTTTGAATTAAAATGTTTAAAAACGTTTTTTTTAAAAACTCATGGTTTCTTTAGAAAGGTTTGAAAATATGAGTTGGTTTTGAGTTTTTGGTATTAAAGTATTTAAAGGGTTGGTTTTTAAATAATAACAACATGATAGGTTTTGGTGTATTTTTAAAAATAAATATTTTTAGAATTCATGGTTTTATGGTGGAATTTTTATTAAAGTATAATTAATTTTGATGAGATAAAGTGTATATTAGGTTTTTAAGGCCTCTTTTGGTTTTCATTTCAATTAAAAAGTTATTTTTTTTCACATTGAATTTCTTGATTTGTGTAATAATGAATTTTAGATTAATTTGTGTCTCATTTAATTTATTTAAACCTCTTTTGGTTATTAAGGATGTGTTTTCTTAGTATGTTTTTTATCGAAGTGTTTTTTTAAACTAACTTTATAATTTTTTATGGTTATATGTTGGTTTGAGTTGAACATGGATTCAAAACTTTTAATTTAAATTTGAACCATGTGTAATATGACCAAATAGGAATATTGGGATTTGTTTTAATGATATTTTCATACTGATTCGATACAATTATTTAGTATATAATTGGTCCTAATAAATGAATATTATTAACAATATAAATAAAGGATAATATATGGAATAAATAGAATTTATGACATATAAGTATAAAAAATACCTCTCTAAATATGTTTTCTATATTTGAAACTTAATTTAGAAAATAAAAAAAATGTTTACTAAAGAAAAGTTTCCCTATGAAGTTAAGGTCTTCCAATATTGTACATATTTAAAGATAATAAAAAATTCATGAACCAGCCTAGATACCCTGGTACCCTGATACTTGAGCCAGTCTTGACATGGCCCTAAGGGCATTCCCGATCCCCATGGGTTCACAACAAGCACTTGGCATCAAATAATATGAAAGTGGGAACAAATTTTCCACAAACAAAATATAAGTAAGTGATACAAGTCAGTATGATAAAAATAAACTCCATAGATAGAATTATACCAAAATTAAAATAGGTATAAACAATACAAGGTAAATTATCAAAGTACAAAAAAAATAGGGAGAACAACCCAAGTCTCAATGGACACAGCAGCTCAAAGCCCAAATATCAGTATCAACTACCACCTCTGAGTAGTGTTTTCCCCTTTCTTGAACCTATAAATATGAAATCTAAAAATTCATAAAGGCACGGGTAGGGTGTGATCTAAAACCCTATTAGGATCTCATAAAAGATTCCATAATAAGATTCCATAATTAATTAACCAAATAAATATTTTAGTTTTAAATAAATAAGGCATGGAAGTTCAAGATCATATTTAAAATAAGTCATTCTTTACATTTCATTTTCTGGAAATATCTCAAAAAATAGCTTAATAAAAATTTTATATAAAATAGTTATATTAATTTACAAGGAATGTGTAAAACAGTTTAAAAATAATGGAATATATATATATCAAAATAATCACAAGGGATCAACATGTCCATCTTCTAAGAGGTACGATAGTTCCAGGATATGGGATCCTCACAAACTCATATGATGAGAACGACAATGTGCACATGCGTCTCTCTGAAACTGTATAAAAGAGACTATTCAACATCCCATTGGGGATATGATCTTCCAATAAAATTATGTTAGAGTTGCAAAGCATCAATCTGTTTCTAGGTCATTCATAACCTAGATTGTTTGTACATAATAGCTCACTAACTACCTAGAATTTCATGTTCTCAAAGAACAATCAATAATTAAAAATTTATTTCAAAACTGTTCAAAAAAAATTAATCCTGTTTTCATTTTAATATACCAATTTCCATTTAAAACCAAAGAAATTTTTTAATAAAATAAAGCCTTTTTTCATGATAAAACCATTGGGTTTATATAAAAACAATTTAATCTATTTTTCTCAAATACAAATTTGAAATCAATTTCACAATTCAATTTCAAAATTTAAATTCTGCAATTTAATTTTCAAAATTTCCCATAAAATTCCACAAGCACGTCCCAATTCAATGGAATTGGGGAAATTTCATGCCAAATCAAATTCAAATCCCAAATTCACTAGAATTGGGTTTTTAATAAACCAATTAAAAGTAATTAAATTTAAATCAGGAAATTTAATTTAAATCAAGAAGTTTATGGTTAAATCAATTGGAAAATCTTAAATGGAACCACCTACCTAGGGATTATGAGATTATGAATCACAATGCTCACAACAGGAAACTCCAATGAATAATGTTAGAAAAGTAGATCTGAGAATCAAACAAAGATTCAAGATCTAAAATAATAAGGATTAGATCCTCCAATAACATATATATCTAACAAACCCTATGGAGGAGAGAGGAAGTGATATGAAGAGAAGGAATGGGGAAAGATTCACATACCAGGAAGAGATTAAATGTGATTCTTTACACTTCAATCCACCTAGAAAGGGATTTAGAGGATCCAAAATGGGTCCTTTAGAGCCTCCAAGACCTGGTAAATTGTTCTAGGCCATGTTAGGCCTGAGAGGGGGTCTAAATTAGGATTTGGGAAATTTTTAAATAATTTTTGGAATGCAAGAATTTCATGTGCACGGTTAGTTGGATAGGGTTGCACAGTTTTTAAAACTATGATCCCTAGTCATGCACCCCTACTAGTGGGTTTAATGGTTTCTTCTTGGTGGGTGCATGGTTTTTTAAACCATGATCCAACCATGAAAACCCTCACTACTTGGGTTTTCATAGTTTTCTCTATCAACGTACAAGATTTGGTCAATCCATGTTCCAACTGTGTACATCCCAATAGCCCTTCAAAATTTCCAAAATTTCACCTGAATCAACCCTAAATGAAACCCAACCAAAGAATAATAAAAATAGATATTTAGGAGTACCTAAAAATAGTAAAATGGTGTTATAACCACCCCACCATAGAAACTTCGTATCCCCATAAATCTTGTTAAGAAGCTTCGATGTCAAAAAGATGAGGCCATTAATCTCTCATCACTACCTATATCTCTCAAGTATCATGAGTATCAAAACCATGTTGTCATAGAACTCAAACTAAAGGTATCATCCTACCATGAACTACCTTGGTTTTAAAATCAACTATCCTGACTGGATGCTCAATCAAGGATAAATCATGTTCAACATTAATATCACTCCAAATCAAAACATGAGATGGATTAGAAAGATATTTCTATAGTTAAGATACATGGAAAACTTTATGTATTAAAGTTAGATATAGAGGAATTGAAAAATGGTAATAAACTTTCCCCATCATCTCAATAACCTCAAAAGGTCCAAAAAAATGAGGAGCAAGTTTCCCTTGCCTTCTAATCTGTCAATGACCCAAATGGGGTGAAAATTTCAAGAACATTGTGTCAGAGACTAAAAAATTCAATGGTCTATGGTAATTATCAGCATAAGACTTATACCATCTCTATTCCATCAACATTCACTAATGAATCAATTGAATATTTTTTGTTGTCTCTTAAACCAAGCTTGGTCCAACCAAAGAACTTTCACCAATATCTGACCAATACAAAGGAGATTTATAAGGCCTCAAATTGATCCATTATTATAATAGATTTGTAACTATTGTTATAATAAAACTCAACTGGCCATAAATTATCGCCCCAAGATCCACCAAATTTGATAATGAAGGCACAAAGCATATCCTTAAGAATATTTATAACTATTTTTGTCTGGCCAACTGACTGTGGATGGTATGACGTGCTCAAAAAAACATGAGATCACAGTGCCTCCTGAAGGCCTCTCCAAAAGAGATAAGTAAACTGAGGGTCTCTATTAGATACTATAGCTGATTAAACTCTATGAAAATGAACATTCTATTTCACATATAGATTTAACATATCTTTAACTTTGACTGTATCATGAATGGTTATGAAGTGATATAATTTAATCAACCTATCAATCACAACCCATATCATATTATTCTTTATTTGGGTACATAGAAACCCATCCAAAAAGTCCATAGAGATCCCATCTCACTTCCAAGTCATCACTAGAAGTGTCTGTAGAATACTCAAAGGTCTCTAGTGATTTTCCTTATCCTATTGACACATATAACAATGATAGAAAAAATTATCAATGCCCCATCTCATACCTGGATTCTAGAATCATCATCGCATATCATAGAACATCTTTTTGGTTCCTAAGTTCACAGCCCACTAGGAATTATGGAAATCCCCCATAATATCTTTCATGAACACTAAAAGTACCATAAAATGATTCTGATAACATAGAATTACCTCTATGGAGAGTGACCAATCAGTAACGTTCTTCCCACTATAAAGAGAGTATCTCATGTTATAGAACCTATCATCAAGATGATGTTCATGAAGAATTATATTGAGAGGATAAGAGGTCAACTAAACACTGGAAAAAGAAACCTATAACCCTAATTTCTAAACTCTAATATGAAACTATGAAAAATATCCATCGATTTTCACTATTCTAATGATTCTTTCATGGCCTGTGTTGTAATTTTTCTGATCAAAGCATCTGCGATGACATTCACTTTGCCTAGGGTATAGGCGATGTCAAAGTCAAAAGATTGCAGGTATTCCATCCAACACCACTAGTGTAGATTAAAACCTCTTTGTGAGAATATATAACTCAATCTCTTGTGGTTGGAATACATGGTAAACCTTTATCTGAAAAGAAAATGCCGCCAACTCTTAAGTGCATGCATCAAAACTTCTAATTCAAGGTCATGGGTTGGATAATTCTTCTTGTGTGTCCTAAACTATCGATATCCATAAGCAAAAACTTGATCACCCTACATAATAATGCACCCCAAAACTAAACTTGATGCATAAAAGAAGACCACATAGCCCTTCCCAGCCTTTGTAAGAGTCAAAATTGGTGTAGTAGTCAAAATATGTTTGAGATCAACAAAATAATTTTTACATTTTTCATCCCAAGAAAACTTTACTCCCTTCCAAGATAGAATATTCATTGGATAAAACAAATTGACAATACATTTACAAGCCAATGATAATGCCCTATTAAACCCAAGAATCTATGAATCTCATAAACATTTCATGGTTTTTACCATGTCATAACAACTTTTACCTTTTTAGGATCAACTAAAATAACATTTTCTAACACCATGTGTCCCAAAAAATTTACTTCTCAAATCCAAAAATCACATTCTGAAAGCTTTTTATAAAGCTATTGATTTATCATCAATACTAGAATTTCTCTTAGATGACGCACATGATCCTCCTAAAACTTAGAGAAAACAAGGATGTCATCCATAAAGGCCACAACAAAATAATCAATATACTCATGGAAAATAGTGTTCATTAAATCCATAAATACTATAGGATCATTGGTTAGACCAAATATCATGAAAAAGTAATTGTAATGGTCATACCTTCTCTAAAAGGTGGTTTTATGAATTTCAAATTATTTAATTATCAATTGATGATATCTATATTGAAGATCAGTATTTGAAAACCACTTCTCCCATTTAAATTGATCAAAAAGATCATCAATCTATGGAAATGGATATTTTTTTTTACCATGACTCTATAGAGTTTTCAATAATCAACACAAAGGAAAAGAAACCCATCATCTTTCTTAGCAAAGAGAACCATCAGCACCCAATGTGACACACTTGGGCATAAAAATACTTTCTATAAAAGATAATTCAGTAGAGACTTCAACTCTTTCTTTCATCTGGTTTCATGTGGTAAGAGTGAATAGATACTATCTAAGTACCCAGCACTAAATCGATTGAAAACTCTACCTCCCTTACCGATGTCAAACTAGATAATTCATAAGGGAAAACATTGGGAAACTAGATGAAAACTATATTGAGATCATCGTTAAATGATTCTCACTCTAGATCAAAATAAACCATTGATATTACTTTCCCTAACTCTAGATAAGAAGTTATGTCTTTACTTGATTTTGATTATTATTCTCCTTGAAAGACATAGCACACCCTTTTGGGTGAAGTAAAGGAGAGCCATCGAAGATAGCAATAAATTCAGGCTTTATTGGCAATGATCCAATCCATCCTAAATATGACATCAAGAGTCTTCATTTCAAGATCTATAAAATCCCAATAAAAATCCATATATGATAAATAAAACACACAAGTAGAACTATGGCTACCCTTCTCTCTCTTCGTTCTGAGGGGTGTAGTAATATCCATCACATAAGACAAAATATATGTAGAAAGATTTAGAATATTGAAAATATGGGTTGAAATAAACTAATGAGATGCACCAATATCAAATAAATAAGTCACTAATGACGAAGCTGTAGTGATGGTACCTATCACAGTCATTGGACCTGTATCTTCTTCCTGTGGAGACTCTTCCGATGAGTGAAGAATCTTAATTCTAGATGCCTATAGATAGAACCCCTTTGTCCATGAATCACATGATTTCATCAAAGCTTTAGTAGGTTATGATGATCATGTGAAACTATGTTGAGTATAATAGACATAAAAGAACTTCTACAAGTGACATGAGAATCCTTTAGAGCCAAAAATATTGGGTGACTCAGTGAAACCCCATTTTGAGTGCCCAAGTTTTCCACCCTAGTAAAAAATCAAAGGGCCTATGCCAGGAACTGAAGGAGGTCTATAAAACCCCTACCATTGAGAACCACCTCAAGAATAATCACACCTCCTATTCCCTTTATTAGAACTTATAAAACTGCCACTGTGAGAAAAAGGATCTCACATAAACCCTAACTTACAAGTTAGGTCCATTTCAACCATCAATGCTCTATACTGCACATCGATATAAGAGGGAATATTCCGCAAGAAAACCTAAGAATGAATTTCAGATCGAAGTCCCATATAGAACTATCGAGTCTTTATATTCTCATTCGATACTATCTCATGTGAAAACTCAACAAGTTCAATTAAATGGTTTTCATATTCTGTCATGAATCTGTCATCCTGCTCAAGTTTGAAAAACTCTATAGCCTTGGCCAACACCATCATCTCTAGATAGAACTGGGTGGTGAAAATAGATTTAAAGTATTTCCACTCTAATCCCTCGTGCTTATTTTTTATCACTATAATTTCCCACCATCTCCTTCTAGGTCCTTACATCTTGAATGTGGCACATTTCACTTGGATTTCATCCAGCATCTCTAGGAACTCAAACATAAGCTTGATTTTTCTTAACCAATCCTTAGCCTTTTGAGGATCGTTTGAGCCTTGTAAAACTAGTGGCTTCTAGAAAAGTAATTTATGAGAATTATTCCATAAAATATACCTTTGAGGTTCCATATTTGGATCCTGAATGGGAACAGCTATTGCTTCTTATCCTGGAGCTTGAACAGAACGTGCAATAACTTTAACCAGATTCTGGTCCATGAGAGGATCTTCTCACTGTGGTTCATCAGTAGCTTCCTCCTATATATGATTGTCACATCTTCTCAAAGGCATGATGCTACACAACATCAGCATACAACATTGAATACATCAAAAAATTTATACAAAACAACCCTCAAACAATAGAAATGGGAAAAATTAATCTCTATAGATAGATAAACAAGATTTGTATTTTAATCTATCCAAATCAAAAGTATGAAAAATTCTAGAACTAGTACTCAATATGTCTCTCCCAAACCACCTCTAGTGACTTAAGTTTCATTATGGTGAGAGATGGCTAGGAACTCATTCATAACTACCTCCAAAGTCAAAACAAGATTACAAAATTTCATATTGACATCAAGGCAAGATGCTTAACCTGCACCTCTGATGGCACTTTTTCATGAACCAGCTTCGATACCCTGGTAAATTAATACCCATATAGTCCTAAAATGAATCTAAGGGTGTTCCCAATCCCCATGGGTTTGAGATAAGAACCCAAAATCAAGAAATGTGAAAGTGAGAATGAATTTTCCACAAAAACAATGGAATAAAGAGATATAAGTCAGTACACACAAAAGAAAAATCCACAGGGAAGACTGTAATAGAATTAAAATAATTATAAACAACCCAAATTACATCATCAAAGTACTCAAAAATAGGGATAAAAATCCAAGTCCCAGTGGAAACAACAACTCAAATCCCAAGGATAAACAGCAACTACCATTCCCAAGTGGTGCTTTCCCCTTGCTCGAACCTGGAGGGAGGAAATCTAAAAACTCCCAAAGGAATATATAGGGTGTGATCTAAAATATAGGTAGGTTATCACTAAGTATTCCATAATAATATTTCAAAATTAATTAAACAAATAAATCTTTCAATTTTAAATAATTCATTCATGGAAGTTCAATAGCATATTTAAAAAAAATCTTACTTTACATTTCATTTCATGGAAATATCTCAAACAATGGATTAATAAAAAATTTATATAAAACGGTTTATATAAATTCACAAGGCATGTGTAAACTAGTTTAAAAACAATGGAATATATATATATATATATATATATCAATATAATCACAAGGGAGAAAAATATTTATCTATCATGAGGTACAATAGTTCCAAGTTATGGGATCATCACACACTCATTTGATGATAACAGCAATGTACACATTTGTATATCTAACGCTCGAAAAATAAGACTAACCAACATCCCAATGGGGATAATATCTACCAATAAGTATATTTTAGAGTTGTAAAGAATCAATATGTTTTTAGGGAATTCCCATCCTAGTGTGATTTTCCCTAATAACTCACTAAATACCTAGGCTTGCATGTGCTTAAAAAACAATCAATAATGGAAAATTTATTTAAAAAATATTAAAAATACAATTAACCTATTTTTTCATTTCAATATTACAATTTTCATTAAAAAAACAAAATGGGTTTTTAATCAAATCATTAATTTTTTCAAGATAAAACCATTGGGTTTCTATCAAAACAATTTAAGTCATTTTTCTCAAATACAAATTTGAATTCAATTTCAAAATTCAAATTCACAATTTAAATTCCTGAATTTAATTTTCACAATTTTCCATTAAATTCAACAAACATTCCCCAATTCAATGGAATTGGGTTTTTCCCCAAATTTCAAGTTGGATCAAATTCAAATCCCTAATTCACTGGAATTGGGTTTTTAACAAACTGATTGAAATAAATTAAATTCAAATAAATAAATTTAATTTAAATCAAGTAATTTAGGTTTAAATAAATAGGAAAATCTAAAATTGTAACCACCTACCTCGGGATCATAGGATCAAGAATTACAACACACCTAGTGGGAAACTCCAACAAAGAACATCAATAAAGGAGATCTAAGAATAAAACCTAGATTCAAGATCTAAAACCATGGGGATTAAATCCTCCAATAACACATAGATATAAAAAACACTAAGGATGATAGAGGAAGAGGTAGGGATATAATTAATGGGGAAATATTCACATACTCGAAGGAGATTGAATGTGATTTACCACACTTTGATCTGCCTAGAAAGGTGTTTGGAGGACCCAAAATGGGTTCTTAAGAGACTCCAAGACCTAAGAAATCAGTCTAGGTTGAGTTAGGCCTGATCAAGGGTATAAATGGGGGTTCATGGAATTTCTAAAGAATTTTTTGGAATAAAATAATTATGTGTGCACAGTTAGTTGGGTAGGGCCATGTGGTTTGTCAAACCATGCACCCTAGTCATGTGCCCCTACTGGTGGGGTTTAATAGTTTCTACTTTTTGGGTGCATGGTATATCAAACCATGTAAAAATTTTGAAAACCCTCGCTAACTTGGTTTTCATATTTTTCACTGGAAGGGTGCAAAGTTTGGTAAAATAGTGTGCCAACCATGCACATCCTAAGACCCCTTCAAAATTTCCAAAATTTCACCCGAATCACACTTAAAATAAACCCAACCAAAGAATGGTCAAAGGAGGGGTTGAGGAGAATATGAAAATAGTAATATGATGCTAAAAATTTACACTTTATACCTTTACAATATGAAATTAAATCCATTTATTATGGATAGAAAATGTGTTTTAAATAAAAAAAATTTAAAAAAAATTACCCGAGGTTTTGGGTTTATAAGACCAATATTAAATTTTTAATTATTTATCTAAAACCAATTCCATACTCAACTATTTAAGAAAATAAAAACAATTATTATTCATAAAAATTTAAGTTTAGTTTATGAAAACAACATATTTGATGATACCCAATAGCTTTATGAACCAAATCATTCCATTTCACAAGGTCAAAATAAACTCAGTTTTACTAAAAGGACTCAAGATAACACAAATTAATTATGAATAAAATATTAATTTCTTTCCTTTAACCAAGGCCTAAGATATATTAACATTTTTTTTACTTATTCAAAATAAAGTTACATAACCTGAATGTGCAAAAATACATTTCTTTATGTATATTAAAACAATTTTGATCTTTATAACATTTTTAAGAATGAAAATATACAAATGGAAGCATGTAAGAAATTAAAGAACACAAAATCATAGGTTGAGTTCATGGAACACATAATTATAAATTAATAAAAAATAATTAGTGTCCATTATACAAGAATCCAAGAATAAACACATAATATAAACAAGTTATACATAGAAAACAATATTTAACAAATGTTAAAATACATATTAGAATATGAAAGGATATAATAATCAACTAATACAAACAAACCATTATAACATGATAGAATTTACTTATTCAAATTAAACAATGACATAAACAACAAAATAATTACCAAAATATAAATTTTCATAAGGTACTAAATCAAGCTTTTAAATAAATCATATATAAATCAAAAATGTCACATGGGTTCGGGTACAATTTCACTTAGAACCATTAACTTGAAGTATCAAAATATTATTGAAAAACAAGCCATTAAAATCCCATTAATTTTTTTAAAATCAATTGGTATATACTAAATATATCCCATATATATGTATTATAATTTATAATTATATTTTTTAAATTTATACTTTATATAATTTAATCATGTAAAAAATGGTACATTATATGTATACCTTATGTGTATTTATTTATATATTGTTAAATATAAATATTGTTGAACCAAATAAGATATATATGAATTAAAAATGGATGGATATATATCATATGAAAAGAGTATAAGTATGGGGTTAAAGTGTTTATCAAGTTTGCAGCCGAGCATGTAAATGACCCTTCTTAAATCATGTGTTCATATTTATATTGTTGTTATTCAAAAACAATTTTTCCAAATGAGTTAGAAGAACACTTGATATATCACGAAATATATTGAAGTTATGAATGTTGGTCTAAACATGTGTAAGAACTAAATGTAGCCAGTGATTGGGATAACACTATGGTTTATATATCATCTAATATGAGTATAACATTAAATTACTATTGATATTGTATCGAGGAAATGAAAAAAGTAATTGAATATGACCTTCTTGATTGTACAAGGTTGTTATAGAATTTAAATAGTTTTGAAAATATGTCATTGTATAATGGTTGTACTAAATATAAAAAATTTCCATCCATACTAAAGCTATAAAATTTGAAAATTGGAAATGGATGGGGTGACACCATCTTTACAGAACTATTTACTCTCTTAAATGATAAATTACCAAAATATAATGAGATTCATTATCAAATATATGATGTTAAAAGAATTTTATTCTTCATGGGTATGATATTTGAAAGAATACATGCTTATCTAAATGATTGTATATTATTTCACAAGGACCATGAATCACTTGAAAAATTACATAAGTATGGTTTGGATCAATAAAATAAATATGAATCATGTCCTCCAAAACATTTATAGTGTTTTCTAATCATTCCAAGGTTTAGATGGATATATGGAAGTGAGGAGATTTTTTGACAAATGAAATTACAAGAAGATACAATAATTAAAAATGGTAAAATTCATCACCAAGTAAACTCTTATCAGTAGAAGAAAAATGATTATGAGTATCCTAAATTTGGAAATGAAACTAGAAACCTCTATCTGGTTCTATATATAGATGTAATGGATCCTTTTTTTATACAAAGTAGCACACATGTTACATTGGTAGTTATACTGATAAATTATAACTTTCCCCAATGATTATTCATAAAGCACAAGTACATTTTATTATCTCTACTTATATCAAGACTAGAATAACCTAGTAATGATATTGATATTTATTTATATTCATTGATCAAAGATCTAAAATTGATGTTAGATTTAGGTGATATATTTGTATAATTCTTAAGGACATGAAGATTTCACATGAAGAGATATGTTTTTCAAGATTATAAATGAATTTCCTTCTTATGGAAATTTTTTAGGATATATCTTTAAAGTGATGTTAGGGTGTCTAATTTGTGATGAAGGTACACACTCATGTAGAAACATTCCTTGAATATAATGTTTCTGGAAAATGGTAAATTTTTACCCCAACAACATAAATACCAATCTTGGACAACACCATTCGATGGGAATTTAGAAAATGGTAAAAACACCTTCTCCATTAATAGGTGATGAACATTTTGATAAAGTAGAGGATATTGTCATCAATTTTGGTAAAACCTTATGAAAATAAGTTTAAAAAATTGATCAAATGTTTTTAAATTATCTTATATGAATTATTTATATGTCAAACATTTTATTGATGTCATGCGCATAGAAAAAAATACATGTGATGGTGCCATTAGCATGTTACTAAATGAACATGTAAAAAATATGGAATTAACACTAGGTTAGACATGATTGATATGGGGTTAAGGGAATATTTGGAACCAGTGAAGGGTGAAATATGGATTTTTCTTATTCTAGTGGCTCATAATATTTCCAAGAAATAGATATTTCAGTTTTTCAACTTCTTTAACGGTATAAAGGTTCTATCAGGGTATTAATTAAATATCAATAATATCTTGTCAACAATTTATTTCAAGTTAAATGGATTAAAATCACATGATTTCCATGTTTTGATGTAATGTTTATTATTTGTGTATTTACATTGCATTCTACCTAAAAAATCATTACACACATTAACCAAGATTTTCTTCTTTTTCAAAGCTATATAATGTAAATTTATATACCTAGTGAAATTTATAACTATTGAAAAAGAAATAGTTTTTATATTATGTGAATTATAGATATTATTATCACCATAATTATTTTATATAATGGTTCATTTGATGGATCACTTGTTTATAAAGATCTGATTATATGGTCATGTACAACATCTATGGATGTACCACATTTAATGATAATTAATATTTTAAAAGGGTATATCAAAAAATAAAGTTAGTTAAATGGTTTTATTATATAATGATATATTATTGAGAATGTCATTGAATTCTTTACCGACTACCTATCTAATATGGATAGAATTAGTCTTCTAAAATCTCATCACAATAGGAATCTTGTGGGAGAAGGAATTTCTTGAAGAGATTTTGTTGCAATTACAATCACAAAGATGGAATAAGATAACCTTTATGTTTTACATAATAGTATATAGGTTACTCTATATATTAAAACTCACAAATTGATTATTTGGTGTTTGAATCCATAAAGGATTGAAATACTAGTATCAAATATACATAATTAATAATTATAAGATAGTTTTGAGACCATATTTTTAAGGATTTTTTAATTAATATTAATTCATTTTTAGAATTAATTTGATGGATATCAAGATAACTAAGTGTACATAGTTATGTAATTAACAGTTATATGTTTTATATAAAGGAATAGGATGAACATGGTATAATGTAAAATAGTGTAGTTACTCTTGTAGTGGAAGCAATGAATATATAAAGTACTAAGGACAAAAATATAATTTACAAAAATATGTTTTACTTTTTAATCATCAAAAAAATATGGGATTTGGATTATACAATATTCCAAATACTGATTTTTTGATGAAAATGGGTTTATAATAGGAGTGAAGTTTAAATCAGTGAACAGTAATTCATTAAAGTAGAATTTAGTAGGGAATGGTACAAGGATGAATTATTTATAATGGCATCACAAGAAGTACAATTATTTTATACAATGGATCTAGCTAACACAAATTGATCAATTTTTCCATTATCAACTAAAAAAATTGCAGGGTCAAATGAAAATTTCATTGAGGATAAACCTTTTACTAGGACATTTAAATCATTTAATATTGGTACCAATGTATACAATATCTTGTATATTGGAGGGAACCATGACGAAGGTATTCGGATACTCAATAGAGGTTCAAAATCCCTTCAAACTTTAAATAAAAAAAAGAGTTTGATAAACATGTCAAACATTACTGATTTCTTTTTTATATAAAATGTATTTCATCGTGATATTATATGTTTGAAACTATATTTAAATAATCTAAATTAAATGTTGTGTAGATAATGGACTCTCTATCTATTGATACTACCAACAAAAAGGAATAATATATTGGAGGTATTGAAATTGAACAAATGTTATAAGGTAAATAACATATGGTTGAAAATGATAAGAGTGGTATAGTGTGATAGTATTAACAAAAATTATTAAGGTGGGAAGTAAAGATATAAAATTCAAGGTTGTATGGAATGCATGAGGTCCACCTATTAATTCCAATAAGTCCATTTTCAATAGTTACATTGGGGTCAGTAATCAAATGAAAATTCTAATTGATATGTGTGTGTGTGGCATAATTTTGTGCCTACATTAAATATTTGAATTTGGAAGGAAATTAGGTTAACATTATGATATAATTTCTCTACTTTATAGAAAAATAAAATAATGAAACATTTATTTACTCTTCATTATCCCTTACAGGGTACATTTATATTAGAATAAATTTAGATGAAATTCATATTAATGGTCATTATAAAGGCTCATAGATCATTCCAAAAACTTCTTATGAAACAACATCTTAAGGATTATTAGGGGAAGGTAAACCCCCACCCACAAACTATATACTCCCATATCATAAACCAAGAAACCTAAGGCAAGTTTGTTGGACATTGTAAGGAGGGAGATTTTAAGGTATATTTTAATTGTTATTATTTTATTTGATAATAAGTATATTAATTACTTTGATTTATAATTTTAAATTTATGAAATAATAAAGGAGTGAAAAAAATAAATAGTGTGCATCGAAACCAACTTACCCCTATCATAAATCAAGGCTAGGGTACTCTTTACTTGAAAAAAATGATATATATTTTAAATATATGGTTAACTTTTTATGTGATATGAAAAAACAACATAATTATGTTCCTTTTATTATATTTAAATTAATGAATCATAATCTAAAGACACTTTCATCCCATGTCATATGTTATGGAAGTCGGCTCAAGTAAATATAAATGGAAAAATATTAAATCAAAATGGAAAAAATGTATGAGAATTATAAATAGGTATGACATAATTGAATTTTTTTTCTTTAAAATAGTATTACATAAAAATGAATGATTATTTTTCTATATTTTTTATCAGGTTTAAACATAAAAATGGATATCCATTGTACATGATAAATAACTAATTTTCATGTATTTTAAGTAGTTATGATAGCATTGTCATGTTAGAGGTTTAGGTTTTAGAGTATCATCCCAAGAATACTTCGAGAAAGAAAATACATAGGGGGATGTAGATGAAAAAATAAAAAACATATAAGCATAGATAGATGCTTCAAAAGAAAATGTTTTTTTGCAAGTTGATGTGATAAACTAGTTTCTAAAAATGTATTAATGAGAATAATCAACACTAAATTAATGAAACCCTAAAGAGACACTCCCCAACCCCCACCCTATTATTAAGGCAATCCATTCCCCATAAGAGGCCTACCTTTATCAAGGTAATTTATTTTTTCATAACAGTTTCTAATAAATATGAATTAGATAATTACGGATACCATTCTTAGACTAAAATTCTACAATGTGAAATTGATTGTGATTTATATCTATAATCACTCACTCATAATATTTTATAAAGAGTTGTAATGTACAATATCCATGGTAATGTTCTAAAAAATAAACAACTTCCATAAGATCATTTGATAATGAGGATTCAGGTAGATCACAAACTGAGCACTGAAATAGTTATTCCCCTTAATGATCTTGATGTTCACATAGTTGAACTTATTATTCAAAATTTCATAGCATGGTTGTTTTAATCTTATAAATATACATGATGATAATTGAGTATGCCATTTTTAATTTATTTTATATGAAAAAACCATTTATAATTAATTAATAAAGGTTTAAATTGAGTTATATTATTAAATAAGGATAAACAGAAGGGAAAATTAAAGGTTGATTCAATAAAATATAAAGGATAAACTAATAGATATAAAGGACCTTCCAAGAGTACCTTTACCCCCACCAATTTCACTATCATATTTATTAATGTTGTAAATTCATATAGATACAACATTACAAGATAAAAATATAGCCATTGTTGAATTTAAAGATATATATATATATATAGAGAGAGAGAGAGAGAGGTCATTGCTGACATGATTTGTCTTGATAATGTAAATGAAATTTTAAGTCATGAATGGCTAGTAATATAGGTTTTGAATGTATACATGAGGTATATTTTCATAATCTATTTTTCTAATAATTGATCTACTATTTTTATTATTGTTTAAAAAATTCAAATTTTCTATAGGCATGTATATCACACCAATATAAAGGGAATACCCTGTGAAGAAAATTTTGGATTCATTAGTGTTCATATCACTTATATACAAAAAACATTGATGGGAGAAGATAAAATTTTAATAATATAACACCAATTATCCACATATTTTGAAAATAAAATAACAAATTAAAATCTCTAATCAATACCTATAATGAAGGGGTAGAACTCTACACTCTAATTATATAAATTATATTTTCATTTTTTTCCCATTAGTTATTCCTTTTTTTATTTAGGAATCATTATATGATCATTGAAATGAATTTGGTTGCTCCCAAGATATATTTTTTTGATCTAAATCATGTATATAAAATAAATCAACCACACATGATGCCCCTTGTTAATTTTTAATATGATATATTCACCATTTTACAAATAAAATTCAAATTATATGTTTTATATTATGTTTTAACAAGATTTTTTTATAATAGGATGATGTTTTTTATCATAAAACCCATCATATGAGGACATAAAATGCACACAGGAAGACTATGTATTTCTACAACTGAATAAGTATTAGGATATATATAATAATATTTCACTATCAAAACATATATCAAAACAAATTACTTATTTTGATCAATATTTTTTTTGTATTTGAAACAAATTAAGTAAAATAGTTATGGTTTTTAAATTTTTAAATTTATGAAATATATCATTTTTCATCTACAAACTATCATCCTCAAAGAGTTATTTTCAAAGGTAATTAAAATTTCATTTCAAATATTTATTAACCATTTTTGTATCTATATTTTTTCATTACTATTAGGACTTTAAACAGCCCGTATATTAAAAAGAGGAAGTATATTTTTTTGTAATGAGTGGGTAACTTACATGATTTTGAGAATGTTTGAAGGCATCATGAAGAAGTGGTTTCCTATCACGTTTGTAATTTTTTTATTTCACATGGATCATGAAGAGGTGGTTTATATATTTCTTATTTAGTTAATTTTCTTATCATTTTTAGGTATTGTGAAAATGTTCTAGGTACAAAATATTGATAGGTGAGGAAAGAACCACTATATACCACCATTGTAGGTTAATGTAAGTAGTTATCATCAGTGGAGTCTCATCTATGAAAGTTATATGTTACCTTATGCATGAATCTTAAAATCAATAATATAGTGGTTTGTTTTATGTTTATGATATTATCTATGTTTGGAATCTTCTATGTATAAATGTGTTATTCAATTGTATATATTATTAAATTTTTTATGATGTTCTATATTCTTCTATTATAATCCATTTTTAAGGAATTTAGCATGGATCGTGATATATTGTAATGAACCCACCCAACTCTATGTTCATGAGTGCATGAGCTCTAGTAGGTTTCACCCCATTCCATTTTTCATGTCCCCATGTAACTCTATATTTGTTTATTTTAGGAGGATAGTTAGGGAGAAAAACTTTTGGTGTGTGGCATGGTCTCTAGGCTGGATTGGAATGGTCTGTTCTAAATATTATAAAAACCCCTTTCAAGGAAATTTCTAATTAAAATATACAAATTAGTATTTTTATAGCAAACAAACACCTTTGAGTACTTTAGGTAATTTAATGAAATATATAAAACATTTCATTCTATATTTCTTAATCCCCTGACCAAACTCACACCCTCTAGTCACCTTTCATCTACCATACTGTGTAAAAAAACTATATCTCAAGTTCATGAGAGGTCACTTGGAAATGAGAGAATGATATTTATACTCATACCATTTATAGACCATTTCCTTTAACTCCTCATAAACCTACCACGAAAATAATAATAAATGAGTCAAAACCTTTCCTTATACTTTGTATTTACCAAGTAACCCTTACAAATTCCACCCATTTAATTTCCCTCAATTTAAGGACTTCTCTCCTTATCCACCATTATTCATTCAAATGGTTATTAATATTCCATTACAACCCAAACATTTAACCTATTAAATACTCCTTATTCTCTAATTTCACTTAATTGACCATCATGAATTTCACAACTCAAGTTGTAACATTAATCTAGAATAACTCCTATATTTCATGATAAGAATACCAAATATATAATTATATTCTCATGATTTAATTATTTGAATCACAAAATAAAAACTAAACTATCCTAAATTTCAATAACTTATGACAATACCATAAATATAATCAATCACATGTCAAAAATTTATTCACTAAATTAATCCACCACAATTAATTCTCTTAACTTTAAAGTAAGACCAAACTATTACATAAAAATATGAATCCATAATATTAATTACTACCAATGTATCCCCCAAAAAAAAGGTTACTAACTTCCATAATCACATGATATAAATAAAAAAACATTATTAAAATAATAAAATTTTAATCACATCTCCATGTTAACATACTTCCATAAATAAACCAAAATTAAAATTCAATTCATTAAATACCTAAAAAACAAAGGTGTTTCAGTGGCGTATCAACTATATTTTCTTCATTTATAGATTGTTATATCATGGTGGGTTCATAATTAGATGCTTCATTAAAAGATATATCAGTGTGTATCATGGATTAGAGTGGGAGACTCCTAGAGGATAGATGGATTCTTTGGTTTATGTATGATAAAATCATTGTGTGTCCAATGGAACCTAGAACAAGAGGTGAATATGATATCTTAGTAAATATAATCGTTCAATAGAAATACTTGATCATGATTCTTAAGTATGATAAGCCTTGTGTTACAGAGTTTTAAATGACCCTTGTTATTGAGTTTCGATAGAATTGGGAAAATATTGGATCTCTTTTGAGTGAAATATATGAGAATTAAAAAAATGGATTTCATTAGAGGTAAGTAACTATGGATGTTTTTGGGTTGTTTAAATGAAGGTTTATAATATATTATTATAGTTATAAAACCAAGAAAACATAATTATATTTTATTTATACTTACAATAAATGATACATGATTAATTTGTGACCTTTGGTAATTAATTGCACTTCAACCTAACACATGTTGCATTTGGTATGACTTAAAGTGTGTGTTTTCATTTAAAAGTGGAATTTTAGTTCAAATCATGCATCAAATACTCAAAACCAAGCAAATGAACTCATATTATCTTGATAATTTAGTAAAATGATCTGTGATTCATTTTTGATGCATATCAATTAACCTCGCATCAATCTAATACAAAGTGTGGATAATGTGATTGAAAGTGCGCTTTTTAGTTTAAAAGTGGAATTTTAGTTAAAAAAGAACATTATATACTCAAAACCAAGAAAATTCAATCATATTATCTTGATACTTTAGTAAAATTTTACATGATTCATTTTTTACATGTAGGAATTAACCACATATTAATCTGATACATGGTGTGGCTGGTATAACAAAAAGTGTGTATTTTCATTTAAAAGTGAAATTTTAATTCAAAATATGCATCATGTAATTAAAACCAAGAAGACAAGATCGGATTTTCTTGATAACTTATCAAAACAATCTATGATTAATTTTTAATGTTTTGGAATTAAATACATGACAATATGACACATGGTGTATTCAGTATGAATTTAATTTCATGTTTTTAGTTTAAAAGTGATATTTTAGTTCAAGACACATGCCACATACTCAAAACTAGGAAAATGAACATGGATTGTCTTGACACTTTAGTAAAAAATTGATTCATTTTTTATGTGTAGGAATTATATGTAGGTTCCGGGCTTAGCGGAAGCATGGTTGGGCCAACAACCAACTTTAATTTTTACCATGATCAATGATTATTCTGGGATCAATACGATGATGAACGTCAGTCTCCATGGAATAGAATAAAATATTTAGATAAAGAGGTAAGCGGACCAAAACCTTTAGATAGGATCTTACACATCATGTTTATAATTAATTTAATTAATTTTATAAAGAAAAGAATACATGGATCTTAGGTATTTTCTTCATTGATGATGTTGATTATTCAGAATGAACCTTCCATATTATCTTGTTGTGCTTCAAAGGATCCAAACTATAATCCCTCTAGTGGTGATCCACATGTGCTCTGATGGCCTCTAATCGACACCACTCATTCTCTGGGTGCTAGCGTGGTGAAGCGAGTTTCTTGTGTTGGTTGTTCTAGATCACTTATTCTTCAGACTTGAAGAATGTCTCTCATTCTTGAGAGGGTGGGGAAGAGGATTCAAGAGAGAAATTTTTTAGCTCAACAATTCTCAATTCACCAAGTGTGTAATGTATTCGCTATGGCACAATAGACGTACTTGTCTATTTATATTCATGGAACTTTAGTTACAATATTCAATTGCATAACAGTAATTAAATATATTCATGAACATAGGGAAAACCCATGCTCATAATAATAATACCATGTCATTATTTATGGTACTCCAACTTGCGCAAAATGGAATTATGAATAAAATTCAGCGTCACAAAATACTAACAGCATCATTATTATTTTAACTTGTTCCAACTAATAATTATTTACCATATTATAAATAATTATTTTACTACCAGACCAGCCTTGGTCTGCTCGAACTCCACTTCCATTTATTGAACACCCGAATAAATAAATAAATAATTTATTATCTTAAATATATATTTTATTTACATACTAGTAAATAAATTTTTATTAAATGTTCAATAAAATAAATAAATATATTTTATTTAATTTATGTGATAATCTTAACTTGAATAAAATTATTCCATGATCTTGAGAATAATATTTATTTCATTAATTAAATTCAAATAGAATTTAACCGAGACTTCCAAAACACTTAGTGTGTGACCCTCTAGGATTCTTTCTCATTGGCATTAGGCGGGACTGCCTAAAGTCCAATAGTACTATCTAGAAACGGGTCAAGATACCCAAGAGAAAGAACATAAAGTCACAACAATGACATCCATATATGAATGTTCACTATGTAATATAATCCCTTTGTCTCAATATCTCATCAAGCAGGTTTCATGATAGTGTCATCAACCTTCATACTTGATATGTCGTTCTTTGACTACCTGAAATAAACTCGTTGTTACACCATGGCCATGGAAGTTTGCGTGATGGTTCTATTTCAATCAAAGGGATGAGATATCAACTTTCATAAATGGAAGGGAAAAATCCTTCCTCGACTTATCCATTAATATCATGTCACTTGTGACACACCCAACATAACCTACTTCCCGCCAACTGTTTGTGTGACGATTTTTGTCAATAAATCAAAGTGCGCGAGTCATGACACATGTTAATGACAATATTAAAGTCTAAGGATAATTACACATGCTCGTAGATGGAAATATCCGATGACACCAGAACATGCGAAATTCCTACTGGCGGGTCTGTTCTCATAATCTCATGTCTTGGAGATTACCAAGTGATAACTTCATGAGAGGAAGTCTCATCTGCTTATGAGTACTCGCGCCTAACGGTTTTCATGCTATGTGTCTCTTCATAGTATGTAATACAACAGTAGAACTATATTTAAGAATATTGTTATAGAATTTCAAGGTTTTCATCATAGCGGGGAACTGCCATGACCTTATCAATGCAACAAATACTCTAGGACATTATTACATCATAGTCATGCAGAAATATGAACAATATGTAATAAGATGTTTAATATTTAAATACATTAAATATCCATGTAATCAAAGTACAACCAGTTGGTTCTAGGAAACCAACTATTACATTATCCACACATCAATTTGACACATTGTGTGGTTGTTATGACTGAAAGTGCATAATTTCATTTAAAAGTGGTAATTTAGTTCAAAACGAGCACTGTATACTCAAAATAAGCATTTTTTTTATGTGCTATTACTAAAATCATGGATTGTATAACATTAAAATTATATAATGTTTTTATTTTTTATATCCTATTATAAAAATAATCATTTTTTATTATAGTAGCATGATTATTTTGAATGAGTTTGTATTGATCATTGGCGAAGGCATGTTATGAGAGTTCTATTTTTTTATTGGTTATAATTTTTTTTTTAAGTAAATTTTACATTAATGTAATTGTATTCTTATAAAATTATTTAATATTATATTTTTATTGGAATAATGTTTTGATGTAAATATATTATCTATTATATAAAAGGATTAAATGGATACAATTTAAATTGTTTTTTATGTTTTTTATCAATTACTGTAGAGTGTTATTTATAAATCTCCCAACACTCTATGGAAATTGATAATTTATTTTATCATTATTAGGTATAGTTCTAATAAATATATTTTTTTTATTACTAAAGGTAGTGATGATGAGGATAACCTTTTTCAATGCTAAAGTAAATGCTCATAAAAGGCATCTTTTATGAGTATTAAATTTAACACTAATAAAGGTTGTTTTTATCAAAAAAAATAGAAATGATAAAAGAGTCAATATTTTATTAGTGTTAAAAACATCGACATTTTTTTAATGTTTCTAAAATAAATTTCTAGCAATGATAAAAGCATGTCTTTTTAGTAGTGACATATAAATATTCAACGAGCATATTAATATATCACATGCAATAACTAAAGTCAAAAGTTAAGTTTCTTGTAGAATCTTTGATCTAATTTTAAATCAATGAATTTGTTAAAGAACTTTCATAATTTTAGGACTTCCATGATTTATTCAAATAATCATTTTAACCATATTATATACAGTTGTTAGATCCCACAATATAAATATAAAATATAAGAGGCATGAATTTTTTATTTTTAAAATAATCAGAGTAGCCTAAATAATAATACGAGATTTGGTAACAATTAAAACATAAAATAATATTAAATATTGAATGTGTTAAGAGTTTAATCATAAAATTAAACATGTAAACATATGAATTTTATAGTAGTTCATATTCAAATGATCTTATATAAACTCTTTACACTCTCAACCCAATAGTATGAATATCTATTAGATATAGCATTTTACAATGGGTGTAAACCAAACCCAAACTTTTACATGAGTGAAGAAAAAACTCAGACATCCAAGGTGTAACCCTAAACCTAAATATCTTTAACAAGATTAAGCACAACCTGTGAAAATGATTTTTTGTTAAGTGTAAAACCAAATAGTCACTTTTAATGGTTGTATAACTAGTATGTGATTAACTTTACAATGCAAACAACTCTAGTATAAAAATAAGAAGAAGAAAAAAAGAAACCACTGGAAGTTTTAGATGAGGTGATGGAATAGAAAAGTGATCTTTGGACCTTGATAAAGTTGAGGAATGATGAATCTTGGATGAAATATTAATACCTTATCAAATCAGTGTGAAAAATGTATATATTTAACTTAAATATTGAACAATGAAATTGTGAATGTTATCACTGCCCCATTTCGTTAACCCTTTTTATATATAAACTTAAATGGTTATAATATCTATGATCTTCCTTCTAAATTATTAACAACAAGTTTGAATGGAAAAAACCTATAAAATAACTATTAGAATAATTAAATAGATATAATAATCATCATTAAACCATTTATAATAATAAACATTAAACACTTTGAATAATCCTGATAAACATGTGAATTAGTATCCTTAAAATATCCCAACCATTTAAAATTTTAATATCATAATCCAAATAATCAGTCATAGAATATGATTTATAATCCAATCATCAGTTGTGATAAATAATTCACTAGGTAGTGTATTGATAATATGTAAGAGTATATCTTCTGATTCCTTGCCCAAATGTCCCAAAGGACTTCATTTTTATTGATTTTTGATAACCCCCCTTTCAAGGGATGAGGGGGAACCCTTACAAGGCCTTTAGGCTCAGAGATTACATGGCCCGTAGGCATAGGATATTATATGACCTGAAGGTCTTAGGGAATTCAACCAAACTATCTACAAGGAACTTCCCCTCCCCAACATCTACATCATAATAGTAGATCTCTACCTTCTCATGGTCATCTGGATAGGCTTCCCATGTAAGCACAGGCTGGTCCTGATGGCATAGCCATACCCTCTCATTCTAACAAATCCATTTGGCTATGCTCTGGTGAGTGCACCTCCTCTGAATCCTCTTCTGGGACTGCTCCTTTTTTGTAGTGTGTCTGGGGAAACTACATGTGGCCCGAAGGCCTTGAGGTATTTCGAAGGCCTTAAAGGTGGCCCAAAATCCCTACTGACCCGAAGGCCTGGGTGGCCCGAAAGCCTTAAGGACTCCAAGTCCAAACCGGTGGCCCAAGGTGAATAGTTCTAGCTGCTACAGTACCGAACAGTGCCTACTACAGTGCCTGCTATAGTACCGCACAATGTACAGTTCAGCTACAGTACCTGCACAGTGAACATTACCTACTACAGTACTGCTATAGAACCCCTCGGAAATATGCCTCTACCTGGTTTTGAACCTGGGTCTTGTGGATTCACTTAAGGATACCTCACCAACCAGGCTGAGGCTCATGTGCTATCTTCTGATTCCTTAACTTATGAATCATTATGAGATTATGTTTGGAAATATTATCGCCTGATCAATATGTAAGTGAATTCTTCTACGTAAGGGTTAATCTTCTCATTGTGAATCATATGTCAAAGTCATACACAAATTCAATTCTTCACATCTTATCTTGTACATAAAAGTAATATCTTAGTACATAATGTCTCGTGACTTAGAAAATTTTCTAATATAGATCATATGTAAAATTAATGCACAAATTCCATGGAATGTGTAAAATCCATCCCTTTACTAAATTATAAATATGTAAAATTAATTCCTCTTCAGAATACATACATAAAAGTAATATAATTTTCTAAATATCGAGTTGACTTCACCGCTGACCGAATACATGAAAGTAACTTTGTAAAATTTCTTAATTTCAACATATGTAAAATTAGTATTTGTAATGTTTAACTTTATTAAAATACATAAGAATCATTTCCTTCATATGTAAAGGTTCATACTTTTCCATATGTAAAGGTTTTTATTTTTCCAAAATCCATAGTGTATTAGTAACTTTTATGGATATGTGAAAGTAAATATTTAATATTTAAAGCTCATGTAATTAGGAAAATTAATTCAATACAGAACATGAGAAAACCATAATATAAATAATGAATAAAAAATAATGAGTAATAATAAATGATGAGAGAGTAATAATAAATAATAAAAAATATTAAATAATAATGAACAATAATAAATAATAGATGAGGGAGATAAGTAATTATAAAAATAAAATAAATAAAGCAAAAAAGATTCACTCAATATTCTATCCCTTTTTGATAATTACATAATGTGAACACCTCTATCCCTTTTTGTAAAGATCAAAAAGATAATAAAAATATCGAGAGGTACATGTAAAATAAAAAATAAAATTTCATAGTTAAAATCAATAAACATCTCTCTCAAAATTTAAACAATAAATACAATAACCAATAATAATTTGATAATAAGAAAACATGCTTGGGTAATTTTAGAATACAAAATATACAGCATGATCAATAGATAAATACCAATATTTTAAAATAATAACACCCCCTAAACTCGTTCATGATAAAATGGTATACTATCTATTTAAGGAAATTAAAAAAATTGCATGCTCCCTTAAAATTCAAGCTTTCTATTCTTGTAATAATTAGATAGTGAATGGTCATCATATGAACTCCTATAGTATAAAAAACTACTACAAGGATCTATGAAATAGTTAATGATATTCAATGAATTATAAAAGATATGAAATGAATTAAAATAGTAACCAATAGATTAATCACATGTCATCATACCATAAAATAAAATTATAAAGGGTATGCATATTGGCTAAAGATAAATAATCTACATGGACATATAATCCATCTTTGGTCCAATTAGATTCAAAAAAAGATCCTTTAGGAAAATATGTTGTATAAGGGTTAAATAGCTTAACTTTGAAAGAATATTTATAAATAAATTCCTTATAATGACCAAGAGATTAAACTGACTATAATGAAAAATCACTTGCATAATAACCAAATAATTAATAGTTAAAATAGTTAAAAAAAATAAATAACTTTACTTTTACCTTTAATAAAGTTTTTTCTATACATTTTTTGTAATTTCCCATTGTAACCAATATAGAACTTATTCTTCCTCATTTTAGTCATCTTTTTCAATGTCATAAGTTCATCTAAACTTTCTATTCCAATAGTAAACTTTGAAAAAGCTTCCTTCAAACTTTTTACCTCAACTTTAAGTTTCTCATTCTCCTATTATAAAAATTCTAGATCATCGTAGAGTATTCTTAGTGCTTGAAGTGGTACTTTTTAAACTATAATGATCTTCCTTTAGATTAGAAATGTCATAAATCATATGTTTTAATTTATCATTCACTTATCTACTATTATTAAAATTAATATCTTTCAGATTTTCATTTTTCTGAAATTATATTCTTATTTTTTTAATAACATTCTTGTGGTCCTTACTCAATTTCTTGTAAGCTTTTCAATTTATTTGTTATACTTATTAAAAATATCATTTAACTCCTTGATATTATGTCTATAACAACTAGAATCAAAATAAAATTTATTACCATTAACTTTACTCATATCTATCGCAAAATAAATATTTGCAGTTTCGTTCTCACTTCCAAATTCTTCTCTCAAACCAGAATATTCTATGAAGCTAAATCCTATAGCCAATGCTTTCTCCTTTTTCATTATTTAATTTTTGTATCTTTTGCTTTTCAACCTTGTACATTCATTTTTTGTATGATTCATATTCTTTCATTCAAAATATCTAACATCAAGGTTAGTATTTCCATTCATGCATTTCCTTTTAAAATCTTGTATGTGCTTCTTGTATTTTCATGATTTCTTAAACACCTTGTATTTTATTCATAATTGCTTGTATTCATATCACAATTTGACTTACATAATAACCTTTCTCACTACTATAATAACCTATAATATTATCATAATAATCAAAATAAATAACTTTAATTGATTTAAAAGCAGTTATCTTTCTCCTGTCATTAGCTTCATTATCAATATGCTTTAACTCAAGCTTGTACTGCAATAACGATCCAACAATATCATCCATAGTATATTCAAAAAATCATTGATTTCTTTAATCATGACCTTATTATTATTACACTTTTTAATTGATTTTCAATGAATTATTTCAATCATTAATTCATTCTTCATAGTCCCGCCAAAATTAATCATATTATTAAAATTCTTAGTAAACATGTTATACATCTCACAAACACTTTCATATTAAAACATCATAAATTCTTAAAATTCATCCCTATGAATAAAAATATTAGTTATATATATTTTTTTAATGCCTTTATGAATGAATTTTAAATTCATTCTAATATCATAAGTAGTTTTATAAGTAGAAATATGACTATAAATAATTATGTTAATTAAACAATAAAGATAATTTGGTAAAAACTCTATTTTTCCTTGTAAATATTTAGAATATTTTAAATAATGTTCTTGAATTCAGGCACTGAGTTAGCTTGTGATTTTGAGGCTCAGGGAGTCTTGGTGTTGATATAATAAAATTATTAAATATATTATATCACACACAAACATTTTTTTAAAGAATAGAATAAATAATGAATAGATTTGTTTCTGATTCTTTTGTTAGGGTGCGCGCATCCATCTGCTTGAGGAGGACGAGGACACACTGTCTGTTGCCCGCATTCCCACTTTCCAAAGGTGGTCGGCATCCATCGCTTATTCAGGGACGTTTTCTCCTTGATCGAAATGGGATGATGGGATGTCGGTTGTTCCTTCCATGGATTCCTCCTTGGAATTTGTCACCTAAACCGGGTCTCTCTTATAGATTAAGACATTGTTCGTGAAACTCTTCCCAGTTCCATATCTTCATGGGTGATGGTTAATTACACTTCTTCTGTTAGAACATTCCAAGGGGTCTGGTTAGGGTAGAAACCTTTGATCGGGAGAGTAGTCACATTGGATATCACTGGCATGTCTGGATTCTAGAACACTAGCGTGTCTGGGTTTCTTCCCCTTATTATAGGGCTTCTCAAGGGTACAGAAGTCCAAGGAATCTCATGTCAAATGCGTGGAATTATATTCCACAGGCATGTCTCTAAGGTTTTCCTCAGCTTCCCATGTTTAACATAGGGTATTTCATGAGTTTAACATCTATCGGAGATGTATTTGACTGATCGGAACACTTACTAGAGTGGATCAGATGGGTTCAACCCCTAGAGGGAACACTAATATCAGAGATAACATGTGGTTAGATACCCAGTCACTGCTAGGAGCAGTGAAGAGGTGAATTGGAATGATCTCACTGAGAGGTGGTGGCCCGAGTAAGAATTAGAATGGATGATGTATGGTTAATTGAATTGGATGGAGAATGAAATGGAGTTGACCCGAGGGAGATAGTGATGTTGGGATTGAGCCTCGAAGAGACTTCCTACGTATCCCTATGGTAGGGAATCAAAGTCCAAGTAGTTCGGGATGGGGTATAGGATCGGGGTGTGCGCGTAAGACAGCAACCTGATGATATAATGGGGCTTACGCGTGGTTAGAAGCCCGAGTTGGTTTGACGCCATTGGGGCGGACCAAAGATGCGGGTCCCAACAAAAGGGATGACAATAGCTTACTGTGAATTGTGAAGTACAATGGCTTACCAATGGATGGGATTGACAATGGATTACTGCTGAATGAGATTGAAAATGGTTTACCGCTGAATGGGGATCAAAATGGCTTACCACCGCCTGGGGATCACAACATCTTACCACTGAATAGGGAATAGTTTAGTATCATGCGGGACAAAAGGGGTGTACAGTTTAACGTCATGCAAGACGGGGGTGAATTGATGTCAAATGGTTGGTACCAATGGGTTTTGGTCTTTAACCTCAGGGAGGATTCCTATGTACATTGCCTTGGCAAGGATCAAAGTCCCCGTAGTTCAAGAGGGTGGTGAACCAACGTGAAGGGGGTCAGAACTAATGGATGGTGGGCTTGAACCTCAGGGAGGCTTCCTACATACCTTTCCTTGGAAAGGATCAAAGTACATTTAGTTCAAGAGGAGTGGTAAATGACGTGAAGAGGGGTTGGAACCAATGGATGGTGGGCTTGAACCTCAGGGAGGCTTCCTACGTACCTTTCCTTGGAAAGGATCAAAATCCACGTGGTTCAGAAAGGTGGTGAACCAATGTGAAGGGGGGTAATAACCAATGGATGGTGGGATTGAACCTCAGGGAGGCTTCCTATGCACCTTTCCTTAGCAAGGATCAAAGTCCGTGTAGTTTAGAAGGGGGTTTGGTAAGTCAACGTAAAGTGGGCAAGACCAATGGTTATTGGGCTTGAGCACAAGGGAGGTTTCCTACGTACCTTACCTTAGAAATGATCAAAGTCCACATAGTTCAGGAGGAGTGGGAACCGATGTGAATGGGGGAAAGAACTAATGGATGGTGGGCTTGAACCTCAGGGATCCTTCCTGTGTACCTTGACTTGTCAATGATTATAGTCCATATAGTTCAGAAGGAGTGGGAACCGACATGAAGGGGGGTCAGAACCAAGGGATGGTGGGCTTGAACCTTAGGGAGGCTTCCTACATACCTTTCCTTGGAAAGAATCAAAGTAAAAATAGTTTACAAGGGGGTGGTTATTACACTCTAGGTTTCATAGAGAGGATTTCATGGTCGATGCTTGCTCTAAGCTCATGTGATTCATGCTTGGTGTGAGAAAAAAGAGGCAGCAAAGACCTGATGATCACGTCACGAAAGGTGCGTATGTGGGAAGTGGAATGGGGTTGACACGTAGTCGGCGACCCAAAATGGAAATAGGGGGATTACGTGTGGTTATAAGTCTAGGGAGATGGATATTGGGACTTATTACGGGGTGGAGGCCCGGTGGCGACAAAGCCCAGTGGGAGAGGGACTTAGCACGGAAGAGAGAAGGGTTCTGGTGCCCATCCCCCCTCTCTAGTCTTTGTCCTGGAAGAATATAGGAGTAGGGACGCTGCCTCCTACAAGAAAGGATAAGGGATTATACCAAGGTGGTTTCCCTTTCCCCGCAGATAGGCGTCATTCCGATAAAGAGTATCTCATTCCATGTGAGGAATGATCTTACTCCTGTGGAGACCAGTGGGTGTAGAGAATGTCTGAGATGGGGCACCCCACATATGATTCATGGGATGGGGTCACAGTTTAACATCATGTGCTGAGGACGATGGTGATTGACAGTTTAACGTCCTGAATCTCGGACGAGGTGGTTTCACTCTGCACTCCTAAGACTTACATAACTGATACCCACCCACCCTTGAAAAAGTGAATGCATTGGTAATGTCGTGGAAAGGGTTTGTTATAGAGTAATCCATTGAGGGGTCCACGTTAGCATGGCTATGTGAATAAGCAACATCCATTAGCGTGCCTATGAAAAGAAACATGAGGTAAAGCAACGCAACAGAAAGTACCAACCAAGGGATCTTGAAATTAATTTGTGCAAACTTGGAGGGTTGCACAGGAAAATGAGTTGCAGAGAAAATGGGTTCATAGGTAGAAGCCTCGTGAAGCTCTGGTTCTCCCTATAGTGGAGGGGCTTCATGAAGGGGTATGCTTCATGAGGTGAAGCGGCCTAGCCTAGGTGTAGGGAATAGGTGCATATGTAAGGTGCTTTGTGAAGTGGAAAGGCATTCGCGGAGTAGTGCTTCGCAAAGAAAGTGTGACCTACGAAGCGTAGCATTGCCAATAAATGTGCTTCACAAACCACAGTGACCTTGCCTTATCATGTGGGTCACATGTACATGTAGGGTACTTCGTGAAGTATAAGTGCTCCACAAACACCCGAGTCCCCTTGAGGATCCCCTTCTTTCACAGAGGCCCATGGGATCTGTGAAGGGCATCCCTCTTTGAAGAGAGGCTAAATTCAAACCAAGGGAGAGGCACTTAATGATACTAAAGTACCTTGAAGAGATCATGGTTCGTAGAGCAGAAATCTCATTGCGATTTGAGAGCTAAGAAGGCGAAAGGTCGGAGGATCCGTCCTTTGGGATCGAGGGGATCCTGGTATTTATAGGCAAGAGTCACTACAAAGCAGAGCTTGTTGGGTGGGAAGTCACATGGCATTTTTTTGTAACTGCAAAGCCTCCCACCTCCTTGCTTCTCGGCAAGTTCGTAGACGTCAAATGGGTTCACGGAGCCTCCCGCCTCCTTACTCTATGGTGGGTTCACAAACGCCAAATGGGTTCATGGAGCCTCCCACCTCCTTGCTCCACACAGGGTTCGCAAACATCAAATGGGTTCGCAGAGCCTCCCACCTCCTTGCTCTGTAGTGTCTTCACGAAGGGGGGAGATTTGCACCAGTCTCGGTGCTGCGGGGCTCCATGGGCAAGCTTTTCAAGGAATCCCCTAATGCTTTCCGTTTGTTCTTGTTCTTCCCATATTTTTGGGCCAACAAATTCCCCCCCTCATACTGGGATCCAAGGAAAAAGAGAGGGTCAAAGTCTGAGCATAAATCTCCTAAATTCCTCGATCAATCGTGAAGCTGACTCACGCAAATAACTTGTGAAGGAGGCTCCTGAAGCGGAGAGACAAAGTGCGTGCTAAGTGTGTCGTGAAGTTTGACGCGGTTTAAATGTGCTGCAAAGCACCAGAGTTCCTCGCCTATAAATAGGGGAGGTTGTCCTCTCTTTTCTCCTTTCTCATCTCTATGTTTTGGCCTTTAGCACTCTCGATTCATGAATCTTCACGTACTCCGTGATTGCTCTCCGTGAATCGGGTCTTCTGCTTCACAGCGCACATCGAGTATTTGACTTCGCGATGGTGTGCTCTGCGGCTTGCATCTGAAGTTCAGGGTAGGGCTCTGCGAACTACCTTCACGAATGAACTCCTCAAAAGAGCTCCGTGAAAGAGCTTCGCGATCCAGAACAAAAAATGTCCAAATCTCAAAAACTAAATGGATCACCAAGAGTTTTTCATGGGGTCCTTGAGGATGTTTCCCGGAGGGAGGATATGGTGGATAGCTCGGGTATATGGGAGTTCATATGGATCTATTCTGACCATAATTCGTTGTTGGAGATACTTTTAGAAATATAAAAGAACAATATACTATGAAATAGGCTACCTCTATATGGCTTTGGATTGAGGGATGATGTCTTCATCCCTGAAGAGAGCAGGGATGAGCTATCTTACTAGTTCAGAAGCACGATGTGCTAGTGCCAGTGGTTCAGGGTGGCTAACAGCTATGCCCGGGAGGACTTCATGCCTGTCAACACTGACTTTCTGTACAATCATCTGAACAACGTTGATGGGAAGGAACTACAGTCAGAGACATCCCCCCCCCCTCTGTATCACACCACCTTGAAGGTAGCCCTGAGGAACCTGGGAAAGGGGTGGTCCGATGAGTGGGATCTATGCCAAGGTGGCAACTTCACATATGAATAGGACTGATCCTACTGGGTAGGTGCCTCGTGCAAGGAATTTGGGGCAGAGTTGAGAAGAGTGGGCCTGTATGAGGCGGCTTGGGCCTCCCAATTCCACATATATCAGCCGAAGTAGCTGATGCTGGAGTTTCTGATCATATGTTCATCGAGGACCAATACCTTCCATTTGCACCATAGAGAAGTCAGGATTAGTTTATGGGATGTGCATCAGATCTAGGGGGTCCCGATACTAGGGGAAATGTATGATGAGTTCCTCCCTTTTATGGGCATGTGGGAGGATCTGAAGCAGATGCCACTGTTGGAGATGGTGTTGATGAACCTAGTACCGAGAGAGGAAAAGTATTCGGTGAGGGATGTCCACTTAAAATGGTGGTTCAAGCAGTTCTTGAACTTCCTGGAAAATAGGCAGTTCCCTGTAAGGCCTCGGACTTTCCCAAAGGGGGCTCAACGAGGCAAGGAGCACTCGTACTGGCAGCTTTTGGAGGATAGCTAGTGGAAGATGTGGAGGTTTATCATCAGTATCGAGCAGTAACCGGTAGTCAGGTTGGCTGCATTCATTACAGCTCTCATCTGTGTTTAAATCCTACCATTGAGAGATAGAAACATGATTGTGGGACTAAGCACATTTATCATGGTGTCCATGCTAGCGACAAGAGGGTGGGTCAACCTCGGGGTCCCAATTCTCACCAAGTTGTACAAGATATTTTGGCATATCATCGAGGTAAAGAAGCCACAAAGAATATACGGGCCATTCCATATCCTGTATGGGTGGATTGTGGCACACGTCATGGGGGTCTAGGAATATCTGAACCCCATCTCCCCTCCAGGATCAAACTTTCTCCCATCCATTCTAAATGTCGCAGGGAGATTTTTGGCCAAGCTGTCCGTGTAGTCGGTACTGAACCGGGTCTAGAAGGTAGAGAAGTTCAAATTTCCCTATTTATGTTGCCAATGTGTGTATTCACTGATGATGGATAGGGAATGGAAGATCATCGATCCTACCTCCTGTCCTTTTGAGGTGGATTCCTGGTGGCATGGGTGGACTGTGAGCCCCTCTGTGAGTCGTACACCCCACACCGATTTGCAAGGAAATTTCGGTGCATGCATCAACTAGCCCCATAGGTCTATTTGGGGGTGTGCTACGAGGACCATCCGTGCGTGATGAGGCAGATGTGGATCATGTTTGCACGGGAATACAGGAATATGTAGAACAAGCTACTTCCTCCCATGGCTATCTTTGGACTAGTGAAGGAGTACTCCAAAATCAGGGAGGTGGCCTACCCTGGGAAGATGTTAAAGCAGCCAACTATTTGGGGCAGCAATGATGTGCCTCTCCAACCTCGAGGTCGGGGTCTGAAGGTGGAAAGGACATCCCGCAGTGGCGGGGCTACCATGGTAGGGATGCCATGGCGGTAAGGCCCACACCAGTTGAGGGGGAGGTAGCAGCAGTGGATACGGCAGTGACGGCGGACCCGATGGTCCTAGAAGAGTAGAGTTATCCAAAGGGGAGGCCACCAAGAGGATTCCAAAGAATATCCACTCGGGCTCTAGGGAAGCGGTTGCGCCATATAGACATGCTAGATAATGTTGTCTTCCCGGAGGCCTGGGACATATGGGATGTCAACATGCAATTACCCGGACCATCCAAGATGTGGAAACACATGAACCATCTCAGGATGGATTTTCTGGGAATCATCCTCGTTAGGTCTGGATTTGCAGTATCCCAAGTGGAGGGGGAGCAACACCTAGCCGAGTAAGAGGACTTCATGCACTCCCTAGGTGCCCCACTTCCAATGACATACCAGGTTATGGTGTTTTTAGATCGAACGGACCCTCAATAGTTGTCAGCTGCAGAATTGTGGGAGCGCTTCCCTTTGCTGGAAGAGTCAGACAAGTCCTCCTAGGGAGAGGAGGCCGGTAGAGGGATCCCATTAGAGGAGGGTGAAGTTGGTGATTCAGACCTAGAGCCTGAAGAGTTTGCAAAGGCTCTCAAGGTAAGACCCTGAGTTCCTTCCATGGGATCTGCTTCCAGGCTACATTAGACCCCTCACTAATATTTAAACTATTAGGAGGGCCTTATACACAGAACATGTTCTTTTCCCTCAGTGGATACAGATGTGGGGCCTTTAGGATCCACACCCATAGCAATGGCGATTACCACATCCAGCGGGACCAAGACACCCAAGGTGTCTCCTACGGAGTTTTCAGACCTTCTGAAAATATATGGAGGGCCACGCCTCAGGGTCCTAATGGAAACAAATCAGGAAAGAGACTGAGAATTAAATATCTATAAGTCTCCTCTACAAAATTCATGACTTCCACCCATGGATTAGATTAACTAGAATCTGTGCACTTCTTGGTATGCACAGTTCTTCAAATGGCATGGGTTAACTTGGAAAGTTTTGTTGGTACTTCTGGAGGAACCTTTTCTAGGGGAATGCTAGTGTTTGTGGAGGTACATATCCAGACTGACCAAGTGGAAGTGCTCCTGATCACTGGTGGGACTGTTAGTAGGGCAGGGCCTGAAATTATTGAGGTGGGATCTGATGATGAAGATCGGTCAGACAGCACGGGTCCTACCATACCTGACCCGACACCAGATACAGACCATGTTGATGAGTTCTTGGTGGATTTCCCTATGTATGATCCCACCAAACCCACGGACTAGGATGAGATGGCCTCTAATGAAGAGGATAGACCAGATAGAGAGACTTCATTCGTGACTACATGAACTGTGTGCTGGGGGGTGGATACCCAGCGTCCCCACATGCTCGTCCGAGATCTCATGGTTGAGAAGATCCGTGAATATGACCACATCCTTGGTGTGGGTTGGCAGTAGAGAAAATCGTTGAACATCAAGAGGCTCCAGGAGGCTGAAAATGAGATTCAGTGGCTACAGATCCAGGAAGATGAACATTCTGCTTTCCTCAACACACAGTCAGAGGTTGTATTGCAGTTGAAGGCCCAGTTGGTGGAGGCCAAAGAGCACATTAGGCAAGCCTCTAAGGATATGACTGTTATCCAAACCAATGAGGAGTATACCCAGATCGTAGCTGATGAACTACACCCCATCGCTGCTGAGGAGGAGCGGGAACTGAACAGGCGACAGCGAATCTTGGACACCACAAGCCATAGGGTGGTGGAGCTGCAATGTTCCTTTGACAAGGTCAACCCATCCATGGGAGGGGTTGATCCTTGGGTATTGCGATGCATGTAACTTTTGAACGCACCTTCATGTTTTTGACTATTCATGCTAGATGAATGGATGAGTTCTGTTATTTTTCTTTGGTCTATTGCATTTCCATTACATTCATGGAACATCCAGCGACCAGTCCCTAGGCTCATGTGAGTCGGGCCCGATGCGAGAAACAAGGGATGACCACCTTGCCATTCCATTTGAATATAAGAGTTCAAACCAAGCTCTGGGAATCCGAGGTTTGAACAACCAATCCAGATTTCTGAGAAGAAAGGGAGAGGCCATACTAGAGGGCGAGGACCTCATAACAATCGACATTTTGTCTTCCCAATGTGCTCTAGTGCATGAGCGGGGTAACACCAGGGGCGTTTTGAAATCAACCTGAACATAAGGGAGTGGAAAGTGTGAATCACGATACCCCAGATTCGGAACACTGTGGGGGTGGTGTGACAATGAAGGATAATATATGACCACATTTGAAACATAGTATCCTTATTTCATTATCCTAAAATAGAGATAAAAAATTAGGGATGATCATTGACCATATTCTAAACACATGACCTGACTCGAAATTTCATCCATTAGTCTTCCAGAATGTTGTCCCATGACAGTGGGTGATCCATAGGCCAAGCATCTGTACTGTTAGGGGGTTATTTTAGACGTGAAATATGATGAGGGTCTGAATAAAGGGCATGCAAAGCATGGAGTGTGGAGTGATGGGTTGTTTGAATGGAGTCTGACACTCTTGAAATAACGCCACTGTAGTGGAAACACATTAGGTTTGCATATCTATCTAATCATGGATCAAACATACTTCCGAGAAGGACCACTCCAGTAAGGATCTGTAATGCTTTTTAGTTTTAACTCATACATATGCGGATGATAGGCGCATAGTTTAAACGTCATATAGTGAGGACGATGCACATGGTTTAAAGTTCATACTGTCTGGACCAGGATTGGGCCCGAGGGGCCAGAAGGGTTAATGACCCTAGGGTTGGGCCCAAGGAAAAATGTCTGGGCATCACTAAGTATCCCATGAGGATGAGAATAAAGCCAAACATAGTTCTTGAGAGAACATATTAATGTCATGCGGGACGATGAAAGGCATGTGTGGCATGGTTTTTCCAGTACATGTCCTACCAAAACTACTAAGTCCATGTGAGTCATGCTCGATGTGGGAAACAAAGAGTAGTGATGGGACTTTCATAGCACCGGAAGGAACATGTTAGGGGCGATGGGATGCTAGGTGAATGACATATAATAATGATGACCCACCTAATTGATGCACCTAGATGCGTGAAGGGGTAAATCTGAGTATATTGGAATTCCACTTGAACATAAGTAAGTGGAAATATGTGAATCATGATGCTTGAGATCTGGACCACAAAGATGGTGGCGTGACGATAGGGGATAAATATTGACCATGTTTGAAACATAGTATCTTTTTCATGTTAGCCTGAAATGGGGACAGACAAATGAGGTTCGATCGCTGACCATGTTCAAAACACGGGACCTGTCGCAAATGTCATCTGGGGTCCTCAGGGATGTTGGCCCAAGACGGTAGGTAAGCCAATGTGGCATGAGACCAGGCCATAAATTGGGTCCCTTCAGACGTGGAAGAGGATGAGGATCTAAATAATGGGCTCATGAATCTTGGACATGGAACAAGGGAATTTCCTCATGAAAATTCCACACTTCTGGATTTTTTTCACAACGCATCTGAGTATGACAAAAAGGATGTATTTCATAGAGGGAGTCGGGTCCCTTTCCAAGGACAAGGGTCCTTGGGTTGCACGCTTCCAACTTAATGATCATAGGATAGTCCATTAAGGGGTTATTGATTTAATGGATTGTGTGCAGGGTGGAGAAGTGGCCAAACATGATGCACAATTCCCATAGGGAGATCTTAGTTTAGGGTCATAGAACTCAGACCAAGTTGAAAAAAGACATGGGAGGCACATGGTGCGGCTATTGCAAAACCCGACGTGAATGAGAACCCATGAGTTACCCAATACACCACATGTTCCCAAAAGGGTTTGGACCTAGGGGTCGAAAGATAGGGGATAGGATTTTAGATTCCTTGGGCTAGACCTGGATACAATATGTGTGGGTGTTCCTATGTATCTCATGAGGATGGGAATCAAGATATACGTAGTTTTGGGAGATGTTGTGAAGTTTAATGTCTTGTGGCAAGGATGTGGAGTGGTCTTAGTTTATGTTCATAGAGCTCAGATCATGGTGGAACTGAATAAGAGAGGCACGTGATGAAATAATTACTCATCCCAACATGAGTGAGGACAGTAGGAGTCTGTATCACCACAATGTGCTCCCCGGTAAGCTTCTAGGTCAGGGGACCGAAAGTGAAAGTTATGATGAGCCTGAGTCAAAGTTCTCAGGAGTTCCTACATACCCCATGAGGATGGGAATAAATCCATATGTAGTTCTAAGGTTTTCATGGTAAGATACCAGTGCCAAAGATAATAAGGTTGTGCAGGTCTAGCCCTTGCACCAAAAGAAGCGGCATTTGATAGATCTTGTTTTTCCTTTAGGATGAATATGTTTTTTTTATGAAGCTACGGACCTAGGATAGAAAGTCTAGGAATTTCCACAATAATCAAGACATATGTAGTCATTGACAAATGGTATGGTGGGTGAACAATACCAACATGATGTCCCCTCGAGTGAGGACACCATGATGCAGTGCTGTTTTTCATTGTGCGGCCAGGACGATAATGTCATAGTTTAGGGTCATATGATGGGACCAACCATTCACTTTAACGTCGTATAGTATATATGTAATAGTTTAAAGTCGTGTGGGACTAGGCAGCATAGTTTAGAGTCATATGGATCAGACATATACAGGAGAGATGAGGTTCAAGAGGGAATGTGCACGGCATGATAAAGCATACCTGATGTGAATGAGGATGAGGTCCACATCATACTGCATGCGATTCCAAGAAAGAAACCTCGGGTTGAGGGGCAAGAAAATGTTAGAGAATATGGAGCAGGAGAGACTAGCTCTCAGTTGAGCTGGACCCAAAGACCAGATGTCTAGGCATTCCTACGTATCCCATGAGGATGGAAATCAAGCCATACATAGTTCTAGAAGGTGCAGTTTAACATCATGCATGAAAACATACAGTTTAATGTCATGCAATACATCATACAGTTTAATGTCATGTGGGATAGGAGGTAGGAGGGACTATCTTCTTGAAGGGGAGTACGTGGTGCGGCTATTATAAACTTGATGCGAATGAAGGCATAATCCCAGACACGTCACACCACATGATCCTATAAGAGTTAGGGCCTAAAAGGCAGAACATAAGAGATAAATTAGTGGAACTAATATTGGACCCAAATATGAGATGTTTGGGCGTTCCTATGTATCCTGTAAGGATGGGAATCAAGCCATACATAGTTCTAAAGAGAGGACGTATAAAGAGATCTTAGTTTAAGGTCTTAGAGCTCAGGCCATGGAGAATCAGAACTCTTCCAAGTAGGAACAGACCTCGATCCAATACCTAATCCCACGTGAGTCAAACTTGGTGTGGGAAACAAGGGCAGAAGAGGTCTTTACAACACATAGGATATGCATAAAGGGGGAGTCAGTGCGGAGCCCCAAATGATGACTCACTACGGCTTTGTCCTCCTAATGTGGAAATTTGCACTGAGGGATAGTACCAAGAGTGTCGAAATTCCACTTGGACATGGTGGGGTGTAAAATTATGTGAATCATGTAACAGAAATTTAAGGCTTTATAGAGTTGTAATGACAATGGAGGATTACTATTAACCTTGTTTGAAACACAGCATCCATATCATGTGACCTGAAATGGGAACAAAAAATGATCTTCAACTGCTAACTGTATTCACAATACGGGACTTCTATCAATTATTTGTTTGAAACCCTCAAGGATGTTGGCATGTAATGGTAGGAGAGCCCTTGGGCTGAGCATCCATTCAATTTGGGGGTCCCTTCAGATGTGAAAGATAATGAAATCCCAAATGAAAGGGGAACACAAATCCTAAAAAAATGAGTGAAAGAATTTCCAGGTAGAATCTGACACTCTAGGATCTAAACTAGAGTACTCCTAGGCACATTGGCAAATCACCGAAGAGGTCCGAGGGACCCAACTTAAGAGCAGCTGACTCGACAAGATAAGTGTAGGGAAAGGGATCAAAGGGCACTCAGGATAGAGAGGTATATGGCGTGGTTGTTATAAAACTTATGTGAATGGGGACATAAGACTATACCACACCATATACCCCTCTCCTGGAACAACGCAGGCCAAGGGGCCAAGATGATAGGGAGGTTTCTAAGAGATGGGGTTGGACTCAAAGACTACACGTTCGGGAGGTTATACGTATCCCATAAGGATGGGAATCAAGCCATACATAGTTATTATTAGGATTTCATGTAGTTTATAATCATGCAAAAAAGATGATGGTGCTCTTAGTTTAAGGTCGTAGGGCTCAGACCATAGATGCCTAGTTTAATTTCATATATGTGGGACAGCTGATTATAGAGAGCGAATCATTGTGCCTATAGAAAACCACAAAATGGTGATGATGATAGAAGATATTTGTTGACCATGTTCAAAACATAGTATTTGTATCTATGTGACCGGAGGTTAGGGAAAACAATTGAGCATCAACCATTGACCATATTCGCAACACGGGACTTGTATCAATTTTTTGCTCGCAATACTCGAGGGCGTTATCCCATAATGGTAGGGGAGACCTTGGGTCAATCATCCATTCCATTCAGGGGTCCTTTTGGATATAGAAGATGATGGAAACCCAAATAATGGGAATCGAGAAGCATGGCAGGGCCTATGTTTTCAGAAAGAATGATAAACATAGGGATGTATCAAAGGGGGTATGTGCGGCGTGGAAAAATAGCCTGACGTGAATAAGGATGTGAGTCCATACCACACCGCACAGTCCTAAATGAGAACTCAGGCCAGGAGTCCGAAAGGGTCGAGGGACCTGAGGCTGGGCGTCCCGGCCAACAGTAGCCAAATGACCTCTCATGTGGGTATTGCCTTACCTCAGCTCCTAATTCCACATAATCAATGCTCGGTGTGGGAAACAAGGAGTAGAACTAGGATCTTCCCATCAGATAAGGTTCTGAATGCTGGAATCACACTCCTGTCCGAGGCAGGCTGAAGCTTGAAGAGACATCGGGGTAGAATGAGCCACTACACTCCATTTTTGGGATATATGGGGGTGATAACAACAAAAAAGGATAGTTATTGACCAAATTCAAAACACATCATCCACACCGTGGTAACTTGAAATGGGAACAAAAAATGAGCACTGACCGCTGACCATATTTGCAATGCGGGACTTGTATCAATTTGTCGTTCAAAACCCTCAAGGACGTTGGCCCGTAATGTTAGGAGAGCCCTTGGGTCGAGCATCCATTCCATTTGGGGGTCCCTTCAGATGTGAAAGATAATTAAAAACCAGATGATGGAGTGTGTAGAGTATAAATGTTCCCATGAAACTTAAAGTCAAGATGGACAATAGAATAGGTGGGGATATTTAGGGAGGAGGGATACACGGTACGTTCATGATGAACTTGATGTAGATGAGGGAAAAATTCGGTACCACACCATGTGCTTCGACCCAATGGGAGGTCTTGAAGTTTGTGGCTGGGATTATAGACAAAATGTCTGGGTATTCCTACATATCTCATAAGGATGGGAATCAAGCCATACGTAGTTCTGAAGGTCATGCAGTTTAACGTCGTGAAGTGAGGACGTGGGAGGAGAGAAGAACGAGGGAGGGAATATGGTGAAATCATCATAATCCTGATATGAGTGGGGCCAAAAAAGCCTATATGACACCATGTGGGATCCTCCAAGAGAACTACACCTAGGGGGGATTGTCAAAGAGGACACTGGGGCAGGACTCAAGACGAGGCGTCCGAGCGTTCCTATGTATCCCATGAGTATGGGAATCAAGCCATACATAGTTCTCACAGTTTAATGTATCGTAGGGAGACACATAGTTTAACGTCATGTAGGACGATATATAGTTTAGCGTCATGAGGGATGACATGCAGTTTAACGTCATGCAGGACGATATACAGTTTAGCATCATGTGGGATGACATACAGTTTAACATCATGTGGTAAGACATTAGTTTAGCATCATGCGGGATGACATACAGTTTAACATCATGTGGGAGGACATACAGTTTAATTTCATGCGGGATATTTTACAGTTTAAGGTCATGTAGGACCAAAATGCAATTTGGAGTCATTCAGGACTATACAGTTTAAGGTCATGCGGGACCATGTGACTCAGGAAAAGTATTTCTTGAGTAACTTGGCATTGGTGGGAGGAGTTATACACTCACCATCCATGGAAACTAGGGAGTATGATCCATTGGAGTAAACCTTGTAAATGATGTAAGGTCCTTCCCATTTGGGCTCCAACTTGGGTGGTTTCCTACTAGGTATCATTGGTGTTCTCAGGGCCAACACCAAGTCGCCTTGCAAGAAGGAGCAGAGGTGAACTTTCTTGTTGAAATCTCAACTATCTTTTTTTGATGCCTTTCCAGATTGTGCAGGGTACGAAGCCTATTTTGGTCGAGCAATTACAACTCATCCAGATGGATTTTAGCTACTTTATTTGACACTTACTGATCATCGATAGTTGTGCACAATGAGGTAAACTGAATCTCGATGGGTAGGGTGGCCTTTGTTCCATACACTAGGGAATATGGGGTCACCTGGGTGGAATTACAGGTCATCATCCGATAAGCCCAGAGGGCGTTGGGGAGCATGTCCGGCCAACTCTTCTTGTTCTGACAAACTATTTTCTAAAGAATATTAGAGAGGGTTTTTTTTAATGCCTTGATTTGTCCATTTTCTTGCACATGATAATGGGGGGTATGGTTAGAATGGATGTTGTACTTAGCGTATAGTTTCTTCAGCTCAGCTGCCATGAAGTTTGTTCCGTTATTGGTGAGGACAGCGTGAGGGACTCCAAATTGGTAGATGATTTTGGAGCTCAAAAATTCAATAATGGAATGGTCCTTGACCTCCTTGAGTGTAACTACCTTTTCCCATTTAGAGAATAAATCTATAGCGGTCAGGATGAACATGCACTGGAAAGCTGTCACCGGTGGATATTGTCTCACGAAATCGAGTCCCCATACCACAAACAGCCAAGAGTACCTAGTGGAGTGGAGATGCTCTTGTGGCCGATGCATAAAGATATCATGAATTTGGCACACATGACACATTTTGGAGAACTCAATGTAGTCATGGATCATAGAAGGCCAAAAGTACCCCAGTCTCTGGATCTGGTGAGATAGTTTCAGCCCAGTCTGATAAGCCCCGTAGGAACCGGCATGAACCTCCTACATGACTTAGTAAATCTTGACTCCTTGAATGTAACAGAGGATAACCCCATCAATCCCACACTTGTAGAGGATCGTATCATGAACAATACTGTCTTGGAGGGTAAATTGTAACATGCGGCATCAGATTCTCTCACACTCGTCCTGATCTACCAAGAGATTACCATTTTGGAGGTACTCGAAAAAGGAGGTTCTCCAGTTAGAAGTCACTTCAATCACTGCATATGAGAAACCAAGGGGTCCTGACACGGAGGTGCCGATGGTAAGGTGGCTTACCCGTGGGCTGTCATCGTCATTTGGAGTGATAGGAGAAATAAACATCCGGTGTGCCACATGGATAATCAGATCATTCTGTTCAGGCTCTACAAGTGATGCATCTAGGATGGACAGGGCATCAGCTCGACCGTTTTGAGATCAAGGGACATGAGTAACTTCTGGCCAATATGGGAACTTGGCCATTAGTTGGATAGTGTGTTCCAACAATGGTACAAGCTCTGTATTTACAATGACATAGTCATTGTTGATCTACTTGATGACCAGTTTGGAGTCCCCTTTCACTTGAAAATGGGGGACGTCAATCTCGAGGGCTAGCTCGAGGCTAGTAATGAGAGATTTACACTCCGCCTCATTGTTGGTGCAGCCTTCTAACAACATGAATGAATATGAAAGAATGGATTGTGCTGGGATAATGAAGACAATACCCAGGCCTACTCTGTTGAGTCTGGGGTCATTGAGCCTTCTACCGGTGGGGCTCTGGGAAGCACCATCAAAGTGCATTTACCAGCATGACAAGGCTTGGTCTACTGAGAGAATCGCTTCATTAGGGAAATCGAGATCTAGGGATTAGTCCACAGGAGATGAATGGGAGGAAATAAAGTTTGTCAATTCTTGCCCCTTAATAGCCTTCTGAGGGAAAAACCTGATGTCGAACTACTGGAGAATCACTTCCCATTAAGCTAGACAACCTGTCAACATGGGGCGGTTTAGGATGTTCTTCAGAAGATCTACCCAGGACACCAACTGTACCTCGTGGTGCTACAAGTAATGTCACAATTTCTATACCGCAAATACCAGTGCAAGGTAACTCTTCTTGATATTGGATTATCTGGTCTCCGTATCAAGGAGCATGCGTCTGAGGTAGTAAAGACTATTATTTTTCCCCTCGTTATTCTTCTAGGAAGAAGGGCACAGAGAGACTGTTCTAGGGTGTTCACGTAAAGAACCAGCTGTTTTCCAGAGATAGGTGGCATTAAGACCAGTGGTTGGAGCAGGTTCTACTTTATTTCCTCAAAATCAATCTGGAATTCTTCTTCCCACTCATATATAGTACCTTTCTTCATGAGATTTGAAAAGGGCTTACACTTGCTGGCCAGATTCACGATGAATCGGCATATGTTGGCCAAGTGGACTTGGAAGCCTCAAAGCTCCCGAATGTTGCTTGGGAGAGACATTTGACTGATGGCCTTAATCTTATTTGGGTCAATCTTGATGCCCCTGCATCTAAAAATGAAGCTGATAAACTTTCCAGAGGTGACCCCGAAGGCACACTTTAATGGATTCATCTTTAGGTGGAGGGAATGAAGAAATATGAACACTTTCTCGAGGTCTTTGAGATGTTACTAACACTGAAGAGACTTTACTACCATTTCATCCATGTAACATTCCACCAATGTTCTGAGGATCAGCTTAAATATGCGATGCATAGCCCATTGATAGGTGGCACCTGCATTCTTTAAATCGAAGGGCATGACTTGGTAGTAGAAAGTACCTTGTGGTGCCCTAAATCCTATAGACTCCTCATCCTCGGGGCCATTCGGATCTGGTTATACCCAGCATACCCATCCATGAAGGATATTTCTTAGAACTCAGTTGTAGCGTCGATCGTTAATTGTGTCACGGGAAGGGGAAAATCATCCTTCGGACAGTGGTGGTTGAGATCCCGAAAGTCGATGCAGACTCTGATCTATCTGTTCTTCTTCCTGACTGGCACAATGTTGGCCATCCATTTGGGGTACTGGACCTCCTTAACAAAATTGGCTCTGATGATCTTATCAACTTCTGCCTCAACCATGGCACCATGAGAAGGGTGCATCTTTCTGGGAGGCTGCTTGAACCCACGGTGATTTGCAGGAGATCAAGGTGGTGGATGGATACCTGAGGATCTAGTCCTAATATCTCATCATAACTCCATGCGAATACATCATGGTGTTGGTTAAGGAATTCTATGTACTGTTGTTGCTCCTCGAGGGGCATGGAGGCACTAATCAATGTGGGTTTCAGTTCTGCCTCGCTACCGAGGTTCACCTGTACCAATTCATCGATCATGGCAGAGACACCCTCTTCAAAGATGGGGGGGAGCATCCTCTAAATCCTATTCTTCACTTATAGAGGAGGGATCCTTGGTGGTAGGAGTTTCCTCTGAGTTGACAGATCCCAATAGGAGGCTGGTACCAGTCTGAGTGGTAGTGGACACCACACCGGAGTACTCCTGTGCCGCCAAAACCATAGCGATGAAGGTTTTTGATCTGATCCCATCTAGTCTTTAGCCCAAGGGGCCACGCTTGATGTAATGACCCAAAATTTTGAATAAATTTTGTTTCCTAACTTTGTGTGTTATTTTATTTTATACTCAACAAAACTATTTCATTTAATAAAATGAGTATAATTAAAATAATACTATTGGGTTTCGACTATTATATGACCATTGGTCAATATGATTGTTGGAAACTAAATGTTGCAATTATTGTCTATAAATACAAGTGATCCTGATTAATTAATATAGAAATAAGATTTGATGGCCCCATCTAGTAGTCTCGGGTCGATCGAATCCCACCTGACAGAACTCGGGAAGGAGGTAGCACCTTTGGCCTTTGCTCTGGACCAAACCCAAGCTGAAATTCATCATGTGAAGCTGGAACAGAATCGCCTCTGCGAGAAGTTCAAGCTGATAGAAATCACTACTCGGGCAATGTTGGCTGAGCCACCCCAAGATTCTATCACCCTAGCATACCTTACTCTTAGGTCCTATGTTGGTGTTATAAGGGGTTAGGTAACGAGACCGTAACTGCCTTGTGTAATCATTTGATTTAAATAAAAATTGTGATGTCTTCTTATGGTGAAGTTTGTGAATTTTCAAATGTCCGAATAAATATAGTATGCATATTATTGATGAATTCTAGAAAAAGGATATTTTAAAATATTTATGTAAACCTTAAATAATTAATAATGTGTAATGATTTTCAAAAAATAGTCTTCTGCAGCTGTGTTCTGTATGAAATTTAGAGTCTAATAAGATCAACTTAATTTTTGGTGAATAGTAAATTGTGAATAGTGATTTTATGCTTATGATTAGTAATGTGACCAAATAGATTAAGTAACTTCACTTAATAAAGTATTAATATAATTTAGGCACCTTGATTAAGTAATGTGATTCAATAAAATAGGTAAATAATTGTTTCAGAAATTATTGGTTAAGTATAAGTTTTTTCAGGTGAATAGTGTTTTTTATTTAAAAATTAAATTAAAAATATTTAGAAAATTCTTTTCATAAAATGGAGTTCATTTTTGAAATCAGAGCATCGATATTTGGTTAAGGTGAATTTTTGGGATTTTTCTGAAACAGTCGAATTTTCAGTGAATAGTGTTTTTATTTAAACATTAAATTAAAAATATTTAGAAAATTATTTTCATAAAATGGAGTTCATTTTTTAAATCATAGCATCGATATTTGGTTAAGGTGAAATTTTGGGATTTTTCTGAGAAAGTTGAATTTTTGATGAATAGTGAAAATACAGTTTTTGAGTTTCAGGTGTTTAATGACATCATTAAGGATGTAATAATTATACAATAATTATGGTCGACTTATGAATAGTAATATAAGGTATTAGGTGTCCCAACTGGCCAATACCATGGGCAAATACCATGGGAAAGCCCATGGTTTTTCCAATACCACCGATGAGGTATCCCTTGGCAATTAATGCTTTGTCCCCTCACTTCTCCTATAAATACCAAGCCTTTACCTCATTCATTTCATTACCAAATCCTCCCCAACAAATTTCTGGTCTCTTTACCTCCCAATGAGTCCTCCCAAGGTTCCCTCAAGCCGCCAAAGGTCCCGACCTTCAAGCTTTCAAAGTTACTCTTCAAGGTAAGGGATTCTTTCACCCTCCTCTTTTAAGTCATGAATTCCTTTATGTTGTGTCTTATATTTTCCATCTATTTATGTTGATGGTATGTTATTATATTTTCTTTTTACTATCCATTTCATGTACAAATGATTAGAGACCCTTTCTTCTCTCATCAATTTTTTTTCTAAATTTTTATGTGATGTCGTTAGGCTGCTGAATTTCTCGTAAAAGAAATCACATCTTCTCTTTTCTTTCATGTTTCATTTTCATGTGGTATGTCATTCAAATATCCATACCATTATCTTATTCAGTACCCATATTGTATTATGAATTGTTATGAGTGGGTGACCCTTGTCCTCTCTCTTTTCAATGTTTTCTAAAACCATGTTATATAGCCGTTAGGCTGCAGAAATTTCATCTCAAAATTTCTATTTCTTTCCCTCAAGAAATCCCCTTGTTTATTTATGTGAATACCCAGACCTATTTCATTTCTATGGGTGTTCATAAATATATAAAGATGAGATATTTTATTCTGGAATTGACATACATATAACCCTCACTCCCTTTCCATGGGTTATAAATGATATAATGATCTTATTTTTAAGAGCTTTTAAAACGTCACGATTTTGAAATGAAACACATTCCTTTTATTCTCAATGGGTTATTTATGAAATGTTTGATTATTATATATGTAGCTCACATGTAAGTATATACATATTAAGGGTGTGCCCTGATATCACTCCAATGTATTTGGTAAAGATTTAATCTCTAGAGATGACAAGTTTTACGATACCTTGGTGAATAACCTTGGTAATTTTTATGACACCTTGGGGATGGACCTTGGTCATATGTTCATGAATGTCTAAATGAAATGTTTTAGCCACATATTCAAGTTATGATTCAAGTTCTTTTCATTATGATATTCCTATTATTTCATTTCTCATATCTTTATGTTTTTATTCAAGTTCTTATTGATATCACAAGTAGATTGATTCCCTTGTTTACCCTTATTGGGCCTTCTGGTCACCCTTTCCTTTGATGTCTGTCTCCAGGATATGAGATGCAGTAAATGTACATAGGATGAACCTATTATGAAGCCTTACAAGTGGTTTAGAATAATTTTATATATTGTTTTCATGTATTATTTTCCTGATTTCCAAGACACTAGACTTTAAAGATCCTCTATATGTAAAATGTAATGAAAAGTTATGTATTAAAAAGGTGGGATGCCATACTTGATGATATCGAAGCAATAGTGGCATGTCACCTTGAGCCAGTTTATCCCAGCCTGGTAGAACAAGCATGTATGATGTACTACTGTCGCCATGGGGTGGACATCCCGATACCTTATGGGAGTAGGAGTCTCTGGGATCACCTGATCCTGATTTTTGTAGAAGTATGATGTGATCTTCCAGCATTGCTTAGACTTGGGAATGTGTTACCCCCTCACTCTAGAAACAATGAAGCACTATCCCATGTCTGGATTTGTAGCCTCCAATCAGTGGATTGGAAATATATAGTCATCATCTAGATCTATCCATGGGTCGGTCGCAGTCGTGGCATGCTCAACCTCGTTAGCCTAAATCTTCTTGTCTTTTATCTTGTGATAGTCAGCATCCATATAGCAGGCTTCACAAGAGTAAAAGGGAGATGTGTTACCTTTAAGAACACCCAATTGACCAATAAGGGAGTACTTGAGGCACTGGTGATACGATGAGGGAACCGTTGCATGTAGGTGGAGCCATGGCCTGCCCATCAACACATTGTAAGTGGTGTCCTGGGAGACAACCATAAACTTGGTGCTGGAAACTAGACCACCGAAATGGGTATTCAATCGAATCATATCGACTAGTTTCAGTTCCATCCTATCATAAACTTGGATTCTTAGGTCATAGGGACTCAGATCATCCTCAGACAACCCTATCTTTCGTAGTGTCTGAGTTGGGATTAGGTTGATCCCAAAGCCAATGTCGATAAGACAGTGGTGAACCTCAACACTATTAAACTAGATGATGATGTACAATGGGAAAATGTGCCCCTATATGGGAGAGCCTTAATCTTATCCAGATAATGAGATGATGGCCTGGAATTCAGAATTCTTGATCTCCTCAACATGAAAGGATTCTACGGCTGCTACCTCCATCTCAAACTAGAGGGGGATTCTTAAAGCCTCGGTGAGGGTCTCGCGCATATCTAATGATAGGAGAAGGGCCTCAAGAATGGAGAGATTTTCTAGAATGCTGGAAAGATGCTTGAGAAACATCATACTTCTGTGTCAGGCATGAACTTCTGCTTACAGGAGGTTTCTCTATAACAGGGGGTATGGTGGGCCCTTCCAGGTGGACTGGTGGCTAACTGGTGCTAGGAATATCCTAATACTCACTAGTTGAAGCCTGCAGAGTGACTACCATATGAGGGCCTAAAGACTGACACTGGTCTGAAGCAAGTCGTGGCTGATCACAATGTAGTTGGGGTGGATCTTCCTGATCCAACAACACGGGCGGCAGTGAAGGAGGACCTGATGACACCATATGAGAAGGTTGTGAATGCTGAGATATGTGCTAGGTCTACTGACTAGTTTTGGTAGCATTCACAACCTAGCTGGAAGTGATGACCGAAGCACTTTGATGGCCCATATAGTCGCGGTTCCATCGACGCTGACGATGGCTGGGGACGTTGGTAGGATCCGTCTGGCACTCCTCATCGTCCGGAATCATGTAGAGGTTTACCATCTCTATGGTATTAACTGATACATACCCTTGACTTCCACTTGAAGATTCATCCACTATTGGATGGATTCTGGGAGGAATCAACATCTCTGGGGGCATGAAGTCACCGAGAGTACGGGATAACGATGGCATTGGCAGGGGACTTTGTCTTCACTTGCGCCACTAGTGTTTGCTCTTCTGAGAAGGGGACTACTGAGATGATGATGCAGAAGTAGTAGATAAAAATTCTGAAGTCTCTAGTATATTCAGGCGTGCACTGATTTCACCATGGGCATATGTGACTATTTTATGAGCCATCTGGTCATCATACTTCTGGGACCCATGGTTAGAAACCTAATTCCACTCGCCTTTGCTGTCACTACTACTGTCTAGCCTCATGAAGACACATGACACTTATGACAAAGCTGGGCCTAATTGGACTATGTTTTTATCCACCTAGTCTTGAATCCAGTATTTAAACACATATCATTATTTGAGGGTGTTCCCCAGGATCTGGTGATAGGGGCAGTAATTAGGGCAATCAGTGAGGTTCGCCTATTCTGGCCTCCTGTACTCATGTAAACGTACAATCCCCTACTCCAAGGCACTGCGGAAGTATCCATGGACTTATGCCTCATTGAACTAGTAGGTTCAGTTCCTATTATTCAGGAAGGGGGACCTTGGAGCTTGACCCTAACATGGGGCTGGAGGGGCCTGTCGAGGAGGTAGAGCCTGGTTATCTCACCTAGGTGGTGGCGGAACATTGCGTTGGGACACCTGCCAATTCTGAGGTGGGCATTACTAGGCTGGAGGTTGTGCCTGAGGTGGAGGGCCTCTATGAGGCTGTGGAGTCGACTCCACTAGTAACAACTCTAGTTTCTTTGGAGCCTTTATTTGAGCCACTGTAGTGGGCTCATCCCTATCGGCCATTCTTGAGGGGATTATAGGAGGCAACAGACGTGCCTGCTTAGCCTGCTGTAAGGCTTCCTCTAGGCGTTGGGCCTTATCAGAGAAGTCTTGAAACCCCCCAGGGTAATTTTGGGTGATCAAAGAGGGGACCAATTCTGTCTTGATGTTCCCTATGCACATCATCGGCAGTTGTTCCTAAGTCAGCGGTATGTCAAGGGAGTACGTGAGACCTTTCCATTGAGCGACAAAGTCTGCAACGCACTCATCAGGTCTCTGCTTACACTTAAAGAGGTTTGAGATACTCATCTTCTGAGTGGTGTAACTGAACTGGTAGAGGAATTTTTTAATGAGGATTTCCCATTCGGCTACTGATCCAATGTGGAGCTGGTTGTACCAGAAAAACGTTGGCCCCTCCAATTTCTGTACGAAACACTGGAGTTTGGCAGCCTCCTACTGTGCTGGAGTTCCCAACATAGGCCCACACATTGAGATAAAGTGGGCCAGATGCTGTATCAAGTCCCCTATCCTATTTAAGAGAGAAAAGGTGGGATTTTTGAAACTCAGAGGTGTTGGCATATCATCCACCCATGCCATATATGGCTTTCCATCAGGATGGATTTCCACATGTCGAGTCTCTAAAGCTTAGAGGAGGGCGATGAGTGCCGTCATTGAATCATATGGGTGGGGATTATTTTCTTGACAGGTATCCCTAACCACTAGTACGTTGTTAGGTTCATCAATATGATAATCATGCCCAGCGGCTCATGGAAAGACTGGTGGAATGACCTGTGGATCAGTTGAGGGAACCTGAGATGGGTCCCAAGGATTTTCACATCGTTCGTGAGTATTTGGCGACACATACCACACCCTCTTGTCGTAAGTTCCAACCTCAGACCTGTCTGCATGGTCAGGATGGTCAGGGTCACCTGGGGGTAGTTTTCCAAGGGGAATTTGTGCCTGCCCCTGCTGCCCCGACTGAGGATCACCGTAATCTGGTCGTCGCTCCACAACATGTTCAGTAAGGATTTCGTCGAACATATTCTTGTGTTCGGTGAGTTGCTGATGCAATGCGTCTTTTTTGGGATCATCTTCCACCTTCTACACTAATCCAGATGGGTTAGAGGGTTTGATGGCTCTGAGGAGTTCCTTGCCCTTGTTGGGATTTCGGCTGACAACTAGTGCCTCAGTGGGCACGGGAAAAACCAATAGATTTCTCTACTGGGGAGTGACCCTTCCCAATGGATCCAATAGATGTGGAACTCCCTCAAGGGTCAAGTCTCCATCAAGGAGCTCCAACTCATTCTCTTCATCTGATAGGTCAGCCATATTAACCAAGACCCTACAAAGAGGCATATCCTCTATGTCACCTGGAAAATCGGGCTGGTGCTGGATGGAACTGAAATGGAGGTACGCATACTTCCCCCAGCCACATATTTTCATGTGGGGAGAAGCCTATTTGATTATCATGTGGAGCACTTCAAATATTTGGACACATCATTGTTGTAGGGTCCTATGGTGTCCTGGTGACTCGGGGTGTTGGGCCACAGGGAGTGAGGCCAAATTGACCAAACAAAATTATTGTTTGATGTCTTCAAAGTGCTCCTGACTCTTGGGGTAGGCTGCTCATTGATGTCGAAGATATAAATGGGTCGCCCATAGGGTCTAGCGAAATCATCGAACCTCCTCCTAGGTGAGTACTCCTGGTGCCCTAAAATTTGGTGTTGCAACTGTATAGAACATCTCTAGGAAAGGTCTTCTGTGAGAATATCCCACAAACTCCTTGGTTTAGATTTGGGGTCTATCCTTTCATTTCCCCACACATCTACTAGAGGTGGATGGGGAACTGGTAGTGGTACTGATGCAGACCACTAAGATGGCAGGTTGGCCGGTATAGAATAAAGCAAGCAAGCTGACAAGCCACCGCATCTCGGCCTATCCTTCGAATAGTGGAGTGACTTAGCCACCACATCACGTTAAGATGGGATGGAGACCGCAGTTTCTGGTGTAGGGACTATGGATACTGATGATGGGCCACACTTATTTTCATCCACCATTGGTTCCCAGAATAGCTCTTTGTGATCTCTAATCGAGGTAGAGAGTACTTCTGTTAATGATGGTGGAAATTGCATGGACAGAACCTATGAGGTTTCCAAATTTTCATCCTCCTGGATGTACCTGCAAAGGGAGGAAATAATCTGATGGACCTCACATTCTAGAATTATGAGGCTGATGCACCTTATTCCTGCCCCGGCTCTTGACACGGAGGATCTAGGTGAGGGTTCCACTGCTAAGTGGTATTCTGCCTCAGAATCCAAGAAGTAGACTGGTTTGATCTCAGTCTGAATCTTCTTGGAATTCCTTTTATGGTGGTGATGACCCACCCTCCTTCCCTGTGATGGTTCTTCAGGACAAGGAAGATTTTTTACATATGGAAGACCTTAGGCCATACCGGGGCTGGGACAGAGAGGATTTCTGCCTAAGTGAGCTGGGGTGTGAGGAGAACCTGGAAAGATATCAAAGGGAACACGGGGAGGACCTCTGTGTCCACTGACTAATGTGTGGAGGGAATCTTTGTGGGAAATGCTAGAGTAGGTAGGACCTCTGTTGGAGCTGATGGGAGCAAGGTTAGGACCTCCATGCTTGTTTCCTCTGGCAACATCAGCACGAGGAGGTTCCTCATAGTGGTCAAGCCGAACACAGGTAAAACATCTATGATGGGTGCTAATGAAACGAATCTGACCTTCACTCCTCTAATTTCTGAGGCAAGGAGGACCTTCACCATCTTCCTCAAGGACATGGGAAGGGCCCCCACACTGAAGATTGATTGGATGTGTAATTTCCCCACACTGGTGACCCGCAGCAGTAGGAACAACTCCATACCCAATGTAAAGAGCATGAGAGAGGCTTCCGTACTAAGTGTCACTGCTATGGGGAAGACCCTCATTCAGATTAAAGGTGGCATGGGGCAGACTTCCATGCTGAGTTTGGAATCATGGAGGACCCACGTTCTCTATGGTGACAGTACAAGGAGGACCTCCGTACTAGGTGTCACTATTGTGGGTTGGTCCGCAGCGGTCACTACCTGTACCGACAACTAGGAGAGTCAACCCAGCCTACACATGGGGTGGTTGGGGCCTCGATTCAGGTTAGGAATATAAGTCCCCCTTCTCAACATACACAGGGGGATTATGATACATGTCAGCGGTGGCACAGTCCATAGTATTTTTTGACGTTGACGCCCCTTGGCGGGCATCCTACTCAGCCTATGCCCGACGCTGGCATCGGGTCAGCCGAACTGGGATTGGCGGTGCAAGCACCTTGCTTACCTGCTCTTCAGCCCATGGGACCGGGAGGTGGTGCTAGCGCGGCCTAGTGGGACTCCTCCTTGGGGGCCCCTGAAATGGGATCTCGGCCGGGCTGGCCCAAAAATCCCCTACCTCATCGGTGTAGGGGAGAGAATCATCAAGGAGTTCTGAGGAGAGGCTCCCAAAACAATTTTAAGTTGGTGTGGAAAACAGTGGCTCCCTACGCGGCCCTTGGGGGTGGTGGTGGCAATGAGGTGCAAATGCATTTAAATACTGGCGGTCCATATCCCAAGTCCGGATAATCCCCTCCTCCTAGTATAGGCGTACGAGGTCGTTTATCACCCTTCGTTGTATGAATTTGGAAGGGCAGATGGGGTGTGGGCACCCAGAAGTTGTGGTTATGGAATCTGTTGTAGAAGCAGTGGAGCCACGTGGGATTTCTGCATTGGTGATGCCCCTGGAACTGCGTCGGTGGGTGGGTGGTGATCAGATTCTTGATGCAGCAACTTGGTTCCTAGAAAGTGAGGGGACTAAAACATTAGTGCTAACACAAAAAAAATTGATGTCCAATTCCCTAGCGTCATTCTGTCTTCCATGGCTGGTAAGAAGGATCCACGCTGACAATGTCACAGACCAGAATGTCCAATGTTTTAACTACCCCTACTTTTGGTGAGTTTCATGCCAGGACCACTATTTTCTTGGTGGGACCCAATGCTGGATAACTGGATCTAGTGACACGCTAATCCATTGATGTCTCGAACGCTACTAATCTTCACATTGAGAATAAGAAATTCACATCAGGTTCACCATTTCTGTTTCGGCCGCTTTTGTCGGGGCGCACGCATATGTTTCCTTGATGAGGATGAGGAAACACTGGTTGTTGCCCCACATTCCCACTTTCCAAATGCGGGCAACATCCGTCTCTTATTCAGGGATGTTTGCTCCTTGATTGAAACAAGATGATGGGATTTCGGTTGCTCCTTCTATGGATTCCTCCTCGGAACTCATCACCTAATCTGAGTCTTCCTTATAGATTAAGACTTTGTTCATGAAAATCTTCCCAGTTCCATATCTTCATGGATGATTGTTAATTACACTGCTTCTATTGGGACATTCCAAGGGTTCCATCCAGGGCAGCAACCTTCGGTCGGAGGATTAGTCACATTGAACATCACTGGCGTGTCTAGATGCTGGAACACTGGCGCATCTGGGTATCTTCCCCTTATTATAGGGCTTCTCGAGGGTGCAGAAGACTGAGGCATCCCACATAGAATACGGGGAATTATATGTCATAGGCATGTCTCTGAGGTTTTTCGTAGCTTCACATGTTTAACATAGGGTATGCCGTGAGTTTAATGTCTGGTAGAGATGGATCGGACTGATCAGAAAACTGACTAGAGTGGATCAGATGGGTGGAACCCCTGGATGGAACACTGATGTTGGGGATAACATGTGGTTAGTAACCCAATTACCGCTAGGAGCAGTGAAGAGGTGAATTGGCATGATCTCACTGGGATGTGGTGGACCGGGTAAGAATTAGGATGGATGATGGATGGTTAAGTGAAGTGGATGGAGAATGAAATGGAGTCAACCCGAGGGTGACAGTGATGTTGGTCTTGATCCTAGAAGATACTTCTTACGTATCCTTGTGGTATGGAATCAAATTACACATAGTTCAGGAAGGGGTATAATCAGGGTGTGCGTAGAGGACAGCGACCCGATGATATACTGGGGCTTAGACGTGGTTAGTAGCCCGAGTTGGTCTGACACCATTTGGGAGGACCAGATATGTGAGTCCTAACGAAAGGTACGACAATGGATTACTGTTGATTTTAGAGTACAAAATCTTACCACTAGATGGGATTGACAACGGCTTACCGCTGAATGAGATTGACAATGGCTTACCACTGAATGGGGATCACAATGGCTTACCATTTTCTGGGGATCACAACAACTTACCGCTGAATAGGGAACAGTTTAGTGTCATGCGGGACAAAAGGGGAATACATTTTAACGTCATGCAGGATGGGGGTGAACTAACGTGAAATGGTCGGGACCAATGGGTGTTGGGCTCAAACCTCAAGGAGGCTTCCAACATACCTTGCCTTGGCCAGGATCAAAGTTCTTGTAGTTCAGGAGGGTGGTGAACCAACGTGAATGGGGGGGCGGAACCAATGGATGGTGGGATTGAACCTCAGAGAGGCTTCCTACATACCTTGCCTTGGCAAGGATCAAAGTACACATAGTTCAGGATGAGTGGGAACCAATGTGAAGGGGGTTCAGAACCAATGGATGGTGGGCTTGAAACTCAGGGAGTCTTCCTACGTACATTTCCTTGGCAAGGATCAAAATCTACATAGTTCAGAAAGCTGGTTAACCGACATGAAGGGGGGTCAAAACTAATGGATAGTGGGCTTGAACTTAGGGATACTTCCTACGTACCTTTACTTGGAAAGGATCAAAGTCCACATAGTTTAGAAGGGGGTTTGGCAAGCTTATGTGAAGTGGGAGGGACCAATGGTTGTTGGGCTTGAACCTCAGGGTGGTTTCTTATGTACCTTGCCTTAGTAAGGATCAAAGTCCATGTAGTTAGGGAGGAGTGGGAACCGGCGTGAAGGGGGTTCGGAACCAATGGATGGTGGGCTTGAACCTCATGGAGGCTTCCTACGTATCTTGCCTTGGAAAGGATCAAATTCCATGTAGTTCAGAAGGAGTGAGAACCGATATGAAGGGGGGTCGGAACCAATAGATGGTGGGCTTGAACCTCAGGGAGGCTTCCTACGTACCTTCCCTTGGCAAGGATTAAAGTCCACCCAGTTAAGAAGGGGTTGGGGCTTACACTCTAGGTTTCCCAGAGAGGATTTAATGGTTGATTATTGCTCTAATCTCATATTATTTATGCTCAGTGTAATAAACAAGAGGCAGCAAAGACCTGAAAATCACGTCGCGAAAGGTGCGTCTGTGGGAAGTGGAATGGGGCTGACATGTAGTCAATGGCCCAAAATGGAAACAGGGGGGCTTACGTGTGGTTAGCAGCCCAAGGAGATGGAGATTGGGACTTACTCTATGGTGGAGGCCTGGTGGAGAAAAATCCCAGTGGGAGAGGGACTTAGCATGGAAGAGAGGGGTTCTGGTGCCCATCCCCCCCTCTCTAGTCTTTAGCCAGGAAGAAGATAGGAGGAGCAGGGGTGCAGCCTCCTACAAGAAAGTATAGGGGCTTACACCAAGGTGATTTCCATTTCCCCACAGACAAACATTGTTCCGATAAAGAGGATCTCATTCCATGTGATGAATGATCTCACTCTCATGGATACTAGTGGGCATAGATAATGTCTGAGATGGGGCACCCCGCGTATGATGCATGGGGCGGGGTCATAATTTAACATCATGTGTTGAGGAAGATGGTTCTTAGCAGTTTAAAATCCTATAGCTCGGACGTGGTGGGTTCACTTCACACCCTTAGAACTTATATAATTGATACCCTCCATAACTTGAGTAAGGGAAAGCATCAGCAATGTTGTGGTGAGGGGGGGTTGTGGAGTGATCCATTGAGGGGTCCACGTTAGCGTGGCTATGCGAAGAAGAAATAGCCATTAGTGTGCCTATGCGAAGAAGCATGAGGCAAAGTAACTCAATAGGAAGTACCACCCAAGTGATATTGAAATTACTTCGTGCAAACCTGGAGGGTCACACAGGAAAAGGAGTTACAGAGAAAAGGGGTTCGTAGGTAGATGCCTCGTAAATCTCTGGTGCTCCATGTAGTGGAGGGGCTTCGGAAAGGGGTATGCTTCAGGAGGTGAAGTGGCCTAGCCTAGGCATAGGGCATAGGTGTATATAGAAGGTGCTTCATTAAGTGGAAAGTCATTCACGGAGTAGTGCTTCGTGAAGCAAGGGTGCCCTGTGAAGTGTAGCATTGCGAAGCAATATGCTTCGCAAAGCACAGTGACCCTGCCTTAGTATGTGGGTCACATGTGCATGGAGGATACTTCATGAATCATAAGTGGTCTGCGAAGACCCGAGTCCCCTTGGGGATCCCCTTCCTTTACAGAGGCATGTGGGATTCATGAAGGGAATCCCTCTTTGAAGAGGGGCTGAATTCAAACCAAGGGAGAGGCACTTCATGATGCTAAAGTACCTTGAAGAGATCATGGTTCGCAGAGCAGAAATCGCTTCATGATTTAAGAGCTAATAAGGAGAAAGGTCGGAGGATCTGTCCTTTGGGATAGAGAGGAGCCTAGTATTTATAGGCAAGAGGCGTCGTGAAGCAGGGTTCACTAGGCGGAAAGACACGTGGCATTTTGTTGTAACTGTGAATCTTTCCACCTCTTTGCTCTGTTGTGAGTTTGCAAATGTCAAATGGGTTTGCGGAGCCTCCCACCTCCTTGATCCATGGCAGGTTATAATGATATTAATATTTTCATAACTTATTATATACTCCCTTTACTAATTTTATATGAAATGTTCATAAACCCATTCACATTTTGGCCTTCTAAAAATTATGGATTGAAATGGACAGTTTAATTTTGATTAATCAAACTGCCATAACTTTGGATCCATAAGTCCAAATGACTCCAAATTTTGTGAGAAGTCGGCCAACATTATTTTATACAACTTTTAATAATAGTCTATCTTGATATTATGCTATCTAAATATCCAAATTGGCGATGCAAATGGAGGGATAGATTGGGAATGCAAACTGTCCACTTCCTTGGGATATAAATACATCCTCCTCTTCTCCTTCAAAGGATTTGGCATTTCAGAGAAAAGGATGATAGTTTGGCATGACCAAGGCTCTTCCAAAGTCTTGGGAGGATCTGACATACTCATGTTTTTACTTGATAAATCATTCCTTCTTGCTTCATTTCATTTACTTTTGTGTTGTTCTTCATTTGTAATCGTGTAAGTGTTTGTGTTTTGTAATTCTGTTTTAATGCAAGTTTATTCTTCAATATATATTATTCTAATACACATTATTTAGTTTAATATTAATGTTCTTAAAATATTTTAAATCAATTTAAAACCCTTTCCCCTCTTTTTCTTCCGCATTCAATCGAAAGTCTTTTTTTAACTCTCTTCAACGATCGTGTGTGTTCGACGCACTACTCTTTTCTTATCCTATTATTTTTGTTCTATTTATAATTCATCACCATAATCATATATTACCAAATTAATAACCATCTTAATGGATGTGTAAATATACCAATGGGTTGAGTCATTATTTAGAGATGTTAAGTGATTGAGAGATTTTTCTCGATGAGTATTCTTTAATTTAACATTGTGTATATTGGACTTAACATGTCATGGATTAATGACTTGTTTTGTTTAAACATGTGGTTTACATGGATTATTGGAACCATAAATACACTACCATCAATAAGATATAATTGATATTAGAACCCTATGTTAAGTTAATTCTTGGATTAAAGCCTTAACGGTTAGGAATTCCAATCAATGTTATCTTGTGAAGTGGGTGTTAATTTAAATGCAATATAAAACAATGTTCAAGGATATCACAAGCTTAACTCTCTAAAAATGAACTCAACCAAATATTTATCAAATTTTTAAATAAAACACCAATCATTAATCACTCCATTTAAGCTCTGAAAACAACCCCCCCCCCCAATCAAAATACAATCAACTAAAAACATTCGACTATTAAAAAAGTATCATCGAGAGGATTCGACCCAAGTGTTGTTGTACACATTAGTAGAGCATCGGAACTTTGAACGGTCGATAGGTGATAATCGGTCATGATTTAAAATGTCACCATTTTTAGGGATGGTGATTTATGTATTCATTAGTTTCTGGTTATTGTAAAAAAACCAAAAAAAACAAAATTGAAAAAATTGAAAAAAAAAACACAAAGAAAAACCCGCCTTCTCATAAAAATCATAAACTGAGAAAAACACAAAGAAAACCCCATATTTATATTTCTTCTAAAATATTTCTGAATTCCCCATAGCCTCCCAAACAATCCCTTGGATTTTTTTGACCCTAAAACTGAGCGAACACTTCGCCAACTTAGGAGGAACATAAGAGATAATCAAATAATTCAAGAACCAATCCTTGTCCAACCAGTTGAATTAGAAATGGCCAATCCTGGGGAACAAACACTTAAAGAACTTACTACCCCTGATATGAATTACCAACCTCTTGGTATCCAATATCCAAACATAGAGGCTGACTTCGAACTCAAATCGGGTTGGATCCATCTTCTTCCTCATTTCTACAGGCTAGCCGGTGAGGATTCTCATCTCCACCTTAAAGAGCTCCAAGTGGTGTGCTCTACCATAAAGCCTCAAGGGGTTTCTGGGGAACAAATAAAACTTTGAGCATTCCCTTTCTCCCTATCTGACTCTTCCAAGTCATGGCTCTACTACCTTTCTCCCGGTTCCATAACCACATGTAATGACATGAAGTGACTCTTCTTATAGAAATTCTTTCCTACTTCTTGTACTGCTTCCATTCGAAAGGAAATTAGTGGTATCCATCAATTCCCCAATGAATAACTCCATGAATATTGGGAGAGGTTCAAAAATATTGTTTCAACCTGCACACACCACCAAATACATGACTAAATCTTGATCCAATACTTCTATGAGGGTTTATTGGCTACGGAGAGAACTCTCATTGATGCTGCAAGTGGCGGTGCTCTTGTTGATAAAACTCTTATAGCTATAAGAGATCTCATAAGTAACATGGCTGCGAACACACAACAATTACATATCGAGCACATGCTCAAGTTAAAAAATCCCAAGATAGTCAATCTATAGATCCAAACAAGATAACACAGTGGATGAGTGAACTTATAGGTCTTGTGTGACAACTAGTTGTGGCTACCAAAGCCCCAACCTCATCTTCTCCACAATCTCTATTCCCTAGACCTATCAAGAACGGTGGAATCTGTAGCTCCCCATCTCATCAAACTAACACATGTCCACAACTTCAAGAGGATCCCTCTAATTCATCTGGATCAATGGAGTTCAATGCATCATATGCTCAGCAGAACACCAGCCCTCAACTATCAGGTTAGTTTTTTAGAAACTTCAACCAACCTCACTCTGAGCCCTTCTCTTCTTCCTATAACCAAGGTCTGAGGTATGGTAATCCTATATCTCATCCCCCTCAATTTCCTCCTCAATTCCCTCATCAAAACCCAAACTGGTTTCAATATGGTCAAGATGTTGTTAACTTCCAACAACCTTATCCTTTTGTTCCACAACAACAAAGGAGAAATCCTCCTTCTGCTCCTCCAGGATTCCACTATCCTAATGATCCTTCCCAATTCCCAAACCAATACAATCTATTTCCTAAGAACCAAAATCAAGTTAATCCCAATCCGGGACAAGCCTCTTCTTCCAAGAAACCATGTGAAAGTGCAATGGAATATCTTTCCTACTTCACCCATTCCAGCCTCAAAAACATTGAAACCCAAATTGGTCAACTTGTATCCCACCTAAACCAACAACAACAATAAAATTCTTCCCAACTCCCAAATCAACCATTACCCAACCCCAAGGGTAATGTAAGTGAAATTTCATATAGATCGGGAAATCAAATTGATATGACTCAAGATAAATCCTCCAACCATCCTTTGAATGTTGACCTAGAAAATGAAAAGAAAAAGAAACTTGAAAAGGAATCTGAAACCATTCCCTCACCTCCTTCCATTCCACTTAGGAACCCAATTCCTTTTCCTCAATCCATTTCTGAGTCAAAGAAGTCCTTTAAACCCAATCCTAAAATTCTTGAAATTTTTAGACATGTTGAAGTAAACATTACCCTCTTAGATGCCATAAAAAAAATCCCTAAGTATGCCAGGATTCTTAAGGAATTGTGCACCCACAAGAGGAAACTTAAAAACTTTGAAAATGTTTCCACCCAACAGTCTATTCCCATAAAGTGAAAAGATACAGGTGCCTTTATGGTTCCATGCCAAATTGGAAGTTCCAACTTTGATGATGCACTCATAGACCTAGGAGCCTCAATTAATGTCATTCCCAAATCCATCTTCTTCAACCTTTGTCTTGGTCCCTTACATCTAACGGGTGTTTTCATTCAATTGGCCAATCGAAGCACAGCCAGTCCTGAGGGAATAATTGAGGATTTCCTTGTCTGAATCAATGATCTTATCTTCCCTACTGATTTCTATGTCCTTGACATAGAAGGTGAGACAAACTCTTCTCAATCTCCCCTAATTCTAGGAAGACAATTCATAATGACAGCAAGAACCAAGATTGATCTCTATTCAGGCATATTATCCCTAGAATTTGGTGACCAACTAGTCAAGTTCAACATTTTCCAAGACATGTGATACCCATCTGAGGATCACTCTACATTCTCAATCCATGCTTCTGAGGACACTTCTAAGAGTCAATTGAACCCCATTCCATCATGTTCATCCTATTCTAAAGAGATAGGATCTTGTGAAATCTATACCATGATTAACTAGGTTATAAATGGTGATGTTTATGTGGACCTATAAATCATAGACTCCATCAATCTAGAGGATCTTGAAAACTATCTTGAATCCCACATCAACTCTAATCTTTACTGCTCCACCTTGGACAATATTAAAGAAAATAAATTTGAAGCAACTGAAGTCCCTTCCTCCATTCCTGAGTTGTCTAACCCACAAATGAGAGATGATATTGATCTAAAACCTATTCCTAAACACCTAAAATATGCATTCATTTTCCATGATCACTCTTATACTATCATTATCTCTGCTTCACTTACCAAAACTGAGGAGTCCAAACTTGTTCAGGTGTTAGAGGAAAACAAAAAAGGTCATAGGTTGGACCCTAGATGTCATACCAAGAATCAACCCTTCTCTTTGCATGCATCACATTCATCTTGAGGAATCATCCAAACCAATTATATAACCATAAAGAAGACTCAATCCACTCATACTTTAGGTAGTTAGGGAAGAGATCACCAAGCTTCTTCAAGCTGGTATTATCTACCCAATTTCTGATAGTGAAGGGGTTAGTCCAATTCAAGTTGTACCTAAAAAGGGTGGGATAACTGTTGTCCCAAATGAACATGGAGAGGAAGTCACAACTCGAGTGAAGAAAAAATGGAATGTGTGCATCGACTATAGGAAATTGAATGTTGAAACAAGAAAAGATCACTACCCTCTTCCATTCCTTGATCAAATTCTAGAACGATTAGATGGAAAGTCACACTATTGATTTCTTGATAGATACATCGGCTACTTCCAAATCCCAATTGCACCTAAAGACCAAGAAAAGACTACTTTCACATGCCCCTTTAGAACATATGCATATAGGATAATTTCTGTTGGCCTTTCAATGCTCCTGGAACATTTTAAAGGTGTATGATGAGTATCTTTTCTGAATTCATTGAACACTACATTGAAGTATTCATGGATAACTTTACCATTTATGGTGATTCATTTAAATCATGCTTGAATTCACTCTCTAAAGTCCTTAAAAAGTGTGTCAAGTGTAACCTTGTGTTAAATTTTGAAAAATGTCACTTCATGGTTTCAAATGGGATTGTTCTAGGGAACATAGTTTCAAAAGAGGGTATTAAAGTTGATCCTGCCAAAATTGAAGTGATCTAATAACTTTATGAAACCACTTCTATTTGATACATCTGTTCATTTCTTAGTCATGCTAGTTTCTATCATCTATTCATCAATAAATTCAGTAGGATTGCCCTCCCACTCACTCATCTTCTCCAAAATGATGTCACTTTCCATTTCGATGAGGTTTACAAGAGATCCTTCATTGAACTCAAGATTGCTCTTACATCTTCCCTGATAATCTAACCCCCATATTAGTCCTTACCCTTTGAGTTGATGTGTGATGATTCTGATAGGGCCATTGGGGCCGTTCTTGGTCAAAGAAGAGAAAAAAATCCTCATGTCATCTATTATACCTCAAAAACATTGATGAAACTCAATATCACTACACTGTCACTGAAAAGGAACTTTTAGAAGTGATTTTTTCCTTAGATAAATTCTGGCCCTATCTCTTAGGTTTCAAAATCATCATCTTCATAGACCATTATGCTATAAATTCTTACTCAAGAAAAGTGATTCCAAACTGAGGCTAATAAGATGGATCCTAATGCTCCAAGAGTTTGACCTTGAAATCAAAGATAGACTAGGAAAAGAAAACCATGTGGCTGATCACTTGAGTATAATCTATAATTCTTATCATTCTGAAATAATTGATCCAAATTTTCCAACTGAGCACATTTCATCTCTCAATCTAAAAATACCATGGCATGCCCCAGTTGTAAATTACTTTATTTCTGGTATTTTTACTAAAAAAATTCAAAAGAACAAAAAATGAAGTTGAAAAGTGATTCAAAATACTATTTTTGGGAATAAAATAAACTTTGGAAAATTGGGGTAGACATGGTAATTAGGATATGTGTTAATGAAAATGAACATTATTCCATCTTAGAATTCTGTCACTCAATTCCTAGCGGTGACCATTTTGGATCACAAAGGACCTCCTAAAAGGTCCTAGACTCTAAATTCTTCTGGCCTTCACTCTTCAAGGACTCACATGAGTTCTGTCAATCATGTAACACTTTCCAAAAGTTTGGCACAATTTCCAAAAGAAATAAAATGCCCCAAAATCCTTTAATCTTCTATGATATCTTCGATTTTTGGGGCATCAATTTCATGGGATCATTCCCCCCTTATAATGGATTCTAATACATTATTCTTGAGGTTAATTATGTTTCTAGGTGATTTGAGGCCAAACTCACTAGAAAGGATGATTCACATACTATTAGTGAGTTCCAAAAGACACACATCTTCCACCGTTTTAGCACACCACGTGCCTTGATAAGTGACTTAGGAACCCATTTTTTGTAATAAAACCATGGAATCTCTTTTGAAAAATAATGGTATTTTACATAAAACTTCAACTGAATATCACCCCCAAACAAATGGCATGGTTTAACTTTCTAATAGAGAAATGAAAAGAGTGCTTGAGAGAATTGTAAAACACACCAGAAAATACTGTCCTGAAAGACTTGGTGAAGCACTTCGGGCTTATCTAACTGCCTATAAAACACCCATTAGGATGTCTTCTTTTAGGATAGTTTTTGGTAAAGCATGTCATTTACCATTTAAAATCCAACATAATTCTTTTTGGGTTGTGAAAACATGTAATTTTTATTGTGAAAAATCTAATGAAGAAATATTGTTGCAATTGGCTAAATGGAGGATCTTTGACTTGATTCATATGAGAATTCCAATTTCTAAAAATAAAAGGCTAGGTTACTCCATGATAAACACATCCTAAGATAGGTATTCTATAAAGGTGAAAAGGTATTGCTTTTAAATTATTGATTTTGGCTTCACCCAAGTAATCTTAATTCTCATTGGGAAGGTCCTTTTGTTATTACTAATGTTTACCCATTTGGTGCGGTGCAAGTCCAAGACCCCTCTTCAAAAAGTACATTCACAGTTAATGGAAATCGGTTAAATAATCACCATGAGAGGAAACACAATCTTGGAACCACATCAACTTCCATAGAATCCCCAACTTCTGCAGTCAACCCACCACTGGATGGATATGGTAACCCACCAAATCTAAACCAGGGGGCACCTCTTTCCCTTTAACTCCTCCTCTCTCTTTCTCTCTCTCTCTATCTCTCTCTCTCTCTCTCTTCTTCCTCCCTCCTTCTCATTTTTTTACCACTTCCCTCCTCACATTTTTTTATTTACTCTTCCCCTTTTGTGTGGGTGTGTATTCATAAAAAACTAAAAAAAACCTAAAAAACTAAAAAAACAAATAAAAAAATAATAATAATATGAAAAATCAAGAGTCGTGATTACTCACCTTACAATTTTCAAATTTTGTCCAGCCATTTTGGGGAATCAAAAGACATGGTTTCATCTAAAAAATTTTGTATTTTTATCATGACTTTGGATAAAGAATATTGTGTTAAAACCAACAAATTTTGAATGCTCAATTTTTTATTTGGAAAATGATTTTCCCCACTCGTGAGGAATAAAATTTTATTTCATTCCAAGGCCACCTATGGAAATCTTTTCAAAATTTGTGTTTTTCACCCCCATTTATGGATATTGTGTTTGTGGACCTTCGAGCTGAATTTCCGACTTTAGTGTGTATTAATAAGATAGAGGCATTTTTTGAACCCCATGAGAATTATAATATCCAAATAGCCTATCATTTTCCTTACATTAATCCTACTTTTGAAAGCCCCTTCAAGCCTATTAAAACCTTTTCTTTGATAGCCACATTACAATCCCAATACCTTTTCCCACCCAATATCAACATGGATTTTCATTACATAATTTTTTGAAATTTAAGTGTGGGTGGAATGGATTTCATTTAGGGTACCCTTTTATTGATTTTCAACAAGTTATCATATGATTTAAGGCAAACATACATTTTAGTGTGGGGGATAGGTTGTCATTCAGTGAGTTTTGGGGAATGTAATGTACTTTATTTTATGTAATTTTGTAAATGTTATTGAAAAGTGTTAAAAAATCAAAAAAACAAAAAAAAGAACAAAAAAATGGGTTATATATTGCGTAGGTTAAAATCACTCTTCCTAAAACTTTTATCTTGTTATAACTATTACAATTAGTGTCGTGAGGAGATCAATCATGGGTTAGGAAATGAGTGTGAGATCTATTTCAAGTTCAAATTTCAAAAAAAATACAAAAAAATAAAATTGATGAACACTTATGTCATTTGGAGAAGTTTTGTGTTTTGTAAATATTTAATCTTCTTCTCCCCTTAAAATTTTCTTCCTCTCTTGTGTCTTTATTTACACAAGAATTCCCTTATAAATATGTGTTTTCATTTCCTTCCATGTTTCATTTCCAAAAAAATGTGCATTGTTTTTTCTATGTTGGTGTTTTACCCCCCTTTTCCTATCTTTTGGATATCATCTTCCTACCATCCCACAGCCACAGAAAAACCTCTAAAAAGACCTCTTGATTTTTGAACACTTTAGGATAGGTATTGGAAGCTGAGAGCTCTTACAAACTCTAATATTTTTACTTTTGTTTGTTGAATGAGTGAAGCTCCATAAATTAATTTTATCATCTTGAGAGGAGTAAGTTTTGTGTGCCACCATTTTCCATTTCTAAATTTGAGCATGAAAAAATGAATTGTTTTTGCAACATTGTTTCTATAACAACTTGTGGTGGAATTCAATATGGATGAGTGATATTTTCTAAACCTCCCCTGATTGGAGAAAACAAAATTTTAATATTTGTTGGTGAGTGAAAATGATTTTGTAATGTTTTTTATATTTGTTGCACATGAGGACATGCACAAGACTAAGTGTAGGGGATTTGATGTTATTAATATTTTTGTAACTTATTATATAATCCCTTTACTTATTTTATATGGAATTTGCATAATTTGTGTGAAATGTTAATATTTTAATACTAAATATAATTTTTGATCATTTTTAGAAGTAGTCCAATTGAGACAATTTACTATTTTATTTATAATTATCACCCTAATGATCTAAATTGTGTTATTATTATTTTTTAGGATTTCTAATTCAATATTAAACATTTAATTAGAAGGAATCTTGGTCTAATTATGCCATTTGAAGAGCCATATGGATAACACAAGAAGGCCCATAGAATCTATGAAGAAACTAACCCATCCATGAAGATTGAATTACTGGGATCAATATAGAAATGAAAATTCATTTATTCTCCTCAAACGTTCAGGGGACAATGTAAGGAGTCTTGGATAAAAATTTCAAGTCCCAAATCCAAAGACAAGGGGCCCAAATTATTTATTTAAACTCATCCCACCATTCTGGACGGGAAATAAAATTAGTATAGTATTCATGACATATCTCATGATATAATCATAAAATCAAGCTAATATTTTTCATTTTTAAAGAGGAGATGTAGAAGGAAGAATTTTTTTAAGAAAGTGATCGGATTTGAAGGCATATTCTTATTGATAAACCCATTCACATTTCAGCCTTCTAAAAAGTATGGATTGAAATGGACAGTTTAACTTTGATTAATGAAACCACCATAACTTTGGATACATAATTCCAAATGACTCCAAAATTTGATAGAAGTCGACCAAAATTATTGTATACAACTTTGATAAAGATCCTATCTTGAGATTCGGCTGTCTGAATAGCCAAATTGTCGATGCAAGTGGAGGGACAGATTGGGAATGCAAACCGTCCACTTCCTTGGGCTATAAATACATCCTCCTCCTCTCCTTCAAATGAGTTGGCATTTCAGAGCAAAGGAGGATAGGTTGGAACAAACAAGGATATGCCAAAGTCTTGATAAGATCTTACATACTCATGTTTTTACTTGATAAATCATTCCTCCTTGCTTCCTTTCATTTACTTTTGTGTTGTTCTTCGTTTGTAATCGTGTAAGTGTTTGTGTTTTGTACTTCTATTTTAATGAAAGTTTCTTCTTAAATATCTCTTATTCTAATCCACCTCCTGTAGTTTAATATTAATGTTCTTAGAATATTTTAAATCAAGTTAAAACCCTTTCCCTTCTTTTTCTTCCTCATTCAATTGAAATTCTTTTTTTAACTCTCTTCAATGATCATGTGTGTTCGACGAACTACTCTTTTCTTATCCTACTCTTTTTGTTCTATTTATAATTCATCACCATAATCATATATTACCAGATTAATAACCATATTAATGGCTGAGTAAATATACCATTGGGGTGAGTCATTATTTAGAGATGTTAAGCGAATGAGAACCTTTTTTTATGAGTATTCTTTAATTTAACATTGTGTATGTTGGACTTAACATGTCATGGATTAATGACTTGTTTTGTTTAAACGTGTGGTTTACATGGATTATTGGAACCATAAATACACTACCATCAACAATATATGATTGATATTATAACCCTAAGTTATGTTAAGGCTTGGATTAAAGCTTTAACACTTAGTAATTCCAATCAACATTATCTTGTAAAGTGGTTGTTAATTTAAATGCAATATAAAGCAAAGATCAAGGATATCACAATATTAAATCTCTAAAAATGAACTCACCCCAATATTTATCAAATTGTTAAATCAAACAACAATCATTAATCACTTCATTTAAGATCTGCAAACAAACCCCCTAATCAAAATACAATCAACTAAAAACATTCGATTATTAAAAAAGTATCATCGCTGAGGATTCGACCCAAGTGCTTCTATAAACATTAGCAGAGCATTGGAACTTTGAATGGTCGATAGGAGAAAATCGTCCATGCTTTCAGGTTTGCAAATTTCAAATGGTTTCGCAGATCCTCACGCCTCCTTGCTTTGCGGCGGCTTCACGAAGGGGGGGATTTACGCCGATCGCTGTGCTACGGGGCTTCGTGAGCAAGCTTTGTGAGGCATCCCCTAATGATTTCTATTTGTTCTTATTCTTCCCAAATTTTGGTTCCAATAAGAGTCTCATATGGGAAAACTATAACTGTTGTTGAATCCATAATGTGGGTTTTATCTTAGATGTGATATAATCTTTGTATGCGTTAGGTGTTTGGTTTGATCATCATTGTGGGTGGAATAGTAATTAAATAAATTAATATATTTACTTACTTTTTATAATTAAATCTTGGATTAATCATCCTCTATATAAAGGTGGTTATGGAAAATTCATAGGGTTAGTCGCATAACCCTGGGGATTGAGAGAGGGTGGTTAGAGGAGGATTCTTGTATGAACAATGATAGATCATGGATTGGAAATTGATGTTCTGATTAGAGCATGTTGATCTCACCAATGACTATGACATGGATCTTTTCTTCATCATCTTGATCCAAACCTAAGTTAGGTCATTTTATTTGTGTGGATTTATCTTGTTTTTGTTTTACACACTTAAAACATGAATTAATCTCCTAAAAAATTAATATGTGGATCGATCATTGATTACAAGTATTGATTTATCTTCCCATGGATAGGAATTGATGGTATTTGGTTATTTATTCTTGGTTATTTGTTCATTGTTCTAATGAAAATGGATTAATTTCAACCTGAACAAAGTCCAAGGTTTTTTCCTCTTGTTGTGTTTGTGAATTTTATTCCCTCGTTCTTCACATGTTCATCATTAGAATTTTCTTTGGTTGTAGGTTTGACCAATACCTAGTGGGTGATTATTGTGAGGTATTTAATTGGCATAATGTATCATCACCATGGGGTTCATGATCGATGGAGCGATCGAGGTGAAACAATTATGGTGGACAATTGAAGGTGGATCGGGGTCAGAGTGGTGTTTTCCTATCTCACGGTTTGGTGTGTGGTGATGGAATTGTGTAGTGGGAGTTGATTCCTGAGTGGATTGAATAGTCGAAATCTAGCCACTAGTGATGGAAAGGTTCGATCAACCCAAATACACAATTTTCAAGTAAGAATGGTGATTGGATCGATGGTGTTGGTGGAATGAACAGAAGATGCATGAAGGTTCTAGATTTATATAAAAATCACAACTACACAGTATGTAGTCAAAATAACACACATCATGTGGTCCCCTCCTGTGGATCTAGGGTTTACACATAGAGAAAAGTATCACACCTCATGTAACCCATGGTTGGAATCTAAGCATATACCCTAGGGGTACATGGGCACAAACATGGCCAGGTACACTAGAACGTCCAGAGTACATGGGAATGGCCTGATACTCATATGTGGGCAGGAATACAAGCACGGCTAGGTACACAAGCATGGCCTGAAGTACACGGGCATGGGACAATGTGCACATACTCAAGTAGGCATAACACGTTGAGTGTCATCCCAAACTCTACAAACCATGTATCCAAAAATTACATAACATGTATATAGAGAAATACTTTTCTTATGATATGGAGAGACATAGGCATACTTGGTGAATAATAGACATGCCATGTACTCATAGTACACTCCATTTACTTTTCATAGGGAAAGTTGAGGCCCTCTTTCTCTTAATTTTAGACCAGTATCAGTTGGGGGTGTTCCCTTGGTCTATCTCTTCGAGGGTACAGTGAGGCACTATATCTTGAACATTAGATTATGATCCCCTCTATGAGATTAGTCTCAAATAGAGTTTGGGAATCCATTTTTGTGACCCAAGGTGTGATCCCCTATCATTTTATCACCTTCACAAGATGGGGTTTAAAGAATCATTGTGACCAACATACATGGGAATATGATCCCCTACTTAGTGGGTTATTCCAAGTAGGGTATGGTATACCCTAAAGGCCCAAATTGAGATTCATTATCTATGTATCAAGATCTTTGGTGTTCTATTGGGTACTTCTTTGGGAAGGCCTGATGAGTATGACCTCTTGGATGAGTTTCATAAGTGATAACATGGCTTATAGAGTGAGTTATCCCAGATGAGCGTTACCTTGAGTCCTTAAGCATAATCTTCTGGTTGGAAGTATGGTTGAGACCTCTTTGATACTTATGAGTATATCTAGGTGTTCTTATTGATATGTATCATGTTCTAATTAACATGCCTACATGATGATGAGATGAATACTCTCTTAATACTTTATGTTTGATAATTTTGGGGTATACTACTAGGTATTGTTATACTCACCCCTACATATGCTCTGCCCACATATGTCATGTCTTATGTAGATGAAATTACATTTGATGGAGTCTTGGGAGGGCCAAGAGATGGTAGAGAATAGTGAGATAGATAGACTATGGTTCATACTAGGTATTTCATTTGATAGTAGTCCCCTCATTCTTAGTAGTATGGGCTCTTTTTACAATTTTTGTGGGATTTTATTTGGAATTTTATGTTTTCTAGTATTTTTCATACTCTGATGTGGGATAGTTGTTACGCATGCATTATGGTGTCAGTTTTATTTTACCTTTCATAATTTTATAGGTATTTGGATATGTGTGCATGTGTACAAGTACCTTAGTCTAAGGCCTCCCATGTGTGTGATATGACTACTTGATTATAGTCATCAACCCATATCCTATTGGAGGTGATCTTGGGTTGTCATACTCAGCTTACTTCCAGCCATGAGGGTCCTGGTGAGTCAGTTAATGATAGATTGGTATCAAATTGGTTCATCTTAGGACTAGATTTTGGATATTTTCTAGTTGTGAGTTTGGTTTGGGAACTAGGGAAATAGTGTTTAAGTGTTTCAAGTTCATCTCTCATGCCAAGGGATTCAGTGTTGGTGTGGAGGCCAACATATCTATTCACCATATAGCATCCCGCCTTTTTATAACATAAACTTTCATTACATAACACAAAACTGAGGATCTTTAAGGTTTAGTGTCTTGGAAACTAGGAACATAATACATGAAAACAACATAAAACATTCTTCTTAAACACTTGAAAGGCTTATCCTTATGTTCATCCTTGGTTCATTACTACATCTCATAACTTGGGGACATACATCAAAAGAAAGGGTGAGCAAAAGGCCCAGTAAGGGAAACAAGATGAACATTTTACATGTGAACTTGAGATACTTCAATAAGGACATGAAAAGAACTTTAAGGCATGAGAAAGAAATCATGAGGCATTTCATAATAAAAATAACATTTTTCATAACTTGAAGATGTGTCCGCAACATTTAATATTTACAATAATTTCGTTTCACCAAGGTCCATCCCCAAGGTGTCATTAAAAATTACCAAGGTTATTCACCAAGGCGTCGTTAAAAATGGTCATCTCTAGAGATTAAGTCTTTACCCAATGCATTGGAGCGCTATCAGGGCGCACCCTTAAATTTGCTTTTATTATCATGTGAGCCACATATATCATCATCAAACATTTCATAAATAACCCGTGTAGCACAAAATAAATGGGTTTCATTTCGTAATCATAACGTTTTAAAAACTGCTTTAAAGACATGATCTTTACATCACTATAAAACCCACAGAAAAGGAAGGTGGGTCTCATGTATGTAAATCCCATAATTTAAAATATAACATTTTGGTATATATGTGAATACCCCTTTAGAATAAAGATCTTTGAGTATTCACTTAATAATATAAAAGAACTTTAGAAAAAGAGAGAGACATTTTGAGATGGAAATTCTGCAGCATAATGGCTATGTTATGAGGTTTTAGAAGACATTAAAAAGAGAGGGAAAATGGGTCAAACATTCATAAATGACCCATAAAACAGTAGATGGACAGAATAATAAGGATACATGATCATGGTAATGAAATTTCAAGGACATACCATTTGAAATGAAAAACATGGAAGAAAGACAAAAATTAGATTTCTCTTATGAAAGTTCGGCAGCCTAACGACGTTACTTAAACTTCAAACACAATGATTTGAAAAGATCAAATAGGGTCTCTCATCATGTGAATATAAGAGTTCAGTATGATAGATATAGAGATAATTCCCCAACATAATTAAAAAGGAACTTGAAAGACTTGACATGAAAGTAGAACTTTGAAAAGAATGAGAAGGGTGAAAGAATCCCCTAAAAATTCGGCAGCCTAACGGCGCCACTTAAAACTTCAAAATACTGAATTGAAGAGATAAAATGGGGTCTCTCATCATATGAACATAAGAGTCCAGTATGATAGATATAGAGATCATACCCCAACATAACAAAAAGGAACTTGAAAGAATTGACATGAAAGTAGAACTTCAAAACGAGAAGGGTGAAAAACCACTTAAAAATTCGGCAGCCTAACGGCGCCACTTAAAACTTCAAAATACTGAATTGAAGAGATAAAATGGGGTCTCTCATCATATGATAATAAAAGATCAGTATGATAAATTTAGATATCATACCCCAACATAATAAAAAGGAACTTGAAATACTTTACATGAAAATAGATCTTGAAAAATGAGAAGGGAGAAAGAGTTCGTTACAAAAATTTCGGCAGCCTAACGGCGCCACTTAAAACTTCATAAAACGGAATAATGAGAGTAAGAGGGGATCTCTCATTATATGAACATAAAAAGGGCAGTAAGAGGAGTATAAAATAACATCCTCCAACATAAGAACATGTAGCATAAAAGGAATGACATAAAAGAGATTACTTGAAATGAAAGAGAGAGGTCGGATCCCTTACCTTAAAACATAACTCTTAAAACTCAAAGGTTGGGACCTTGAGGGCTTGGGGGCACCATGGGAGGACTCCTTGGGAGGTAATGAGACCAGAACTTCGTTGGGGGAGAGTGGGGAGTTGAATAGATGAGAGGATGGCTTGGTATTTATAGGGAAAGTGAGGGGACAAGGCATTAATGGCCAAGGGACACCTCATTAGTGGTTTTGGCAAAACCATGGGCTTGCCCAAGGTATTTGCCCATGGTATTGGCCACTTGGGACACCTCATACCTTATATTACTATTCATAAGTCGACCATATTGATTACATACTTAATACATCATTTAATGATGTCATTAGACACCCGTAACTTAAAAACTGTATTTTCACTATTCATCGAAAATTCAACTTTCTCAGAATAATCCCAAAATTTCACCTTAACCAAATATCAACGCTCTGATTACAAATATGAACTCCATTTTATAAAAATAATTTTCTAAATATTTTTAATTTAATTTTTAAATAAAAACACTATTCACCAAAAATTCATTTTTTCAGAAAAAACCCCAAAAATTACCATAGCATAATATCGGTGCTCTGAGTTCAAAAATGAAATCCGTTTTATAAAAATAATTTTCTAAATATTTTTAAAAAAAATTAATTAAAAAACACTATTCACCCGAAAAAAACTAATACTTGAATAATAATTTTATGAAACCGTTATTTAACCATTTTATTGAATCACATTACTTAATCAAGGTGCCTAGATTATATTAATACTTTCTTTAAGTGAGATTACTAATCCATTTGGTCACATTACTAATCCTAAGCATAAAATCACTATTCATAATTTACTATTCATCAAAAATCAAGTTGATCTTATTAGACTCGAAATTTCGTAGTGAACATAATTGTAGAAGACCATTTTTTGAAAATCATTACACATTTTTATTTATTTAAGGTTTACATAAACATTTTTAAAATATCCTTTCTCTAAAATTCATCAAAAATATGCATACTATATTTATCTGGACATCTGAAAATTCATAAACTTCATCATAAGAAGAAATCCAAATTTTTATTTAAAACAAAGGATTACACAAGGCAATTACGGTCTCCTTACATAGCCCATTATCACACCAGCATAGGACCTAAGTGTAAGGTGTGCTAAGGTGAGAGAATCCGAGGGAGGCTCGGCCAACATCGCACGAGTCGTAATTTCTATCAGTTTGAACTTCTCGCGAAGGCGATCCCGTTCTAGCTTCACACGATGAAGTTCAGCTTGGGTTTGGTCCAGAGCAAAGCCCAGTGGTGCTACCTCCTTCCCAAGTTATGTTAGATGGGCTTCGATCGGTCCAAGACTTCTGGGTGAGGCCATAAAATCTTCTTTCTATATTAATTAACCAAGATTACTTGTATTTAGAGACAGTAATCAAAACATTTAGTTTCCAGCGGTCATATTGACCAATGGTCAAATAATAGTCAAAACCCAACAGTCTCATTTTAATTATACTCATGTTATCAAATGAAACATTTTTGTTGAGTATAAAAATAAAATAAAATAACACATAAAATTAGGAAATAAGATTTATTCAAAATTTTGGGTCGTTACAATCTTCCCCCTTAAGAAATTGCGTCCTCGCAATTTTTAAAATTGGGTTTTGAAATTTCATTGAAAGTCCCACATCGGAAAAGGAGTCAGTAAAACTATTACTTTAAAAGAAAGAAAGGGAAGTACAAAGGTCACCCGAGTTAACCCATACTAGGATTCCATGGAGGAAAACATGGACATGGAAGAAAAACAAAGGGTCAATTTCTGGGGGAGAGTGATAGAGAACATGATTAGGAGAATGTTAACCATAAGAAAATCCCAAACTTATGATGTGTGTAAACGGTCTTTGATTACCAAGTAGGAAACGTAAACCAACAACGTTTTTGTTTCATGTTCCTTTTCATAATTTTTAGGAATTCATTTAAAACATAAAACAAAAACATAAGAAAATATACCTATCTTCATGTAGAGTTTCATCCTTTAATAAGTTTCTACCCAAAACTAATCTTTTCTCCAAATTATGAGCATTCAAAACTACTTGGTCTCATCAAAACACAAGAATCATCTTCATAATCCACAAAAGATTAACTATCTATTTCTTCTATCTTTAAACATTATCCCAAAAACATAAAGGGTAAGGTAAAACAACTCTTAAAAAAGAAATAATCCCATAGGAATGGAAACTACTTTTAAATCTTCAAAGTTCCATGGTACTACCCAAAGTTCATCATAGTCCATTCCATAAATAACTGTCCTTAAAAATCCTCAAAATAAACCAAACTAAGATTGAAACTCAAATACAAGAAGGATTTGATAACATAGTCTTCCAAGGTAAACTTTATCATTCATCTCAAAACAATATCAACCACTCCTAACATCTTATAAAAAAAGTAACTAACCTAAACATATTTACCCCAAGATAGGTTAATAATTTCCATAAGTAACCTAAATTACTATAATTCCACCTTAAATTCATCGATTCTTCAAAATATAAGTCAACCCTACTCTTCAATGAAAATACCGTAGTAATCTATTTACCTCGATCATAAAGGGTCCCCAAAATAGTGAACATCTTCCAAAATAATAATCATATTTTAATCCCCTAATCATCCTTGTCATATTAATACGACAATCGTCGCATTTCCTATCACATTGGTTGTTTGGACATGTTCTTCCATTTCCCACCATTAACTATGAAGAGAAAGCATAATTAGGGGCTTAAGTACTTAGCCAATAATCATGAAAAGGAACTGAAACCATATAAGGATAACTTGTAGAAGAAAAGTATACCCTAACTTGTGATCCCCTAGGTTCCCATCTAGGTTATCCATGATCATATATTCTTATGTGAATCTTTATTTTATTTTATCTTTGTTCCTTTAACAATGGTTCATACTAAGCTTATGAATTTACCAAAGCATATCCCCCGGGAGTGTCGTAACCAAGAGTGCAGCAAGGCCCGTTGTCGTGTACCAGTTCCCGTTTGAGTCTAGCTCAAAGCAGTGTTTTCGGGTTTTACCCCTATGTACATCTATGCCAGAGCCACCTCTACCTGCTCGTATCCAGACAGGGATGTATTTGCTTGGCAACCCCTTACTCAATACTCACCAAAATACCATGAAGATTTCCTATTTTTTTAACTTTTCTATAGGGTTCTTCCTAGATTTTTCATATCCTAATTTCCACAAATAACTAAACCATCCTTTGATACCAACTATAGCATCCCGCCTTTTTATAACATAAACTTTCATTACATTACACAAAACTGAGGATCTTTAAGGTTTAGTGTCTTGGAAACTAGGAACATAATACATGAAAACAACATAAAACATTCTTCTTAAACACTTGAAATGCTTCTCTTTATGTTAATCCTAGGTTCATTACTGCATCTCACAACCTGGGGACATACATCAAAAGAAAGGGTGAGCAAAAGGCCCAGTAAGGGAAACAAGATGATCATTTTACATGTGAACTTGAGATACTTCAATAAGGACATGAAAAGAACTTTAAGGCATGAGAAAGAAATCATGAGGCATTTCATAATAAAAATAACATTTTTAATAACTTGAAGATGTGGCTGCAACATTTAATATTGACAATCATTTCGTTTCACCAAGGTCCATCCCCAAGGTGTCATTAAAAATTACCAAGGTTATTCACCAAGGCGTCGTTAAAAATGGTCATCTCTAGAGATTAAGTCTTTACCCAATGCATTGGAGCGCTATCAGGGTGCACCCTTAAATTTGCCTTTATTATCATGTGAGCCACATATATCATCATCAAACATTTCATAAAGAACCCATGTAGCACAAAATAAATGGGTTTCATTTCGTAATCATAACGTTTTAAAAACTGCTTTAAAGACATGATCTTTACATCACTTTAAAACCCACAGAAAAGGAAGGTGGGTCTCATGTATGTAAATCCCATAATTTAAAATAGAACATTTTGGTATATATGTGAATAACCCTTTAGAAGAAATAGCTTTGAGTATTCACTTAATAATATAAAAGAACTTTAGAAAAAGAGAGAGACATTTTGAGATGGAAATTCTGCAGCATAACGGCTATGTTACGAGGTTTTAGAAGACATTAAAAAGAGAGGGAAAATGGGTCAAACATTCATAAATGACCCATAAAACAGTATATGGACAGAATAAGAAGGATACATGATCATGGTAATTAAATTTCAAGGAAATACCATTTGAAATGAAAAACATGGAAGAAAGACAAAAAATAGATTTCTCTTATGAAAGTTCGGCAGCCTAACGACGTTACTTAAACTTCAAACACAATGATTTGAAAATATCAAATAGGGTCTCTCATCATGTGAACATAAGAGTTCAGTATGATAGATATAGAGATAATTCCCCAACATAATTAAAAAGGAACTTGAAAGACTTGACATGAAAGTAGAACTTTGAAAAGAATGAGAAGGGTGAAAGAATCCCCTAAAAATTCGGCAGCCTAACGGCGCCACTTAAAACTTCAAAATACTGAATTGAAGAGATCAAATGGGGTCTCTCATCATATGAACATAAGAGTCCAGTATGATAGATATAGATATCATACCCCAACATAACAAAAAGGAACTTGAAAGAATTGACATGAAAGTAGAACTTCAAAACGAGAAGGGTGAAGAACCACTTAAAAATTCGGCAGCCTAACGGTGCCACATAAAAATTCAAAATACTGAATTGAAGAGATAAAATGGGGTCTCTCATAATATGATCATAAAAGATCAGTTTGATAAATTTATAGATCATACCTCAACATAATAAAAAGGAACTTGAAATACTTTACATGAAAATAGATCTTGAAAAATGAGAAGGGAGAAAGAGTCCGTTACAAAAATTTCGGCAGCCTAACGGCGCCACTTAAAACTTCATAAAACGAAATAATGAGAGTAAGAGGGGATCTCTCATTATATGAACATAAAAAGGGTAGTAAGAGGTGTATAAAATAACATCCTCCAACATAAGAACGTGTATCATAAAAGGAATGACATAAAAGAGATTACGTGAAATGAAAGAGAGAGGTCGGATCCCTTACCTTAAAACATAACTCTTAAAACTCAAAGGTTGGGACCTTGAGGGCTTGGGGGCACCATGGGAGGACTCCTTGGGAGGTAATGAGACCAGAACTTCGTTGGGGGAGAGTGGGGAGTTGAATTGATGAGAGGATGGCTTGGTATTTATAGGGAAAGTGAGGGGACAAGGCATTAATGGCCGAGGGACACCTCATTAGTGGTTTTGGCAAAACCATGGGCTTGCCCATGGTATTTGCCCATGGTATTGGCCACTTGAGACACCTCATACCTTATCTTACTATTCATAAGTCGACCATATTGATTACATACTTAATACATCATTTAATGATGTCATTAGACACCCGTAACTTAAAAACTGTATTTTCACTATTCATCGAAAATTCAACTTTCTCAGAATAATCCCAAAATTTCACCTTAACCAAATATCAATGCTCTGATTACAAATATGAACTCCATTTTATAAAAATAATTTTCTAAATATTTTTAAATTAATTTTTAAATAAAAACACTATTCACCGAAAATTTATTTTTTCAGAAAAAACCCCAAAAATTACCATAGCATAATATCGGTGCTCTGAGTTCAAAAATGAAATCCGTTTTATAAAGATAATTTTCTAAATATTTTTAAAAAAAATTAATTAAAAAACACTATTCACCTGAAAAAAACTAATACTTGAATAATAATTTTATGAAACCGTTATTTAACCATTTTATTGAATCACATTACTTAATCAAGGTGCCTAGATTATATTAATACTTTCTTTAAGTGAGATTACTAATCCATTTGGTCACATTACTAATCCTAAGCGTAAAATCACTATTCATAATTTACTATTCATCAAAAATCAAGTTGATCTTATTAGACTCGAAATTTCGTAGTGAACATAATTGTAGAAGACCATTTTTTGAAAATCATTACACATTTTTATTTATTTAAGGTTTACATAAACATTTTTAAAATATCCTTTCTCTAAAATTCATCAAAAATATGCATACTATATTTATCTGGACATTTGAAAATTCATAAACTTCATCATAAGAAGAAATCCAAATTTTTATTTAAAACAAAGGATTACACAAGGCAATTACGGTCTCCTTACATAGCCCCTTATCACACCAGCATAGGACCTAAGTGTAAGGTGTGCTAAGGTGAGAGAATCCGAGGGAGGCTCGGCCAACATCGCACGAGTCGTAATTTCTATCAGTTTGAACTTCTCGCGAAGGCGATCCCGTTCTAGCTTCACACGATGAAGTTCAGCTTGGGTTTGGTCCAGAGCAAATCCCAGTGGTGCTACCTCCTTCCCAAGTTCTGTTAGATGGGCTTCGATTGGTCCAAGACTACTGGGTGAGGCCATCGAATCTTCTTTCTATATTAATTAACCAAGATTGGTTTTATTTAGAGACAGTAATCAAAACATTTAGTTTCCAGCGGTCATATTGACCAATGGTCAAATAATAGTCAAAACCCAACAGTCTCATTTTAATTATACTCATGTTATCAAATGAAACATTTTTGTTGAGTATAAAAATAAAATAAAATAACACATAAAATTAGGAAATAAGATTTATTCAAAATTTCGGGTCGTTAGACACCAGGACTCTGATAACCTACTTGTTGACTTGGTATATGTAGACACTAGTTGTAGGAAAAATATTGGTATATTAAACATATAGGAATGGGTTGTGGTTTATATGTCCTTCTTGAGTCGTCTCCTTGGATATAATCTTTGACTGTGGTATATATTATTATTTTAGGATTCCTCCAAGATGATATCCATCCAAAATTTCATAGTAGGATTATGATGATGATCCACCTAGTGACGAGGCTTTGGTATAGGGTCATGTACCGGAGGTGGTACCTCTGGGTGGTTTTCCAGTCTTTCCACCACCCATTGAGTAGTAGGTTGCATCAACAGTACTGTTTGAGGATGTGCATAATCTAAATGCACTACATGAGTTTCATAGGTAGTGAAATCACAGGTTTCAAGGAAATATAGACCCCCAGGAAGTTGAGGACTGGATATATCCAATTGCCCAAGTCTTTCTCCTTGTGAGTACACCTTCAAATCAAATGGTGGTCCTAGATACAAGTCTTATTTAGGGTTATGAAGGCGATGGTGGAGTCTAGTGAATCAAACATGCAATTATATGGACCTCTCTTGGATATAGTTTGAGTGAATATTTATAGAGGAGTTATATTTAGACTCATTGTGAGCAGTTTGAATCATAGAGCTTCTATATCTTCATCAATGCATCATTACTATGGTAGATTATTCTTCAATTTTCACAAACCTATCATAATAATCTCTAGATATGGTTCGAGATCCGTTATTCTGAGCATAGAACTTTGAGTAGGGCTTAGGCTGAGATATCAGGGCTTGAGTGATATCTCTTTACATTGCAACCTATGCTAGAGTTATTGAGTGGGATTTGGAAGTAGAGATATTTCTAGGTGAGTGGACACCAATGGTTAGTACCAACAGTGGGAACATTGTATTTGAGACCTTGTATGCTAGTATCCAATGGAAGTCATAGGGATTTGGGTGTGTGATATGCTTCAAGAGATGATCTTGGGAAATTGGGTCTGCAATTCATGGCTCTTAGGACAGTTCTAGTTAGCCAAGCGAGAGGTATGATTTTTCTTACAATGGTCAGGGACATATCACGTGGGATTTTCTATCCTATCATTTAACTAATAGATATTTGATCGATGGATGGCCTAATAAAATACAATGATAAGATCAAGGAGGTCCACAATATAGAGAATGTGGTAGATCAGCGGTGAGAGCAGCTGGAGGTGGTAGACAGTTTGACCCATTGTCACCACCACCCCTAGGTAGTCTGCAACAGGATCAGTGAGATAGTGGTCAGGGATGAAGATAGTTGTAGGCAGTGGAGGCCTTCGACCCACAGTCTCCTAGGATGATTATAGGTATGATCTATTTCTTCTCTACTTTAGTTGTAGTACTTATAGTCACAAGTGTGTGCCACTCTTTTCTTTCCAATTATCTTGTTCAAGACTTAGATATTTAAGTTGAGCCCTTGGCTCTACATTCTCACTTGGAGACTCCTGCTGGAGGGGATTCAATGATCACACACTTCTATTGATAGTGTGATATGACTCTTTGAGGAGAGATATTTTTTGGGGATATCTTTATAGCAGTGATGAGGTATTATTATCTCATCTTAGTTATAGACTGGTTATCCACAATTCATTGCAATATTGACTATTTCCAGAGGATTATTTGGTGTGTCTATGGTTATGGGATGAGTTTTTACTTCATGGGTTATAAGGAAACTCAAAAAGAGTGGTATGGGTTCATATGTAGGAGGATACAACTGATTACTTTCCAGTTGATACCTAGTGAGCATAACTATTCAACCTGTGATCTAGATCTAGTAGCGGTAGTCTTTGACCTAAAGATGTAGCAACACTACCTTATGGGTGATTGGTTTATAATATATTTTTATAACAATATTCTCAATTATATCATATCATAGAAATATATTAACCTGAGAAAGATAATATTACTGGAGTTCTTCCAGGATTGTGACTTTGAGAGAGTCTATACTCCCAGGAATGGGAATGTGGTGGCAGATGTTCTTAACATGAGATCTTGTTCGTAGTTTTTAAAAGAGGCATCTGAGTAGTTATCCTCATTTCATATTTCCTTAGTGGATGAGGATGGTGTGGATTAACTTCAATCGATGGTTATTACCCCACTACTTCAACAATGTGTTAGGGAGGCTCATCTTGGAGATATTAATTATGAGACCTTTCATATTCAGATATCCACTAGATGTGATCTTGATGGATTCTCTGAAGGTGGGGAGCACAACATCCTTTATAGAGGATAGATGATGGTACTAGTGATGTTGTGTAAGGATATTCTGATGGAGTTTCATATATTCCCCTTAGCAGTAGATCACGGTATGGAAAATATGTGTATCACCCCTAGTTTCAAGTAAGTAACCATTCATTTATTCTTTTTAAGTATGTAAAGTGTTTGGGTGATGTTTTGGAGGGTTTGTAAAAAATTTGGAATGTTTTGGGAGATTTTATAAAGGTTCAAATTTATTTCATGGTTTTTGGAAACCATGAAACTCCTATAGGAAACAATGCACAATGAGACAGGGACTAAGAGGGAAGGCACATGGCAGGTGCACAATTTTTACAAACCATAAGGCCACCTAAGAGAAATTGTGAAAAGTGGGATAGTGGGTTTTTCTACGATTGTATTATGGTTTGTATAACCATGTTACCCAACTATGCATGTTCCCCCCTTGAGTAAGATCTCAGTGCACGGTTAGCACATGGTTTTCCTAACCATGTGACTAACCATGCATAGTTTAAAAACAAGATCCTATAATTGTAGATATAGGTCAGGATTGTGTTTTGACCCCCTATTTTTTGCTCCAAAATGACCCTAACTTCATATTTTCTCCTCCCAAAGGCATTTTAGGCTTCTCAAATTGATCCATAGGTGATCATAAGGGAAATCTTGGTGCATTGAATCCAAAATATCATGGTAAGTCATTGTTTATGGTACTTTTTTATGGTTTTCCTTATATCTACTTCTCCCTCTCTCTCAGTTTCTTAGATCTAGTTTATTAAGGATAGGTATAAGGTTTTTTATGCCAATCATGGTTATTTTTGGATTTTTTGATGATAGGGGAAGATATCTAAGGTATATTTTTGGAGATTTGACCCCTTTTTTTTGCGTTTTAGTGTCATTCTTCATTTCCACCAAAAATCCCGAGGTAGGTGACTTCACTCTAGACTCCTCTATTTAGAACTTGAAGGATAATTTTAAAATTGATTGTTTTTTGAAAAATTGATTATGAAATTATTGTGTAATTATTGATGGAAACCTTCTTTGTTCATGGTTTATGGAATTGTGAAAATTTGGTGTTTTGTGGAAAGTAAAAAAGGTAACTTGATTTTAAAATGATGATTTTAAAATGGTTATGTGGTTTTGAGGAATGGGAAATATTTTTCAATAAAAAATGTTGGTTTTATTAAAATGAATTGTTGTAATTTTTTTCAATGAAAGGTTGGTTTTATGGAAATGGTTTGGAAAATATGGTTTTGTAATTTCGTTGTCTTAATTGGTTAATTGTGGATAGAATGGGATGGATAATGGTCATGAAGTACCACCATCAAAGGGAAGGTTATGGATGTGAATTTCCATCGTCAATGGTAACACCAAGCTTGTGTGTATTCATGTGTGTGGCTAAGTGATTTGAATCAGGTAATGCAAATTGAATCCATGAAATGGTTTAAATTACTTGTTTGGGTTCTTTCCTTGGAAGTTGGGTTATTTGAGAAAACAGTTTTGGTATGGAAAAATATTTTGGTATTGAACTACTTGGCTTGTTATAAACTATTTTCAATTGCTTTACAGGAAATATTTTACATAAATATTCTAACATATTCTATCCTAGTGACATGATTTAGGAATTTATTTGGGGGAAGCCTACTAAATTTCATTACTCACCCCTAATTTGGAATGTTGGTGCTTTTTCAGATATTGTTTATCAGGATATAGGTAAAGGTAAATCATTTCACTTATTTAGTGGTGCTTTGTGATACTGAGCATAGAGTTGGAGTTGGATCTTGGAGTTTGTGTCTTGGAGTATTTCATATTTTGTTGGTCTTGCCTTCTACTATTTAATTTTATGTTTTATAGCCTTCCACTATGGTACTTTGTGTATTTTGTTTTTGATATCAATAACATTACTTTGATTTGTTTTAAATTTTTAGCATGCATCATTTAGTGGTTATTTGGTTATGGTATGTTTGTTTGGTTGTTTTATTTTTCAAAGGGAAAATCATCCCTCATAGGTTAATGAATCCATTGGCATTTATTTCCAACCTTTAGCATCTTGGGGATATCTCGTAAGTACAAGTAATGTCCTTCCTCTTTCTCAATCCAATGAGGAGGGGTGGGATGTTACAAGTGGTATCAGCTTGTTCGATCCTCGACTAACAAGTGATCATTAGTTATGTCAGTCTTGGAGTTTAAATTCATTCTAGTCTATTCCTTGAGTTGGGTTGGTATAAAGGAGTAGGATTGTCAGGACTTGAATTGTAAATCATAAAAATGCATAGCTAATCTTTTTATGTTGAACATCAAGTTATAGGGATTTGGGTACATAAGTGTTTTGGAGACACTTATAGGATTTAAAAGCTCATTTTCATGGGTTTAGCCATTGAGACGAGAATGACATGCATCATAGAAATGACTTCCAACTAGGAGTTTATATCTCATTTTGAGTAATGATATATGATTTTGTACATAAGTTTTGATTTTAAAAAAAAATAAAAGTTTTTTTCAAATGTGATATTTTCAAAAGGCATGAAATTTTTATTTTGAAAATGGTATGATTTTTAAAAGTATAGTAAAATTTAAAAAAATTGTTGAATATGGAAATTTTTAATTTTTCAAAGTAATGTTGTGATGGTATGATGTGGTAGAATTTGAAATTATAAATCCTTCAGAATCTAGAGAGTGGGACTTATGAAATTTGTTTTGGTTATAGAAAATGGAACCTAGTAGGCATCGTAGGAACCAACTGAAAGAAGTTGCGAAGAACATGGTTCCACATGATACATAGGTGAACCCACATCTAGTTTAGAGTATAATACTAGAATTTAAGTTTGTGGATAGAGGTAACTAAATAGATGAACCAAGGCAATTAGATCACTCATTTTAGTTCCAGAAGGATAATCCACCCATCTTTCTGGGTGATTTGGAACCAGAGAAGGAGGAGGTGTGGTTTTATATGATGAAACATATCTTATATTTCCTTGGAACACCATCAGATATGAAAGTTAAGATAGGAACGTATATATTGGAATATCTTTCATGCAAGTTGTGGGATTTATATATCTGGGATAAATTAGACCAAGGCATCACTTGGGATGATTTTGAAGAACTGTTTAACAAACAATTCTATACTCACATGTTTAGAATTACAAGAACAATGGAATTCTTCATCTTAAAGTAGGACATCCTCACAATTTTAGATTATGCGGCTAAATTCATGAATTTAGTGTACTTTTCACCCAAAGTTTCTGCTAGTACGTCCTTGAAGGCACGCATTTTTGAATCGAGGATGAGACGGGAAATTTTCTCAAAGATTGTTGTTCTATGTATAATGGATTATACAAATATGGTCAATATAGAAACATTGGAAGAACAAGGCATCTCAAGTGATATGAGTGGAGGAATTATGTTGATACCTATGGGAAATGGTGGGAACTCGAATGCTAGGAGCAAGTGGAAGAGGGACACCTATTTCCAAGGTAGTGGGATGGCTTAGAATCCAATAGTTGGATCAGTAAATCTCCCTATAAGACCTAATATAAATTCAATATGTTTCCAATTTGGTTCCTTGAACCACATGAAGTGAAAATTTATGGAACCATATAGAGAATTCCATAATTTCAATCATATGGGGAATCTATAGTGTTATTGCCACAATACTCCGAGGTCAAGTGTTCAGGACACTTCTCAGATGTCGCAGGTTTTGTATGCTTCAACGGGATAAGGATGGTAGAATTATTCTCATCAATATAACAAAGCTATACATGGTGATTATAGGAATACCATGACTCCTTAGTAAGGGAAATCTCAATAGGGCAATAAGGAATAAAGTGTAATGAGCAAGTAATTATATGAAGCTAAGTGGATTATTATGGATGATCGGTCGAGACCATCAACAGTGAAAGGTATGATTATTTTGAATTCTTCTTTCATGAAATATTTTTTTGATATGGTTAAATATCATTATTTTATTTCTTCTCATGTTGTTGATTTTTTGGGTTTAAATTTTGAGATGATATCTTCTGTATTAAAATTGCAAACTCCTCTTAGACAAAGGGACTGTTGAGCCTTTATGTGTAGAGAATGTTCTATAACTATTAATGGATCCATGTTGATATGGGATTTATCTATGCTTTAAATGGATTCTTATTACATAATACTCAATATGGATTGGTTGACAATGTTCAAGGATCACATTGATTGTTATACATGAAGAGTTGGTTTTATGACTGAGGATGGCGTCGAGCATCTCTTTTGAGGGGAAAGGAATGTAAATACAGGTGCAGTGGGCTTGTTGGAACTATAAGTTGGAATGATCGTGTACCATTTGTAATATTTAACTTTTTAATCGATGGAATATATCAAGAACAGTAATTTTATAGCAATTATGGATCAATTTTTCTAATGTTTTTCCTGATAATTTCACAAGTTTTCCACCTGTAAGGTAAGTGGATTTTATGATTGATCTCCTTCAAATGAATAGTCCTATTTCTATTCTATATTATTGAATGGAACCAATATAATTAAAGGAGCTTAAAGTGCAGTTGGAAGATCTGGAAAGCAAAGGGTTCATTTAGCCGAGCACGTCTCTGTTTGAAGCATCGGTCTTGTTTTTCAATAAGGATGATGGAACTCTCCGATTGTGTGTGGATTATCATAAGCTTAACCAAGTTACGATAAAGAATAGGTATCCACTTCCACACATTGATGATCTATTCAATAAATTGAAGGGATATCAATGGTTATCCAAAATTGACTTGCGATCAGGATATTACTATTTGCAGGTTTGGAAGAAGTACATTACGAAGACAGCTCTTAGAAGTAGATATGGCCATTATTAATATGTCATAATGCCTTTCAATCTTACAAATTCACCAGAAATATTTATGGAATTAATGAATTAAATATTTCAAATATATCTATATTATTTTGTAGTGGTTTTTGTAAATGACATATTGGTGTATTTTATGTGCCTGATTTGTGTATACTTTTTCATATATATTAATGAGCATAAAAACTTGTTTTTTACCAAATATCAATCGATTTGTGGATAAAATTATTTATATTAGTGATTATTATGATTTTCAAGTGTTTTCCATCCAAATTCACAAATCGGTAAAGCACGCAACAGAAATTCAAATATACACATCATGTACTTATTATACATGTCGTGTACTGTTTTCATGGCATGGATTGGGAAGACTGGATATATTCCCATGTTGTCAGCCAAAGCTTACATGTCATGTTATTCCCATATACACACTGTGTCGTCCCTTCTAGAAGCATTTGGTGCCCAATGATTGATATTATACTCCATGAAGGGTCACACCGTGTACTCCCATCAACTAGGAGGAATTGTGTTCTAAGTCAAGGGCAGCATGGTAGCTCACCCACCGGTGGAGAAAAGAGGTCCAAACCATGTTGACTAGAGTATACACCATTTACTTTCTGGTACACACCATTTATTCCTAAAAACTATAAATAGAAGGGAAGGCCCTCCAAGTTTAGGATGGACTCATTCTAAGATAGTCCAAGGGGGAAAATCCAAAGACGCTCAAGAAGATAATGAGAGAAGAGAAGAAAGGAGTTGTTGTTGCTACCTCCCCAAAAATATTCAATCCAAAGTCTATTCAATGATTAATATAGGTATCACAAGTAGTTTAATTATTAGATACTCTATGAGTATCTAAATCTCCTATGTGTTGGGGATATGGATGATTATGCGTTTTATTTTGTCAATTGTTATATTGCACTTGTGGTATTCATTATTCTCTCATAATTCATTAATAATCCTTTATATATCACTAGAAATCTCGTATTATAATAAGAATGGTATTTATAAGGTTCATCTAAGGAATTACGATTAAGAACATCCATGATCATTGGATGTGATTATCCTCTCAAAAGGGTTGCAATTAATAAAATTAATAGAAATCAAATTCCAGACCAAGGAATTGGTTTCTATTGATTTAAACAAAACTCACCAGACCAAGGGGGTTCTGTTATATTCATAACCCAAATATTTGATTTATCATTAATAACACAACCTAATAATAAAATTGAGTTAATAATAGCCTTAAAAATCCATAGCCCTAATGCATTCTTTCCATTTTTCATCAAGAATCAAATTTTTGTGTTTTTATTTATCTTTAAAGTAATTTGTTAAAGTAATTGAAATTCAATCACCCTGTTATTAAAACACAAAAATCGACTCTAAATTTCAGAAAAAATCACTAAATTAATCACAATATAGAAAAAAACACAATAACTCCCTCTCCCCATGGATCGATCCCTTACTTTCACTATACTTTTTTGGGTATTTTAATTTGGATTGTCGAAAGTAATACTTCGGCTAAAACGATACCAAATTTTGGCGTCATCATCGGGGAGGGAAAGTTAACGGTGTTTTGATTAATTATTTTGTATTAATTAAAGTGAAAATAAAAATTAAAAATTCTAAAAAAATTTATTCTTAATATCATTTATGTTTTTCATTATTTTATTTTTTCTCTTTTATGCTTGGTGTTTTGTTTAGTGTTGTGCAGATTCAAACGTGCATGAGTGGTCGAATCATGCATTCCAAGAGTGTTGAATCATCAGACATCCTTCCGATAGATCTAGATATTGAACGAATGATCTTACAGTAATGATGTGCACTTATGGACGAGCACAACCATAACACTACCATGGAGAACATAGAAGAGGGAGATTCAACTTTTGTCTAAGGATCTGGATAACTTTTTGTCCCGGATGACAATCGGAACTAACAAATTGCTGTGGAGAATGAATAGATCTGACTTACACCAGATAAAATAATGGATTTCATCTCACGAAACCAATAAAGAAAACAAGATCCATTTGTTCCAGGGTATGGCCCACTACAACCCCAACAGTTCCCACTAGAGCAGTTGTCATACCTGCAGCCAGGTTAGGGGCCTTATTTTTCTTTTGATCAGCAATTTGTGCCCCCACCTCCTTGATAGAAACTACACCCACCCCATACTCTTATGTAGTATGGTCTTCCTTCCATACAATGGGAAGATACGGGAATTGTGAGACCATCAGTGCAGGCCCATAATTTTCAGATCAAGTCGGCCATCATGCAACTCATCCAAAAGATGGTGTAATTTTGAGTATTACCCAATGAAGAACCCAATGCTCATCTCTCCAATTTTCTAGAGATATGTGACACCTTTCACTACCATGGGGTGTCCAAGGATGCCATTTTCCTTTCGTTATTTCCCTTTTCATCAAGGGATAAAGTGAAGGATTGGATCAAAGGACTGCCTCAATGCTCAATCCTCACCTAGGAGGCGTTGGCCTATGCATTTCTATCAAAATATTTTCTACCCTCCAAGACAGTGACATTGAGGAATGATTATTCAAAATTTTTGGTATCATGATTTAAAATCCTTGTATGAATCTTGTGAGAATTTCAAATAAATTCTAATGAAGTTCCCTCATCATGGCCTTCCATTATAGATGCAAGTCCAAACATTCTATAGTGTTCTCACAAAAAACACTAAATCCATGGTGGGAATAGTTTATGGAGGAACAGTAATGAGGAAATCACCAAAAGAACTCATCGAATTTCATGAAGACATGTCTAAAAATAGCTTCCAATGGCACTCAGAGCAATGAACTAGGAAGAGGGTCATGAACAAGATTTATTCCAATGCAATGCTTACTGCTCAAATTGATAAAGTTTTCAAGAAGATCGATGTGTTAAATATGAAAAATGAATCTCAAGATCAAACGATGAATCATCTAGCATGTGGTGAATTTGGTGAAAATCACATCATGGGTGAATTCCCAAGGATAAGTTCGGGTGCCTTGACAAGTGAGGTAGATTTCATCTCCTAGAACAGAGGGCCAAATATTTATCCTCAATACCAAATCCTAGAATGGAAAGATAACACAAATATGGGATGGGGGTAAGAAAAACAAAATTCTCAACCTCTCCCCAAAGGCCAACCGGTTATGGGAAACAACAATACTAGAATCCATATCCAAGACAGCAGCAGCAAGGATCCTTCCAACAATAAGGGTATCAAAACCCTCATCTATCACAATAAATGAGGCAGCCACAACCTCAGCAAGAACCCCCATAAAATCTACAGGATATGATGACAAAATTCATAACAACTACTGAAACAAGATTTAAAAATCAAGAGGCATCCATTATAGGCCTTGAGAATCAGATTGGGTAAATTTCCAATCATCTCTCTTCAAGGCAACCAGGTACACTACTAGGTAATACCGATAAGAACCCACGATAAGAATCCAATTTTTTCATATTACAAAGTGGTAATGGGCTACCACAGAATATAACTGAAAATCATGGTGAGGAAAGAATTACAACTCAACCAACATCCTCTTCTGAAAAAAAAAAAGTCAAAGTCGAGGAGTCTCCCTCGATCAGGAACTATCGTAGATCATACATGGTAAGGGAAAAGTAGTGTTTAAACCTTTTGAACCTCCCTTACCATTTCCTACACGAATGAAGAAAAGGAAGCTGGACCAGTAGTTTGTGAAATTCATAGAGGTATTCTGGAAACTTCATATAAATATTACTTTCACTAAGGCATTAACTCAAATTCCAACATACAAGAAGTTCATGTAGAAGATACTCTCAAACAAAATGAATATGGAATATTTGGAAACCCTTCCTCTCAATAAGGAATGCTCAGTAGTGGTACGACATTCTCTTCCTTCCAAACTCCAAGATCCAGGTAGTTTCACTATCCCTTGCACAATTGGATCTTGTGAGTTTTAGAAAGCCCTTTGTGACTTAGGGGTGAGTGTTAACCTTATTCCCTATGGAGTATTCAAAAATATGGGGCTAAATAATCTCCAAACAAATCAGGTATCCCATGAACTAGTGGATCTATCCATCAAATATTCTAAAGGTTTACTTGAGGATGTGATCGTGAAAGTGGGACATCTTATTCTTCCTGCTGACTTCATCATACTTGACATGTAAGAAGATCAAGAGGCATCTATAATTCTAGGAAAACCCTTATTGGCTATTTGGAAGGTTTTGATTGATGTGCATCAAGGTAAATTGATCTTATGAGTGGGAGATGAAAATTTCTCCTACAACGTTCTCAAAGAAGTTAAGTAAGTATCACTGATGGAGAATGAGGATTGTTTTGCCTTGACAATGGTGAATGATCCCTTGGGTTACATGGGAAATTAAATGGAATGTTCTTCTATCACTACTGAACTAGTCATCAATGACATCTTGTCTGAATATGAACCAAAAGATTTAAAATTCCTTATAGGCAAGGGTGGTAATTATTGGAAACATACAATAATTCCAGGTATCCTAGAGCGAGACAAGGTAGAACCCATGGTTCCCTCAGTTCTAAAGGACCCTCAACTTAAACTCAAACCTATCCCATAATCCTTAAAATATGGGTACCTAGGTAATGATAACACTCTACCAATAATCCTCAATGCTTCACTCACAAAAGATAAATATTATGTGCTCCTACAAGTTATAAGGAGAAGAAAATGGGTCATTGAGTGGATATTTGTTGATCTTAAATGGATCATCCCAACCATTTTTACCCACAAGGTGTTTCTTGAAGAAGTATTCAATCCCTATCAGCAACCATAGTGATGGTTAAATCCTCCCATGAAGGAGGTAGTGAAGAATGAGATAATCAATCTCTTAGATGTAGGGATCATATACCTGATCTCTGACAGCTCATGGGTAAGTCCTCTACAAGTGGTACCAAAAAAGGGGGGTATCACTGTAATCACTCATGATAAAAATGAACTTATCCCAACTAGAACAGTTACAGGATGGATAGTATGTTTAGATTATAGAAAAATAAATAATGCCACACGAAAAGACCACTTCCCACTCCCTTTCATGAATCAAATTCTGGAGTGATTGGCATGGAATGAATTCTATTTCTTTCTATATAGTTATTATTATTATAACCAAATATCTATTTCCCCTGAAGACTAAGAAAAAATCACCTTCACATTCCCATATGAAACTTTTTCCTATCGTAAGATGTCTTTTGGAATTTATAATTATCTAACCACCTTTCAGAATTGCATATTGGCCATCTTCCATGATATGGTAGAGAAATTTCTGGAAGTCTTCATGCCATCTATAATAAATCATTCAACCCTTTTCTTCAAAAATCTAGAATTAATTCTAGAATGGTGTGAACACACCAATCTGGTTTTACACTAGGGGAAGTGTTACTTCATGGTACAACATGGAATCATCTTAGTCCATTGAATTTCTAAGAAGGAAATTAAAGTTGACCTGGCCAATATTGAAATCATCTCACAATTGCTTATTCCCACATCTATCTGGGAAATCCGAAGCTTTCTTGGGCATTCCGGTTTCTATAGGAGATTTGTTCATGATTTTTCAAAAATAGATCAACCATTAACTAATCTTCTTACAAAGGATTCTATATTTGAATTTAACGAACAATGAACCACATATTCCCAACTTCTAAAGCAAAAAATAATAGAAGATACTATCATGATTTCCCCAAATTGGGAAGAGCAATTTGAGGTCATGTGTGATGCAAGTGACTATGCAGTGGGAGCAGTTCTTGGGTAGAGACTCAATTGAATATTCAGACTGATATATTATGCCAGTAGAGACTTAAATGAAGTACAGATCAAATACACTACTAATGAGAAGGAAATTATCTCTGTGGTTTTTTCATTCAATAGGTTATATTCTTATTTAGTGTTATCCAAAGTAATTTTCTACACTAACAATGCAGCACTTAAATACCTACTAAATAAGAAGGATGAAAAACCAAGAATCATATGTTGGGTTCTTATTCTCCAAGAATTTGACTTGGAGATCCGTGACAAGAAGGGAAGTGAAAATGTTGTTGTTGATCATATCTCCATGTTATAATTGCCTTATCTTGAAAGGGAAGATGGTAGAGAAATCAAGGAGGACTTCTCGGAAGAGCATATTTTCTCTATTTAAGATTCACCTCATCCGTGGTATGATTACATAGCCAATTACTTGGCTATGGGAGTCATTCTCCCTGATTTTACATTCCAAAAAAATAAAATATTTCTATCTAACATTAAAAGATATTTTTGGGAAGACCCTATGCTCTTCCGCTCATGTGAAGATGGGGTGATCTAACGCTGAATCCCAGAAAAATAAATTCAATCAATTATAGAATTTTGTCATTCTTCCCCAGTTGGGGGACATCATGGGCATGATAGAACAATGAAAAAAATTCTACAATCTGGGTTTTTATAGCCCACCATGCACAAGGATGCCAGAAATTTTGTGACACGCTATGATCGATGCTAGTGGACAAGTAACTTGGGGTGCCAAGCTGAAATGCCTCAACACACCATTCCTGAAGTCAAGCTCTGCTATGTATGGGGTATTGACTTCATGGGACCTTTTCCTCCATCATTTGGAAACTCTTACATACTAGTTTGTGTGGACTACAAATCAAAATGGGTGGAAGCCACTACCACAACATACAACACCGCAAAGGTCATTGTGGATTTCTTAAAGAAAAAAAAATTCTGAAGGTTTGGTGTTCCACAGGTGTTGATCAATGATATAGGAACACATTTTGACAATGATTTGATGTGAAATGTGATTCTGAAGTACGGCATGAGATATAACCAGGGGACACCTTACCACCCCCAGCCTAGTAGCCAAGTGGAGGTATCAAACCATGAATTGAAGCATATCCTAGAGAAGATGATGGGAGATTCAAGGAAGGACCTGTCTAAGAAACTTGATGATGCCTTGTGGGAATATAGGATATCCTTTAATACACCTCTAGGGATGTGTCCATTCTGGTTGATCTATGGTAAGCAGTTTCATTTACCTATGGAGCTTGAGCATAAAGCTTATTGGGTTGTGAAAGCCCTGAACTATGATCTCAAGGTTGCAGAGGAAAAGTGCGAGTTTCAACTGATAGAACTTGATGAAATTAAGTGGGAGGAATATAAGAATGTCAGGCTATATGAGGAGAAGAGAAAGGTGGTCCATGACTACATGATCTCTCAGAAATCATTTCAGCCCAGTGATGACGTACTTTTATTTAACTCCTGTTTGAGATTGTTCCTAGGTAAATTAAATTCCCAGTAGTTGGGACCTTTCAAAGTGAACAATCTTTTCCACCATGGTGTGGTGGAAGTGGTTGGAGCAGACGGTAAACAATTCAAGGTAAATGGGAAGCATTTGAAACCCTATTTTCAAATGGAATATATGGTGGGTACAATCTCCACTATACAATTCGGGTAGCAAAACTCTCAGGTAGGGTCGATCCAATGATGTAAAACAAAGGTATTGTCTGGGAGGAAACCCAAATTTTACATGTCATGTACCACCTATACACATGGAATGTACTTATATTTTTAGTTTATATTCTTAATATTATAAATATATATATTAAATAAGTTACTAAATAGGGATGATGTCAGTGTCGATGGTAAGGTCACTAGAATATATCTGAGTCGTTGCCGGTTCGAATCCCTCCATACTTACCTTTAGCATGGGATTCATCCTTTTTATACTTGTGTTTAACTAAATGGAATGTGTGGTATTTTTCAAAATAATATATAATTTTTTCTACATAAAAGAAAACCCATAATGTGGATAGACTGGCTATCTGGGGTTGTAAACCGATTCCAAAAGACCTGGGTTCGAATCCTGAAAATCAGCCCATTTCCATCATTTTTTCATATAAATAAAACCACACAACGTGCATTTTGATATATGTCATGTGTTCCATATTTTCAATAATAATTTAAATAGTTTTTGAAATATGAACATACATGCGGGTGAAGTTGGAAGATTGTAAGATTCTCGGCCCTAGATCCAAAATACCTAGGTTTGAACTTAGCTAATCTCCCTGCTTCATCCCTTTTATTCAAATTAAAACCACATGTCATGCATTTTCTTCATCCCATGTAGAATTTTACCTTTACTTTAAATATTAAAAGTAATTATAAATGGGTAGCACTACAATCTTTGTGCTAGTGGTTGAGGGCTTATGTTTGGATCGACCAGTCTCCAATTCGAATCATACCCCAAGCACCGGACCAAAGGTTATAGTTCTCTTTTTCCAATTTTAGAACACACTGAGTGTATTTCCTCAATAAATTACGTGTATAGATTTATTTTTAATAAATAATATATATATATATATATTTCTTTTTAATTTTAATTATTAATATTAATTATTATATAGTTTATTATAATAATTATATTATATAATTTATTTATTAAAAAAACAAAAAAAACACATACATGGTGTGTACACCTTGATACATGTTGTGTCCTTCTCCTATAAAGGATGGGGGCCTACCCGGCCTCAGGATATGTCGTGTAACCCCCCCTCCTCCTCGTTTCCTTCTCCCACATGTCGTTTGCCTCCCCCTCCCACCAATCCACTGATTTTGGGTGTTTTAAGGCCTAATTTCTTCTGCATTTTGATCCTCAAACTTGGTATGCCTTTCTACACTCCTTCTTTTCTAGTTTATATAGCATTTAGGGTGATTTTGGATTGATCGACCCTTCAGCTTCCATGACCAGTACATGGGGTGCACAAAGAACACACGACTTGTACATACTTTACATAGACACACACAACACATGTTTCTCATTTTCAATATACATGGTGTGTACATTTGGTAAACACCATGTACCATGCCTCCCCTGGTCATCTAGCCCAGACTGTGTCCTCTGGGACATGGCCCCTTCCCATGTCACTACACACGGCATGTCTATTTAGGACACGTCGTGTCCTCCGACCCCTTGGAGGATTCTATGTGGACAATGTACACATCTTGAACACCATTTTAACACACACGAAGTGTACCCCTTTCCACACGGTGTGTATTTGTTCTAATTCCCTACCCTTGTCTAGCCATGTCTAGATCCTTACACCAACACCACTCCATATTTTCTTATAGGGCATGTACACTCTATTACACACCATGTATGGATTTTACATGACACATTCCCTCACGAAGTTTCTATCCAGAGTACACGGGTTCTTCCACAGATCCTACTACATGTTGTGTACCCTAGATATACATTTTTTGTTCTCCTAAATTTTTTGTTTTATCACATTTTCTTTCTTTCTTCTTTTTCTTATTTTATTTTGTTTTTTTTTCTTTTCTTCTAGGTATGTAAAATAGAGATCATGAGAGTGGGAAGTGGACCACTTCCTCTCCTGAGGGTGAGTGGTCTCCTCATCGTCGGATTCTTCTTTGAAATTCCTACCAACCCATATTCAACTTTCCGGTTTTCTAGCCCCCAGCATTGGCCACTTTTCCTCTTCTTCTAATTCCACCTCCATCTGTGACATCTATCGATCCGGAAGTTCCTATTGCGCCTTCTCCTGTCACCTCTAATAATATAGAGGTGGAATCCACACCATATAATGTGGTCGAGATCTCCTCTGTCGTGGCTCCAACTTCTAGCTCTGTCCCCTCAGCGCTACCCTCCATGCTAGCAATGGACCTGACCGAGCCAGCACCTCCACCTATTGGCCAGCCCTCTGAGCCAACTCAGGTATCCACTGCTCCACCTCCTACCACTACAGCAGGACCATATACTCTGGCACTAAAAGTTCCACCACTACCTACGCTGGCTACTGCCTACCCTCAGCCGCATCCATACCTGATCTTTCCTAAGGTTCATCATACAGAATTTCTCTGGCCACACTATCTTGTTGAGAGGCTGATACCTAGACATTAGTGTTCCCCAACGTCTAGAAATTTTGGAGGATCTTGAGGATATTCTGGTCCATACTCATATTTTGGACACTTTTTAGGTCATCACTCTTACTTACTATGATTTATTTTTGGATTTCATGACCACCTTTGAGTTTGATGGGCCCTCCTACAGTCATACGCCCACCGATACATCACACCTGATTTGCCTTTGGCTGGGGGGACACCCTTTTTCCCTTACCATGGAAGACTTTGGCTAAGGGTGCGGATTTTACCCCCATCCTTCCACTACACCTCTCTTTTCCACCCTTACCCACCCCGAGCACTCTGACCTCATTTCCATGTGGTGGGAGCTTGCTGGGCCTGACCAAAGGTACACCCCCACATCATAAAATATCACACTTGTCATTTCTCCTCACCTTAGTTTCCTTCATTGGTGATTTAGTGACATTATTTTTCCTCACCATGAGGATATGGGTTTCGTGTCTGGATGAGACATGGAGCTCCTTACCTGCATTGTCCAGCATGACTATCCTGACCTCCCCTATCTTGTTTCCACCTACTTCTATTCTATGATTCATAACCATCAGGGAAACCTGAATGGAGGTTTCTATGCCACCTACCTGGCACACCATTTGAGATTCTTTGATCCCTCTCTCCCTCAAGACCCCTTGGGCTCTCCTCATTGTCTTGAATTTCTCATTCTTCTTCGCATGAGGATGGTCTAGAGTTGGGGGGTACAGCTGCGGAATTCTGCAGAATGCCTATGCTCCTATAGGATGCCCCTACTTCTGCAGGACGCCTCTACTCCTACAGGGTAGCGGGATGACCCAGCTCCTCCCACTAGTGTTCCTAACTAAGACACACCACATCCACCCATGGATGTTCCCTCACCACCCAACCCCCTTCTTATATCCTTCCTTCTTCTTCCTCTATTCCTTATTCCTCTGAGCCTTCCACCTCCCCACCTCCATCCTTACCCTCGGCTAATCTCCCCACCAGCCTCCGCCTAGACATTCTTGAGCATCAACAGCGTACCCTTCTCGAGTCCTAGACACGGATTGATTAGATGTTGGGACTCATTCTTTAGCATCTAGGCATTTTGTGTAACTACTTGAACTCTAACAGCTACCCGAATAGTGCTAAACGGGTCGGGTGTTACTACCTTAGGAACACCTCCCCAAACACCAAAGGCAGCCGACTAGTAGCGAGGGTCTGATAGGTATAGTGGGAATTCTATACCCTCTCAGAGGATAATAATGGTACTGGTACGATTAATAACATATAACATCCAGTGGAAATAAACAACTTAGCAGACTCGAACCAAACCCACATAGCGGAATCACAATCAATGTCAATAAACAACAGAAGCAATACATAAGCAAGTGCAGCGGGAAGTAAATATAATAGCATGTTGACCACTTGTAACAACTACTAGAACATACAAGTCATGCATCCATAGCAAGTCAATATATAAAAGGGCATCAATGGGTAACCAACAGTAGCTACAAGAAACCACGTAAGCATGCTAATATAGGAAAGAAATAAAAATAAAGTAAACTTCAGCTAGGAAAGACCTTAAGGTCCCTACCATCTACATGAGATAGCTAAAATAGTCCAACTCCTGAATCTGGTCTCTTTCCTGCACGTAAATCCATAAAGTATACACGCGTCCCGAAGGGACTATGTAGGGTGTGAGACAAATCTTTGTAGGATACCACCCAATGGTGTGTACCTAATATAAGTTTTTAAGTAGGAATTCATTTATAAGGAAAACATTAAACAATATGATGCACAAATAAACACAAACTTCACTGGTGGTCAGCAGCCACCATGGAGTGTCACCTGCTTTGGCCAACACCGGAATCTTTGTCATGTAACCCAGCACCATGTTCCCCCTGACACCACGTGTCTCAAGTACCGACGTCCTGAAGGCATGCCCAAATAGTAGTAACTCAGGGGAATAGCGATGTCTGTCCTCAAATAAGTAACCAGAGGAAAAATGATGTCTTATCTGAATAAAGTAACTGAAGGGACAGCGATGTCTTCACTCAAATCAGTAACTGGAGTGATAGTGATGTCTTTCATCAAATAGTGTCAATCCTCTACCCCCAACCCGATAGCATCAACTCTATTCCCTAAAGGCTCCTCACCTTCCACATGGATTCCTACGGAAATCACCACCAAACCAATAGTACCTAAACCAAAACTAACAGGGGCCTCTACCCACATGATTGGTCAAACCTACCTCATCACATAGTCTCTCTATGTGCACACTACTCAAAGTTTTAGTTGAACGGTAATAAAAAAAATAAGTTCCCAAGTCACAACATCTTTGACACCTCGTGCCCCTGTGACCATGTCTCTCAAGTCTGATGGCCTCACCATCCAAGTAACATGGTCCATGCCCAACCTGATAGTCACACTGCCTTAAGAAAACATCCATGATGCCTAATATCATGGTCAGAACCACCAAATGTAACTCGATCCAAGCCCAACCTATGATCAGCATCACTAAAAAATACCCAATCCATGCCCAGCACAACCTAAAGGTTCCAGCATATGCAATATCACAAATCAAATATATATATAATCAAAATAAATACTTTAAATAGGAAAAACAAACTAAATAGTTGAATTTTACTAGTTATGTGTTGTCCCATACCAGCACCAATGTCTTGGAAGCCTCTAACAATTTATATCATAACTTAACGAATTAAACTCAGCAGTTTAATCAAACAAAAATCAACTTATACTATTTTGAAAACCCCATCCAAAATGCCCCAAATGAGAAATGATCCCTCGCCCAAACTTGCTCAAGAAAAAAAGTAAAAGGGCATACCCAAAGGCATCCCACAGTACTAACAACAATTTAATATGCAATAGAAGATAAAACAGGGTCTCTCTCAAAATACCCAAATACGCGATTTAAGCCTCACCACCCAAAGGTCTTAGAAAACATGAAAGAAGGTATTAACCACCTACCTGATACTTTTAGATGTAGGCACGTCCAATATCGAGCTCTAATTCGAAGTTGATCTTCATAGATCTACATTTCCGTCAAATCTTAGAAATTATTCTCAGATGGAAACTCCGGTGTGTGAGGCAAAGAAACTGGAATGAAAGAGGGTGAGTGGGTTTAGCCTTCCCAATGTGATCCTGTAGCCACTGATGGATTGAAGAAGAGACTTCAGATGAATAATATATAAGAAGAAATGTTTTCAGCCTCTCGGAGCGTCAAGGTCCGAAAACGGGGAAGAAGAATGTATTTTCTGGAATAATACGTGATGTTCTTTCATTTAAGCGAATAAAAATAAAAATACATGGCATGTATAAAGGACTACATTCCATATAGTGTCCTTGTCCATACTCTGAATTAAGCAGAGGTAGCCACATGACTTGGACGTGCCACATGGGTTGACACACAACTAGAACTCAGTCGGTACACAGAAAAAAATACACAGTGTGTCCATAAACCCTACATGTCGTGTAGTACAAACTTCTTACACGGTCATCACATGACATTTTCTCAGCGAGCATGCAGCTGGTACATGCCTAACCCATACATGGAATGTACTTTAGATTACATCCCTTTTAGTCTAGAAATTTCCATTGTTTCCCAGTTTTCTCAGAAACAAGTCAAAAAATTCAAACAAGGTCGGGATTTTGACCCATTCTAAAAACTCGGGTTCTTACAATCTCCCCACCTTAACATATCTCATCCCCGAGCTATCAAAAAAAACCCAGAGATGGAACCGAACATACCACCCTGATCAAAGTAACTCGCACTACCCCAATATTAATGGTTCTTGCTAAATTCCTCAAGGGTATCCCTGCCTTAGGAATTTCCTAACTTGGTCTCAACCCTAAAAACTCAAAACAATAAAAGGTGCAATAAACTGTTTCTGAACTCATGGTCCTCTCGTGACGCATCATCACACCCTACGCCTCATTGGTGCTCATGTGTTGTTTCTGACACCCAAATGTATCCTGCACCACATTGGTGTCTGCCTCTACAAGGTCCTGCATCCCATGGATTTTCAAAAAAAAACCTGGTGCCTAGAACCTCAAGTAACATGAATCCTCGATGCCCCGATGCCCACAACAACTCAAGTAACCTGCATCCTTGATGCCCTGATGCCCAAGGCACCTCATGTAACTCGCATCCTAGATGCCCCTAATGACACACATCTCATACATATATATAAATATAACACACACCTGATATGGTGTTAATCCCACTAACCAGAATCTAGTTAGTCCACATAAATCTTGTGCACCTCGTGCACTCAAAGTAGACATGCCCCAATAGGCCATGAAAAAACAAGTAAAGACAAAAAAGATCACGGCCACACCTGCAGTGTACCTCTAACTGTCATCGGCTCACCAGCCTATTCAGCCTCTGGTAGCTCTACAGCATACACTTGACCTAACACACGGTTGCTTCAAGCATGTCCTCCCTGCGGTGTTGCACCAGTCGCTGACCAATGACCCCTCAGTTGGGTCTCACTGTCTTTGTCACGTCCTCTGCATGCAGCTGAACCTCGACTACCCTATCCTGGTACTGAACCTGAACCAACTCCAAATTCCATTGTCTGTCCTAGTCCTTATCTATCGGTTGTCTGAGAAGGCTACCTACAGAACCTCTCAAGATGCCTGACCTGTCCACTTGCTTGGCACTCCCTTGGAGGTCTATCGCACTAAGTCTGAACATGCCCTGGCTTTCCAAACTGAAAGAAAAGCACTGAAGAACTTCTACTTGGTGGTCAAGCTCAGTCCTTGGCCTAACTGCCCTATTGGAACTCATCACGTCCTCACTTCCTGCTATCTGAACCATCACCTGAAATTGTCACCTAGCCAACTTGAGGCTTATCCCTCTGGTTTCCCTATGCTATGACTGCCTAATTCACTGCCTCTGAGAAAGAACTCAGCCTGGAGATATTTACCTGGATCTGAATGGCGTGTTGCAAGCCATCCTCGAAGCGCCTCACCCTTTCTGATTCATCGCTTACCATACCAGGTGCAAAAAGAGACATCTCAGTGAAAGTAGCTTCATAGTCCATGATGGACATGTCTCCCTGCTAAAGGCTCAAGAACTCTCAATATATCTCAACCCTCAGTGTCTCTAAGTAAAAGTGCTTAAATAACATGTCCTAAAAGTTCTTCCATGCCAGTCCTTCATGTCTGTGAGCCTAAACCTACACATCCCACCAATGCTTCGTCGGTCCTCTCATCATGTGCATCGCCAGCTTGACCCTCTGCCCTGGAGGCATCTCAAACTATTCAAAGATCATTTGAATGCTCTCTATCTAATCATCAGTCGCTTGTGGACCACCCTCACCCTAAAAAAGTGGCGGGTGCTGCGATTGGAACTCCCACATCAGATATGCCATAGATGGATCTGTACCTTGTGTGCCTTTGTCGATCCCCTGAAAGAAACATACCAGGATAGTTTGGAGCTGCTCATCGAGCCACGGCCTGAATGCTTCTAAACCTGGTTGTTGTCCTTACTGCACTGGATCCTGAACCTAATCCTGCTCATGTGTCACTATACTATCTCCCACCTGATGCTCCATCTGACTCATCTAAAGAAACCCACTGAATACCATAAATGGTCATACAACCCACATATATAACAATATATGTATAAATATGATGTAGATATGTAAAGTAGTAAAATGTGGTGCATAACTACTACCCTTACTCTCACCTACCGCAACCATGCCCATGGAATCCCAACCTCATGGACTCCTTACATGCCCTCAACAGATCCAAGTATCAAAATTACCTCGGTCCATGCCCATCTTCACAACCAACGTTTCCTCAAACCAACGACCTAGTCACCCAATCCTGGTGACCAAAATCACCTCAACCATAGTACCAGTCTGCTCATACAAGATCCAGACCACAATCTCCTACCACAAGAAATTCACAATATATATATCACAGCATATTATATTGCAATAAACTAGAAATTTTGTTAGTAATTTTACCTATCACATTTCAAAAGCATTCTATAGCATGGAAATTGATATTATTCACATGGTATTATCACTTCACAAAGCATACGTGCAGTTATGAAATTGAAATACCCTAAAAAAGTTCCTACCAAAAACCAAGTAACCAAGCCTTTTTATACTGGGCCAAGGTTCACATATCACAATCAATAACATCACACACCAAGTGATCCACCAAAGTGGAAATCATATAAACTGTAATCTGAGAAAAATCCAAACAAAAATTCCCACTCAAGGTAACTTGGTCTATCCCTCGTACCTGGGGCTGTAGGCACCCAAGTACAAGTTAGAAACCCAGTTCCAACAATAACAACATATATTCAGCCTACCATATCCCAAATAGTAAAACCAGCATAAATAAAAAATAGAAGTCACAATCTCATTAGTAGCCAGAAAAACACTGCTACTAAATCTCTATCAATAACTCCTCTAATACCAATTTGTAATGACCCGAACTTGAAAAACCACCCTAATAGTGCTAAACAGGTCGGGTGTTACTACCTTAGGCACACCTCCCCAAACACCAAAGGTTTCCGACTAGCAGGGAGGTTCTGATAGGTATAGTGGGGAGGCTATACCCTCTCGAAGGATAATAATGGTACTAGTCTGAGTAATAAAATATAACATGCAGTGGAAATAAATGACTTAGCATACTCAAACCAAACCCTCATAGAGGAAGTAAAATCAATGGAAATAAATAGTATAAGAAATACATAAGCAAGTGTAGTGAAAAGTAAACACGACAGCATGATAACCACTTGTAACAACTACTAGAACATAAAATTCATGCATCCATAGAAAGTAAATATATAAAAGGGCTCTAATGGATAACCAAAAGTAGCTACAAGAAACCAGGTAAGCATGTTAATACAGTAAAGAAAGCAAAACAAAGTAAACTCTAGCTAGGAAAGACCTCAAGCTCCCTACCATCTTCATATGACATCTAAAACAGTCCAACTCTTGAAGATGGTCTCTTTCTTGAACATAAATCCATAAAGTCTACACACATCCTAAAGGGCTTATACAAGGTGTGAGAAAAATATCAGTAGGATACCACCCAATGGTGTGTACCTAATATAAGTGTTTATGTAGGCATTCATTTATAAGGAAAATAGTAAATAGTATGATGGAAAAGTAAACACAAACTCTACTGGTGCTCAGAAGCCACCATAGAGTGTCGCCTCCTTCAGCCAATGCTAGAATCTCTGTCAAGTAGCCTGGTACCATGTTCCCCCTAACATTGCATGTCTCAAGTACCGACGTCCCAAATTCATTCCCAAGAAGTAGTAACTCGGAGGAACAGTGATTTCTATCCTCAAATAATAAATGGAGGGAAAACGATGTTTTCCCTCAATAAAGTAACCAAAGGGATAGTGATGAATGCCCTCAAATCAGTAACTGGAGGGACAGTGATGTCTTCCCTCAAACTATGGTGAGCCTATACCCCCAACTCGATAACATCAATGTTATTCCCTGAAGTCTCCTCACCTTCCACATGGCTTCCTAAGGAAATCACCCCCAAACCAATAGTACCTAAACCACAACTAATGGGGGCATCTACCCACACAAGTGGTAAAAACCACCTCATCATGGAGTCCCTCTTTTTTCACACTACTCAAAGTTTCGGATGAGCGATAATCACCAAAATAAGTTCCCAATCTACAACATCTCTGACACCACGTGATACTATGACCATGTCACTCAAGTATGATGGAATCACCATCCAAGTAACCTGGGTCATGCCCAACCTGACAGTCACATTGCCTCAATTCGACATCCATGACACCCAATCTTATGATCAGAACCACCTAATGTAATACGGGCGAAGCCCAACCTGTGATCGTCATCACTAAACAATACCCAAGACATGTCTAGAACAATCCAAAGGTTCCAGCATATGAAATATCTAAAAATTACACATATATATATATAATCAAAAGAAATACTTTAAACAGAAAAAACAAACTAAATAGTTGAATTTCACTAGCTATGTGTTGTCCCATACCAGCACCAAGGTCTTATAATCCTCTAATAATTCATATCATAAATTAATGAATTAAACTCAGTAGTTTAATCAAAAAAATCAACTTATACCTTTTTTGAAACCCTAAAAAAAATTCCCCAAATGAGCAACCACCCCTCTCCTAGCTCAACTCAAGAAAAATAGGTAAAAGGGCATACCCAAAGGCATCCCACATGTCTAACAAACAATTTAATATGAAATAGCATATAAAACAGGGTCTCTCTCAAAATACCCAAATACACACTTTAAGTTGCGCCATCCAAAGGTCTGAGAAAACACAAAAGAAGGTATGAACCACCTATCTGAGAATTGTAGATGTATGAATGTCCGATATCGAGCTCCAATTTGAAAATTATCTTCGTAGATCTATGTTTTCATCAAATCTTGGAAATTATTCTCAGATGGGAACTGTAGTGTGTGAGGCAAAGAAACTAGAATGAAAGAGGGTGTGTGGGTTTAGCCTTCCTGATGAGATCCTATATCCACTGACAGATTTAAGAAAGGACTTCGGGTGAAGAATCTAGGAGAAAAAACGTTTTTGGCCTCCTAGAGTGTCAAGGTCTGAAAATGGGGAAGAAGAAGGTATTTTCTAGAATAAGATGTGACGCTCTTTCATTTAAGAAAATAAAAATACAAATACACAACATGTATAAAGGACTAAATGTTGTGTGGTTTCCTTGTCCATACTCTGACTTAAGAGGAGTTAGCCACATGAATTGGATGCACCACACAGGTTGACACACATCTAGAACTCAGACAGTACGTGGAAAAGAAAATACACAGTGTGTTCAACAACCCTACCTGTCGTGTAGTAGAAAATTCTTACACAGTTATCACATGACATGTAATTGGCGAGCATGTGTCTGGAACACACCTAACCCATACATGGCATGTACTTTAGAGTACACAGTGAGTAGTCTGGAAATTTACAGAGTTTTCCTAGTTTTCTCAGAAACAAGTTCAAAAATTAAAACAAGGTTGGGATTTTGACCTTTTCTAAAAACCCAAGTTCTTAAATTCTGGCACCCCCAACACCTTCTCTACCATCTGCTCTAAATCCTCCCACCACATAGTCACCATTGGTAACTCTGGCCACAGATTCTGTTCTTGTATCTCTTACCGGGCCAACTGTCACTAGCACGCCTCCTACAGTGGATGTTCCCACTACTCCCTCCACTAATGAGCTTGTAGTGCCTCCTATGACTACCACTCAGAGTGTCGAGCCCGTGCCTCTGGTATCCACTGTGGTTGCTTCTCCTTGGGTGGATTCCATTATTTCTGATGATGCATCTTCTAAGGAAACCCAGTGACTGGTTTTTGGGCACATTTATTTCCATTATATATATCTTTTTCGTGTTATGCTTGGGATGTGATGATATATGTATATAAATATTTGTTTTTCCCTTACCTCGGCAAACACAAGTATTCTAGAGCGACTTGGGCATCTCTATTTTGACTTCTTACCCCCATTTTGTTGATTCACCATGGGGAGTATTTTTCAGTGTTTCTTTTTCCTTTCTACTTTGGGTTTACTTCTTTCATTACTTCCCATCATCTTACACCCATTGTTACCCCAAATTCTCTCCTCTTCCTTGGTATTTCACTTGGGGGACCATGTTCTGTAGTAAGTGTGGGGGAGGGTCTCTAATTACACTAGTCTTTTCCTTGAACTGGTTTAGGATACATCATTAATAGTTGACGTATTTTAAACTGTGGATAATTTTTGATTAATTATAATTATAAATAATAAAGGAATAAAAGGTAATTTTAAAAATTACATTCTTATTTAAATTTGAAAATTATTTTAAAATGATTTTTGATGTAGTTTGATTCTAGATTTAAATCCTTGGACATTTACATTTATTAGAACTAATTATTTGTACTCATATCAGGACCTAATTGACTCTTATTTTTTTCCATCCCAAGAGGTATTCTAATAATTTTTTACATATTCTTTCTTATGCCCTCTTTCTTGAGAGATTATTGGGATATTCATGACTACCAAAATTTTCTAGTTTTTCTCTTCAAAACATGAAGATTTTTTAATCACATTAAAATTATTGAGGCATTTGATTTTTTTCAGACCCTTTGACCTTGAGACCTACCCTACATCTGATCTTTTTAAAACCCTTAGAAACCATGAACTTCCTTGATAAGAAGCTACATTACAATATTTTCCCTTCCCATCCTAATTCTTTTATATTTTTTCATGGTTATTCACTTGAGATTTAGAGAGTTATTTTTGGTCATTCGTGGTATATGTTTGTGAGAAACCATGAATTTAAGTGTGGGGGAGTTTATCACTTGTTTATTTGGGAAGAAGGGTTTCCAAAACCACTATTCATTGTATTCTTAGTGGTCCCTATTCTATCAAAAAAATCAAAATAGGGACCAGATTCATTCATGGTTTATGAGCCCATATTGGAAAGGGAATATCATGGTGATGATACCCTTTAAGAGATCTTGATTGGGGTGCATTTTCATTAATATTTATTTTGAATATCATGCATTATTTTTTAAGAATTCAGCCTTCTTTTCAAGCCTTTGAGATTAATTTTCATCATTACCTACCAACCCTTAGCCTCAAAAAAATTTGAACCTTATTGAAAGCCCTCATGATTTTTGTGATTTTACTTTTGAAGTGGAAAATGAGAACACTTTCAAGCCTATATATAGAATGCATATACTTAATATTGAGCATAACTCTGATTAAATAATCTTGAGTGATGAGTGTGGTACTTTTTGGTGAGGTAAGTCAAAAAGAGGCCTGTTTATTTATGAAAATTTAAATAATGTGGATGAAAGAGACTGAAAATTTTTAATTAAATTATATATGAGGCATAATTATAATATCTTTTGAATTGAAATATATTTTTTGCCTTTTAAAATCTTCTATTGTGGATATAGTATTTACAATTATAATTAGTTAAATTCTTTCCTTTTTAGAGTATAGATTATATTGATTTGATGTTGAGATTTTGCTTGAGGACAAGCAAATGACTAGGTGTGGGGGAATTTGATGTGCCTGATTTGTGTATATTTTTTCATATATATTAATGAGAATAAACACATGTTTTTCACCAAATATCAATCGTTTTGTGGATCAAATTATTTATATTGGTGATTATGATGATTTTCAAGTGTTTTCCATCCAAAATCACAAATCAAGAAAGGACGCAATAGAAATTCAAATATACATAGTGTGTACTTATTATACACGTCGTGTACTATTTCCACGACACAGATCAGGAAGACCGGATATACACCCATGTTGCCGGCCAAAGCTTACATTCCATGTTATTCCCATATACACATTGTGTAATCCCTTCTAAAAGATGTTGGTGGCCGATTATTGATATTAAATTCCATGTAGAGCGGAATTGCACGTCATGTACTCCCACCAACCAGGAAGTGCCATGTTCCAAGTTAAGGGCGGCGCAGTAGCTCCCCCATCGGTGGAAAAAAGAGGGCCAAAGCGTGTTAACCAGGGTACACAACATGTACTTTCTGGTACATTTCGTGTATTTCTAAAAACTATAAATAGGAGGGAAGGCCCTCCAAGTTTAGTACGGGACTCATTCCAAGACAGACCAAGGGGGAAATTTTGGAGATGCCCAATAAGAGAATGAGAGAAGAGAAGAAAGGAGGTGCTTTCGCTACCTCCCTGAAGATCTTTAATCCAAAGTCTGTGCAATGTTTAATTCAGGTATCACAATTAGTTTAATTATTAGATACTCTATGAGTATCTAAATCCAATATGTGTTGGGGTTGTAGACAATTATGGGTTTTATTTTTTCAATTGTTATATTGTACTTGTGGTATTCATTATTCTCTCATAATTCCTTAATAATCCTTTCTATATCACTGGAAATATCATATCAGACCAAGAATAGGATTTCTATGGATCACCCGAAGAATTATGATTAAGAACATCCATGATCATTAGATGTGCTTATCATCTCAAAAGGGTTGTAATTAATAAAATTAAGAGAAATCAAATTTCAGACCAAGGAATTGGTTTCTATTGATTTAAACAAAACTCACCAGATCAAGGGGGTTTTGTTACATTCATAACCCATAGATTTGAGTTATCATGAACAATTCAACCTAATAAGAAAATTGATTTAATAACAACCTTAAAAATCAACAGCCTCGACGCATTCTTCCCATTTTTCATCAAGAATCAAATTTTTGTGTTTTTATTTATCTTTAAATTAATTTGTTAAATCAATTGAAATTCAATCACCCTATTATTAAAACACAAAAATAGACTCTAAATTTCAGAAAACTTCACTAAAATAATCACGCCAGAAAAACAAAACACAATAACTTTCTCTCCCCGTGGGTCAATCCCTTACTTTCACTATACTTGTTTGGGTATTTTAATTTATATTGTTGAAAGTAATACTTCAGATAAAACAATACCATTATTAAATAATAAGGGATGAACATGATCAACACTTGGCGACAGTGTTGGGGATCTTGAGAGATCATTGGTTGTAATCCAAATTATGAAAATGTGATTTTTGGATACAATAGGTATAATTTCTTGTCCATGTAATCTCTTAAAGATGTGTTTTTATGGATCCATAAAAGATATAGGGTCTTATCTCTTGGAAACCTCCAAATAATGTCTTTAAGATACAGAGTTTCCTTAACCTAGCTGGTTATTACTAACGCTTTTTTCATGATTTTTCATGACTAGTTTCGCCTATGACAGCCTTTAAAATGAAGAATATTACATTCTAATGGAATGATTAATGTCAAAAGTATTTTAAATATCTTAAATTTCACCTTAAATTATCACTAATCTTGGTTTTTTCAGAATCGAGACTTGGATATGTGGTGTATTGTGATGCTTTGGGATTTGGGTCGGGATGTGTTCTCATACAAGGAGATCATATTGTTTCTTATGGCTCAAGGAAGTTACATTTTCATGATAAAAACTAACCAACACATGATTTGTAGTTAACTATAGTATTATATGATTTTAATACTTGGAATTATTACCTTTTTTGTGAGAAATTCATAGTGTTTATGGATCATAAGATCTTGAAACATATATTATCAGAACAAGATTTGAATCTGAGACAAAGAATATGGATGGAGTGTCTTCAAATGTTTGACTTTAACTTGATGAATACACAAGGTAAAGGCTATTCGATGGTAGATCCATTAAGAATAAAGTCTTATGCTTAGTTGGAAAAAGAAGCTTCTGGTTAATGGTAGTTTATGTCGTTCCTAGCCAATATTCACTTGGAATGTGAAGACTAAGATATTTTAGTTTTTTTCAGTTTCGTTTTTTCCTGGTTTTTTGGAGATGTTTAAATAGTCATAGACATACGATTCAGAATATGTTTCTATAAGGAAAAAACTCAATAGTGGGGAGACCATTGAGGGCCAGAGCCTGGATGATTGTTCATCATTGTGGTTTTGAAATTGGATTATTATACCTGTGTATTGTTAAGAAAAACTTCTTCATGTTTACCACCATTCCAGATGGTTTATTCATCCAAGAATATAGAATATGTATAAGGAGTTGAAATAAAAGTTTTGGTGGGTTGGTAATAAAACTAAGGTGGCTGAGTTTGTTTCAATATGCATAACTTATCAGTAAGTTAAGGTAGAACATTAGCAACCAATAGGTAAGTTGCAGTCTTTACCTATTCTTATGTGGAAATTGGGTTAGATATCCATGGATTTTGTAATAAGTCTCCCAAGAATAGTTCAAAAACATAATAGTTCATGGGTAATAACGGATTAGATCAAAAATTCAGATAACATCATCCCTATTCATGAATCTCATATGGTGGAGGACATTTCAAAAATCTATATCCAATAAGTTCTAAAGAGGAGTGGCATACTGGTTTTGATAGTGTCAGACAGAGATCCAAGGTTTATGTCTCATTTTTGGAAATCCTTAGAGAAATACCTAGGCACTCAATAGACCATTATTACGGCATATTATCCTCAAATAGATGGAAAATATGAATGGATGGTACAAACATTGGAGGAAAATTTATGGGATTGTGTAATGGATTTTTGTGGCTCATGGGAAGATAACATACCATTGGTGGAGTTCTCATATAACAATAATTATAAGGCCTTGATACATATGGATATTTTGAAGCATTATATGGGTATCATTTTCTCTCTCCACTTTGTTGGGTGGAAATAGGTGAGACTTCACTAATTGGGTCAAGCCTTGTCCAAGAAACAATGAATAAGATTAGATTGATCATGAAACGGATGGAGATGGCTCAAATTCATTAGAAATAGTATGTGGATCATCATTGATGGTTGTTTTTATTCAAGGTGAGTTGTCATGTGTTCTTGAAAATCTCTCTAAATCTTGGACATCATCATTTTGGGAAGCAGGGAAAGTTATCTCCTCGATACATAGTCCATTTTGAGATACTTGAATGGGTTGGTGATGTGGCATGTCAATTTTATTTTTCACCATGGTTTAGTGCATTGCATAATGTGTTTCATTTATATCAGTTGAAAAAGTGTTAGCCTAATCCTGACAATGTGATTCGATGGGATCACATTGAACTAGATCTCAATGCTTCATTAGTACATATCTCGATGAAAATTATGTATAGGAAATAGAAAGTCTTGAATGGGAAAATAATCAGTCTAGTACATGTTTTTTGACAACATGGACATATTCAGGAAGAGAATTGGGAATACGAGAAATAAATGATCAAGAAATGGCCCGAAATATTTTTAGACACCTGTGGTTTTCTAATTTATGAGGATAAAAAGGGAAATGGTGGGGATAATTTAGCACCCTTGTTTTCAAGTAAGTAACCCTCCATTTATTATTTTTAAGTATGTAATGTTTTTGGGTGAAGTTTGGGAGGGTTTGGAAACCTTTTGGAATGTTTTTGGGGATTTTCAAAAGGTTCACGGTTAGTGCATGGTTATTGGAAACTGTGAAACTCCTACGAGAAACCATGCACAATGAGACAAGGGATAAGAGGGAAGGTGCATGGGTAGGCTCATGGTTTGTACAAACCATACGGCCACCAAGGAGAAACCATGAAAAGTGGGATAGTGGGTTTTTTCACGGTTGGTGCGTGGTTTTTATAATCGTGCAAGCCAACTATGTGAGGTCCCCACATGATCCAGATCTTGGCACACGGTTAGTGCACAGTTTTCCTAACCGTGAAACTAATCATTCATGGTTTAAAAACAAGATCCTATAATTGTGGATCTAGGTCAGGATTATGTATTGACCCCTATTTTTTGCCCCAAAAGGGACCTAACTTGATATTTACCCCCCCCCCCCAAAGGTAGTAGAGGCTTCTCCCATCAACTCTAAGGCAATATTATCTGAGCATGTTGAAGTCGTATTCTCATGGTAAGTCATCATTTATGGTAGTTTTTTTATGGTTTTTCTTAGATCTACTTATCCCTCACTCTCGGTTTCTTAGATATAGTCTGATACAGATAGTTCTAAGGTGGTTTATTCCAATCATGGTTATTTTTTGATTTTTTTTATGATAGGGGAATATATCTAAGATAGGTATTTAGAGATTTGACCCATTTTCATTAGTTTTTTAGTGTCGCTATTTATTTCCACCATAAATCCTAAGGAAGGTGTCTTCACTCTAGACTCCTCTATTTAGAACTTGAAGGCTAAATTTCAAATTGACTGTTTTGTGTAAAATTGATTGTGAAATTATTGTGAAATGACTGATGTAAACCTTCTTTGGTGATGGTTTATGTAATTTTGAAAATTTGGTGTTTAGTGGAAAGTAAAAATGGTAACATTATTTTAATCTAATGATTTTAAAATGTTTATGTGGTTTTGATGCATGGGAAATAGTTTTCAATAAAAAGTTTGGTTTTATTAAAATGGCTTATTGGAATGGTTTTCAATGAAAGGTTAGTTTTATTGAAATGGTTTGGAAAATATGGTTTTGGAATGTAGTTGGATTAATGGGTTAAGCATGTAAGGAATGGGATGGATAATGGTCATGAAGTTCCACCATAAAAGGAACAGGTTATGGACGTGAAGTTCCACTATCAATGGTAACACTAATCTTGTATGTATGGGTGTGTGTGGCTAAGTGGTTTGGAATGGGTAATGCTAACTGAATTCATGAAATGGTTGAAACAACTTGTTTGGGTGCTTTCCATGAAAATCGGGTTATTTGAGAAAGTTTTTTTTACATGGAAAACTATTTTGGTATTGAACTACTTGTATTGTTATAAACTATTTTCAATTTTTTTATATATAATGTTTTATATAAATGTGGTAACATGTTATATCCTAGTGGCATGAGTAGGAAAGTAATTTGGGGAAAGCCTACTGAGTTTCATTACTCACCCCTTCTTTGGCACATTGGTGCTTTTGTAGATATATTTTTTTGGATACAGGTAAAGGTAAAGCATTGTACTTATTTAGTGGTGATTCATGACACTGGGCATGGATTTGGAGTTGGATCTTGGAGTTGGTGTCTTGGAGTCTTTAAGATTTTGTTGGTTTTGTCTTCCGCTTTTTACTTTGATGTTTTATAGTATTTCGTTGTGGTACTATGTGTAGTTTGGTTTTGATATCAATGATATTACTTTGAGATGTTTTACATTATTATAATTCATCGTGTAGTGGGTATTTTGTTATGGCATGTTTGGTTGGTTTTTTTATTTTTCAAAGGTAAAATCATCCCCCATCGGTTAATGAAGCCCTTTGTATTTATTTCCAACCTTTATCATCTTAGAGATATCGTTTAAGTCCAAGTAATGTCCTTCCTCCTTCTTAATCCATTGAGTAGGGGTGGGATGTTACAAGTGGTATCATCTTGTTCGGTCCTTGACTAACAAGTGGTCATCAGTTCTATAGGTCTTGGAGTTGAAATTTATTCTGATCTATTTCTTGAGTCAGGTTGGTAGAAAGGAGTAGGATTTTCAGGACTTGAAATGTAGAGAATAAAAATACATAGATAACCTCTTTATGTTGAACATAAAGTTACCAAGGAGTTGGATACATAAGAGTTTTGGAGACACTTAAAGGATTTGAAATCTCATTATCATGGATTTATCCAATGAGACGATCATGACATGAATTATAGAAATGACTTCCCATTATGAGTGAATATATCATTTTGAGTAATGATATATGATTTTGTACACAAGTGTTTATTTTTGAAAATTATTAAATTTGTTTTCAAATGTGAGGTTTTGAAAAGGCATGAAATAATTATTTTGAAAATGGTTTGATTTTCAAAATTATGTTAAAATTTTCAAAAAATGGTTGAATATGGAAATGTTTAATTTTGTAAAGTAATGTTTTGATAGTATGATGTGGTAGAATTTAAAATTGTGAAGCCTAAAGTTTCTAGAGAGTGAAACTTAAGGAATTTGTTTTGGTTATATAAAATGGCACCTGGTAGGCATCCTGGGAACCAATCAGAAGAATATGGTAAGAATGTGGCTTCTCCTAAGCCACAGGTGAACCCACAACTAGTTTAGAGTATATTCCAAGACTTTTAGGATGTGGATAGATGGAACTGAAGGGACGAACCATGGAAAGTGGATCATTTGGTTCAGTTACAAAAGTACAATTCACCCATCATTTAGGGTGATTCGGAACCAGATAAGGTGAAGGTGTGGTTGGATAGGATGAATCGTATCTTTGATTTCCTTAGCACACTAGTAGAGATGAAATTAAAGAAGGTGACATATATGTTTGAATATCTTGCACACTAGTGGTGGGATTTAGATTTCCTAGATAAATTAGACCAAGGAATCTCTAAGGAGGATTTTAAATATTTTTTTAACAAAAAAATATATCCTCACGCATTGATAATTTTAAGAACTATATACTTCTTCATCTTGAAGTAGGATACCCTCAAAGTGACAAATTATGTGGATAAATTCATGAATTTAGTGTGATTTTCTCCCAAAGTTTCTGCTAGTGCGTCCTTAAAGGCACACAATTTTGAATTGGGTCTGGGACAAGAAATTTTATCAAAGATTGTTGTGCTCTATATAACAGAATATATAGAGATGGTCAATAAAGAAATGGTGGAATAATAGGACATATCAGGAGCTACAGGTGGAGGAAGTATTTTGTTACCTATGGGAAATGGTGGTAACTTGAATGTTGGGAGCAAGCAGAAGAGGGACACCTATTTCCAAGGTTGTGGGATTGCTCAGAATCCAATAGTTGGATCAGTAAATCTCCCTCCAAAACCCAAGAGAAAGATAATATGTTTCTGATATGGTTCCTTGGATCACATTAAGCGAGAATGTATGACACCAACTAGATAATTCCATAATTTCAATAAGATGGGGCATCTTCAGTGCTATTATTGCAGCGCTCCAAGGTAGGGTGTTCGGGACACTTCTCAGATGTCATAGTCATTGTATGATTCAAAGGGAAAAGGATATCATAATCAGTCTCATCAGTAGAATAGATCTACCCATGATGATTCCAGGAATACCATGATTCCTCAGTAAGGTAAATCTCAAAAGAGAAACAAGGAGAAACGTGTCATAAGAAAGAAATTATAAGGATTTGAGCAGGTTATTGTAGATGATCATTCGGGGCCATCGACAGTGTGAGGTATGATTATTTTGATTTCTACCTTTATGAAATCTTTATTTTATATGAGTACATTCCATTTTTTATTTCTTCTCGTGCTGTTGATTTTCTAGGTTTAGATGTTGAGATGATTCATTCTATGTTAAAACTGAAAACTCCTCTTAGACAAAGAGAATGTCAAGCCTTTATGTGTATAGCATGTTCTATAACTATTGATGGATCCAAGTTGATATGGTATTTATGTGTGATTTAAATGGATGCTTATGAAATAATCCTTAGTATGGATTGGTTGATAATTTTTAAGTCCCACATTTATTGTTATACATGAAGATTCAGTTTTGCAAGTGAGGATGGTGTTGAGCATCTCTTTTGAGAGGAAAGAAATGTAAAAGAAGTTGCAACAGGATTTTTGGCACCAACTGTTGGAACAATCTCATACTAGTTGGTGGATTTTACTTTGCCATCAATGAAAGAGATCAAGAACATCAGTTTTCCAATAGTTTTGGATCAGTTTCCTGATGTATTTCCTGATAATTTCTTAGGGTTTCCACATGTAAGGGAAGAAGAGTTTGTGATTGATCTCATTTTAGGGATCAGTCCTATTTCCCTTCCATTTTATTAAATAGAACCAAAATAATTAAGGGATATTAAAGTGTAGTTGTAAGATTTGGAAAGTAAAGGGGTCATTTAGCTGAGCACGTCTCCATGGGTAGCATCGGCCTTGTTTGTCAAAGGAATATGGAACACTTCGATTGTGTGTGTATTATTATAAGCTTAACCAAGTTACGATAAGGAATAGGTATCCACTCCCACACATTGAGGATCTATTCGATCAACTAAGGGGATCTCAATGGTTCTCCAAAATTAACTTGCGATCAAGATATCACCAATTGTGGGTTCGTAATGAGGATATTCTAAAGATAGATTTTAGAAGAAAATATGGTCATTATGAATATTTGGTAATTCTTTTTGGTATTAAGAATTAATGAATAGACTTTATGTAATTAATGAATCAGATATTTCATAGATATCTGGATTCTTTTTTATGGTTTTTGTGGATGGAATATTAGTGTATTCAAGGACAAGGGAAGAACATGAGCAACACTTGGTGACAGTGTTGGGGATATTGAGAGATCATCGATTTTATGTAAAATTATCAAAGTGTGATTTTTAGATACAATAGGTACGCTTTATTTTATATGTAATCTCTGAAATAGGTGTTTCTTTGGATCCATAAAAGATAGAGGTTATTATCTCTTGGCAACTACCAAAGAATGTATTCGAGATACAGAGTTTTTTTGAAATAGATGGTTATTAATGATTCTTTTATCATGATTTTTCATGAATAGATTCACCTATGATAGCCTTAATAAGGAATAATGTTCCATTCCAATGTAACAATGAATGTTATAAGTCTTTTCAAGAGCTTAAAGTTCTCCTTACATTAGTACCAATCATGATTTTTCCAGAATTGGGAAAAGGGTATGTGGTGTATTTTGATGCTTTAGGATTTGATTTAAAGGATATCATGTTGTTTATTATGTCTCAAGGCAGTTATGGTTTCATAAGAAAAGCTTCCCAACACACGATTTGGAGTTAGCTATAGTATTCCATGCTTTGAAGACTTGGCATCATTACCTTTTTGGTGATAAATTCATAGTGTTTATGGATCATAAGAGCTTGAAAAATATTTTCTCAAAATTAGATTTGAATCTGAGACAAATAATATGGATGGGGTATCTTAAAATGTTTTACTTTTACTTAATATACACACTGGGTAAAGGAAATTCAGTGGAAAATTCATTAAGTATAAATTCTTATTTTTAGTTGGAAAAAGAAGCTTCTAATGAATGGGAGTTGATGTCAGTCCTAGCCAACATGCACTTAGAATGTGAAGACTGAAGTGATTTTGTGGTTTTCATTTTGGTTTTGTTTATTCCTAATTTGGTGGATATAGTTAAAGAGGCATAGACATCTGATTCAGAATACATTTCTATGACAAAAAAAACTCAATGGTGGGGATACCATTAAGGGATGGAGGCTGGATGAGAGTTTAATGTTGTGGTTTTGAAATCATATGGTCGTACATGTGGCTTGTTAGTAACAACTTCTTCATGCTTACCACCATTCCATATGGGATGTTCATACAAGAATACTGAAGATTTATAAGGTGCTGAAAGCAGAGTTTTAGTGAGTCGGTATGAAAAGTAAGGTGGCTGAGTTTGTTTCAAGATTCTTAACTTTTCATTAAGTTAAGGGAGAACATAAATGACCAGAAGGTATGTTGAAGTATTTACCTATTACTATGTGTAAATGGGAGTAGATATCCATGTATTTTGTAATAGGTCTCCCAATAATCGTTCAAAAAACGATACCATATGGGTGATAGTGGATCGTCTCATAAAGTCAGCTCATTTCATCCCTATTTGTGAATCACATATGGTGGAGGACTTATCAAAAATCTATATATAAGAAGTGATAAAGAGTCATGGAATACCAGTTTCGATAGTGTCATACATATATCCAAGGTTTACATCTCATTTCTGGAAATCCTTACAGAAATCTCTAGGGACTTAGTTGGTCATGAGTACGGCATATCATCCTCAGATGGATAAAAAATCTGAACGGATGATACAAACATTGGAAGACATGTTGTGATATTATGTAATGGATTTTGGTGGATCATGGGAAGAGAACTTATCATTGGTGGAGATATCATATAATAACAGTTATCAGGACATGATACATATGGATCCTTTCAAAGCATTGTATGGGCATCCCTATCACTCTCCACTTTGTTGGGAGGAAACAGGTGAGACTTAACTGATTGGACCGATCCTTGTCCAAGAAACAATGGATAAGATTCAATTGATTAGGAAACTGATGGAGATAGCTTAGAGTCATCAGAAATTGTATGTGGATCATAATCTATAGTCGTTGTTATTCTACGTGAGTGATCATGTGGTATTGAAAATATCTCTAAGGATTAGACATCATTATTCTGGGAATTAGGGAAAGTTATCTACTTGATATATAATCCATTTTGAGATACATGAATGGGTTATAGAGGTGTAATATCATTATCAGGTTCCACCATGTTTTAGTGCAGTAAATAATGTGTTTCATGTATCTCAGTTGAAAAAGTATCAGCATGATCTTGACCATGTGATTTGATGGGATCATGTTGAACTAGTGTTGGACTCTTCATTGGTACATATCCCAGAGCAAATTTTGGATAGAAAATATAAATTCTTACATGGTAAAAGCATCAATATAGTACAAGTTTTTTGGAAACATTGTCAGATTTAGGAAGAGACTTGGGAACATGAGAAAGAAATGATCAAGCAATGGCCTGAACTCTTTTGGGACACCTACGGTTTTCTACTTTATGATGATGAAAAGTCCAATGGTGGGAAGAATTTAGTACCCCCATTTTCAAGTATGTAACCCTTTATTTATGATTTTAAAGTATGTAAATTTTTTTGGTGAAGTTTGGGATGGTTTGGAAACCTTTTGGAATGTTTTTGGGGATTTATAAAGGTTCATATTTAGTAAATGATTATTGGAAACTGTAAAACTCCTATAGGAAACCGTACACAATGAGATAGGGGATAAGGGGAAAGGTTCATGGGTAGGAATACAATTTTTACAAACCATGCACCACCTAAGAGGAACTATGAAAAAGTGGTACAGTGGGGTTTCTCACAGTTGTTCCATGGTTTTTATAACAGTGTGATCCAAGCATGCAAGTTCCCCCCTTAAGGCATAGCCTAGTTCACGGTTAGTGAACAGTTTGCCTAACCATGTGACTAACCATGAACATTTTAAAAATAAGATCCTATAATTGTGTATCTAGGTCAGGATTATATTTTTGAACCCTCATTTTTTCCCAAAAATAGACCTAACATTAGATTTTCTCCTCCCAAAGTTAGTAGAGGCTTCTCCCATCAATCTAAATGTGATCTTAAGGCTTATATTGGTGTGTTTAAGTCATATTATCATGGTAAGCAATCGTTTTGGTAGTTTTTTAAATCTTTTTCTCCCTACCTCTTGGTTTCTTAGATCTAGTATACTGTGAATTGATTAAGATTTTTTACACCAATCATGGTTATTTTTGGATTTTTTGATGAAAGGGGAAGATATATAAGGTGGTTTTTTGGATATTCAATCCATTTTCATTGGAATTTTAGTGTTGTTCTTCGTTTCCTCCATAAATCCCAAGGTAGGTGGATTAAATCTCTACTCCTATATTTTTAACTAGAATGATTAATTTAAAATTTATTATTTTGTGAAAAAATTATTGTGGGATTTTTGTTCAATGGTTTTTGGAAACCTTCTTTGGTGATGGTTTATGGAATTGTGAAAATTGGGTGTTTTGGTGGATAGTGAAAATAGTAAGTTGATTTTAAAATGATAATTTTAAAATGGTTATGTGGTTTTGATGCATGGGAAAGAGTTTTAAATAAAAAGGATGGTTTTATTTAAATGGTTTAGAAAATATGGTTTTGTAATGTGTTTGTCTTAATTGTTTAATCATGTATGGAATGGGATGGATAATGGTTGTGAAGTACCACCATCAAAGGGATAGGTTATGGATATAAAGCTCCAACATCAATTGTAACACCAAGTTTGTGTGTATGGGTGTGTGTGGCTAAGTTATTTAGAATGAGTAATGCTAATTGAATTCATTAAATGGTTGAAACAATTTTTTGGGGTGCTTTCCTTAGAAATTTGGTTATTTGAGAAAATTATTTTGGCATGGAAAATTGTTTTGGTATTGAACTAGTTGTCTTGTTATAAACTATTATCAATTGTTTTATATAAATTATTTTATATAAATGTGCTAACATGTTCTATCCTAGTGGTGTGAGTAGGGAAGTCATTTTGGGAAATTCTACTGAGTTTCATTACTCACCCCTACTTAGGTCCATTGGTTCTTTTACAGATATTGTCTATTGAGATACATGTAAAGGTAAAGCATCACACTTATTTAATGGTGCTTTGTGATATTGGGCATAGAGTTGTATTTGGATCTTGGATTTTTTTTCTTGTAGTCTTTGAGATTTTTTTGGTTTTTTCTTCCACTATTTACTTTGATGTTTTGTAGTCCTTCATTGTGGTGCTTTGTATAGTTTAGTTTTGATATCAATGATATTACTTTGAGTTGTTTTACATTGTTATCATGCATCATGTAGTGGTTATTTTGTTATGTAATGTTTGGTTGGTTGTTTTATTTTTCAAAGTGAAAATAATCCCCCATCGGTTAATAAATACCTTGGAATTTATTTCCATCCATTAGCATCTTGGGGATGTTTCTTAAGTCCAAGTAATGTCCTTCTTCCATCTCAATACAATGAGGAGGGGTAATATGTTACAAGTTTATCACCCCAAGTTTCAAGTAATTGACCCTTAATTTATGCTTTTTAAGTGTTTGGGTGAAGTTTGGGAGGGTTTGGAAACCTTTTGGAATGTTTTTAGGGCTTTTCTAAAAGTTCACAGTTAGTGCGTGATTAGTGGAAATTGTGTTACTCCTACAAGAAACCATGAACAATGAGACAAAGTCTAAAAGGGAAGGTGCGCAGGTAGATGCATTATTTGTCCAAACTATATGACCAGCTAAGAGAAGGTATAGATCATCTAAGATCATATGAGGACTTTCCAAATCTATCACAAGTCTTATGTAGACTAACAAATTAGGCCTCTAGATTTTGATGAGGGGGATCATGTGTTCCTGAAGTTCCCACCTATATAAGGATTGTGGGGATTTAGTTGGGGTGTAAAGTTATCTCTAGGATTCATTGGCCCTTTCCATACATTGTTTAGGGTCAGTGAGGTGGCATACTACATGGCCCCACCATCATAGTTAGATCGGGTACATGATGTCTTTTATGTGTCATGGATGAGGATATATATGCATGAACCATTGAATTTTATTGAATTGGGTGATCTAGACATCGAGGATGGATCTACCTTTATAGATTACCTAGTAAAGATCAAGGATCGGTTAGAGAATATCCTCTATGGGTGAGTGATTCCCTTTGTGTGTGTCTGGTGACAACATGGGAATCTTTAGGAGAGAACCTAGGAGCGAGAGAACAAGATGAAACTCAATACCCTCATATTTTTTTAGTAGGTTTTTTGCTTTTTGGGATGAAAATATCTGAGCTGGGGAGAATGTAATGACTCTATATTTTCCTTGTAAAGATTTAGAACATTTTAAATAATATTTTTGAAGTCATACACTGATTTAACATGATATTCTAGGGCCTAGGGAGGTTTGGTATTTTATATAATAAAAATATTAAATATATTATATCACACATGCATAGTTTTTTTTGAAATAATGTAATAAATCCAAAATGGATTCTAGGATGGGAAAACTAAGATTTTCATTGAACTCGAAACATGGGTTTTACCCTAATCATGAAATAATCTTAATACGCGTTAGGTGTTTGGATTGAGCATCGTCATGGGAGGAATAATAATTAAATAAATAAATTTATTTATTTTAATTGTTATAATTAAAGTTTAACCAAATCAACCTTTATATGAATGTGATTATATAAAATCCCTAGGGTTATCTGCATAATCCTAAGGATTGATAGAGGGCCATTGGAGGAGGATTATTGAATGATCAATGATGCATCATGGATTGGAAATTGATGTGTCAATAGAATCTTATAGATATCACCAATGACAACGACATAGAGGTGTTATTCATTAGGGATCAATCCAAACATGATGTAAGGCATTTTCTTTGTGTGGATTTATACCTTTTTTTACCCCCATCAAACATGAATTAATATTCTAAAAAATAAATTTGTGGATCAATTGTTGATTATGGGTATTGACTTATCTTCCTACGGTTAGGTTTTGATGGAATTTGGTTATTTCCTCTTGGTACTTTGTTCTTCATTATAATGGTAACAGATTGAGACCAACCCAAACAATGATTTAGGTTTGTTTTTTTTTTGTGTTTGTGCATTTTCTTCCCTCATTATTTTCATGTTTATTGTTGGCACTTTCTTTGGTCGGTGGTTCAACCAATACCTGGTGGATAATCGCTATGTGGTCATTCTTTGGTGAAACGGATCATAAAATTGGGCTCGAGTTTGATATCGATAGAGAGATCGAGGTGTGATGACGATGGTGGACAATCAAAGGTGGATCAGGATTGAACCGGTGTTTTACCATCATGAGGTTTGGCATGCAGTGATGATGCGGTGTAGTATGAGTTTATTCCCGAGTGAATTAGATGGACAAAATCTGGATACTGGTGATGAAAAGGTTTTTTCAACCCATATTCATGATTTCCATGAGATAATGGTGGATAGATGTGGTAGAGAATGAGTTGAAGACACATGAAGGTTTTGTATTTCTATAAAAATCATGATTACATAGTGTGTAGTCTGAAGAACACATATTATGTGGTCCCCTCCTATGGAATTAGGGTTTACATGAAAATAAAAGTATCACAGGTCATGTGAATCATGGTTGGGGCTCGGAGTGTACCCTAGGGGTACATGGGCACAAACACAGCTAGTCACATGGGCATGGACAAAGTACACAAGAATGACTCGATACTCAAACACGACTAGGTACACTAGAAAGAATTGAAGTAAACAGGCATGGGCCAGTGTACATGGAATCGAGAAGGCAGTACACATTGAGTATCATCCTGACCTCTTCACTCCATGTATCTCAAAAGGATACACTATTTATATGGAGAAAGACATGTCGTGTGAGATGGAGAGACACGGTCAGGCCTAGGGAAAACTAGACATGTTGTGTAATCCCGATACATTCCATGTACCCCCAGTATATGTTGGGTAATTTTCATGGAGTGAATTTCAGGCCCTTTGTATCTTCCATTTAGAACAGTATCAGTTGGGTGTGTTCCCTTGGTCCATCTCTTGAGGGTACAGTGAGGAATTGCATCCTGAGCATTGGATTGTGATCCCCTCTATAGGATTAGCATTAGATAGAGTTTAGGAATCCCTATGTGTGACCTATTGTGTGATCCTTTATCATTTTATCATCTTCCCTAAGTGGGTTTTTAGGAATATTCATGACCAACTTGCACAGGCATATGATCCTTTACTCAGAGGTTTATTCCATGTAGGGTACGATATAGCCCAGAGGCCCTGGGTGAGATCTCCTTTCTATGTATTGAGATCTTTAGAGTTCCAATTATTAATTATTTAATAATTAATGATGAGAATGACCTCTTGGATGAGTTCCATAAATGATATCATGGTTTGTGAAGTGAGTTCTCCCAGATGAGAGTTACCTTGACGCCTCAAGAAGAATCTTGTAGCTGACAGTATGGTCAAGACCTCTTTGATACTTGGTCTCTATTATGAGTATATCTGGGAGTTCTTATTACTATTTATCGTGTTATGATTGAAATTACTATATGATGATGAGTTAACTAATCTCTTGATTATTTATATTTGGTGATTTCAGGGTGTCCTACTAGGTATTTTTATATACAGGCTCCACCCAAATATGTTGTGTCCTATGAAGATGACAATCCATTTGATGGAGTCCTAGGAGGACTAGGATTAGATGAAGAATAGTGAACTAGATAGACCATGGTTCATACTAGGTGTTTCATTTGATATTAGTCCCCTTCTTCTTAGTAGTTTTGACTCTTTTTTTAGTTTTAGTGAGGTTTTATTTAGTCCTTTATGCTTTCTAATACTTTTTTCATACTCTGATGTGGGATAGATTTTATGTATGCATTATGGTATTATTTGTGTTTTACCTTTCAGTGTTGTATGGGTATTTGGATAAGTGTGTGTGTGTGCAGGTACCTTATTATATATCCTCTCATGTGTGTTATATGCCTACTCAATGCTAGTCGTCATCCCCGAGCCTATTAGAGGTGATCTTGGAATGTCACACTCGGCTTACTATCAGACAGGTGAACCCCAGTGGGTTGGGTAATGAAAAATTCACAAATTTATAATTCATAATGTATTTATTTGAATCATTACCAAATTATGTATCAAGATCAGATTCTATAAATTTTTAAGGTCTGTTCATGATGGTCTGGTACTCAATACCTATATTTTTCAAAAATACCTTCATTATGTCCTTCTAATAACCATAGCCATTTTCATTGAAATGTGGAAGTTTTAGAGGATTTAAATTATAAACCTCCTAACTTTTCATAACTACAAATAAATATTTATCTTAGTCTTGTTAAGGACTAGAATACATATTAGCTAAAAAACAAATAATATTCACTAGAAAGTAAGTAATTGGAGAAAAATATATCCAAAATATGAGTTTTCTCTAATACTGATTGTTAAGCCCCGCAATAGTATGCCAAAGACAATAGGGGTGAATTTTATATCTTTAAAATAATCATATAAACTTAAATAATAATATGGAACTATATGGATAAAAGGACTAAATAATTCAAACATAAACTAAGATGAAATGATGAATGCAAAAAGAGTATAACTAGAAAATTAATCAAGTGAACACATGTATTTTATAGTAGTTTGGATCCAAATGATCATATGACTAATATTAAAACTCTTAGACCAAGAGTATAGATATCCCACTAGATATAGCCTTTTACAATGGGTAAAGACCAAACTCATTCTTTTATATGATTGAAGACCAAACTTAGACTTTCAACGAGCGGCCTTAAACATAGTTATTTTTATTAGGTTTAAGAACAACTTTTGAATTTTATTTTTGATAAGGTAGTAGAACCAAACAGTACCCTTTTAATGATGATGTAACTGGTTTGTGATTGACTTTATGGTGAAAACAACTCTAATACAAAAAATAACAAAACAAAGAAATTTCTAAAAGTTTCAAGTGAGGTACTAGTGTATAAAAGTGATCTTTAACCCTTAATTGAGTAGAGGAATAATAAATCTCAGATGAATCAACAATGTCTCAGAAAATTAGTGTAGACAATTTATCTCTCGAACTTTAGTATCGAACAATGTAATAATTTATGTTATCTATTCCTAATTGTTTTGAACCTTTTGATAGATAAACTCTAAGAGTTATAATCTCCATGATCTTCCTTATAAAATATCAAAAAAAAAAGTTCATGTGGTAGCATCCTATAAAATAACTATTAGAATAATTAAATGAACATAATAATCATCATTAAATTCTATATAATAATTGGTATTAAAAGTTTTGAATAATATCGACAATCACATGAATTAGGATCCTTTGAATCTCCTGACCATTTGAAATTTAAATATCATAATCCATATAATCAGTCATAGAAAATTATTGATAATTATTTCATAATCCATGATAAATAATTCACCATGTGCACTGATGATATGAAAGATTATATCTTCCAAGTCCTTAACTTCTAAAGCATTCTGAGTTTTAGCTTCCAAAACACTATCTTTCTATCAATACATAAGATAATTTTGTGAAAAAATGATACATAAGAGTTAATCTTATCAGTGTGAAGCATATATAAAAGTTATACACTTAGATGATTCTTAACATCTAACCCCATACATAAAAGTATGGAAAAATTTCCAATATATATCATACATAAAAATAATTCCTAACTTTCACTAAATTCATAATACGTGAAAGTAATTTCTCTTCAGACTACATATTTAAAAGTAATATACTTCATCACATATCAAGTTTACTTCATTGTTGATTGAATGCTCAAAAGTAACTTTGCCAAATTTCCTAGTTCACCATATGTAAAAGTAATATCATTAATACATAAAAGTAATATTCAGCTCACTAAAATATGTAAGAGTCATTTCCTTCATACATAATGGTTTTTACTTCACGATAATCCAAAACATAATGAACTTTTCATGATATGTAAAATTAAATCATTGATACGTAGAGGTAGTGTACTTGGGAAAATTAATTCAACATGGAATGTGAGAAAACCAGAATATAAATAATGAATAATAATAAAACAATAATGAATAATGAATAATTATGAAATAGTAATGATAAATAATAAACAATATTAAGAAATAATGAAAAATAAAAAAAATATGATTGATAAGTAATTATCAAAATAAAAAAAAAGTGGAACGGAGATCTAGAATATTTCTTAGACCCAAAGAATGCTAGATATGAGCCTGAACCCATACAAAGGTAATGCTTTGGATGGATGGTGCATCATCGGTCAAGGGTGGTGTGGGTGGAATTCGGGTGAGGGTGACACTCCAGTTAGGCTCAGAAGTGAATGTCATAGAGGAGAAGGGTGGTTTGGTGTCAGAGTAGGTGGTGTGCATGAAGGAACAGTGCATGTGTAAATTGAAATATTTCATCACCGGCCCTGGTGGATCGAATGATGTTAGGAAAGAGATTGAGGGTGGGTCTTTTGATGATGATGGGGAGATGATGTCTGAGAAGGCTTCCCTAAAATCCAATAAAAGTAAGTGTGATGTGGTTTTTTATTGTTTTGTTTTGTTATCTAAATTCCATTGTTATGGATATTTATGATTCATATTGTATGTGAACTTTCAGTCTTTGATGTTTTACCCATGTCAATTTAGATTCGGTGGGGTACTCTTATTCTTCCCATGAATTTCTCTCAAGTTTTACTCTTATCTAGATCACTTATTCATCCTAAAACTTCCACTTATCAAAAAAAGAGTAACAATAGTTTTCAAACAGGCATGAGTGGTATATAGAGGTTGTAACAAGATATATTCACAAAATACTACAAATAGAAGAACTACTATAATACTCATCTGAGTGGATCTTGAAGTCCAACTAAAGAAGCCTCGTCTTTTTTGTTGTGCCCTCCAACTCTAGATGATCAATGGTACACTATAAAATCCATAACTTCATCTAATTTCTGAATTTAAATCTTTCTCTTATTTCATCATCTTTTAATTGTGATTCCACAAAATTTTGTACATAATATTCTTCTTTTTTTAGATAAATACAATCTATTTGTAAGAACTTTAATTTCATGCAATCAAGTGTCACCTAATTCAATTATGAATGCTCTTTGATAAAATAACCTTGATAATATAACTCATAAAACTCACATTAGGTGTTTCTTGATAAAATAAACATTCACATAAACTAAGATACAAGAGAAAATTAAAGATGGTATAAATTTTCACACTAAACTTTGATCAACCCAAAAGATTTAAGAGAATAAATTTACCCACTGTTGAGTTACAAGCTATTAATTAATACAACATTTCATAACAAAACTCAAATTTAAGTTATTAACAAATTTGAAAAGAATTAGATATATTTATTTCAAAATGACTTATATAATATGGTTAGAGCATCATACACATACTTCTATGGTGAATATTGTGGATGTTGAATATTTTAAATGACCATTTATCTCAAAAAGTTAAGTTAAATGTTGTATATGAAAATTAGAAATTCTTACACCTAATGAACCAAAATTGTGGAATGTTTCCCAAGATATAGAACATGACCTTAAATCTAGATTTATTAATATCACCATATTTTATATACCATAATAAATTTAATACAATATTACACTGATGGTTTAGAATAGTTTATGCTAAAGATATTACTCAAATGAATGGACAACTGATTGATATTTTAAATAATGTTGTTAGAGAGTTTTACCTTCAAAGTGGACATAAATCTTTACTGCTACCCAAAATTTACATCTATCAAGGAGCTTAAAATGAAAATATTAATTTAAACATTGATACATATAAAATAAAAATGAAAAGGTGATGTGGATATAAAACCATTCAAGGAGTGTGTTGCACTCAAAGCTATATCGCAAAGAAAGAAAAGGAAAAAAATATCCTTTTATGAGTCCTTCCATGATAAAACCAACAATTTAAATTTTGGTGATGAACTACTATGTATAGATAAAAGATTCAATTAATTTTATAATAGAATTAGAGGGTTTATAAAACCTTTAAAAACCCCAAAAAATTGATTGGTCTTTAAAGAACTGCAATAAATTGGTTCTCATAAAACATGTTTATCCTTTGTTGTAAGATGAGAAAAAAAATTGAACCAGATGAAAGTCAATTTGCTTCATAAGGCTTTAGTGACTTGTCAGACACTAAATCTAAAAGGGAAAACTTTTACAAAATAGAGGAATCATGTGTATTTATTGAACCAGATAATTATATAAATGGGGAAAAGGAAAGAGGAGAGAAGAATAAAACCCTCTAGAGGCATTGTAGCACCCTCTTCCAAGCCTTAATAGTCAATTCCAAATCACAAGTCTGATTTACAGGATAATTATCTCTATGAACCCCTCACTCCCCCTTCTTCTTATAAAAACCCCCTTTCCAAATGAAGCTAGATACTCCCACACTTCCAACAGAATCTAACAAATTCTATTGATTCCCCCTATTAGTCGAAGTGAGTATCTCAAGAGGGGGTTGAATTAAGTACCCAATAAAAATTTATATTTAAAAAGGTTTAAATAAAATCATCAAATTAATTAAAACATCTTAGTTAATCAAAATAGAAGATCGATATATGATATAATCTTTTAAAATATTTCTCAAAGATTTATTAAGTATTAGTTAAAACAATTGTGAAAAAACTACTTTAACTTTTCAAATAAATTTATTTAATCACAACCTTATATAAACACTAATTAAGACTAAAGATCAAATTAGTGGTTTTTTTTAGTTTAAAATAGATTCAGTTTAAATCTTAGAAATTAAATAAAACAAAAAACACACAACAAGATAAAAAACAACCAGTTCAGTCTCAAGTTAAGACTTAATCATCTCCACTTTGTAATCACCCACTACCAAGAAGATTATATAAAATAATCTATGTTCCACAACCTAAATCAGGTGTGTATTAGAAAAGCTTCCTAGGTCACATAAGGACCTCTTCCACTAAACCTATGGGAATAAAATAAACACAGGACACACATGGACCTCTTCCACAAAACCATGGAAAAATAGATGTAAAGAGAGATTAATAAGATTTCAAGTATCTTCTAGATAAATCATAGAATACAATTTGTGTGTGTGTGAGTTAAATACAAATTATAAAAACACTATTTATAATTTAAAGAAAATAGATAGATAGAGAAAATGAATGTATGTAGAAAATTTGTGTTGCTTTGTCCGATAAGCTCTGCGGATTGTGACTCTTTGAATGTAGCTTGAGTGGTAGATCGAGTCGAATTTCCAAAAATTGTAGTAGAACAAAGTATCATGAACTTATTTGTTCTATATGTAGGAAGAAATTGAAGTTTCTTTTAGATCCACTCTTCCTCTATCCAATGTAATCAAGATACAATGTGTAATCTCTCAACAAGTGTCACTCTATGTGTATGTGTATTTCACTTTCTATCACGTGGATCTTTTCTTGTGTGTCTCTTGTCCACATGAGGGAGTATGGTTCTCCTTTTAACAATAGCATACAGGAGTTTCCATGTGGAGAATAATCATATGAATATCATGTATCCTCATACTCACAGCTGACACATTCTTTAATTTATCTCTTCAAAACAATTAATAACAATCATTAAAATAGGTTATGACATTAAATTCGATAATATAGTCATTAGAGAAATTTAATTCAAAATAGATATAAAATAGTGGTGGTGAATCTTCTTTAATGATGAGACAATCTCTAGCAGTGAGTCATCCTAATGGTGACTTAATTTGGGGGTGAGTCGGGCTGGTAGTGACTTAGACTGATAGTGAGTCATCCCAACACTTTTCCAATTTTCCATTATGGTGGTAGGTCAACTTCAACGGTGACTCAATTCTGGTGGTAGTTGTTTTCTATACATTACCAAATTTTTGGTCCAATGGTGAGTCATGCTTTGATAGTGAGTCTTTCTCATGCTTTTCCAAAAAATTGTTCTGGCGGTGATAGATAGTTGAAGGTATTTGTTTCCAGTACTTTGTCAAATTTTCATTTTGGCGGTGAGACATAGCTAATGGTGATTCATCCTTGGTAGTGACTTTTTCCCATACTTAACCATATTTTCACCCTAATAATGAGTCATCCCCAATGGTGATTCATTAATAGCGGTGACTCAAACTCAACGGTGAGTCATACTTAGCCAAATTTCACCAATCTTCCTTATAATGTAAAATGATATCATAAAACATAAAACTCATTAATATCATAATAAACATGATTTTTTTATCATTAAAAAAAGGGTAAAAACAATCTCCTCCCTTTTTGATGATCACAAATCATGTCATTTTATAAAACATGGTATCAAAGGTAAAGAAGATACATAGGGTATCAAAGGCAGGGTGCTAAAGGAAATTAGATAAGAAATAGATATTCATATATTCAATAAGAAAGGAATCAAAGAAAAATAACTAGAAAATTAAAATAAATGTCATATAATATTCTCCCTCTTTTTGGATTATAAAAAAGTTAGAATAATATAGGAAATGAAAGGGAACAAAAGATAAATAACTAGATAATTTCCATTAAAAATTTAATGAAAGTACGTCCAAAAAGTTTCAATAAAAAGATAGATAACAAAAACATCCCCATCAAAGAAAAAAAGTCTAATCAAAAAAAATTCTCAGGCTGTGTGGAAGGAATCAATAGTTCTTTGTCTTTCCCTTTGTATGGAGCATAAGGCTCAGTAGGTGAAGTTGAAGGAACTCAAGTGATATTAGTAGGGAAATTAGTTAGAGAGAGATTATATCTGATGATGATTGGACTGAGGTGCTAAAATAATTCTTTGGGAGATAGATAAAAAGGATGGAAATGAGATGGAATATGATCATTTGGATCTATGGTTACACTGGGCCTAAATAACTTTAGAGCTGAAGCTGGAGGGGTCGGATGAGCTGTAACAGGGATGGAATCCTAAGCCACCACAACAGTTCCAGACACATGCAGAAACAGTTTCATCAAATTTATGAAATCGATGATTATGTTTTAACCTCTCTTCATAGCACTGAAGACATCTTTATTTTCTTCCATGAACAGCTTAATCACTAAATTCATGACCTTCATCTAATTAACTTTCTCTTTAAATTCCTGGGTAATAGGATGATTTCTTATATTTTCAGCCAAGAACTTTAAATGATCATTTATCTCATGATTAGTGAAAATCCTTGATAGATAATACTTTATGGCTTTTTTGATGGTCTCTCTATCAGACTTTGTGTCTTTCATATACTCCATGGCCATCATATAGACATGGCCACTATTGTGCTTGGTTTTTCTCAAAGTCTCCTAAGGTAGGTCAATAACATCATTTGAAGTAGCTTAAAGCTATTCTCTCATAACAGATCTAATCATCTCAAAATCAATACGAGTAGGAGGAGTTTGACTTGATAAAGAATCCACAGAATTAATATTTTCCATCCTTTCTAGCAAAGCAGCCATGGAATCCGTAAAATAGGACCTCATTTCATCTATTGTGGATCTTAATGTCACAAACCATCCCGGGTACCCTAGTAACCCGATAACCAAGTCATCACTAACATGTAAATAGTCTACAAACACATAAAGGAACAGGTAAGGTGTGATCTAAAATCCCATTAGGGTCTCACTAAGGATTCCATAAAAGATGTCAAAATTTAAGTAAATAATTAAAGATATTTAAATTTTAAATAAATAGGTTTGGCATTTAAAAATAATATTTATAAAAATCATGATTTACATTTCAAATGATGGAAATACATTAAACAAATGGCTTAAATTAGAATTTCATATAAAATAGTTTATATAAATTCATAAATCACTGAAAATAGTTTACAAACATTGGCATACATTTATATCTCAAATATAAACAAGCGAGAAACATGGTCATATTCCAAAATGTATGATAGTTATAGGTTATGGGATACTCACACTCATGTGATAATAACTATAATGTGTACACACGTCTGTAGTCACTAGAAAAATAGGACTCATCGTCATCTTACTGAGGAATAAGATGTGCTAAATAGTGTTCATGTTAGAGTTATGAAACTTCAATTTGGTGAAAGGACATTCTCATCCAATTGTGCCTTTCCCAAATAACTCACTAACTACCTTGGCTTGCATGTACTATAGTACAATCAATGATGGGAAATTTATTTTAAGCAACCTTAAAATACAATTCATCCCATTCTACTATTTCAAAAATTTCAAATTTTCCATTAAAAACCCAAAACAAGTTTTCAATAAAAACATGTAGTTTCCAAAATAAAACCCAAAGGTTTCTATCAATAGAATTTTAAGCCATTTTTCCTAAATAAGAATTTGAAATCAATTCACAATTCAATTTCACAATTTAATTCCCACAATTTAATTCAATAATTGAATTTAAGAAACTCTCATCAATTTCACAATTTAAATACAATAATTTAAATTTTACCAAATTCCATGAATTTTACAAATACAGCCCAATTCAATAGAATTGGGGTTTTTTCTCAATTTCATGTCAAAACAAATTTTCGAAACCAAATCCCCCGATTAAATTTAATTGGTTTTTTAAAAAAATTGATTCCATGATAATCAAATCTCACACATTTAACTGAAATCAATTTAATCAAATCAATAAATTTAGGGTTAATTAAATTGCTCAATCAAAATGGAACCACCTACCTCAGGATCACAAGATTTTGAAACTCCAAACCCCAATCGGGATTTTCCAATAGATAATGATGACAACAGGAATCCAAGAATCAAACCTAAGTTTAAGATTCAAAACAAAGGTTATTAGATCTTCCCAAAGCATGGTGATCTAAAAAATGTAGGGAGGAGAAGAGAGAAAGTGGAAGATAAAGAATGGTAAGAGGAAAATAATCGGAAGAATATAGAATGTTGTTCTCCTATCTTCAATTAGCTTCTGAGAGGGTACTGAGGGGCCAAAAACTGCTCTTGGGAGCTCCTGAGGATAGAGAAATCGCTTATGGGTCATACAGGTTTCTTGAGGGTCTAAAAAGAGGGTTTAAAGTGTTTTAAAATTAATTTTTTGGATTAAAAATATTATACGCATGGTTATCTGGGTAGGGTCGCATGGTTAGACCAAACAATGATCCCTATCCATGTGCCCCCATTTTCTAAGGTGCATGGTTTCTACTTGGTGGGTGCATGGTTTGAAAAATGTACACTAGCCATGCAAAAAACCCATTGTCTGGGTTTTCACGGTTTCTAATGAGAGGGAAAACTGTGTTCTAACCATGAAATAACATAGAAACTTTCAAAATTTCTAAAAATTTCTCCCAAAACAACCCCAAATGAAACTCAACCAAATAATAGCCAAAATTGGGATTTTTGAATACCTGAAAATAATAATAGGATGTTACAAACTCCCCACTATAGAAACTTTATATCCCCAAAAATCCTAAAAATAATATTTCATGAAAAAAATATGAGTTCACTGCTCTCTAATAAGTGCCTCTCTCTCTCTCATGTCTCATGAGAATCAGAACCATGCTACCACAGTACACACACTAAATGTATCATCCTCCCATGAAGTACCCTGGTCTGAGAATCAACTATCATGACTGGTCGTTCAATCACAAATAAATTAGGTCAGCATCAAGATCACACCATCTTAGAACATGAGATAGATCATATAGACACTTCTGAAGATGATATACATGGAACACGTTATGTATCAACATCAGTTTTAGTGGAAGTTCTAAATGGTAAGAAACTTTCCCCACCTATTAAACAACCTCAAAAGGTCCCACAAATAAGGAGAAAGTTTCCCATGCCTCTGAAGCCATCAATGACCCAAATGGGGTGAAACTTTCAACAATACCTAATCACCAACTGATAATTCCAATGGTTTATGGCTGCGATCAGTATATGATTTATACTGGCTTTGTGCCATTAAAATCCTCTGATACCGCTTTTTCATGAACTAGTATGTAGTCAAAAAGGATCATTTTGAGCCCTTGTATGACCGATCCTACACTAACATGGTCCAAAGGCCATTCCCAATCCCCATGGTTTGGTGACTAGCACCTAGAATCACACAAAATGAAAGTGGGAATGAATTTTCCACAAACATTGTGAAAGAGAGATAACAAGATGGTATGAATACATGAGAAACTGTAGAGGGAGAAGTGTAATGACACGTGCCTATCATGTGGTGTGAAAAAAAATATTACCTAAGTTAAAATGTAGTAAAGTGGGTAACCTAGGTTTTTTCTAGAGATAGGTGCATAATAATTACGTTTGTCACTTAAATTAAAGAAAGAAGAAGAGGTTGTTTTTTAAATTGTTTGAGTTGAAAAATAAATCAAGTAATTAAAAAAATATTGAACACTAATGGATGAAGAGAGTGATTGGTTCAGGGTAGGATCACCTTTTTCAATGCCATAGTAGTCATAAAGATCATCTTCCCTCTATTCCTATTTAATGAAAATTGAAATACTCCTCGATCAAGTTATCAATCACCCTTGGTTGAAGAAAGAAATAGAACTCACTCTTATGTGCATGGAAGTTCATGAACAATTCCTAAAAAACTAAGGAAATTCCCAATCAGGAATTTTTTATCCTTATAAATTTGGAAAACATTCAATAGTTCCACACACGTGTCAACAATCTTTGGACACTCACCACCTAAGATAGTCTTCTCAATCGAGACAAATTGCACTAGGCAGAGGGAGATCAAAAGTCTTCAACCAAAGTTATAGAAAATGAATACATCAAAACCCAAAACATGATCGTATTAAGAGAATTAGGAAACACCAAAAATATAAATCATTCAAAAGAAAAATAAGGTTTTACATTTAAGCACAAAACTCCGACATTACAAAATTGAAATTCCCCCTTCACCAGTCACTCAAAGGCTTTACCCCTTCATGTGAAGGGAAATAGAGTTGAAAGGGGAAGAAGAGAGCATAATGAAATAAAGAAAAAAGAGAAAAATTTAAATTAAATTAACTTCAATAAATCAATACTCCAGCATAGCCCCTCTTTCACATTATTCAACCCCCTTCAATGGAAGTTAACACTCTTATTTATAGGCTTGTAGAGAAGAAAATTTACCTCCAGAATTATTTTATAAAAACTTTGAGCCTTTTTAGCAAATTAAATGGAAGAATATAGGGAAGTTTTCTTCATAAATGTTGTTCCCCTATCTCTTGATCATGCTCCCTAAAATCTCATAATATTTGGACAAGTTTCACAAAAGTTGTGATCTAATTACTAATAAATATTTTTTATTCCCAAGGAGACTCTTCAAATTCCTTCTTTTGAACGCATTGAAAGGAAGCTTAATGACATAATTTCTTCATGAAATTTAATTTGAAAATGAGGCACAGAATTATATTTCTATTCCAGCTTGAATAAATTCATTTTTAGTTATGTATTCTAATATATGCTTTAATCATTGAGGGGGTCCATTCTATTGTTCAGAAAATGTTTTCCACTTCATTAATTTTTTTGGGCCATTTTGTGTCAAATTGGATCTTGGTCTAGAAGAAAAAATTTTATCCCACGAACATTTAATTCCTAAAAAATAATCACTTAATTTGGATCAAAATTTTAATAGTTATTCCTAAAAAACTAAAGCTCCAAAATACTATCAATTTTCCAAAATTAATCAATTTTCACAATTAAGCCCTTAATTCACCAAAAATGCTAAAATGATACAAATCAGATAAAATTGATTAATTTTAAGGGTTTAAATCATTGAAACACACATTAAAAATAATGAAAATATTATCTCTATCAATTCCCCCACACTTAACACTTGGACTCCTGGAGAAGTCGACATCAAAATAAAATCAAAGAAAATTCAAAACACATGCTCATGAGATCCACCAATTTCATACCAAGAAACCAAAGGATATCATGGATCATCAAAAACCATTATTCCAAGTTCTCCATTTAGATAATATAATATTTTTCCCCTTCATTTATCCTCTCATTCACACAAGACACCTACCTCACATAAATTTTCTCTCATCTCACAAATATTAATTTTCAATAAATTTTTTCTCATCCAAACCAATGTAAGGGTCACCATAGGTTTGAAAAATTCCTAATTATCCACCTGATGTGAGTCAATGAAATTTGTTTATCATGAGTACTTTGTAGGGTTGTTCTGTGGATTTCAGTTGGTATGATTTTTATGTGAAAAAATCTAAGGCTGAATGAGGAGGGATTGACTCTTTTTGAAGAAAAAATGCACAAATCTAATTTTCACTCAAATATGGTATCCTCCTCACTCCCCTTAATAGCAATTAAGCTCCATCATAATGAAAAAACTGGGAATTTTCAAATAGCTCAGCATTTCAGTAGTAAAAATTTCAATCTTCTCAAGCATGATTTTTCTTAAAATCTCCAAAAAAAGGCATAGATTTTTTCCTCTGTTAGAAGATCTAGAAAAGGCACAACTTCTCTTATCATGAAAGCTCTAGAAAATGCATATCTTTCAATAGACTAGTTTTTTTAGAAGAACGCACATCTCTTCAATATTTTATTTTCCACTCAAAGTTTCACCAAATGAGGTAGTACAATACAAGATAGCTTTCCCCCACACTTAAGTTCAACTAGATCATTCAATTTCACTTCAATGGAAGGTTGGATAGATAAAAATTGTCTTGTAATGTGGATAACCTAATAGGTTGTTCATGGATTCTAAGGGATACAAGGATTAAATATATAAGGTAGGCCATAATGAAAGAGATTCTCTTGAAAAGGGATATTTAAAACCAAATAAATTCCTCAATCATTTAAAACACATGTACCTAAAACCCTCAATTTTTTAAAGGAATAAATCAAATTCTTGTTAAAAAAAGCATGGTATGGTCTCTCAAGAAGTGAGGTGAATGAAAAAAAATATGAAAAAAATGGTTCAAAAGCCTCACAGGAAAGTTATTTCAAAGATAAAGATAGTGAAATGTGGCATGGGATTCAAAAATCAGAGTACTTTTCATAAAATTCCCAAAGAATTGAACTTGAAACAAAGTCATTTCTAGTATTCATTTAAGTTTGGTTTCATGGAATAAATTGGATCACTCAATTACATGGGTTTCAAAAATGGAAATGATAATCATTTCAGCTCAAAATTTTCAAAAAAAACACACAAAAACTGAAAAATAAACACATAAAATTTTGAAAACACCCAATTTTTTGTTTTTTGTTTTTTTGAAAAACAAAAAAAAATGAAAATCCAAAACTACAAAGGTTCTATCCCCCACACTTAAATGGTGTTTTGTCCTAAATGTATTCAAGTGGATTTAACATGTAAGAATATTATAAAATGAATCACAGTAGCTAGAAAATTTAAAGTATAGGTACGATCTGATGGATTTTATTGATAGACAGGTTGAAGGAGCGTGATCTCCTCCACTGGATCTGATGGAATAGTCCCATATAATTTCTTCAGCCTGTGTCCATTAATAGTGAATGGATCCTTCTCTCCATCCTTCACAATCTTCACAACACTGAAAGGATATACATGAGTAACTATAAATGGACCCTCCCATATGGAACGAAGTTTACCTGGCATCAGCTTAAGTCTTGAGTTGAATAGCAGCACTTTATCTCCAAGATGGAAGTCTTTTGGTTGGATCGTCTTTTCATGAGCCACTCTTGTTATCTCTTTGTAAATCCTAGAATTTTCAAACACTTCTCTTCTAATTCCCTATAGCTCCTACAAATACAATTTTTTCTCTTTCCCAACACTTTAAAGATCCAAATTCATCTTCCTCACAGCTCAATACACCTTATGCTTAAATTCTATAGGTAGGTGAAAACTTTTCCCATAAATTAGCCTATATAGACTCATTCCAATCAAGGTATTGTAGGTTTCACTATAATACCATAATGTGTTTTCTAACCTTTAGCTCCAATCCTTCCTATTTGGTTTAACATTCTTCTCCAAAATTCCTTTTATTTCCCTGTTGGACACTTTATCTTGACTATTTGTTTGTGGATGATAGGGATTTGATGTTTTATGATGAACCTCATACTTATTTAGTAAAGCCTCCATTCCTCTATTGAAAAAGTGAGTCCTTTGATTATTTATATCATCTCTAGGAACTCCAAACCTACAAAATATGTTAGCCCTGACAAAATTACAAACAACTTTAGTGTGATCAGTCTATGTGGATTTTGCTTCCACCCATTTGGAAACATAATCAACCACAATAAAGATATAATAATTTCCAAATGAAATTGGAAAATTTCCCATAAAATATATCCCCCATACTTCAAAAATATCACAAAAATTAAGTGTTTGTTGGGGAATTTCTTTTCTCTTTGAAATGTTTCCAGAAAACTGACATTTTTTACACCTTTTTCAAAATTCATGAGAATATTTAAAAATGGTGGGACAATAAAATCCAAATTCTAAAACCTTCCTTGCTCTCCTTTGAGGTCAAAAGTGGCCTCCAAAAACTAATGTGTGAAAAAACTCAAATACAGAACCAATTTCACTCTCAGTTAAACATCTTCTTATCACTTGTTCATTGCAAATCTTACAAAGAAATGGATCATCCCAAATGTAATATCTAGATTCATCTTTCAGTTTTTGAATTTGGTGAGAATTTAAAAGAGATGGGACTTGATATGTTACCATATAATTTACCATGTCATCATACCAAGGCACTTCTCCTATAACCAAGTACAACTGCTCCCCTAAATGGTGATCATTCAATGGTTCTTTTTCTGGAATTCCAGATTCAGTAGTGTTGGGAATTCTTCTTAAATGATCATCCACTTAGTTCTCAGATCCCTTATTATCCTTGATTTCTATGTTGAACTCCTATAGTAGTAACATCCATCTCACTAACCTAATTTTAGCTTCATCTTTATTCATTAAGTACCTAAGAGCTGCATGATCATAAAACACAATGAATTTAGTTCCAATCATATATGATCTAAATATTTATAAATAAAAAAAAAGTGCTAAAAACTAATTTTTGTGGTTTTTTAATTGAATTGAGCTGCCTCCAAGGTTCTTGAATCATATGCAATGACTTGTGACCTACCCTCAATTTTCTGAGAAAGGACTACTCCAACTTCTTGGATGGAAGCATCATAAAGTAGCTCAAATGGTTCTTCCCAATTTGGTGGTTTCATCACAAGTGGTTCAATAAATCTTTTCTCCAACTCATTAAAGTATTCCATACATGAACCATTGAAATAAAGATCATCATCTTTCAAAATCAATCTAGAGAGAGGGAGATAAATCTTACTGAAATCTTTGATAAACCTCCTGTAGAAACTTGCATGTCCTAAAAATGATCTAACATGCTTCACACAAGTTGGGTAAGGTAAATAATTTATCACTTCAATTTTTGATTTATCAAATTCAATGATATTTTTGGAAATGAAATTCCCTAGAACAATTCCTCTCTCAACCATGAAATGACACTTTCCAAAATTTAAAACAATATTATTTTCAATGCAAATTTTCAAAACTTTTTCCAAATTTTTAAAACAATGGTCAAAAGAGTTTCCAAAAACCTATGAAATCATCCAAAAAAATATCCAATAGATCTTCTATGTGATCAGAAAATATACTTACCATACACCTCTAAAATGAACCTGGAGAATTACATAATCCAAATGGCATATGTTTATATGAAAAAGTGTTGAAGGGACATGTAAAGGTTGTCTTCTCTTGATCCTTAAGGGCAATGGGTACCTGGAAATAACCTGAAAATCTATCCAAAACTCAATAATGATTCCTCTCTACCAATATCTTTAACATCTAATAAATAAAGGGAATTAGAAAATGTTCTTTCTGAGTGACCTGATTCAACTTCCTAAAATCAATGCACGCTCTCCATCTATTCTGAATTATCATAGGTATTAATTCATTATTTTCATTCCTCACCGTGGTTAGGATAGTTTTTTGGAACTACATGAATTGGGCTAACCCATTGTGAATCTGATATGGGATAGATGATCTCAGCTTCCAAGATCTTCTCAATATCCTTCTTCAAAACCTACATCAAGGTGGGATTCAGTCTCCTTTGGGGCTGTCGGCGGGTTTGGAATCTCCCTCAAGAAAAATAATATATGAGCATATTTTTGGGTTTATTCCATGGATATCACCTAAGATACACCCTATTTCTTTTATATTCTCTCTCAAAAGATCAATAAATTATTTTTCTTGGGTTTCAGACATATTACTAGCAATTATCACTGGTAATTTCTCTCCTTCCCTGAGGTACACATATTTCAAATCAATGGGGAGTGGTTTTAATTCCAGATAAAGGGGACGATCAAGAGATAAAACTAAAATAATGTTCACCACTTCCAATTTTTGTATATCCTAAATGCAATAATTCATATCATCTTCTTCATAATTTAACAAATCATCAAGGAAATTAGATATTACCTCTTCTTCCCACATGAAATCAAAATCTTCAGCATTTTGGGCATCCACATGTTCAATGATATTTTCAATGGAAGAAGTCTCTCCTAAGTCTAATAATTCATGGAACATACCTAATTCTTCAATGGATTCAGTTCCAACTTCAGTGGAGAGTTCAAAGAGGGAGTTATCATCTGATGGGTGCCTCATGGATTCAAAAATATTGAATTGGACAGTGCTCTCTCCAAACTCCATGGTGAGTGTCCCTTTATGGACATTGATGATGGTCTTGGACATCTTCAATAAAGATATCCCAAAAATGATGGGTGAATCTGATGGGCTTATATCTTCTTCCATATTTATCACATAGAAATCAGTTGGGAACAAGAGATCTTTGACTTTCACAAGGACATCCTCCAAAACTTTTGTTAGGAAAATTGTGGATCTGTTTGCAATCTAGACCACAACTATGGTGGGATTCAAGTCTCCCATATTCAAATAAGTGTATAATGAGTGAGGAAATACATTAATTTAAGCACCTAGATCACAAAAATCATTAGATAAATTTAAAGAACCAATGATGCATGTAATGGAAAATGTCCCTAGATCTTGACATTTGGTTGGAAAATGTGGTGTGATAAGGGCTGAGACACTTCTTCCCAAGTTTATCCTTTAATTACCTTGAAGTATCCTATTCTTGGTGAAAATATCCTTCAAAAATTTAGCATAATTTGGATTTTTTTGACTACTTCAAGTAGGGGGATATTGATTTCCACTTTCTAGAAGGTTTTCAAAATTTCTTTTTGAAGTGATTCCTCCTTCAATTTCTTTGATTCAATCATACTTGATGGAAATGGTGGGGGTAAGTCTTTCTTATCCCTTTTTTCCATTTGAAATGGTGTTTCTTGTATCTTCTTCCTTTTCCTATCCTTCTCTTCCTCCTCTTTATTCTCTTCTTTAGAGTGCATTTTCACATAATTTTTAGAGTTTACAACTTCATTCTCCCTAAATGAAGGTGGTCTTGTTTCAGGTTCATGGGATGTTTGTGGTGAGAGTTATTTTCCACTTTTTTGTTATCATGATTACATTATCCTTTTGTTTTGGTATTGTTTGGGAAGGAAGTTTCCCAGTATTTTTGGTCATGATTTCAAAAAAACTTCCCACCATGTTTTCCAGCTTTTCAACTTTATCTTCTAGGTCATCATACATGGATTATAGCTGTTACAAAAAAGGTTTTATGATGGTGGATGGTTGATCGTAGGATATTGGGAAAGGGGTTGGTTTGTGGTGTGGAGGCTAGTTATAAGATTTCTTTTGTTGAAATGGTGTTGGGTTTTGGAACTGGTTTTGGTTCGAGGGTCTAGCTTGATTTTTCTAATTTAAAAACCCATACTTAACATGGTTAGGCTCTATACATACTTGATTTTGTTGGTAATTACTTGGTTGAAAGGTTACCAAACAAGTTTCTATTCTCTTTATTCCATCACATTGGTCAGTGAAATGATTAGGTGATGAGAATAAACCACATACCTTAGTTGGTTCTTGTTGGTCACCCACTTATTTTAAGGCCATCTATCTCACCAAACTGATTAGATCTTAAATATTAGTTTCTAACAAGGGTGATGGATGATAATTTTGCACCTCATGAATACCTCTTGTTCCAGTATTCTTGTACCAAACTATTGTGAGTTATGAGAAATATTCTCAATCAAACCCTTGGCTTATTCTAGTGAATTTTCAATCAATGCACCTCCAGATTATACATCAAGAAGGTTTCTGTCATTGTCCAGTAAGAATTGATATAAGAAGACAATAAAGTGATGTTCCTAAATGGATTGATGTGGGAAGTTGGCACATAGATTTTTAAATATTTCCCAGTACTCGTAAAGGGTTTCTCTATATGATTGTCTGATGTTATAGATCTCCTTTATGATGGTTGTTCTTCTAGAGACAGGGAATAATCTTTGCATGAATCATCTCAACAAGTCATTCCAATCATCCACATCTCTAGATTGTAGACCATAAAACCATTATTTGGCAGTTCTTTCCAATGAAAATGGGAACTCCTTACACTTTACTTGTTCCTCAGCCACTCTATGGGGTCTAAAAGTTAAGCAGACATGCATGAACTCTTTAATATGTTTGTTGGGATCTTCACCTTCCAAGCTATGAAACTTTGGGAGAAATGTAATCATATTAGGTTTCATCTCAAAATAATTTTGTAATGTTATCATGACAAGTTGATTATTATTATTATGGAATTTTGGGGCACAAATGTCTCTAAGGGTTGGGTTTTGATTTCCATCCATGATGACGGGCTCAGAGTGAGCACTTGAAGTTTCACTTAATTATGTAAGAGAAATTTCCTCAAATTCAGAATATAAATTGAGGTTTCTGAGTCTATTCAACAAGTTTCTTCCAATTTTAGGATCAAGGGGTCAAGGTTCAGTGTTTTATGTTCTATTTATACAACTTTTAAAATAAAATAAGAAAAGAGAAAAGAAAGAAAGAAAAGAAAATGTTGACACTACCTCCCTGGCAACGGCGCCAAGTTTTGACATGTGCCTATCATGGGGTGTGATAAAAAAAGATTACCTAAGTTAAAATGGATTAAAGTGAGTAACCTAGGTTGTCTCCAGAGAGGGGTGCACAAAAATTACATTTGTCTCTTAAATTAAAGAAATAAGAAGAGGTTGTTTTTTAAATTGTTTGAGTTAAAAAATAAAGAAAGCAATTAAAAATAAATATTGAACACTAATGGATGAATAAAGTGATAGGGTCAAGGTAGGATCACCTTTTTCAATGACATCATGGTCATAAATATCATCTTACCTCTCTTCCTATTGAATGAAAAATTAAAGACCCCTCGATCAAGTTATCAATCACTCTTGGTTGAAGAAAGAAATGGAACTCACTTCTATGTGTGTAGAAGTTCATAAATAATTCCTAAATAAATAAGGAAAGTCTTGTCCAGGAATTTCTTCTCCTTATAAATCTATAGAAAGTTCACTAGTTCCAAAAATGTGCCAACGATCTCTAGACACTCACCACCTAACATAATCTGCTCGATCGATACAAATTTCACGAGGTGGAGGGAGATCAAAAGTCTTCAACCAAAGATGTAGACAATGAATACACGAAAACCCAAAACACGATCATATTAATAGAATTGGGAAGCACTAAAAATAGAAATCATTCAAAAGAAAAATATGGTTTTACATTTAATCACAAAACTCTGACATTACAAAAGTGAATCTCCCCCTTCCCTGATCACTCAAAAGCTTTACCCCTCCATGTGAAGGGTAATAGAGTTGAAAGGGTAAGAAGATATTATAATGAAACAAAGAAAAAGAGAAAAGAGAAAATAAAAATAACTTCAAGAAATAAATCTTCCTTCGCATCCCCCATTTCACCTTCTTCAACCCCCTTGAATGGAAGTGAACACTCTTATTTATAGGCTTGTGGAGTAGAAAATTTCCCTCCAGAATCATTCCACCAAAATTTTGAGTCTTCTTCGCATAATAATGGTAGAATCTTAGGAAGTTGTATTCATAAATGTTGTTCCAATATCTCTTTATCATTCACCCTAAAAATCTAATAATATTTGGACAATTTTCCCAAAAGTTATGATCTAATTATTGATGAATATGTTTTCTACCTGAGGAGACTCTTTAACTTCCTCCTTTTGGACGCATTGAAAGGAAGCCTTAATGACCGAATTTATTCATGATATTTAATGTGGAAATGAGGCATGGAGTCCTATTTCTATTACAGCTTTAAAAACTTCATTTGGAGTTATTTAGGTTGAGATATGCTTCAATCACTAATGTGGGGTCCATTCTTTCATTCAAAAAACTTTTTCCACTTGATTAATTTTTATGGGTCATTGTATGTCAAATTGGATCGTGGTCCATAATGCAAGGTTGTATCCCATGAACATGGAAAGCCTAAAAAAATAATCACTCAATTTGGATCAAAATTGTAATAGTTATGCCTGAAAAACAGAAGCTCTAGAAAACTATCAATTTTCTAGAATTAACCAATTTTCACAATTAAGCCCATAATTCACCAAAAACACTAAAATGATACAAATCAGATCAAATTGATTGATTACAAGGGGTTAAATAATTTAAAAACACATAAAAATAATTAAAATATTATCTCTATCATGTACCATAAGTCAAGCGGACATAAACAACCCAAAGTACTATAGCAAAGTACCAAAAAATAGGATAGATAACCCAAGTCCCAATGGACATAACTCTCCATGTCCACAGATCAATAGCTATAACCACCTCCAAGTGGTGTTTTACCCCTAATCGAACCTAGAATGAGATAATATACAAACACCTGAAGTCATAGGTAGAGTGTGAGATAAAAGCCCAGTGGGGTCTCACCAAGGATTCCATAAAAGATGTCAACATTTAATTAACCAAATAAAGAGCTTTCAATTTTAAATAAACAGGTTTGGAATTTCAAAATCATATTTAAACAAATCATACTTTACATTTAAAATTATGTAAATACTTTAAAAAAATGTATTAAATAAACATTTCATATAAAATTATTTATATAAATTCAGAATGCATGTAAAAAAGTTTACAAAAATTTCCATATATTTATATGTCAAATATAAACAAGAGAGCAACATAGTCATGTGCCAAAAGGTACGATAGTTCCAGGTTATGGGATCCTCACACACTCATGTGATAATAACCACAATATGTAAATGCATCCCTCAGCACTGGAAAGAGAGGACTCGTTGGCATCCTATGGAGGAATACGATGAGATAAATATTGTTCGTGTTAGAGTTGTAAAATGTCAATCTAGTACTAGGTAATTACCATCCTAGCATGTTTTTCCCAAATAACTTACTAACTACCTAGGCTTGTATGTATCCTAGTATAATCAATGATGGAAAATTTATTTTAAGAAACCTTGAAATACAATTCATCACATTCTCCTATTTCAAAAATTTCCAATTTTCCATTTAAAAACCAAAATGGGTTTTTAATAAAAACATGAATTTTTTCAAGATAAAACTCAAAGGTTTCTATTAAAACCATTTTTAAGCCATTGTTTCCAAATAAGAATTTGAAATCAAATAATAATTCAATTACCACAATTCAATTCAACAATTTAATTTAAAAAATTCCTATCAATTTCATAATTTAAATTCAATAATTTAAATTTTACCAAATTCCATTAATTTCACAAATACACCCCCAATTCAATGGAATTGGGGGTTTTTCCCAATTTCATTCCAAAACCAATTTCCAAAACCAAATCCACCAATTAAATTTAATTGGGTTTTAAAACAAATTTAATTCAATGAGAATCAAATCTCACACATTTAACTAAAAGCAATTTAATCAAATCAAAAAATTAGGGTTAATTAAATTGGTCAGTCAAAATGAAACCACCTACCTCGGGATCATGGGATATCAAAACTCCAAACCCTAATCAGGATTTGAAAATAGAGAACAGTGAAAATAGTAACCCAAGAATCAAACCTAAGTTTGAGATTTAAAACAAAGGTTATTAGATCTTCCCACAACACAGTGATCAAAAAAAACCTAGGGAGGAGAAAAGAGAGAGTAGGAGATAGATAACGGAAAGAGGAATAACTAACCAAAAGAAGATAGAACACCATTCCCCTAACTTCGATCATCTTTCAGGAGGGTGACGAGGGGCCAAAAACTACTCTTGGGAGCTCATAGTGATGAAGAAAACTCTTATGGGTCATAGAGGTCCATTGAGGGTCTAAAAAGAGGGTTTTGGGTGTTTTAAAATTTATTTTTTGGATTAAAAATCTCATACACATGATTATCTAGAAAGGGTCGAACGGTTAGACCAAACTGTGTACCCTAGACATGTACCCCCATTTTCTAAGGTGCGTTATTTCTACTTTGGTAGGCACACAGTTTTCAAACCATGAGTTAGTTGTGTAAAACCCCACTGTCTGGGTTCGCATGATTTCCACTGAGGGTGAACGGTTTGGGAAAACCATGCGCCAATTGTTCACTAGTCCAGAAATTTTCAAAATTTCCAAAAAATTATCCTGAAACAACCCCAAACAAAACTCAACCAAAGCATATCCAAAAGAGGGGTTTAGGAATACCTGAAAATAGTAACAGGATGTTACACTCAAAAATTCCATTTCAATTGACAACCTTATATTTTCCACCTCCAATTCTCTAATATGAAGCATCAAATTAGGCTGGATATGTTGAATCACAAGACCCAAAAAATGTCGTGTATCCTTATCACTAGGCTTGGTAATTAAGGAAATTTGTTTTTTCAACAACCAAATTCAAATAGAATCTTTTCTATGAAGTAATATAAGTAACCTCTTGTAACTTTATCCATTGAAACTAGAGGAATGGAAGGGAAATGTAAGGGTGCAGCAGGCTCAGACCCAGTAGGCTCATCAGAAGAAAACCTCTATAATTGACCTACATCATCAATCCATCAAGATTCCTTACACCTCAAAGAGTAGGTCCACCATGTTTTTTTGAACTACTATCCTTATCAGAAAACTTACCACATTCCTCAAACATAGGGTCCATCCAACAAACAGAAGACATACCATGAGATTTTACAATTTGATAATTGGTGATTATATATACAACTACAATAGGTAAAACACTCAATTGATCAATTTATCTATTCAAACCCACTGTCTTCTAAAAAATATCAATATTAACTTCTATTTTCTCACTAACTAACTGATCTATAACAAACTGCATAGTATCTTTCTGAACAACATCTAAAGGCACACTGAGGTCTCCACCAATAGTAGGGTCAACTGTATGGCTTTCCAAACATTGGTATTTCTACCTCTCAAATGATGCTTCATTTTATTATCTAGGTTTTCTTTCAACATCTTTAACAATAATGGGTCTCTCTTCAGATCTAGAGACAACTACTTCTGTAGAAGTTACAAGTGCTTGTGATATTTCCATATCCTTAGCTCTAATGCATCCACTATGACCATCAGAACCTCCATCATTTTCACTTCCATATCCATATCCATTTCCATTTTCATCTTCATATTATCCTCCTTCTTCTTCATCTTCTTCATCCTCATCATCATTTTCATCATTCCTATTATCTTCAGAGGATTTAGAAGAACTCTTTAATAGTTCTTCACCAGAAATTTTTGTTTCTTCTTCTTCACTACCTTCTTTTAAGAATTTCTCTCTGACAGGAATAGACTTTTGGTAGAATAGGAGCACCAAAAGATATATCAAGAGAGATATGAGGTAAATATTGGTCACTACCTTCATCCATTGAGAATTATTTTTCCTTATCACTAGAGGCATCACCCTTCTCTTCCTCTTCATCAGAATACTCAACAACTTCATCTGGATCCAAGATAAGGTCCATAAGATCCATTGGTCTAGAAGGATGATCAACTAGGTTGAAATCATAATATAGCCTCTCACTATCATCAAACCACTATTTTCTCCAAGTATTCCAACTGATCTTTATCCTTTTTCAAATTAATCTAGTGATACAGAAACCTCCACAGTCACTATTGACTCTTCACCTTCATCAACTAGACCTTTGGCTTCTAGCATAGCCGAAATAAACTTTGGGTAGATCAAGGAATTGGATCTAGAGTAAGGCTTTCACATCTCTATAATGTGAAGCATTAAATATCTACATAGGTTAATATTCTCTCCTCTTTTCATAAGACATGGAAGATAAACATCCTGATACCTTATTGTCAAGAAATCACCATTTCTCGGACAAAGCATATACTAGATAAACTTAAAAATAAACCTTCATTCACCATCAAGTTCAGAGGCAACTAGTCTTCTAAATATTCCATCACTAGTTAAATCAGTCAAGGAATCTTTACAAACAAAAGTGTCACTATCATCAGGAATGGTTCCTTGATATTATTTTATTACTCCTTCATGAGGAACTTTCAAACATATATCCCACTGTATTGAAGAAAAGAGGACTTTATGACCATTGATTATAGATCTTATCCAATATTCATTATCTTCAAAATAGAACTCAACGAACTAATAAAATTGATATACCAACTTAGGATAGAAAGGTATCTTAATAGAAGAAAATAATTTCATCCATCTCTGGTCCTGTATAACTTTCAGCACTAACGACTTTCTTGACAACAACCACTTAGGTTGTACTTCTTTTTCAAGTACTACGACCCTCTTTGCAAGCTCAGGATTCATAATCTTAACAATAGAACAACTTGACTCCCCTTTCTTCTTCTTCAAAGGATGCATCTTGTCAAGAGAAAATTTTGAATCACTCTTCGTCTTAACCATATATATCAGCTCAATTATTTCAGGCAAAGGAGAAGGAAGGTTGATGATTGGAAGAGAAAGGGTTGCAACATGGTTTGAGAGAAAAATACACGAGGGAAGTGAGCGTTAAAATTATAACAACATCTAATTTATATCATTTGAGGATTTATGGATTCATAAAATCAAAATTGAGATAACATTTGAATTGAATTAGAGAATTAAATAAATAATAAATTAATTTGAAAAGTAATGGAGGCTTAAACACAAATAGAGAAAAATTGACAAAGGCAAAAAAAATCCAATGGAAGGTAAACCTAACGGTGAGTAATTCCAATGATGAATAATTCCAATGGTGATTAAAACTCAACGGTGGGTAAAAATCAATGGTGGATCCCATAAAAATTAAACTTAACCAAATTTAATCATACCTAATTCATATTTGATGCAGTTTATTTTCTTAGAATTCAAATTCTTGGTGAAAATATTAGCAAGTTAATGTTTTTAACCAATGTATTCAAGAGTTATATCACCCTTTTGGAAATTACCTCTTAAAATTGATATCTTACATCAATATGTTTTGTTCTAGAGTGAGATACAGAGTTCTTAGAAATTTTAATAGCACCTATGTTGTCACAATCTATAGGGACATGTCAGAATTGATATCTATAGTCTATTAATGTGTGTTTCATCCACAAAATGTGTGAAAAATAGCTACCTATAGCTATATATTCAGCTTTAGCAGTAGAAAGTGCAACAACAAAAATTTTATTACTGCACCAAGAAACTACAGACTTTCCCAAAAGATAGAACATTCCATAGATGCTTTTTTATCTAACTTAAAACCACCAAAATCAGCATCTGAATAACTAACTAAGTCAAATTATTGTCCTCTTAGGTAAAATAGTCTTAAATTTGTAGTATAATTGAGGTATTTAAAAATCCTTTTTATATAAAGTAAGTGTGACTCTTTTGGGTTTGCTTGAAAACGTGCACACATGAATACACTAAACATAATTCCAGATCAGCCAGTAGTTAAGTAGAGAAGACTTCCAATCATACCTCTATAACTAGTTTGATCCACTAATTTTATATCTTCATCAAGATCAAACTTACATGTGGTACTCATAGGAGTATTAGTACTCTTAGTTCTATCCAAATTAAAACATTTTAAAAGGAATTTAGTATATTTACTTTGATTTAAAATAATTTCATCTTTATTTTGAAAATTTTGAAAACCAAGAAAGAATTTCATTTCACCCATTAAACTCATTTCAAATTCATTTTTCATCATTTTTGAAAAATCAGTGCATAAATAATTTTTAGAAGATCCAAAAATAATATCATCTATATAAATTTGAAAAACTAAAACATCTTTTGAAATTATTTTTATAAAAAGAGTATAATTATCTATACCTTTTGAAAATACTTTTGAAATAAGAAAAGTGTTGATCCTATCATACCGATCTCTAGGAGCTTGTTTTAAACCATATAAATCTTTAGTTAATTTGAAGAAATGATTTGGAAAATGATGATTTTGAAATCCATGGTGTTTTTAAACAAAAACATCCTCAACTATATTCTCATTTAAGAACGCACTTTTGAAATCCATTTGATATAGTTTCAAATCTAGATGTGTTTCATAGGCAAGCAATATTCTAGTGGCTTTAATTATGGCTACAGGTGAAAATGTATATTTATAGTATATACCCTATTCTTGATTACACCCTTGCTCAACTAGTCTGGACTTATTCCTTACTATACTGCCAGATTCATCAACCTTGTTCCTAAACACCCATTTAGTGCTTATAGTCGAGGTGTCTTTGGGTCTATCAAGAAGTTCCCATACTTTTTTCTCTAAAATTTATTTAGTTCTTCTGACATATCCATTACCTATAATTCATGATTTATTGCATCATTTATGTTCTTTGGTTCAAGTTGTGACAATAAAGCTTGATGTTTAATCTGGTTTCTTAAAGAATCTATAGTTTGTGTACCTTTGTCTAGGTCTCCAAAAATATCATCTAAAATATGGTATTTAAGAGTCCTAATATCTCTAGAAAAAGAAGGTTTGATCACCTCAGGGTCCTATATAGGTTCAGTTTCAAGTTCTGGAATTTACAAAGAACTGGATGATTTTTCTAGATTCTTTATAGTAGAATCAAAAGGTTTGTAATTTAAGTTTAGAGTGGATAAATCATCCTCAATATTTTCTAAAAGGGTCTTAGGTTCATGTGGATCTGTCTAATCAAATTTGATATGAACATACTCTTCCACAGTTTTGGTTCTTTTGTTAAAAAATCTATAGGATTTACTAGAAGTATAATATCCCAAGAAAGTTCCTTCATCACTTTTGGAGGAAAACTTGTCAATATTATCCTTAGTGTTAAGAATAGAGACTTTGAAATTGAACACTCTAAAGTAATTAACCTTATGCTTTCTACTATTCCAAATTTCATAAGAGGTTTTCTTCAAGATAGATGTTGGTCGAAGAGAGTAACTCAAGAGGGGGTGGATTGAGTTCCCAATAAAAAATTTTGTAAATAAACTATCCAATTAATCAAAATAGAAGATCGATATAATATATATCCTTTTAAAGATTTCTTAAATAGTGATTAGGTATTAGTCAAAATATGGTTTAGAAATAACTTAACTTTTGAGATCAGTTTACTTAGATAGAAACATATATAAACACTAGTTAAGATTAATTATCAAATCAATTGTTTTGTTTGTTAATGAAATTTTATCTTTAATAAGATAGAAAAAAACAAATAACATAGTGAAATAGAGGAATAAACAAGAGGTTTAGTCTCAAGGTGATACCTAATCCCATATACTTAGTAATCACCTACTGCCAAGCATATTATAAATATAATCAAACAAATCCACAACCTATATTAGGTATATAGTTAACAACAACAAGTTTTCCAAGCTAAAAAGACTCTTCCACAATTATTTGTGGGATGAGAGAAAATCACATGTCACATAGGGATCTCTTCCACAAACATAGTGGGAAACAAATTGAGGAAGGATAGAATAACAAGTATTATCCTATAATATGTAGGAGACAGTGTGTGTTGGATAATAAGAAAACAACACACTGATCAAAAGTAAAATAGAAAGAAGAAATAGAAAGATTTTAGTCTGATGTGTTCTGTATGTTTTTAATCCTTAGATCAGCAATGGTGATGAGTCTATGCTTTGTTCTGGAAAATTGAAGCAGAACAGAGGATCATAGAAATCTGTAGGAATGATTCATATGATCTCTATCTATTGTCTCAATCAATCTCGATAATGGATTCAATTATTTTGTGTTTTTTATCTTCACAGAATGTGAATCATCAAGTTCAATAGAGTTCACAAATTTTATCGCATACTTTTCTTGGTCTTTAATAATCGTTGTATTAGTAAAAAATCATCATACTGAGAGAGATAGATCCTTCAAGAATATATAGCAGCACTTGTTTAATGATATCCACATTCCTCATATTGTTTTTTAATAAGTCTTAAATACTTGGTAAAACCATATATAAATATATTTTTTTGTTTGAATCGTTCACGCAGAAGATCTCAGACAACAACGGTAACAAGAGTGTTGGCGGTGACTCAGTAACTGGTGGTGACTCCGCTGACAGTAACTCCTTTGGTGGTAGTGGTGACTCACTTCTAATGGTAGCTTGTCCTGGTGGTAATGGTGACTTGATTCTGGTGGTAGATCATCTTGGTGTTAATGTTGACTTGAGTCTGGTGGTAGCTCATCCTGACAGTAACGATGACTCGAGTCTAGCGATAGCTCATCTTGGCGGTAACGGTGACTCATATCCAATGGTGTATTTCCATAAATCTTAACATAAATATTATAGAAGTAACATGTTCATATAAAATTCTATCATAAAACATGTGAAACATTAGTAATAAATGAATCATGGTTTATGATCATTAAAATAAGAGATGTCAAACACACTCTATCAAAGAAGGTGCCAACATTCTCCCCCTTTTTTGATGATCACAAAACATGGAATTTTATAAAAAAAATGTACTAAATATGTAATTAACAATGATTAGATATAGATATGATTATATAAATTCAGAATGCTCAATTATCTTTCTCTTTGAGATTATCAAAACAGTAATAAAACTGCAGAAAGGAAAAGAACAGAAAGGAATTTCATTAACTTATTTCCAAAAAAGATATAAGATAAAGATGAAAGAAAGAAAGTACAGGATCTCTATCAAAGAGATATCACCAAAAAAAGATTCACTCCTTTGAGTTTAGTGGTTGATCATCTTTCTCCTTTCCTTTTTATTTTTCCCTATCTTTTTCATCATCCTGAGAGGAGACTATCGAAGTATAATTTGGGGCAAAGGTTATAATAGATGGTAGAGTGGTAGCAGGAGGAAGTGGTACTCTAAAAAGAACTGGTCTGAGTTGTCTGATAGCTTAAACTAGAGACAGACTTAGAGGCTATAGTGGTGGAGTCATAAGACTATTTGACTGAGATATTAGAGCAGGCCTATACTGAATTGTCCCTGTGGTTGTGGTTGAAAGAACCAAAGAAATAGGAATGGCCTCTTGAGAAATAAAAGTCATTTGATGGACATGGAGGTAAGGTTTTAAAAGATTAATCAAGTCTATAATTATGGAACCTCTTCATTACATGGCATTAAAGAAATCATTCTTTTCATCCATAAACCTCTAAAGAGATAGTGTAAGAACTTTTAACTGACTTACATGTTCTTTAAAGGATCTTGTCACTGGTGGGATCTTCAAGTTCTCAAAAAGAAACTTGAAAGTATCTAAAATGTCATACTTAGTATAGATCCTTGACAAATAATATTGTATACCCTTTTTTATCACTTCCTTATCTTTTCTGATATCACCAGTATACTCTTTTAAGAATTGAAGAATATCTTCTCCATGAAGATGTATCTTCCTAATATGGTCTTCATGAGTGCTGACATCACCCAAGGAATTTCTTATTTCTTCTCTAAAAAATTGTCACAAAAGATCCCTATAAAACTATACTGTAGAAGGAGGAGGTGCAGATTATGTGGAGGTAGTAGAAACCAAACTATCCAACTTCTGAGAAGTGGAACTCATAAAATCTGAAAAAGAGGCTTGCAGACCCTCCACTAAATATTTCAAACTTGCTACCTCAGATGTTAATCTTATATTTTCAACTTCCATTTCTTGAATATGAAAATGAGCTCTGGGTTGAATATGAGATATGACCAGATTAGATAAGCATCTAACATTGTCTTCATTAAGACGAGCAATAGGAGATGGTCGATTGTTCAAGAATTGTGAAAAGTCTGAGAACAAATTCTTTCTCAAGGTTTCAATATCTGAATGAACATCTTTCTATAAAGAATCTAAATCAGCTCGTGTTACAACATTAGGAGGCAAATATGTTGAAGGAGTGGGAAAATTTCCTTATTCATGTGATACTTCATCCTCAACTAGTCTTTTTGTTTCCATGGGAGTGAAAATGTTATAACTCACCAGCTTCATCTATCTGATTCACTATAAATCCTTCTCTTTTGAATTCAGAATCATCATTTAAATCACTATATGTCATCCCAAGTCTTATAAAATTGTAATATCTATCTCATTCTTCAAAGTATATAAATAAAGATATGATATAGGGAAGAATTGGAGTGTCTCTGGGCTTATGAGATCTTTGTCCAACTTCAGTTCTTAAGGGAACAGGGTTGTCTATTGCAGTTGAAAATTGGGTGTTTGTGGAGTATGATCTGCTGAATGAGTAACTGTAAAGGTAGTTAACTCCCCCTTAGTTATAGTTGGAAGAACTGATATCGGATTGGTTTCCAAGGTCTCTATTTATTCCAACTAATCCGGTTCGGCTAACTTCTCGTCAGTATTGGGAGTTTTCTCCCCCTCATTTGCAGCTACCTTATCCTTTGAAAGAACTGTTGGAATATCAGGCATCAGTATGTACCTAGTCTGAATTTCTTCGATAAGACTATATACAACTGGTGTAGAGGGTGAAATTTGAACTAAATCTTGAGTAGGATGAATAGGATCAGCACCATTTTGTGCATTCCCATCATGAGTAGAACCACCTTCTTTGTGTTAATCAACTCTATGATCAGAGCCACTTCCATTATGTCCAACATTAGGATTCTCATCAAGAGCTTCATCTGCTTTATCCTTATAAACCCTACTATAAGATTCATCCAGTTTATCAATATCCATAGTCTCTTTATCTACTCTTTTAGAAACAAAATCATTTCCTCCATCATTACTCTCCTCACTTAAGGTCTCAAAGGTAGATGATTTATATTTAGATTCTTCAGAAACTTCAGTATCTTCTTCATTATCATCCTCAGGTAAGAGTGTTTCTCTAGAAGGTAGAGATCCTGTAGAATTGACATTCTCATTAGATACTCTAGGTGGATATTTTATGATCTCTAGATCACTTCCTTCTTCAACTAACTCAGATTCTTCTTCATCTTCATCTCTTTCAGCAATAACATCTGGAATGGAATACTCAGGAATTTCATCAGGTTCAAGATTGGGATCCATAATATCCTTAGGTTTAGTGGGGTGATCAATAGGATTAAAATAATTATATAGTTTTTCATTGTCCCTAACCTAACATCCCTTCTAGGGATTCCAACCTACTTTCACTCTTATGCATATTGACTTAGAAAAACAAAAATCACCCATTTTATCCTTAACTTCTTCTCCAGGTTTAACATAACCCTTGGCATCCAAAATTGTAGATATCATTTTGGGATAAATGAGGGAGTTTGATCTAGATATCTTCTTGCACATGTCATTAATGTGGACCATCAAAAATCTACAAATATTTATTCTTTTCCCTTTCTTTATCATATACAAGAAGTAGACATCTTGAAATTGCAATGTGTTGAAGTCCCCTTTTCTAGGACATAAAACGTGTTTTACAAACTTAAACAGCATCTTTCACTCACCATTAAGCTCTATATCATCTGGTCTCCTCTTGGTTTGATCTCCAATTAGTTATAAGAGAGCCTAATCTAACTTATCATTAGGTATACTCCCCTATAAATCTTCATATACCCCTTCGTGAGGAATCTGTAGACATTTTTTCCATTCTATGGAAGAGAAATAAATCTCTTATCTATCTATACTGCTATGAATTCTATCATCCTTTTTCCCAAAAATGAATCACTCATTCTGATAGAATTCATAAATAATCCTTAGATAATACACTCTATGATTTGAGGTAAACCAGTTCATCCACTTTTGTTTTTTAATTACCTTTAACACTAATGTATTGATAGTTAGAATCCATTGTGCATCAATCTCCTTTTATACTTCAACTATATGGTTATTTAGATGCGGGTTTACTGAAAAGTCTTGCAAACTACTTGTAGATACTCGTCGTCTCTTGGAAGGCCTTATCTCTTCTGGATTTGATTTGGTAACTCACCTCACATGGGTCATTCGAATTGATTGAAGACTTCAAGAGGAGAAAAGAAGTGGGAAGATTGGTTCATGAGGAAGGTGAGTGATTGGGATTTCAAAGGTTAGAGGAAGTGAATCAATTTTGAGTAATCTTAATGTTTTTATAATTTAGGGATTTTGAAAGAATAATAATAAAATTAAGATAATAAAAATTTAATCGGTGCATGAAAAATCACAACGGTCATAAAAAATGGTAACATATACAAACGGTGACTCATTCAATGGTGACTCATAAATGGTGAATCGTTCAACGGTGACTCATCAATGGTGACTCATTAAAGGTGAATCATCAATAGTGACTCATTAATGGTGACTCGTCAATGGTGACTCATCAACATTGACTCATCAACGGTGACTCGTCAATGGAAGTTTATCATTCCTAATTCATGTTGGATGTAGTTTAATCTTTAAAAATTCTAAGGTTTTGTGAATATATCAACTAGATGATGTTTAGTTCTAATAAATTCTAAATTTATATCACCCTTTTGATAATGATCTCTCAAAAAGTGATGTCTTACATAAATATGTTTTGTTTCAGAGTGAGATACTGGATTTTTGGAAATGTTTATTACACTTGTGTTATCACAATTAATAGGTACGTGTCTAAATTGGTATCCAAAGTCTAGAAAAGTATGTTTCATCCACAATATTTTTGCACAGAAACTGCCTGCATCTATGTATTCAACTTTAGTAGTAGATAGTGAAACATAATTTTGCTTCTTATTACACCATGATACTAGATATTTTCTTAAAATATGACATGTTCTTGATGTTCTTTTTCTATCTAACTCGAAACTACCAAAATCAACATCTGAATAACTAACTAAATCAAAATAATGTCCTCTTGGGTAGAACAATCCTAAATTGGTTGTATACTTGAGGTATTGAAAAATTCTTTTGACAGATAATAAATGTGACTCTTTTGGATTTGCTTAAAAGTGAGCACACATACACTGAACATAATATCTGGCTGACTAGCAGTTAAGTAGAGAAGACTTCCAATCATACCTTTGTAACTAGTTTGATCTACTTATTTCCCAGTTTTGTCAAGATCTAGTTTACAGGTGGTACTCATGGGAGTGTCGCTGCTTTTGATACTTTCCAGGCCAAAATGTTTTAAAAGATCTTTAGTGTATTTACTTTGATTTAAGATAATTTCTTCTTCATTTTGAAAAATATAAAATCCAAGAAAGAATTTGAGTTCACTCATTAAACTCATTTAAAATTCACTTTACATTAATTTTGAAAAATCAGAACATAAGGAATCTTTAGTAGATCCAAAAATAATATCATCCAAATAAATTTTAACTATCATGACATCTTTTTAAATTATTTTTATAAAGAGAGTTGGATCATATATCCCTTCTGAAAAACTTTTTGAAATAAGGAAAGAGGTAAATCCTATCATACCAAGCTCTCAGATCCTATTTTAAACTATAAAAATCTTTTGTTAATTTTAAAAACATGATTTGGAAAATGAGGGTTTTGAAATACTAGGGGTTTTTCAACAAAAAAAACCTCAATTATAAATCCATTTAAGAATGCACTTTTAACATCCACTTGATAAATTTTTAAGTCCAAATGTGTTTCATAGGAAATAAGTATCCTAATAGATTCAAGTATTGATACAGGTGAAAAATTTTCTTTGTAATCAATACCTTCTTCTTGATTATAGCATTGTGCAACTAATCTAGCTTTATTTCTTAATATAGTGTCAAATTCATAAACCTTATTTCTAAATACCCACTTAGTGTCAATATTTAAGGCATCCTTAGGTCGGTCAACAAGTTCCCAGACATTATTTATTTCAAACTGATTAAGTTATTCTTGTATAGCTATTACCCAGAATTCATCATTGATAGCATCATTGATGTTCTTAGGTTCAATTTGTGATAAGAAGGCTTGATGTTCAATTTGATTTCTTAGGTAATCTTTGGTCTATATACCTATATATAAGTTTCAAATTACTACATCTAAAGGGTGATGTTTATAAGTCCTAATGGGCCTCTGAAAAGAGGGGTTTGTAGGCTCATGATTTTCTTCCTGTTTAGATTCTAGTTGATCACTGGTTGTGGTGTCATCTAGTTTAACAAAACTTTCATATGGTTTAGAATTGAGATTCAAATATGAAAGATCATCCTCAAGGTATTCTAAGATAGTCTTAGCTTCATTGGGATTGGTTTCATCAAACTTGATATAAATATATTCTTCCATTGTTCTGGTCTTCTTGTTAAACACTCTATAGGCTTTACTGGAAGTTGAATATCCAAGGAAAATTCCTTCATCACTCTTGGAAGAAAATTTGTTCAAATTTTCCTTTGTATTAAGAATAAATACTTTACAACCAAAAACTCTAAATTAATTAACATTTGGTTTTCTATTATATAATAACTCATAAGGTGTTTTCTTTAAGAGTGGTCTAATCAAAACTTTGTTAATAATATAACAAGCTATATTTACAACTTCATCCCAAAAGTAGATAGGTAGTTCATACTCATTTAACATGGTTTGGGCTATCTCTTTAAGAGTCCTATTTTTTCTTTCTACCACACCATTTTTTGTGGTTTCCTAGGAGCAAAAAAGTTTTGATTATAGCCATTTTGAGAATAGAATGACTCAAAGTCTTTATTTTCAAATTCTTGACCATGATCACTCCTTAAGGTCTTAATCCTAAGTCCACTAAGGTTTTCTATAGATTTGGAATACTTGATAAAATAAGAACAAACTTCGCTTTTGTGAGCTAGAAATAATACCCAAGTGTATCTAAAGAAGGCGTCTACAAGGACATAGACATAGTGTTTTCCATTTAGATTGGAGACTCTAGAAGGTCCAAAGAGGTCCATATGAATTAACTCTAATGGTTGAGAGGTTGAAACTTCTTTCTTAGATTTAAAAGAAATCTTATGAAGTTTCCCTTTTTGGTAGGTATTAAAAACTCTATCATTTGAGAATTCAAGCTTTGTTAAGTCTCTAACTAACCCTTTTCTAGTTAGCTTTCTAAGTGAGTGAATATTTCAATATCTTGGTATCCTATTCCAAATCCAATATTCTTTATGAAAGGAACTTAAGCAAGAGATATTGTTAGAATCTAAAGGATTTATATCAATGTAATAAATATTATCATTTCTCAAGGCAGTAAAAATTAAATCATTTTTATTATTAAAAACATGACAGGTGTTGTTTTCAAATTTCACAAAAAAATCATCATCACACAATTGGGATATTCTAAGAAGATTATATTTTAAACCATATATATATAACATTAGAAATTAATAATAAATTAAAATTACCAATTTTGACAAGGCCAATGATTTTCCCTTTTGCATTGTCACCAAAAAAAACATGTACACTATCGACTTTAATAAAATTATTGAACTTTGAATACTCACTAGTCATGTGTCTATAAAATACATTGTCCAGATAGCATATGATTTTGCTGGAGGTTTTCAAACAGGTTTCCTAAAACACAAAGTGTATGCCAAAAATGATTTTGGTGCCCAAATTCTCTTTGGTCTAAATATGTTAGTAAAAAGAGATTTTGGAATCCATATTTTTCTGACAGGTTTCTTATAAATAGATTGAAGACTTATATAGATAAAAACTTTTTTAGGTCCAATTTATTAGGTGTTTTTAGTATATGAACTTTAAGCACTGGAACTTTATTGAAATCTAGTTTTTTGTAATTTTTCTTTGTCCTAGTTGATAACCTACGCCAATTGCATACTTGGGATCAACTTTTTTTCCTAGTATTTGAGTTAATGTTTTCTTACCATTGGTAAATTTTTCTATGTCTTTCTTTAATTGTTCATTTGAAAATTTTAATTCATTGTTTTCTTTCAATAGATGATCATTTTTTATCTTTTTCAATAGTAAGATTATTTTTAACATTTACTGTTAAAGCATGATTTTTTTAGAGAATTATATTTATCTTTCAGTTCATGAAAAGTGTCTTCCATCATTTTGTAGTAATCATAAATATCTTTACTCTTCATGTTTTCCTCGTTGTTATTATTTTCTTCATTTTCATAAATCTATGAAACATAAGTAGGAGACACAGGAAGGGTATTTTGTACCTCTGATGTGCTTGTTGTAAAGAACATGTTGGATCTGTTAGAATATTCTTCTTGATTAATGTTTGAGCCACTTAAATTGTCTTTGGAGGCACTCCATGTTTCTTTCATGGTTTTTTATATCTCTTGTCTTTATCCCCATACTTTTTTTTATATTTTAATTTTGGACAGTCAACTTTAATGTGGCTTTTCCTCTTACATTCATAACAGGTGACTTCATTTTGAGTATCATCCTTTTTCAATCCTTTTTCTAATCCTTTTTCCACTTTCCTTTGTTATCATAATCTCCTCTGAAATTTGACTTTTTGAAGAACTTATTTTGCCTATAGAATTTCTTGAATCATCTTTCCGTGTGTGTCATTTCTTCATCACTATCATCGGGAGATCCTTCTTCACTATAAACCTTAGTTTGTACCTTTTATTTTTGTCTAGAGGTAGTGGATTTGAAGGCTACTGATTTTCTTTTTGGTTCATCTTCATCAATATCATTGTTAAATTTAAGTTCATCTTCATACATCATCACCTTTCCTATCAGTTCCTTGGAAAAAAGTTTACTTACATCACATGATTCTCTGATTGACACAGATGTTCCTCTCCATCTATCGGGTAAGAATCTAAGAAGACTCCTTACTTGATCTTGGGTTGTTACTTTCTTTCCAAGTGAGTGCATAGTATTTACTATTTCATTAAACTTGAGATATATATTAGAAATATGTTCATCAAATCTCATTTTAAAAGTATCATACTTGATGGTATATGTATTCAGTCTGATTTCCTTGACATTTGATGTTCCTTCATGTGAGACATATAAGGTATCCCATATTTCAAAAGCATATTTGCAAGTAGATATTTTATTGAATTCATCATCTCCCAAAGCACAGAACAAAACATTCATAGCTTTACAATTATTATTATAAGCAGTTTTTGTAGCACTACTCCAATCACTTCTAGGAGTTTTTGGTATTTCATATTGATATTCTATTATAGTCTATATATCAAAACCTATACTTTCCAAATGTATTATCATTTTTATTTTCCATTGAGCATAGTTGTTGCCATTAAAATAAGGAGGTTTGTTGGCAGTAGATCCTTATTTTCTATTATCCATAAAGAACCAAATTTATAAATGACAGAAATTTGAGATCTTTATAATAAAAATAAAATCACAGTTAATAAGGTAAATTTAAATAAACCTTTGATACCAAATGTTGGTCAGAGAGAGTAACTCAAGAGGGGAGAATTGAGTTCCCAGTAAAAAAAATTATAAATAAACTATCCAATTAATCAAAATAGTAGATCGATATAAGATCTATCCTTTTAAAATATTTCTTAAAGAGTGATTAGGTATCAGTAAAAATATGGTTTAGAAATACCTTAACATTTGAGATCAATTTACTTAGATATAAACATATATAAACACTAGTTAAGATTAATTATCAAGGCAATTTTTTTATTTGTTAATGAAATGTTATCTTGAATAAGATAGAAAAACAAAACAAATAACAAAGTGACACAACGGAATAAACAAGAGGTTCAGTCTCAAGGTGAGACATAATCCCCTACACTTGGGAATCACCTGCTTTCAAGAATATTATAAATATAATCAAACAAATCCAACACCTGGGTTAGGTATACAGTCAACAGTAGTAAGTTGTCTTGGATAAAAAGCCTCTTCCACATTTATACGTGGGATGAAAGAAAATCACAGGTCATGCAGGGAGCTCTTCCACAAACACAGTGGGAAACAAATTGAGGAATGAGAGAATAATAAGTATTCTCCTAGAATATACAGGAGATAGTGTATGTTGGATAACAATAAAACAAAACACTGCTCAAAAGTAAAATAGACAGAACAACTAGAAAGACCTTAGTCTGATGTATTTTTTATGTTTGTAATCCTCAGGTCATCAATGGTGAGGAGTATGTGCTTTGTTCTGGAAAATTGAAGCAGAACAAAGGATCGTAGAAATCTACAGGAATGCTTTAGATGATCTCTATTTGTTATCTCAATCAATCTCGGTAATGGGTTCAGTGCTTCTGTTCCATTGATCTTCACAGAATGTGAATCATCAAGTTCAAGAGAGTTCACAAATTTGATCGCACTCTTTTCTTGGTCATCAGTAATCATTGTATTAGTAAATCATCATTGTACCGAGAGAGTGATCTTTCACAAACATATAGCAGTTCTTGTTGAAGGAGATCCACATTCCTCATATCATTTTTTACTAAGTCTTAAAGACATGGTTAAACCATCTAGGAATAGATTTTTTCATTTGAATCATTCACGCCAAAGATCTCATATATCAATGGTAACAAGAATGTTGGCGGCGACTCAGCAACTGGTGGTGACTCTGCTGACAGTAACTCCTTTGGCGGTAGTGGTGAATCACTTTTGAGGGTATCCAATGGTGTCTTTCCATAAATCTTAATAGAAATATTATAGAAGTAATATGTTCATATAAAATGATATCATATAACATGTGAAACATTGGTAATAAATGAATCATGGTTTTTGATCATTAAAATAAGAGATGTAAAACACACTCCATCAAACGAGGTGTCAACAATAGATCTAATCAAAAATCTATTGAATATATAGTAGGATGTATTCACCACCTCTTCCCAAAATTAGATAGGTAATTCATATTCATTAAGCATAGTTTGGGCTATCTCTTGAAGTGTTTTATTTCTTCTTTCTACAACTTCATTATGTTGAGGGGTCCTAGGGGCAGAGAAGTTATGACTATAGTAATTTTGTGAGAAAAAGGATTCAAAGTCTTGATTTTCAAACTCATAGCCATGGTCACTTCTTAAGGTCTTAATTCTAAGTCTACTTATATTTTCTACATATTTAGCATACTTGGTAAAATAAGAACAAAATTCACTTTTGTGATCTAAAAATAATACTCAAGTATACCTAGAAAAGTCATCTATAAGTACATAGACATATTGTTTCCCATTCAAACTAGAAACTTTAGAAGGTCCAAACAAGTTCATGTGAACCAAATCAAGAGGTTGAGAAGTTAAAACTTATTTCTTTAATTTAAAATAAATCTTGTGTTATTTCCCTTTTTGATGGGGGTTACATACTTTTTCATTTCGAAATTCAAGTTTAAGTAGATCTCTGACTAACTTTTTTCAAGTAATATTTTTAATGAGTGAATGTTATAGTGGTCTAGTCTCATATGTCAAAGATCAAGATTCTCTATGAAATTCACTTAAGTAAGAAACATCTTGAGAAATCAAAGAATCGATATTAATAGCATAAATATTCTCATTTCTTAAATAAAGAAACACTAAAGAATTTTTAGAATTAAAAACATTACATGCATTATTTTCAAACTTCACATGAAAACCATCATCACATAATTATGAGATGCTAAGCAAGTTATACTTTAAACCATCAACAAAAATTACTTTATAAATTAAAAATGAGTTAGTGTTACCAATTTGGCCAAGGCTGATGATCTTTCCTTTAGCATTGTCATCAAAGTTGACATGAACACCATTAACCTTTATGAGGTTCTTGTAACTTGAATAGTCTCCTATCATATGTCTGGAATAACCACTGTTCAAATACCACAAATTCCTACAGGATCTCTCCAATCATCTTTCCTACAAAACAACGTTTATACCAGAAATGATTTTGGTACCTAGATTTTCTTAGGTCTAGATATGTTAGTAATTAATTCTTAAGAACCCATATTTTTTTATAGGTTTCCTATAAGCAAATTGAAAAAAAAATTAAATAAAAATTTATTTGGTCCATTTGAAAAATAACTAGCACTAGAATTTCTAGAATTTAACTTAGGAACAAATGTGCTCTTAACTGTTCTTCTCTACCCAGGTTGGTAACTTAGACCAGTAATGTATTTAGGAGCAATTTAATTTCCTAAAATTTGAGTAAGTGTTTCTCTTCCATTTTTGAATCTTTACAAGTCTTTCTTTAGTTTCTCATTTGAAAATTTCAATTCAGTATTTTCCTTTAATAATTGAGCATTCTTCTCTTTTTCTATAGTGGGACCAATTTTAATACTGGTAGATAAAACATGTTATTTCTTCAGAACTTTGTATTTTTCTTTGAGTTCATTAAAAGTATCTTCAAGAATATTGTAGTACTCAAACATTTATTCTTTAGACATTATCATCTTCATTTTCATTTTCAAAGTAATCATAATTAAGTATAGATGGTACAGTAGGCACCTCAGATACATTTTTCATGAATCACATGTTGGCTCTGTTTGGTTTTTCTTCATGGGTTGAATTAGAGTCACTGGATTTGTCCTCATAGGCACTCCATGTCGCTTTCATGGATTTCTTATACTTCATGTTCTTATCCTCATATTTCTTCTTATACTTCAACTTGTAACAGTCTACCTTAACATGTCATTTTCACTTACATTCATAACAGGTAATCTCATTTGAGTTGTCATCTATTTTCCAGTACTTTTTCCAAGTTCCTTTGTTTTCATACTTTCCTTTTTAACTTGATTTCCTGAAGAATTCCTTCTTCCTATATAACTTATTAAACCTTCTAACCAAATAGTTCATTTCCTCATCACTATCTGGTGGTGATTCCTCGTCACTAGAGCTTTCAACTTGAACTTTTTCTTTGTATTTTTGTATTGAATTGGTAGTATTAAAAGCTACTGATTTCTCTTTGGTTCATCATCTTCTTCATGATTTTCCTTAATCTCTTCCTCATACATCATAAACTTCCCAATCAGTTCCTTAACAGGTAGTTTACTTATATCGCAAGATTTCCTTATTGAAATAGATGTCCTTCTCCATCTATCTGGAAGGCACCTCAGCGGTCTCATAATCTGGTCCTTATCTGACGCTAGATTCCTTAAGGAGCTTATGGTATTGACTATCTCATTGAACCTGAGATACATATCATAAATTAGCTCATTGGGTTTCATTTTGAATGAATCATATTTGATTTTATATGTATTCAATCGCATTTATTTAACATTAGTAGTTCCTTCATGTGAAATAGCTAAAGTATCCCAAATCTCAAAATCAGATTTACTAGTAGAAATTCTATTGAATTATTCACTTCTAAAGAGAAATACAGATCATTCATAGTTTTTCAATTGTTGTTATAGGCAAGATTAGTAGCATCATCCCATGTGTTCCTCACAATATTAGGTAACTCATATCTATCCTCTATATCAAACCAAATTTCAAAACTCATGCTCTGTATATGCATTTTAATTTTTATCTTCCACTGAGCATAATTATTTCTATTAAAGAAAGGAGGTATGTTGGTAGAAGAACCTTCCTATCTATTATCCATTTAATAATTAAATTTAGAAATGAAAGAAATTTAAGGTCTTTAAAACAACTAAAATCACAGTTGAAAATATTTTGAAAAACCTTTGATACCAAATGTTGGTCCGAGTGAGTATCTTAAGAGGGGGTGAATTGAGTACCCAATAAAAATTTCTATTTAAAATAGGTTTTAATAAAATCCCTCAAATAATTAAAATTGTCCACTTAATCAAAATAGCATATCGATATACGATATGATCTTTTAAAAGATTTCTCAGAGATTGATTAAGTCTAAATTAAAAAAATTATGAAAAACAGATTTAACTTTTGAAATCAATTTACTTAATCACACCCTTATATAAACACTAATTAAGACTAACTATCAAAGTAAGTGGCTTTGGTTATAGTTTAAAACAGATTCAGTTTAAAGCTTAGAAATTAAAGCAAACAAAAACAAAACACACAGCGGAATAAAAAAATAAGAGGTTCAGTCTCAATCCAAGACTCAATCCTCTCCACTTGGAAATCACCAACTACCAAGCAGATTATATAAAATAATCTATGATCCAAAACCTGGATCAGGTGTACAACAGCAAATTTGTCCAGGTCACACAAGGACCTCTTCCACTAAACCTGTGGGAATAAAATAAACACAGGTCATGCAGGGACCTCTTCCATAACACTGTGGGAAAACATATGTAAAGAGAGATTAAGAAGATATCAAGTATCTTCCAAATAAATCATAAGAGAAAGTGTGTGTGTGTGTGTGTTAAATATAGAGTATACACACATTGCTCGTAATATAAAGAAAATAGACAGAAAGAGTAAATAAAGGTATGTAGAAAAATTATGCCGCTATGTCTGATAATATTTGCAACTTATGGCTCTTTGAATGTAGCTTGAGTGATAGCTCGAGTCAAGTTTCTGAAAATCATAGTATAACAAAGTATCGTGAACTCCTTTGTTCTTTATGTAGGAAGAAACTGAAGGTTCTTTTATCTCTACTCTTCCTCTGTCGTGTGTAAACAAGATGCACCGTGTACGCTCTTAACAAGTGTCACTCTTTATGTGTACGTGTATTTCACTTTCTATCACATGGCTCTTTTCTTGTGTGTCTCTTTTCTGCACAAAGGAGCCTGCTTCTCCTTTTAACAAAAGCATGCAGGAGTGTCCATGTGGAGAATAATCATCTGGATATCATTCATCCTCGTACTCACAGATGAAACATTATTTAATGCATCTCTACAAAACAATTAAGAACAATCATTAAAATGATTTATGGAATTAAACTCAACAATATATTCGTTTGAGATATTTAATTCAAAATAAATAGAAAATAGTGGTGATGGGTCTTATTGAATGGAGAGACAATCTCTGGCGGTCATTCATCCGAATGGTGACTTAAGTTAGCGGTGACTTAGACTAACGGTGAGTCATCCCAACACTTTTCAAATTTTCCATTTTGACGGTAGGTTAACTTCAATAGTGACTCAGGTCTGGCGATAAGTGTTTTCCATACTTTTCCAAATTTTTGGTCCAATGTTGAGTCATCCTCTGATGGTGAGTCTTTCCCATACTTTGCTGAAAAACTGTTTCGACGGTGACACAAAGTTGATGGTAGGTGTTTCCAAGTACTTTGTCAAATTTTCATTCTGGTGGTGAGACATAGCTGATGGTGAGTCATCTTTGGCGGTGGCTCTTTCCCATATTTAACCATATTTTCACCCGGATGGTGATTCATCCCCAACAGTGAGTCATTGCTGGCGATGATCAACCTCAAAGGTGAGTCATACTTGGCCAAATTTCATCAATGTTCCTTATAATATAAAATGATACCATAAAACATAAAACTCATTAATACCATAATAAATATGATTTTATGATCATTAAAACAAGGGTGTCAACACCCCCTAACAAACTAACCTCATACAAAGACAATTATACCCCTTAACGATACCCCCTCCAACTTATAGGTTCTTATCACTCACCACCCCTTGAAATCAGCCTTATCCTCAAGGTTGGATGTGGGGAACGGGCTCCTCATTGTTGTGGACTTCCTTAGGGACCCACTTTTCTGCCCCTTCTTCATTTTCATCATCATCCTCTCCCAGTAATAGCACCCTCAAATGTAGATCAGAAAACATGTGCATGGGCCTGTAGAGTTGACCACATTGGAAACAAAGGCTCTTGCGGCGTCAATCCTCCCACTCTTGGGTGGTCATGTGTTGAACACCTCACCCAACAGGGGTGGTGTGAGTAGGAGAATCATGACAAGCTCTATTCCTGACAACCTATTCATGTTTGGCTGGTTGGAGAAAAGCCATATCTGGTTCGTGTGGTCCCGATCGGATTTGGAGGATGTCGCGGTTTAGACTCGCAAACCTTGATGAATTTGCAGGACCCCCAATCATGGAATTGAGAACTCTTATCTCTTGTGATAGTGAGATCCGCATTTCGAGCTAAGCACATGGAGTGAAATCAGGTCAATGGGTCATGAATACGAACCTAACATTGAATGTCGTCGCTCATGCCATGTAGGAAATAACTAATATATTGGGCCTCAGGTTGGCGGGGTAACAAGGATTCCAGATTGTAACATCCTGTTACTTTTTTCAGGTATTCCTAAGCCCCTCTTTTTACAAAGTTTTGGTTGGGTTTCATTTAGGATTGTTTTGTGTTGAAATTTTAAGATTTTTGAAAATTTTGGGCTAGTGCACAGTTGGCGCACAATTTCCCCAAACTGTGCGCCCTCTCAAAGAAAATTGTGCAACCCAAGGTAGTGGGATTTTGCATGGTTGGTGCAATGTTAGTCAAGTTGTGTGCCCTCTTAGAAGAAACTATGATTCCCATTGAACACAGGCGCACAGTTAGTCTGCATGGTTTGTCAAACTGTGCGGCTCTTCCCAACTAATCATGCACGAGATTTCTTTAATCTGAAAGTCTCACTTAAAATCCTAAAACCCTCATTTTAGGTGTCGGTCAAACCAAGCACGAACTCATATGAGTTCTTCCTAAAGATCACCCAACAACAGTTCTTGGCTCCTCAAAACCCTCCCAGAAGTGATTTAAAGCATGAGGAACGTCTTTCGATCTCCTCCTAGTTAGTTTCCTCACCCCGATCTCTATCACCCATGATCTCTCTTCTCCTCCCTAGGGTTCCATGGATCCATGTGTTTCGTTTTAGATCTAATACCCTCTGTTTTGGGATCTTAAACCTAGGTTTGATCCTCGTTTCCCAGATTCCATGATTGTCGTTCTTCGTTGTCCAATCCTGATTAGGGTTTGGTGTTACGAGATTCGTTGATCCTGATGTAGGTGGTTCTGTTATGATGCTCAATTTATGTTAACCCTAAATTGATGTGTTTAATTTTAATTGTTTAAATTAAATGCAATTGTTTGATTTTGATGAAATGTCTTTCAATTGGTTTGTTGGAAAAACTCAATTCCATTGAATTGAGGTTTTGAAATGGGATTTTGGTATGAAATTGGAAAACCCCCAATACCATTGAATTGGGATGCGTTTATGGAAATTGATGAAATTTAAATTGTTTAATTTAAATTGTGGAATGAATTTGATAAAAAAATTGAAAAAACCGAATTCCATTGAATATTTTAGGAGTAGAAGTCAGATCTAAATATTCTATGAAAATACCGACTACACGCTGTGTTCAATGAAGAACACATGGTGTGTAGACCCCTTTCCATGGAGGTGTCTAGGGTTTGAGAAAGTTAAGGATTACATGGCGTGTAGTCCTCACTTACACATTGTGTACCCTTCCCCGGTTGGACAACCCATGTGGCGGACCACACGGACAGGGATCCGTGTAGAAGTACACAGACACGATTTGAGTACACGGTCGTCATCCTGTGTGAAGCTGCACACTGTGTACCAAAGTACGTGGACATAGGGTCTGGTACACGGACACGGTGAGTAGCACATGGCCCTGGTCCCAATTATCCAGGACATTGTGTGTACTGCTACATTGGATGAAACTGTGTGTCGGACAAGGACACAGCCAGGCGATGGAGCAAGACCACACGTCGTGTGGGTCCCCTCACACGTCATGTACCCCTTGAAATCTTCTGAGCAAACTTTAAACGTTCGTATATCCTTCGTTTGAACTTGTATTTTGACCCGTTAGTAGCCTATCCTGGGTGTTTTTCTATGTAGAACGCGATGATTCCCTCAATTGTGGCTTTCAAGATACAATGTGAAATGTTTAGGGCACAGTACCTTCTGAGGCGATGCTTGATGACGACAGTGGTCATGTAGGATCACTAGAGGCTTACTCCAAAGTGGAACCTTTCAGCTGGGTTGGGAATGGGTCCTTGATGACTTCTAGAGTGGAACCCTCCAGTTGGGCGGGGCATGGGTCCTCTACAGACTCCCGAGTGGAACCCTCCTATAGTATCAGGGCATGGGTCCTCGATGACTTAGAGTGGAACCCTCCAGTTGGACTGGGCATGGGTCTTCAACCTCCCGAGTGGAACCCTCTTATTGTATCAGGGCATGGGTCCGCAATGACTCAGAGTGGAACCCTCCAGGTGGGCTGGGCATGGGTCCTTGACCATCGGAGTGGAACCATCCTGTTAGGCAGGGCATGGGTCCTCCATCGACTATCAGAGTGGAACCCTCCTACCGTACCAAGACATGGGTCCTCTACCTAGAGTTTATGGCCCCCCAACTGTGCAGCACAGTGAAAATGCATGATTTGACATAGCTTTGGACTCGTGAGGAAGAGAGATGTTTTCCCCACTGAGATGTGTTTTTGTGATGCGACCAAAATCGTGTGGGTGATTTAGTGTCACCCAAAGTGGATAGTATCAAAGTGTGGTGAACGAGTCTCTTAGACTTGTGTGTTCAAGGCAAATGTGTGAGATGTTGGGCATCGTTGATGGACTTTTGGAACTATTGAATATTCTTCTTAGGATGAACTATGAGATGGAGATCCTCTTACTCCCTCGTTTGAGCTTCTTTTGAATAAGCATATATATATATATATATATATCCTTCTTACGTATCCACTCCTTGGATTTGGTTACTCTCCTTCCAAGAGAGGCGAAGATGCGTTGGGTATGTCACCCGCTTTATGTGTTTAGATTCACATGGTTGGATGAGTCTACTCTCCTGCTATAGGTGGAAAAGACTCGATGGGTAGTTCATCTACTCACCGTGTTTAACACCTTATGTTTGGAAGATCTTACTTTCACTATTCTTGTTGGATTGAGTTGTACTCTTTCAATGTACCTTGTGCTACCTGTTATCTTTCTCTTCCTCTTGTATCTCTTACTGCCCCCTCCCCTCAACTTTCGGGGTGTCCTACTAGGTATGTTTATACTCACCCCTGCATGGGTTTTTCTCACACGTATTGTGTCTTATGCAGACAATGAACAGGTTGACCATTACTACAGATGAGCTTAGGGATATTGGGTGTTTGAACCATGTATGATGGTCATAGATTTGGATTCAGGAGCTGGACTCTTTCTATTGTTTACTTTTCCAGTTTTTCTATCAGGTTGGGACACATTTCTAGTTAAACGTGTATTTTTCTCCTTTAATTTCAGTTTACACTATCGTACTTTTGTACAGTAGGTTCATGTATGCTTGGTTTACATTTATGGCAGGGTTGCATCTTTTACACTTTCTCTCTCCACTTTTGTATTGATTTGGTTGTGTGTGTGTGTGTCCAGGTACTTAGGAAAAGGCATCCCCGAGTTAGTTATGTCTTTGGCGCTTGTCGTCACCCTCTGGCCTATGGAGGCGGGTTTGGGGTAGTTGCAACTTGAGCCCCAGCTTGGGTCAGGTTATGACAGATTGCTCTGATACCAATGTGTCGTGACCCGACCCAAACCAGGGATCGAGCCGCAACTATCCCAAGCCCAGGTTCATAGGTCAGGGGCGGCGATAAGCGTCAAAGGCATAACTAAACTTGGGGATACCTTTACCTAAATAACTTATATGAAGGAACCCACAAACACTTCAATGCAACAATGTAGATATATAAAAAGCTAAAAACTAAAATGCATGCATACATTTAACCCAAACCAGAATACAAAAAAGGTACTGAAAGCATAAGAAGGTAAAAACAACGCCCGCTAAATAAAACTGCAAAAGTGTCCAATTAGCTCGGAATGGGACTTAATTGTATTTTAAGGTTGCTTAAAATAAATTTTCTATCATTGATTTGTTATTATAACACATGCAAGCCTTATGTAGTTAATGAGTTATTGTACAACACTCTACGATTTACAACATTCTAAAACAATAATGCAGCACGTCACATCCCCAACGGGGTGGTGATGAAGTCACCTTTGGTCGTACCAAAGGGACGTGTGTATACACATATTGTTGTGTCACCTTGAGTGTGTGGAGTCCCTTAGCCTGGAACTATTGTACGTTCTTAGGTGTGTGACCATGTTTCTTGCTAATTTATATGTGAGATATAAATATACGTCATTTTTGTAAATTGTTTTACATGTCTTGTGAATTTATATAAACTATTTTATATAAAATTGTTTATTTAAGACATTTGTGTAAATCTACTTCTGCTTAAAAGTATTTCCATCATTTGAAATTTATTTCCATCATTTTGAAATGTGAAGCATGATTTTCTAAATTATTTCCATCATTTTGAAATGTAAATCATGATTTGTTTAAATATACTTTTGAAATGCCAGAACTGTTTATTTGAAAATTGAAGCTCTTTACTTGGTTAATCTGATGTTGGAATCTTGTTATGGAATCTTTGGTGAGACCCTACTGGTATTTTAGCTCACGCTCTACCTGTGTCTTCAGGTGTTTGTAGATTTTCTCCTTCTAGGTTTGAGTAGCGGTAAAGCACCACTTAGAGGTGGTTCTGGCTGTTGATTTGTGGACTTGGAGAGTTGCATTCGTTGGGACATAGGTAGTTTTTCTTCTTGTTTTACTGGTACTTTGTTGTAGTACTTGGGTTTTCATATCTATTTGACTTTTGGTACACATCTCCCAGTGGAGTTTCTTTTTGTATGCATACTGATTTGTTATCTTTCTTCTGCATTGTTAGTGGAAAATTCATTCTCACTTTCATTTTATATGATGTCAGGTGCTGGTCATCAACTCGTGCGGATTAGGAACGCCCTTCGGGTCATGTCGAGATCAGCATGGTTATCGGGTTACTAGGGTACCCAGGTCGGTTCATGACAAAGTGGTATCAAAGAGAAGTTGAGCTTCTTGTCTTGAAATCAATATGTTTTGTGTAATCCTGTCAGGACTTAGGAGGTAGTTATGATTGAGTGTCTGGTCATATTTCACCATAACGAACCTTAAGTCGCCAGAGATGGTTAGAGAAAGACGTCTTGAGGATTAATTCTAATTGTTTCCCTGCTTTTGATTTGGATAGGTTGAAATCCAAATCTTAGTTTTCTATCTGTTGGGATTTATTTTCCTCGTTGCTCTGTTTGAGTGTTCATCTGGTGTCTTCCTTATTGTCTGGTGATGTTGTGTAGCATCATGCCTCCAAGAATACATGCAAATCGAATCCAAGAGGAAGCTGTTGTTGAACCTCGATGATTCAATCCTCTTGTGGACCTGAATCTGGTTGAGGTGATTGTGCATACTGTCCAAACTCTAGGACAAGCACCACCACCAGTTCTCGTTCAAGCTCCAGTTGTGGAACCTCAAATGGATGTTCTCTAGGAACGTTATCAAGAATTTATTCTCCAGAATATAGCACCGTTCAAAGGCTCAAATGATCCTTAAGAGGATGAGGAATGGTTGAACAGAATGAAATGTTTGTTTGGATTCTTGGAGACACCTGAAGAAATAAAGGTGAAGTGTTTCACCTTCATGCTAGAAGGACCGAGCAGAAGATAGTGGGACACTATGGTGACGGTGAAGAAGCATGAGGATTTATAGTGGAAAGACTTTACAGCTCTTTTCACTAACTAGTTATATCCAGAGTTGATGTTGTTGACCAAGTCTACGGAGGTTTTCAAACTTGAACAGGCTGACGGGACCATGATAGAGTATGCAAACCATTTTGTTGAGCTTGTGTATTTCGCACCTGAGATGGTATCAAATGAGAAGATGAAGGCTCGAAGGTTCGTGTTGGGACTTCGACAGGACATTCGTTCTCAGGTTTTCTTGTTAAAGTTGTCTTTTTATGTTGATGTGCTGGATAGAGCATTGATGGTCGAAATGAACCTAGCTAGAAATTCAGGATTATCGGGGGTTTCTTTCTCTCCCAGTGGCAGCATGAATTCCTTTAAAGGAAAGAGGAAGCGTGATGATTCTTGTAGTGGTTCTCGACGGCATAGTCATTCTAGACCTCCTACAATACCTGGAAGAGGCTCGTTGATTTGCTACCAGTGTGGAAATTTTGGGCATTCTAAAAGGGTTTGCACTGAGGCACTCAAGGTATGTGGTTCTTGTGGACGCTCAGGACACTTACATAAATTTTTTCATGTTTATATCACTCCATGTAGTGGCACGAGATCGTTAGCTCTTTCTAAAACTGTGGGGTAATCAGATGTTTCAAGGATAAAAGGGTTTCAACCACAGTCATCCAGAATGAAGCTTCTTCATGCAGTGGAAGAATCTCCAGAGGAAATGGATATGGATCCAGCGATCGTGATAGGTATCATCACTATTGTTTTGTCATTAGTGATTGCTTTATTTGATATCGGTGCATCTCATTCATTTATTTCAAACTCGTATTGTAAATATGTTAAATCTTCCTATGAAGCTTTTATCTTATGTCATGCATATTACTGCACCCCTTGATATGAGGAGGGAGATGGGTCTTTGTAGTCCTGCTTGTGTTTTCTCTCTCTCTCAGATGTCGAGCTTACCTTGAGTTTTCTGATTCTCGACATAAAACTGCTTGACATCATTTTTGGGATGGATTGGCTCATTTCCAATAAAGCCCGAATTAATTTTTATCTTCGACGGGTCTCATTTACTACACCTAGTGGTGTGTGCCGTGTATTTTAAGAAGAATGGGACCCAAGGTCGAGTAGAGTTGAAACATCTTATCCAAAGTTAGGGAAAGTAATATTGATGTTTGTTTTTTATCTGGAGAGGGGATCTTTGAGTGGTGATCTCCCTCCAGTTGTTGTCGAGTTTCCCAACGTGTTTCCTTATGACTTCTCTGGTTTGTCACTGGTAAGGGAGGTAGAGTTCTCTATTGACTTAGTTCCTAGTACTCAACCAATTTTTATTCCCTTCATGTTGCATGGAACAAGCTGAACTGAAAGAGCTAAAGACTCAGTTGGATGATCTTCTAGAGAAATCCTTTATACGCCCAAGTGTGTTGTCTTGGGCAGCACCGGTTCTCTTTGCTAAGAAAGTTGATGGTTCATTGTGCCTATGTGTTGATTACCAAAATCTCAATTGAGTGACGGTAAAGAACAAGTATATATTGTCACAGATTGATGATCTCTTTGATCAATTGAAAGGGGTGAAGTGTTTCTCAAAGATTGATCTTCGATCTGGTTACCATTAGTTGAGGATAAAAGAATCTGACATTCATAATACCGCCTTTTGGAGTAGGTACGGACATTATGAGTACCCTGTTATGCCCTTTGGTCTAACCAATGCTCCTACAGTCTTTATGGTTTTAATGATAAGGAATTTTCATGAGTACCTTGATACCTTCCTGGTAGTCTTTGTGAATGGCATCCTTGTTTACTCTAAATCTGAGGAGGATCATGTGCATCATCTAAGAGCAGTTCTAGAACTATTGAGAAATCACTGACTTTATATCAAGCTTTCAAAATGTGATTTTTGGATTCAGGGAGTGAATTTCTTATGACATGTTGTGTTGAAACATGGGATATCAGTTGATCCTGAAAAGGTAAAGGCTATTATGACATGGGAACAACCACGAAATGTTTTCAAGATTCAGAGCTTCTTGGGTCTAGCTGGTTATTATCGATGGTTCGTAAAGGACTTCTCAAAATTGGTTTTTCCTATGGTTGCTCTGACTCAGAGGGGGTAAAGTTTGCTTGGAATGAGAAATGTCAGAATTCTTTTATTGAGCTAAAATGTCTTTTGACTACTGCGCCGGTGTTGACTCTTCCAGAGGACGAGCAGGGCTTTGTGGTCTTTTGTGATGCATCGGGTTCAATTTTGGGTTTCGTTCTTATGCAAGGTGATTATGTTGTTGTCTATGGATCTCATCAACTTAGGTCACATGAGAAGAACTATATGACTCATGACCTTGAACTTGCAATTGTGATGCATGCGCTTAAGAGTTAGCAGTATTACCTTTACGGAGAAAGGTTAAACATATTTTCAAACCACAAGAGGTTGAGTTATATATTCTCTCAAAAAGATTTGAATCTCAACCAGTGGTGTTGGGTGGAATACCTACAATCTTTCAACTTTGGCATCGCCAATAACCCGGGGAAAGGAAATGTCGTTGCAGATGCCTTGAGCAGGAAACTTCTGATCCAGGTCGTGAAAGAATCTTTGGAAGAGTGGAACTTGATGGCTCTCTTTGCAAAGTTGTATATTGGAGTCCATGAATCAGGGGTTGAGGTTTATTTGGCTAGTGTTCAGTTGACATCTGCTTTTCTCAAAAAGATTCTTCCGGATCAGCAGATCGGTGATGAGTTACGTAGCATTAGAGACTCTCTTTATTGTGGGGAGACCGTTGTTGATTGGTTGATCTCTAGAGAGGGCATTCTATACTATCAGAATCACTTTTTTGTGTCGTTAGCAGTAAGGAAAGTTGTGATGGGGGTTGTCATAATTCCTAGTGGGCAGTGCATCTAGGAACCACAAAGATGTTCTATTACATGCGGCTTCAATTCTAGTAGCCAAGTATGAGACGGGGTATTGCTAAATTTGTATCTCATTGTTATATGTGCCAATAGGTTAAGTTCGAGCACCAGAAACCTTCAGGTTTTCTTCAACCACTTACAGTGCCTACTTGGAAATGGATGAGATCTCTATGGACTTTGTGGTTGGGTTGTCGTGTACCCAAAGAAAGAAGGGTGTGATCTGGGTTGTGATTGATAGGTTGACTAAATCGACTCACTTAATACCCATTTTTGATACAGCCAAAATCGAGGAGTTAGGAAATCTTTATGTGAAAGAGATCGTTCATTTGCATGGAGTCTCGTCTGCTATAGTCTCTGATAGGGATCCTCAGTTCACTTCTTGTTTTTGAAGAGGTTTCCAGGAGGCAATGGGATCTCAAGTCCGTTTGAGTACGGCTTATCATCTGTAGTCGTATGGCCAGATAAAAAGAGCTATACAGATTCTTGAGGATATGTTTCGCGCTTGTGTTCTCGACTTTGGTGGGGCTTGGGATGATCATTTAGGGTTGGTTGAGTTTTCTTATAACAATAGTTACCAATCTGCGATCAGAATGGCTCATTTTGAGGTCTTGTATGGTCGACCTTGTAGATCTTTGTTGTGTTGGTCAGAGATTGGTGAAAGTTCATTGGTTAGACCAAGTTTTGTGCAAGAAACGACAACAAAGATTCAGTTGATTCGTCAGAGAATGTTGACGGCACAGAGCCGGTATAAGTCTCATGTTGATCATCATCGCAGTCCATTGGAGTTTTCAGTTGGTGATCAGGGCTTCTTGAAAGTTTCACCCTGGTGGATCATCGACGACTTGGGAGGCAAGGGAAACTTGCTCCTCGTTTTGTGGGATCATTCAAGGTTGTTGAGAAGGTGGAGAAAGTTGCTTACCGTTTAGCACTTCCATCGCATATGACATCGATACATAACGTGTTCCATGTATCTCAACTGTGAAAGTACCTATCTAATCCATCTCATGTTCTGAGCTGACGTGGTCTTGAGGTCGAACCTGATTTATCTGTGACTGAACGGACAGTCGGGATAATTGATTTTGAAATCAAGGTACTTCGTGGGAGGACAATACATTTGGTCCGTGTTCTATGGAAGAACGGTTCTGATAATCATGAGACGTGAGAGAGGGAGGCACTAATTAGAGAGCAGTGGCCTCATCTTTTTGACATGGAAGCTTCTGAGTAGGCTTTTTGGGGACAGAAAGTTTTTATGGTGGGAAGGTTGTAAGATCATGTTACTATTTTCAGGTATTCATAAACCCCTCTTTTTACCAAGCTTTGGTTGGGTTTTGTTTGGAGTTGTTTCGGGTGGAAATTTTAAGAGTTTTGAAAATTATGGGCTAGTGAACGATTGGCGCACGGTTTGGCCAAACCGTGCACCCTCTCAGAGCAAACTGTGCAACCCAAGACAGTGGGTTTTTGCACGGTTGGCGCATGGTTAGTCAAGTCATGCGCCCTCTTAGGAGAAATCATGTTGCCTATTTAAAACAGGTGAACGGTTAGTCCACACGGTTTTCCAAATTGTGCGGCTCTACCCAGCTAATTGTGCACAAGGTTTCTTTAATCTGAAAGACTCACTTAAAAATCCTGAAACCCCCATTTTAGGTGTCGGCCGGACCTAGCACAAACTCATACGAGTTCTTCTTCCTCAGGAGCACCCAAGAGCGGTTTTTGGCCCCTCAGAACCCTCCCATAAGCAATTTGAAGCTTGAGGAACACCCTTCGATCTTCTCTTGATTAGTTTCCTCACCCTGATCTCTATCTCCTGTGATCTCTCTCCTCCTCCCTAGGGTTTTGTGGATCCTCGTGTTGCTTTGTAGATCTAATACCCTCTGTTTTGGGATCTTAAACCTATGTTTGATCCTCATTTCTTGGATTCGGTGATCGTCGTTCTTCGTTATCGAATCCCGATTAGGGTTTGGCGTTACAAGATTTGTTGATCCCGAGGTAGGTGGTTCCATCATGATGTCCAATTTATGTTAACCCTAAATTGTTTTGTTTAATTTCAATTGTTTGAATTAAATACAATTGTTTGATTTTGATTAAATGGATTTCAATTTGTTTGTTGGAAAAACTCAATTCCATTGAATTGGGGTTTTGAAATTGAATTTTGAAAAACCATCAATTCCATTGAATTGGGGTGCATTTATGGAAATTTGTGAAATTTAAATTGTTTAATTTAAATTGTGGAATGGATTAAATGGAAAAATTGTGAAAAACCTCAATTCCATTGAATTGAGGGTTTGTTGTGAAATTGATGGAGGAGATTGTTGGAATTAAATTGTTGAATTTAATTGTGAAAGTATATTGTGAAATTAAATTGTGGATTGATTTCAAATCTCTATTTGTGAAAAATGACTTAAAATGATTTTGATAAAAACCTTAGGGTCTTATCTTGAAAAAAGTCGTATTTTTTTATTAAAAACACATTTTGATTTTTAAATGGAAATTGGTATTTTTGAAATGGGGGAATGTGACTTAATTGTATTTTAAAGTTTCTTAAAATAAATTGTATGTCATTGATTTGTTATTAAAGCGCATGCAAGTCTTAGAAAGTTAGTGAGTTATTAGACAGCACTCTATGATTTACAACGTTTTAAAACAATAATGCAACATGTCGCATCCCCAACGGGATGGTGATAAATTCGTCTCTAGTCGTACCAAAGGGATGTGTGTATACACATATTGTTGTGTCACCTTGAGTGTGTAGAGTCTCTTAGCCTGGAACTATCGTACCTTCTTAGGCATATTACCATGTTGTTCGCTAATTTATATATGAGATATAAATGTATGTCGTTGTTGTAAACTGTTTTACATGCCTTGTGAATTTATATAAATTGTTTTATATAAGTGTTTATTTAAGTCATTTGTGTAAATTTCCTTCTGCATAAAAGTATTTCCATAATTTGAAATGTATTTCCATCATTTGAAATGTATTTCCATCATTTTGAAATGTGAAGCATGATTTGCTAAAGTATTTCCATCATTTTGAAATGTAAAGCATGATTTGTTTAAATAGGGTTTTGAAATGTCAAAACCGTTTATTTGAAAATTGAAAGCTCTACTTGGTTAATTTAATATTGGCATCTTGTTATGGAATCTTTGGTAAGACTCTACTAGGCTTTTAGTTCACACCCTATTTGTGTCTTCGAGTGTGTAGATTTTCTCATTCCATGTTTAAGCAGGGATAAATCACCACTTGTAGGTGGTTCTGGCTGTTGATCCATAGACTTGGAGAGTTGCATCTGTTGGGACTTGGGCAGTTTGTCTTCCTGTTTTACTGGTACTTTGCTATAGTACTTGGGTTTTCATTGTTTGGCTTCTGATACACATCTCTCAATGGAGTTTCTTTTGTATGCATACTTGTTTGTTATCTTGTTTCTGCATTGTTAGTGGCAAATTTGTTTCCACTTTCATTTTGTATGATGTCAGGTGCTAGTCGTCAACTCGTGGAGATCAAGAACATCATTCGAGTCATGTCGAGATCGACTCGGTTATCAGGTTACCAGGATAGTCGAGTCGGATCGTGACACAAATACTTAAAATGCTCAATATAATCCTAGACGGATCCCTAGTGTTGGAGGGATGCAAGCTCTTCGGAAGGGTTCTAAATTTCCAAATTGTTGAAACATTCAATCAGCTTCTCTTTGAACATCATCCATGTTAAAGTCAGGTACACCTCAACCAATATGGTAAAGCAGTGAATAGTGATGTCCTCCATACTTAACAGAGACATAACGATTTTATCATCTTTAGTGGTCTGGTGAATACGAAAAAAAAACATCTCAGCACTTATGATTCAACCCCTTGGATTCGTGCCAACGAAAACTGGGAGCTCCACCTACCGAGCAGGAGACTGCTACCCTGAGCCAGTGTGGAAAGTGGGTGTAGATACACCAACCTCCTGGTCGAACACAAGGGGTATGTTCGACAGTTGTGTGCGCGAGGAAGAGACCCCTGTCATCAGTGATGGACGTGTGTTCGGCTGCGGGGTCTTGTCCAAGCGACGGACCAACCCAGAAACAGTTGTGAGTTCAGCAATGTCGAGTGTCTAAGACTTGAGAGAGGTGAGGAGGTATCCTGACAGTGCATGGGTTGTCAAACATGAGCAGGCAATGCGAGATTGAGATGTTGGTATGTGTGTCGCATTGTGCTCATCCAGGCTGGCCAAAAGAAAAATCATGGATGCTCTTTTTTTTAGAGTGCACGACTGCTAAAAGAGGTGAGAGCAACCTTGTCAGAGTGTGTCGTCGTAAAACACAAGATGACGAGCGACTCCTTTGTCAGGCGAAGTATCATTGGCACGTGTCGTGTCTGGTTAAACGCAACGGGTGTCGACGAGATTGTAGGATGCCCCTCCAATAGTGCACTATGTCGCGGGTGGAGGGAAGGAGCTATTCCGACAGTGCGCCACCTCTAAAGGACAAGGCAGAAGCAGCAAGTGGACTTACTTGCATTTATCAAACTAGAGGATAATCCTCTTCATGCCCCCCAACACTCCCCTTTTCTTCTTATAACAACTCACTTTGCAATGTGAAGCTAGCTACTCCCCACACTTCCAACAGACTAACAAATTCCCCCTATTCCCCTATAACAAACCTCATACGAAGACAATTATACCCCTATACCCCCCCCCCCCCCACCTCATAAATTCCTATCAAACACAAAGTCTACAAGACAACGTATGCTTTATGGAACAAAATGATGATTTACAATTTGATTGTTCTTCAAAGCATGAACAATTAAAGAATCTCATGAAGCCTTAATTACATAAAAAGATTGTTGATGTAACAACTTGAGGGGGGGGGGAGCTACATATATCACTACTTCACCTTCCTGGAAAGTGGATGAAATTAAATATATAATGTTCACAGTTGAAAGATTGAAACAAGAAAATTTTCAGTTTACTTGGGGAGAATCTGAAAGAGATTCTTGGAAATCAAAGACAACATAATAAGAGACAGGGAATTAGTTATACAGGTCAGGATCCTAACATTTCTAAGAATCATTTTATTAGGGATCAAATAGTGAAAATATGACAACAAATGTTATCACTATGGTTTAAGAAGTCACTCCACCAAAAAATATAATATGAAAAATATTCAATATGGAGTGAAACAAACTTATTTTTCTAATGATTTCAGATCTGTTCAGAATATTAAACGATCTCCCAGAACTGAACAGATTTAGGCTCTCGGATTTCCTTTTTTCTTTGCACATTTGGACTCACATTTTGCTACAATAAAACATCAGTTGGTATTGTGCAAAAACAAAAATCAGGAACCATCCATGCAAAAGGGAAAATAGTGGTTGTTTTGGGCAAATAGTGGTTGTTTTGGGCATAACAGTGGGGACTTTTCAAATCTATTATATGCATGAATTTATGAAGACAGCAATTTGCTAAAGTAGTTGTAGGTTTTCAAGCTTACTATCACCACTGCTCATTTCAACTGTCCAAAATTTGCCCGTCGTTCTGATAAATCAGCAAGCAAAAACCTTCATCTGCTCCTGCACCAACTGCTCTTATCACCACTGCTCATTTCAACTGTCCAAAATTTGCCCGTCGTTCTGATAAATCAGCAAGCAAAAACCTTCATCTGCTCCTGCACCAACTGCTCTTATCGACGCAACTCAGGATTCCATCCTTGAAGGCATTCACATACGATCCTCCAAACTGCTTTCACAAGCTGCGTTTCTCTCAAAAGAAGCATCACCAAATAATAGAATAGTATGTTGTATTGAGGAAAATACAAAGAATCCCAGAAGAAATTAGAATAAAGCTTGGAATCAACTGTAAACCCATATTGAAAGCAGAATAATAGAACAATTCAGAAGAATCAGTGGAAGAAGAACTCCCCAAGAAAAGGCTCCCTGAGGCCAAGGTCATAGCCTCTTAACAACCAAGCTGAAAACCAAATATCTTAATGCCCTCCCCTACAAGCATCCCCTATATGAGCTTCATTTACTTTAGGGATTTGAAACATTATCTGAATTCATTATCATTTAATTGTGTTTTCACGCAATTTTGGGCATCATCCCTATTATGTGTTTTGCTAAGCGTGTGCTACTAAGACCTGGAGAAGGTCTATGGATAGTAAAAAGCTTGGGATTAGCATAGAGCTTTAATAAAAAAAAAATCACCTAAAGCTTTAATCAACCTAAATGTTATAGAAGTCTCAATTGCACCCCCCCCCCAAGCAATAAGCTACAACTATGACAACAAGAACATCCAACATTTATTTTAAGTGCTAAACTTTTGTGTTACAGCACAGGAACAAAGACAACACGAGGCATGGAACCCAATGGTGTGTGCCGTGTATTTTAAGGAGAATGGGACCCAAGTTCGAGTAGAGTCGAACCTTCTTATCCAAAGTTAGAGAAAGTAATATCGGTGTTTGTTTTTAATCTGGAGCGGGGATCTTTGAGTGGTGATCTCCCTCCAGTTGTTGTCGAGTTTCCCAACATATTTCCTTCTGACTTCTCTGGTTTGTCACCGGTAAGGGAGGTAGAGTTCTCTATTGACTTAGTTCCTAGTACTCAACCAATTTTTATTCTCTTCTTACCGCATGGCACCAATTGAACTGAAAGAGCTAAAGACTCAGTTGGATGACCTTCTAGAGAAATCCTTTATACGCCCGAGTGTGCTGCCTTGGGTAGCACCAGTTCTCTTTGCTAAGAAAGTTGATGGTTCATTGCGCCTATGTGTTGATTACCAAAAACTCAATTGAGTGACGGTAAAGAACAAATATATATTGTCACGGATTGATGATCTCTTTGATCAGTTGAAAGGGGCGAAGTGGTTCTCAAAAATTGATCTTCGATCTGGTTACCATTAGTTGAGGATAAAAGAATCTGACATTCAGAATACCGCCTTTCGGAGTAGGTACGAACATTATGAGTACCCTGTTATGCCATTTGGTCTAACCAATGCTCCTACAGTCTTTATGGTTTTAATGAAAAGGATTTTTCACGAGTGCCTTGATACCTTCGTGGTAGTCTTTGTGAATGACATCCCTATTTACTCTAAGTCTGAGGAGGATCATGTGAATCATCTAAGAGCAGTTCTGGAACTATTGAGAAATCATTGACTTTATGCCAAGCTTTCAAAATGTGATTTTTGGATTCAGGGAGTGAAGTTCTTATAACACGTGGTGTTGGAACATGGGATATCAGTTAATCCTGAGAAGGTAAAGGCTGTTATGACATGGGAACAACCACAAAATGCTTTCAAGATTCAGAGCTTCTTGGGTCTAGCTGGTTATTATCGATGGTTCGTAAAGGATTTCTCAAAATTGGATTTTCCTATGGCTGCTCTGACTCAGAGGGAGTTAAGTTAGATTGGAATGAGAAATGTCGGAATTTTTTTGTTGAGCTGAAACGTCTTTTGACTACTGCGTCGGTGTTGACTCATCCAGAGGCCGAGCAGGGCTATGTGGTCTTCTGTGATGCATCGGGTTCAAGTTTGGGTTGCGTTCTTATGCAAGGTGATTATGTTGTTGTTTATGGATCTCGTCAGCTTAGGTCACACGAGAAGAACTATATGACTCATGACCTTGAACTTGCAGTTGTGATGCATGCGCTTAAGAGTTAGCGGTATTATCTTTACGAAGAAAGGTTTACCATGTTTTCAAACCACAAGAGATTGAGTTATATATTCTCTCAAAAAGATTTGAATCTCAACCAGTGGTGTTGGGTGGAATACCTACAATTTTTCAACTTTGGCATCGCCTATAACCCGGGGAAAGGGAATGTTGTCGCAGTGCATCCAGGAACCACAAAGATGTTCTATGACATGCGACTTCAATTCTGGTGGTCAAGTATGAGAAGTGGTATTGCTGAATTTGTCTCTCATTGTTATGCGTGCCAACAGGTTAAGGTCAAGCACCAGAAACCTTCAGGTTTTCTTCAACCACTTTCAGTGCCTACTTGGAAATGAATGAGATCTCTATGGACTTTGTGGTTGGGTTGTCGTGTACCCAGAGAAAGAAGAATGCAATATGGGTTGTGATTGATAGGCTGACTAAATCGACTCACTTAATACTCATTTGTGATATAGCCATAGTTGAGGAGTTAGGAAATCTCTATGTGAAAGAGATCGTTCGTTTGCACATAGTCTCATCTGCTATAGTCTCTGATAGGGATCCTCGGTTCACTTCTTGTTTTTGGAGAGGTCTCCAGGAGGCACTGGGATCTCAAGTCCGTTTGAGTACGGCTTATCATCTGCAGTCAGATGGCCAGATAGAAAGAGTTATACAGATTCTTAAAGATATGTTTCGCACTTGTGTTCTTAACTTTGATGGGGCTTGGGATGATCATTTAGGGCTGGTTGGGTTTTCTTATAACAGTAGTTACCAATCTGCGATCAGAATGGCTCCTTTTGAGGTCTTGTATGGTCGACCTTGTAGATCTTTGTTGTGTTGGTCAGAGATAGGTGAAAGTTTCTTGGTCGGACCAAGTTTTGTGCAAGAAACGACAACAAAGATTCAGTTGATTTGTCAGAGAATGTTGACGGCACAGAGTCGGTATAAGTCTCATGTTGATCATCATCGCAGTCCATTGGAGTTTTCAGTTGATGATCAGGTCTTCTTAAAAGTTTCACCCCGGTGGGTCATCGACGGCTTGGGAGGCAAGGGAAACTTGCTCCTCGTTCTGTGGGATCATTCAAGGTTGTTGAGCAGGTGGGGAAAGTTGCTTAACGTTTAGCACTTCCATCGCAGCTGACATCGATACATAACGTGTTCCATGTATCTCAGCTGCGAAAGTACCTATCTAATCCATCTCATGTTCTGAGCTGGCGTGATCTTGAGGTTGAACCTGATTTATCCGTGACTGAACGGTCAGTCGGGATAATTGATTCTGAAACCAAGGTACTTCGTGGGAGGACAATACCTTTGGTTCGTGTTCTATGGAAGCACGGTTATGATAATCATGAGACGTGAGAGAGAGAGGCACTGATGAGAGAGTAGTGGCCTCGTCTTTTTGACATGGAAGCTTCTGAGTAGGCTTTTTGGGGACAGAAAGTTTTTATGGTGGGGAGGTTGTAAGATCATGTTACTATTTTCAGGCCTTCATAAACCCCTCTTTTTACCAAGCTTTGGTTGGGTTTTGTTTGGAGTTGTTTCAGGTTGAAATTTTAAGAGTTCTGAAAATTCTGGGCTAATGCACGATTGGCGCACGGTTTGGCCAAACCATGCACCCTCTCAGAGCAAACCGTGCAACCCAAGGCAGTGGGTTTTTGCACGGTTGGCACATGGTTAGTCAAGTCATGCGAACTCTTAGGAGAAATCGTGTTGCCCATATAAAACAGGCGCACGGTTAGTCCACACGGTTTGCCAAACTATGCGGCTCTGCCCAGCTAACTGTGCACAATATTTCTTTAATCTGAAAGTCTCACTTAAAAATCCCGAAACCCCCATTTTAGGTGTCGGTCGGACCTAGCACGAACTCATACGAGTTCTTCTTCCTCGGGAGCACCCAAGAGCGGTTTTTGCCCCCCCCCCAGAACCCTCCTAGAAGCGATTTGAAGCTTGAGGAACACCCTTCGATCTTCTCTCGATTAGTTTCCTCACCCTGATCTCTATCTTCTGTGATCTCTCTTCTCCTCCCTGGGGTTTTGTGGATCCTCGTGTTGCTTTGTAGATCTAATACCCTCTGTTTTGGGATCTTAAACCTAGGTTTGATCCTCATTTCCTGGATTCTATGATCGTCGTTCTTCGTTATCAAATCCCGATTAGGGTTTGGCGTTACGAGATTCGTTGATCTCGAGGTAGTTGGTTCCATCATGATGTCCAATTTATGTTAACCCTAAATTGTTTTGTTTAATTTCAATTGTTTGAATTAAATACAATTCTTTGATTTTGATTAAATGGATTTCAATTTGTTTGTTGGAAAAACTCAATTCCATTGAATTGGGGTTTTGAAATGGAATTTTGAAAAACCATCAATTCCATTGAATTGGGGTGCGTTTATGGAAATTGGTGAAATTTAAATTGTGGAATGGATTAAATGGAAGAATTGTAAAAACCTCAATTCCATTGAATTGAGGGTTTGTTGTGAAATTGATGGAGATTGTTGAAATTAAATTGTTGAATTTAATTGTGAAAGTATATTGTGAAATTAAATTGTGGATTGATTTCAAATCTCTATTTGTGAAAAATGACTTAAAATGATTTTGATAAAAAAAACTTATGGTCTTATCTTGAAAAAAGTCGCATTTTTTTATTAAAAACACATTTTGATTTTTAAATGGAAATTGGTATTTTTGAAATGGGGGAATGTGACTTAATTGTATTTTAAAGTTTCTTAAAATAAATTGTATGTCATTGATTTGTTATTAAAGTGCATGCAAGTCTTAGAAAGTTAGTGAGCTATTGGACAGCACTTTATGATTTACAACATTCTAAAACAATAATGCAACACGTCGCATCTCGACGGGATGGTGATAAAGTCATCTTTGGTCGTACCAAATGGATGTGTGTATACACATATTGTCGTGTCACCTTAAATGTGTAGAGTCTCTTAGCTTGGAACTATCGTACCTTCTTAGGCATATTACCATGTTGTTCCCTAATTTATATATGAGATATAAATGTATGTCGTTGTTGTAAACTATTTTACATGCCTTGTAAATTTATATAAATTGTTTTATATAAGTGTTTATTTAAGCCAGTTGTATAAATCTCCTGCTTAAAAGTATTTCCATCATTTGAAATGTATTTCCATCATTTTGAAATGTGAAGCGTGATTTGCTAAAGTATTTCCATCATTTTGAAATGTAAAGAATGATTTGTTTAAATATGGTTTTGAAATGTCAAAACCGTTTATTTGAAAATTGAAAACTCTACAGGGTTAATTTAATATTGGCATCTTGTTATGGAATCTTTGGTGAAACTCTACTAGGCTTTTAGTTCACACCCTATTTGTGTCTTCGGGTGTTTGTAGATTTTCTCCTTCCATGTTCAAGCAGGGATAAATCACCACTTGTAAGTGGTTCTGGTTGTTGATCCATAGACTTGGAGAGTTGCATCTGTTGGGACTTGGGCAGTTTGTCTTCCTGTTTTACTGGTACTTTGCTATAATACTTGGGTTTTCATTGTTGTTTGACTTCTGATACACATCTCCCAGTGGAGTTTCTTTTGCATGCATACTAATTTGTTATCTTGTTTCCGCATTGTTAGTGGCAAATTTGTTCTCACTTTCATTGTGTATGATGTCAGGTGCTAGTCGTCAACTCGTGAGGATCAAGAACGTCATTCGAGTCATGTCGAGATCGGCTCGGTTATCGGGTTACCAGGATAGTCGGGTCGGATCGTGACACAAATACTTAAAATGCTCAATATAGTCCTAGACGAATCCCTAGTGTTGGAGGGCTGCAAGGCCTTCGTAGGGGTTCTAAATTTCCAAACTGTTGAAACATTCAATCAGCTTCTCTTTGAACATCATCCATGTTAAAGTCAGGTACACCTCAACCAATATGGTAAAGCAGTTAATAGTTATGTCCTCCATACTTAACAGAGACATGACGATTTTATCAGCTTTAGTGGTCTGATGAATACGAAAAAAACATCTCAGCACTTACGATTCAACCCCTTGGATTCGTGCCAACGAAAACCGGGAGCTCCACCTACCGAGCAGAAGACTGCTGCCCTGAGCCAGTGTGGAAAGTGGGTGTAGCTACACCAACCTCCTGGTCGAACACAGGGGGTATGTTCGATAGTTGTGTGCGCGAGGAAGAGACCTTTGTCATCAGTGATGGACGTGTGTCCGGCTGCGGGGTCTTGTCCAAGCAACGGACCAAGCCGGAAACAGTCTTTGTGAGTTCAGCAATGTCGAGTGTCTGAGACTTGACGGAGGTGAGGAGGTATCCTAACAGTGCATGGGTTGTCAAACGTGAGCAGGCAATGCGAGATTGGGATGTTGGTATGTGTGTCGCATTGTGCTCATCAAGCTGGCCAAAAGAAAAATCATGGATGCTCTTTTTTTTAAGAGTGCGCGACTGCTAGAAAAGAGGCGAGAGTAACCTTGTCAGAGTGTGTCGTCGTAAAATGCAAGATGACGGGCGACTCCTTTGTTAGGCGAAGTATCGTTGGCACGTGTCGCGTCCGGTCAAGCGCAGCGGGTGTCGACAAGATTGTAGGGTGCCCCTCCAACTGTGCACTCTGTTCAGAATATTAAACGATCTCCCAGAACTGAACAGATTTAGGCTCTCGGATTTCTTTTTTGCTTTGCACATTTGGACTCACATTTTGCTACAATAAAACATCAGTTGGTATTGTGCAAAAACAAAAATCAGGAACCATCCATGCAAAAGGGCAAATAGTGGTTGTTTTGGGCAAAGTGGTTGTTTTGGGCAAATAGTGGTTGTTTTGGGCATAACAGTGGGGACTTTTCAAATCTATTATATGCATGAATTTATGAAGACAGCAATTTGCTAAAGTAGTGGTAGGTTTTCAAGCTTACTATCACCACTGCTCATTTCAACTGTCCAAAATTTGCCTGTCGTTCTGATAAATCAGCAAGCAAAAACCTTCATCTGTTCTGGCAATACGATATGTAACTCATGTTTTTGACAAAAGAGCTCCGACTGTCCCCTAGGGAGGATTTCAATGGTAGATGGAACTTCTGCATGCGTCCTACAAGTTCCTGCAACCTGTTAGACTTTTTGAAAAACAGCGATCTGCTCCTGCACCAACTGCTCTTATCGACGCAGCTCGGGATTCCATCCTTTAAGGCATTCACATACGATCCTCCAAACTGCTTTCACAAGCTGTGTTTTCTCTCAATAGAAGCATCACCAAATAATAGAATCGTAGGTTGTATTGAGAAAAATACAAAGAATCCCAGAAGAAATTAGAATAAAGCTTGGAATCAACTGTAAACCCATATTGATAGCAGAATAATAGAACAATTCAGAAGAATCAGTGGAAGAACTCCCCAAGGAAAGGCTCCCTGAGGCCAAGGTCATAGCCTCTTAACAACAAAGCTGAAAACCAAATATCTTAATGCCCTCCCCCCCCCCTACAAGCATCCCCTATATGAGCTTCATTTACTTCAGGGATTTGAAACATTATCTGAATTCATTTTCATTTAATTGTGTTTTCACACAACTTTGGGATTAGCAAAGAGCTTGGAGAAGGTCTGTGGATAGTAAAGAGCTTGGGATTAGCATAGAGCTTTAATCAAAAAAAAAATCACCTAGAGCTATAATCAACCTAAATGTTATAGAAGTCTCAGTTGCCCCCCCACCCCAAGCAATAAGCTATAAACTATGACAACAAGAACATCCAACATTTATCTTTAAGTGCTAAACTTTTGTGTTACAGCACAGGAACAAAGCCAACACAAAGCATGGAACCCAAAAAGCGACAGCTTGATTCATAAAATGTCCACTCAGTTTCTTATCCAAGTGAAAAACTGCTTACAAGGGTCAGGAAATTGCATCCAAAGTTCAACCAAAATACAATAATACTTCAAAACGACAGACATTCATAAATAAGTGCGTAAAAAAAACAGATCATGGTCAAAATAAAAGCACGTGCTTTTATTCAACTCCATATCAGACTACCATCAAAAATAAGACCAGCTGCAGCCATCTTCCTGCAAAAATGCAACTACTGCCCGACTTCAGCTTTCTTCTTCTGCCAGAGTCTATCGAGGGCACTGTCAGCATCTCCCTGCACATTTAACCAAAACAGATAACAGCCCTGAGAACAAAATAACTATTTGAAGCACTTGTACCAACTGCATGGCCCAAAAAATAAAGAATTGGGTCAGCATATACATGGAGTAATCCGGGGCACAAAGACGTAATAGAATAAGAGACATAGATGGAAACCTCATAAATTCCACGAAAGTTTCACAGGTTTGAAAGTCAAGCCATTCATAATTATATTGGCATTTTTCTTAGCAACATGAAACAGCATTAAGACAAATACTGAGAAAAAAATTCCCATCAACTAAACATGCATGACACAAATCATAAAATAAAAACACACATGTGACTCTGTTGTTGCAAATGCAAAATGACACTACACCAAACCTGAGCACGAACAAAACCACATAGGGCAAAAGTGCTGAACTGGCCAGTGTACAGTCCATTGGCATCCACATGTCCAATATTAATTTGGACAGACGCGTGATCCTTGGAGGTGATTAGTCTGTTAGTGGCAGAACTGCAGCATTATGTTTGGAAAATAAGTAAAGACTTCTATAGAAGTGAAAATATCACTGTGGAAAAATGGAAAAGAGCTAGCATACCATTTCCTAGGGATATAGAGATCCATGTTCAGCCCCTCCTCGTTCTGCATCCTGAACGATTGTTGTGATAACCTGCAAAAGATAATTGATCAAACTCAAACTCAATGATCTTTCAGCATATATCACACACACACACACAATATGTGTGAGCATGTGCGCAGACTTAAAAACAATTAAGTGGAGAACAGCATCTGGCCCATCAAAGTCGGCATAGAATTACTTTTGCATGGACAACCCAAGATCGATCATACGAACAACTGAACCGTGCAAATTTTTGATCAAATGAAGCTTTCCACCGAAAAATAAATTAAGCTGTACTTACTACATAAATGGAACTAACACCTCGTTATTCACTGATCTATTTGCCTAAATCTGAACATCAGCAAGGAACACAGGGTGAACGCTTGTGCTAAAATGAAAATCGTCACCGTGAATTAAAGCTATATCGGAAGAGTATGGATCTTTTGGTGTTCAGAGACATGAATGCGATCAAAGGACCAGAAAAAAAAATAAAGGAAAAAAGAAAGAACAAACCCTACCGTGAATGCTTTCTGGCATGGATATAAGATTCAAAAGAAATAAAAAAAAAATCAACATCGCATAACAAATCAAATAAAATGATGGGTTCCAGAATAATAACGGGACGGGAGCAACTAACCAGCGAGAACACGAAGACGGCGAGCGAAAGAGCGACAGATAGGGTTTCTTCCAAAGTGGCGGACGACAAGCGGCGGCTAGGGGCGTTGATCTTCGTCTTATAAAACTGGGAGGTTTGCGATTAATTTTTAAAAATAAGGTTTTTATTTAAATTACATAAATAGTGTTTTTCAATGAGTTTTTAAAATAATTATAAAAATGAGTTATAGTTATAAACCTTGTTCACTCTCCAAACCCATTTTGGTGAATATTTATAACTCTAACCCATTTTTATAATTTTTTAAAAAAACTATTTTAAAAAAGTCTATATATAACTAATACATTCATTATCTATACTAAAGGACGTCGTCTCCCATCCATGTGTCTCTGTCAGGTTAATTTTCCAACTGTGACAACCTTCTCGTGTCTCTCGATACCCACACAATTCGTGCTCAACTATCCACCTCTCTTTATACACACGATTCCTCAAAATCGTTTTCCTCCCCTCAAATCGGTTATGGCTCCGCCTTCATCCCCTCCACCTTCGTCTCTTCATCTGGCTTTGCCTCATCCTTTGCCTCGGTTGTCGCCTCTGCCTTCGTCTTTGACTTTGCCTCCACCTCCGACTTCGCTTTCATATTATATACCTTCATCTCTTCCACCTTCACCTCGGTCTTCGCCTATGCTCCTCCTCCGCCTCGGTTTCCGACTCCGCCTCGATCTCTGCCTCCCACCTTGCCTCAATATCCCTCGCCTTCATCTACTCCACCTTCGTCTCCTCCTTCGCTTTGGTCTCTGCCTCTGCCTCATCCTCCGCCTCCGCCTCTACATCCACCTCTGCCTCTCATTTTCCTCCAACATAGTCCTAATGTCGATATCTTAACTCCTCCCCACATCAACCTCCCCCTCCTTCTTTGACGTCTCTCCTTGATTTCTCGAATCCCTAACCCCTGTCCTTTAATTAATTTTTTTCGAGTTGCTTTATTTTTCTGGTCATTTAACTGTGGTGATCGAGTATTCTGGATCTTGATATGTTCTCGATCCATTGAGCCTTTGGGCTTAGTTTGTTGATTTTGAAGATTTGAATGGTTTGTGAGTTTTGATCACTCAGCCATAATTCATGTGGTATATATTCCTGGATTTTCACCCTTTTGATGTTTTAGATGCATAAGATTAATTCATATTTACAATGGTTTTAGGTATATCTTTACATATCTTTTAATAATATTTTTAGTTCACTGCTCGTCTACTATAATCTGGTTGTAGTTACGAGCCTAAGATTTGACATATCATGGTAGAACCTATTATCAAGGTAAAACAGCATAACTAAATTTAAACAGTTGTGAATTTATTAGATGACGGTCATTGATTTATATTTCCTCTTAAAGGCACCATTATTAAATTTCTTGTATTTTTTTATAAATTTTTATGGGTGTGGTGAACCCATGACAATTCTGCATTTCAGTTATGTTGCTTCACTATACAACAACAAATTAGTTATGTAGTTTCATTATAAAAATAATTTTTTATTCATTAAAAAACATGTATACATGTAAAAGAGACAGCATGTTTTTACAGAAATAACAAATTATGTTTATTCATTATACAATAACAAATCTGCAGCAGTGACCTTCAATCTTACAAGTATTTTAATTGCCCAAAACTCAATCATATATAGTTATGAAATCATATACCAGCAACCTTCAAGCCTACAGGTATTCTGATTGCATTTTTAAAAAATTTCAAATTCTTATTTTTTTATTTATTTGTTTTAACTACATCTAAATGTGTTTCACATTTTAATTTGATCTTTGTATTTTTTTAATTACTACAAATCTATACGTTAATACTGTATGTATTGATAAAAAATTTAATTGTTTTGTTAATAAATTATTTTTTCCCGATATATATTAATTTTCTATTATATGTCTCATCAAATCCAATTTTATTATCCTCTGTATTACATCTCTCTATAAGTAGAAAACACAATTAAATTTGTTTTTTTACATTTTAACGACTTTTGTGTTACCATCCATGTCCCGTAACAATAATGTTTTTTTTTTGTTTAAGGATCTGTGTTTGTTTTAATTTTTTAAGTTGGTGAAACAGATTAACACTCCATTGGATAAGGTTATGTCTCTCCCTCTCACTCGTAAGCTGAAACTATCACATTGCGCGCATGCACATATATTTTGTTGGGTTAGTTTAATGATTTGAAATAATAAGAAATCCATAAGATCTCTAGAGGAGGAAGGGATGATATATTCAACAATCGATTACCACCATTATAAGTCGGTTATCAAAGGTTGAGCAGGTGAGTAGTTCACTCTCTCAAAACCCGAGATCATTCTCCCATGGCAAGGTAGGGGTTTAGACTTCTCATGATATTTGGCTTGGGATTCACATGTGGTTAGGAAAGGGCAGCGACTTGACATCTCATGTGGCATGCAGGTGAGACTTTTTATACATGATATCAAATGTTCATATATAAATGGTGCAATTCTTATGTTGCATGATATTTTTGATTCACTTCTTCTTTTATAATAATTTTTCCAAAAAAAATTATTTCTTAATGCATTATTTGGCTTGGACTTCTCATGTTGTGTTTTTTTGAATTTACATGTGATTAGAAAAGGGCATCCACTTGACATCTCACATTGCATGCAGGTGGTGCCTTTCATGCCTTCTATTGTATGTTTTGAGTTAGATGATGATTCAATTATTATCTTTCATATTATTTTTTGGTTCACTTCTCTTTTAATTTTCCAAAAACAGTTATTTCTTAATGCACTCTTAAATTTGGACTCCTCACGGTGTCTGTCTTGGAATTAACATGTTGTTAGGGAAGGGCAACAACATGACATCTCATGCGGCATGTCGGTGATATTTTTTATGTATTCTATTTGATGTTTGGAGTTGGATGGTGATGCAATTATTCTCTTGCATGTTATTTTTGGTTCAATTAACCTCTTAATTTTATAACAACATTTATTCCAGCTGTAGTTGCCTAAATCCAACTATATATTTATGAAATCATGTAGCAGTGACCTTCAAGTTTATTGGTATTCTAATTGCATTCCTTAATTTGTTTTTGAAATTCTTTTTTTGCTATTTATTTTTTTCAACTACATCTAAAAACATTTCAAATTTTAATCTGATCATCATTTTTATTATTTATTACACCATTTTCAGTAGATTATTGTCTACAAATGTCTATTATCAATGAGAATTTTCAAAATTTTATAATGGTTTTATTTTATACCATGTATATATTAATTATTTGTTTTTTTGTTAATTGTTTATAGTTTAGTGGTATATTTTAAATACATGTTAGCTTCAATATTGAATAACTAACATTATAATTATTTCAGGTATGTTTGTTGCTTCAAATCATATCAGGTACATTCTACACCACCACATTCTTATGATCTGATACATTTTGAATTGTTAACATCTTAAGGTTTGATTGTTTCTCTTTGTTCACTATTTTAGGATTTTAATTTTCTAATACCCAATTAGTTTTTTGTTAATTCTGACTTTTTATATTGCAGTTACTGTAGGTTCTAGGCACAGTGGAAGCGCGTGGATGGGTGTAGCCAACTTTAATTTTACCGTTAACAATGATCAATCCGAGATCCATCACGATGATAAAACGCTGGATCTTCAGAATAGAACGAAGAACGGAAAGGAAAGAGGTAAGTCTCAGAACTATAGAGAGGATCATCATATGTTGATTATAATTAATTTAATTAAAAGACAAAAATTACCTTGATGAAATTTTCTCTTCGTTGATGCTTCCGGTCACGATCCAATGTGATTTGTCGTTGCGCCATAGAAGCCAGGTGTAGGCTTCCTCTAGCGGTGATCCACACGTGCTCCACTTATCTCTGGACATTGCTGAAGGGATCTTTGGGTGCTAGCATGGAAGAGTCATTGCTTGCGATGTCCTCCTTCAATTGCCTTGAGAGCGGCTTCCAAAGCGCTCTCCTTGATCCGGTGGAGGAGGATCTCTCTTGTAACTTGAGAGCGTTCTTGGAGGAAAGAAATTATCTATTGGCTTGAGAGTTTTCTCCAGATCTATTGTGCACAACCAAAAATAATGGCTAGATCTAATGAGAATAATGTAATTGAGATTTATATTATTTAGAATAATAAAATGAATTAATTACCCAAATAAATTTATTCATTACATTTAATTCTTAGTAATACCCCATGTATAATAATAACATTTGACTATTATTATCACTTGAGATGCATCCAGCGAATTGCACCTAATATTATTTAATTAAATAAATAATATTATTTCTCACAAATCTTTAGAAAAACTACACGGAGTGTATATATATTAATATACATGGCGTGTACTTTGATTTTTTCATTTTATTTATTTCCTCCACCACATTTATTATACCTTGAATAATGACTATTTATTTTTTAAATAAATATCACTGCATTATTCCCTAATAAATATATTATTTCACCCATAATATATTCTCTAGAATAACTAGTGTTGAAATAAACACGATCAAACATCCTTGAATAATTATTAAACCACAACCGATAATAATCTTTATTCAACTTGTTAAATGAATATTTAACTGAGATTCTTGAATACACTTAGTGTGCGACCCTCTAGGCCTCTTTCTCAATAGCATTAGGTGGAGTCTGCCTAAAGTCTGAGGTTAGCATCTAGAAACATGCCAAGGCACCCATAGAGAAAGAATTTAACGCCACAATGATGTGTCACTGATGTTATTAATATTTTCATGACTTATTATATTCCCCCTTTACTTATTTTATATGAAATGTGCATAATTTGTGTGAAATATTAATGTTTTAATATTAAGTATAATATTTGAGCATTTTTAGAAGTAGTCAAATTGAGTCAGTTTAATGTTTTAATTATAACTATCACTATAATGATCCAAATTGTGTGGTTCTTGTTTTGTAGGATTCTCCTTTCAATATAAAACATTTCATTAGAAGGCACCATGATCCAATTCTGCCATTTGAAGGGTCATATGGTCCTCACAAACAAGACCAAAGAATCTGTGAACAAACTGGACCAGCCTTGAAGATTTATTTACTGGGCTCAATACAGAAGTCCAAAAACCTTAACTCTCCACCATAATTCGGGGGTCACTACATGTCATCTTGGATAAAAATTTCAAGGCCCAAATCCAAGTACAAGGGGCCCAAATAAATCTTTGAAGTCCATCCCATCATTCTGTACGAGAATTAAAATCAGTATAGTATGCATGACATATCCCCTGATGTAAGCATCCAAGAGAGCTGAGATTTTGCAGTGTGAAAGAGGAGATATAGGCGGCCGACTTTGTTGAAGAAGTCATTCGGATTTGAAGTCATCTTCCTGTTCAAAAATCCATTCACATTTTGACCATCGAAAAAGCATGGATAGAAATGGACAGTTTACATTTGTTTAATAAAACCGAAATAACTTTGGATCCACTTGTCCAAATGCCTCCATATTTTGACAGTAGTCGGAAAACTTTATTATCTACAACTTTGAAGAAGGAGATATTTGGATATTCGGCTGTCTGAATTGCCAAATTGGCGATGCAAGTGGAGGGACAGATTGAGAATGCAAACAGTCCACTCCTTGGGCTATAAATACTCTCCCCTTCTCTCCTTGAGAGGGGTTGGCATTTCAGAAGAGAGGAGATCATATTGACACGACCAAAGCTTTTCCAAAGGCTTGGGAGGACCTGCCATACTCAAGTTTTCACTTGAGAGACCTTTCCTCCTCTCTTTGTTTTCACTTACTTTTGTGTTCTTCATTTTTGTAATCTTGTAATTCTCTTTCTTTGTAATTCTGATTTAATGCAAGTTAATTCTTCAATATCTCTAATTCTCATCCACCTTATGTAGTTTAATATTTATGTTCCTAAAATAGTTTAAATTCAGTTGAATCCCCTTCCCTTCTTTTGCTTCCTCATTCAATCGAAAATCTGTTTTTAATTATCATCATCGTTCGTGTGTGTGTGTCAACGTACCACTCTTTTCTAATCCCTTTATTTTCCTTCTATTCTTAATTTATCATCATAATTATTTTAACCATAATATTAAACATCCAAATGGATGAGTAAATCTCTCATTGGGGTGAGTTATAATTCGGGGATGTTAAGTGATTGAGAGTTTTGCTCGATGAGTATTCTTTAAATTAATATTGTGTATGTTAAACTCAATATGTCATGGATTAATGATATGTTTTGTTTAACGAGTGGTTTCCATGGATTATTGGAACCATAAATACACTACCATAAATAAGTTTTGATTGAGATTAGAACCCTAAGTTAAGTTAAGTCTTGGATTAAATCCTTCACACTTAGGAATTCCAATCAACGTCAACTTATGACATGAGTGTTAATTTAATGCCTTACAAAGTAAGGCTCAAGGATATCACATGCTTAACTCCCCAATGATGAACTCACCCCAATCTTTATCAACTTGTTAAATCAAACATCATACATAAATCATTTCAATTAAGCTCTGCAAACAAACCCCCCAAATCAAAATACAATCAACTAAAAACAATCGACTATTACGAAGTACCATCGCCGAGGATTCGACCCGAGTGCTGCTATACACATTAGCAGAGCACCAGAACTTTGACCGGTCGATAGGCGACAATCGGCCGTGCGTTTCAAATGGCACCGTTGCCGGGGATGGTGCTTTAAGTAGTCATTAGTTTCTGGTTATTGTCAAGAAAACACAAAAAAAAAACAAATTTTAAAAAAAATTTGAAAAAAAAACACAAAGAAAAACCTGTCTTCTCATAAAAATCATAAACTGAAAAAATAAAAAGAAAAAACCGTCTTCCTCTTTCTTCCAAAATCTCTCTGAATTCCCCGTAGCCTTCCAAACAATCCCTCGGATTTGTTTGACCTTGAAATTGAGCGAACACTTCGCCAACTTAGGAGGAACATAAGAGATACTCAAATAATTCAAGAACCAATCCTCATCCAACCAGTTGAAATTGAAATGACCAATCCTAGGGAACAAACCCTAAAAGAACTCGCTGCCCCTGATATGAATTGCCAACCTCTTTGTATTCAATATCCAAACATTGAATCTGACTTCGAACTCAAATCGGGTTTGATTCATCTTCTACCTCATTTTCACGGGCTAGCCGGTGAGGATCCACATCTTCACCTTAAAGAGTTCCAAGTAGTATGCTCTACCATGAAGCCTCAAGGGGTTTCTGAAGAACAAATCAAGCTTAGAGCTTTCCCCTTTTCCCTAGCGGATTCTACCAAGTCTTGGCTCTACTACCTCCCACCTGGTTCCATAAACTCATGGGTTGACATGAAGAGACTTTTCCTTGAGAAGTTCTTTCCCGCTTCCCGAACAGCTTCTATCCGAAAGGAAATAAGCAGCATCCGTCAATTCCCTAATGAATCACTCCATGAGTATTGGGAGAGGTTCAAAAATCTTGTGGCAACTTGTCCACACCATCAAATCCCTGACCAACTCCTGATCCAATACTTCTATGAGGGGTTATTGGCTATGGAGAGAACTCTCATTGATGCCGCAAGTGGCGGTGCTCTTGTTGACAAAACTCCTGCAGCTGCACGAGAACTCATAAGCAACATGGCTGCAAACACGCAACAATTCCATACTCGAGCACATGCTCAAGTGAAACAAGCCCAAGAGAATCAATCCATAGAGCCCAACAAGATGACTGAGTGGATGAGTGAACTTACAGGTCTTGTGCGTCAACTAGCGGTGGCTACCAAATCCCCAACCTCATCTTCTCCACAGTCACTATTCCCTGGACCTATCAAGAATTGTGGAATCTGCAACTCTCCATCTCATCCGACTGACACATGTCCACAACTTCAAGATGATCCATCTGATTCATCTAGTCCAATGGAGCTCAATGCGACATATGCTCAGCGAAACTTCAACCCTCAAAAATCAGGTCAGTTTGTTAGAAACTTCAACCAACCCCACTCTGAGCCCTTCTCTTCTACCTTTAACCCACCTCTGAGGTATGGTAATCCCATTTCTCATCCTCCTCAGTTCCCTCATCAAAATCCAAACCAGTTCCAATATGGTCAAAGTGGTGGTAACATCCATCAACCTTATCCTTTTGTTCCTCAACCCCAAAGGAACAATCCTCCTCCTGGATTCCACTATCCTAACGAGCCTTCCCAATTCCCCACCCAATACAATCGCTTTCCCAAGAACCAAAATCAAGGCCAACCCAATTTGGGACAAGCCGCTTCTTCTAAACAACCATGGGAAAGTGCTGTAGAGGATCTTGCTTCCTTCACCCGTTCTAGCCTCAAGAACATTGAAACCCAAATAGGTCAACTTGCATCCCACCTTAGCCAGCAACAACCATCCAATTCATCCCAACTCCCAGCTCAACCATTACCCAACCCTAAGGGTAATGTAAGTGCAATTGCACTTAGATCGGGAAAGCAAATTGCTATGCCCCATGCTGATTTCTCTACCTCCCCTTTCGATGTTGATCTAGAAAATGAAAAGAACAAAAAGCTGGAAAAGGAACTTGAATCCACTCCTTCACCTCCTTCCATTCCTCTAAGGAACCCAATTCCTTTTCCTCAAGCCATATCCAAGCCTAAGAAGTCATTTGAACCTGATCCTGAAATGCTTGACATGTTTAGACGTGTTGAAGTGAACATCCCCCTCTTAGATGCCATCAAACAAATCTCTAAGTATGCCAAGTTTCTTAAGGAATTGTGCACCCATAAGAGGCAACTTAGGAACATTGAAAATGTTTCAACCCAACAATCCATTCCCATGAAGTGCAAAGATCCAGGGACCTTCACGGTTCCATGTCAAATAAGGAGTTCCAACTTTGATGATGCACTCATAGACCTTGGAGCCTCAATAAATGTCATGCCCAAATCCATTTTCTCCAACCTTGGTCTAGGTCCCTTGCACCCAACGGGTGTTGTCATTCAATTAGCCAATTGAAGCACTTCCAGTCCTGAGGGGATAATTGAGGATTTTCTTGTTCGGGTCAATGATCTTATCTTCCCAGCTGATTTCTATGTCCTTGACATGGAAGGTGAGACAAACTCTTCTCGATCTCCCCTAATTCTAGGAAGACCATTCCTTATGACATCTAAAACCAAAATTTATGTCCATGCTGGCATCTTATCCATGGAATTCGGTGACCAACTGGTCAAGTTCAACATTTTCCAAGCCATGCGATACCCATCTGAGGATCACTCTGCATTCTCAATCCATGTTTCTGAAACTCTCTCTGAGAGTGTGTTGAATCCTAATCCATCATGTTCTTCCTGTTCTACTAATAGAGGAGTTTGTGAATATTGTATCCTCATTAACCAAGTGATTAATGGTGAAATTGATGTTGACATTACAAATGAAAACTCCATTGATCTAAAGGATCTTGAAAACTCTTTGGAATCTCATCTCACCTCTGACCTCCAATGCTCCAACATAGATGGTATTGAGAAAAATGAACTAGAATGCTCATTTGTTGATTCAGATCAGATTATCCCACATTCATCCTTTCCTATCCATGATTCTGAAAATTCTGTTATATGTGAAGTGAACCTTGAACCAATGTGTTTATATTGTCCTGATGGTAGTGATGTTTGTGATATTTGTACCCTAATTAATAAAGTGATCACTGGTGAGGTTGAAATTGACCATTCTTTGGCGAACAACATTGAAGTAAAGGATATTGAAAATTTTATTCAGTCTTATGACTCTACTAATCCTCATTACTCTACATCGGTAAGTGATGAAATAAATGAGTCAAAAACAATTGGGATCTCATACTCTACTTTTGTGTTATCCGAACCTTACATAAATGAACCATCAGAATTGAGACATCTTCCTGAATTTCCAAGAATAGAAAATCATCACTTTGTGGATAAAATCATTCCTCACATTGAAGACCAAAGGGAGGATAATCATATTCTCTTTCCACCCCCATTGAATTGCAAGCAAACCAAAAAGGATGGGAATAAATTATCCAATGAATCATCAGGCCTCCCAAAGAAAAAGTTTTTATGGAAGCACACTGGAGTTGAGAAAATACGATGGCCACCGTCAGACTATGGGTAGTCCACTGCAATTGTCCAGCTGTAGACAAATAAATGCAGCGCTTCTTGGGAGGCAACCCATGTTTTCTTTTACTTTTATGAAATTCCAATTTCTTTTTAGATTTTCATTAGATGAATAATGAATTTTATTTTTCAGGTAACTTCCCGCTGTCCTGGAACCACCTCGACTTCCACCGAATCCCCAAATTCTCTAGCCGACCCACCACTAGATGGAGACGGCGACCCACCAAATCCAAACCAGGGGGCACCTCTTTCCCTTTAACTCTCTCTCTCCTCAATCTCTCTTCCCTCTCTTCTTCTCTCTATTTCTTCTTCTTCCTCTCTCCCTCTCATTTTTTTTACAACATTCTTCCACAACCTTTTTTTCTATTTTCTATTTTGTGTGGATGTGTCATTAAAAATAAAAAAATTTAAAAAATTTAATTAAAAAAATGAAAATTGAAAAAAAGGGGTGTCATAATTACTCATCATCCAATATTGAAATTCTGTCCAACCATTTTGGGGAGTCAAAAGGTTTGTTTTAAACTCAAATATATTGAATTTTTATCTCAAACTTGGGTAAACAATTTTGTGTCAATAACAAACATTTTGAATGATCAATTTTTGGTAGAAAATGATTCTCCCCTACCGTGAGGAATAACATTAGCCTTCATGCCAAGGTCATCTATGGCCATATTTTTCATTGTGTGTCTTCACCACTGATTATGAGTCTTGAGTTTGTGGACCTTCGAGCTGAATTTCCATCTTTTGTGTGCATTAATATGATAGAGGCATTTTCTAAGCCACATGAGAATCAGAATAGACAAATAACCTCCCGTTACCCTTACAATGATCCTACTTTTGAAATCCCCTTTGAGCCTATGAAAACCTTTCTTTTGATAGCCACATTACAAGCCTAATACCTTGTCCCACCCAACATCTTCAGGGATTTTCATTGTAAAATTTATTGAAATTTAAGTGTGGGGGGAATGGACTTCATTTTTGGGCGTACGTTCATTGATTTCCAATGTGTCATCATATGCTTGAGGGCAAGCATCCATTCAAGTGTGGGGGAGAGGTTGTCATTCTATGATCTTTGGGGTGTATATGTGTAATTGTCATTTGTACAAAAGTCATTGAAAAGTGTTAAAAAAAAATGAAAAAAAAATTACATTAAAAAAAATGATGAAAAAAAAGGAATGGGTTGTGTCTTGGGTGGGTCAAAACTCATTCATCATCAACCTTTGATCTTGTTATAACTACTAAAATTATTTCCATGAGGAGATCAAGCATGGGTTGGGAGATGACTGTGAGACTTGTTTCAAGCACAACTTTCGAAAAAAAAAGAGCAAAAATAGAAAAAAAAGAACACTTGAATCATCTTGTATTGTGTCATTATTGGAAGTCTTCCATGTTGTACATATTCCATCATCTCACCCTATTCCATTTTCTATCTCCCTCACTTTTCATTCATCACACATTCATGCCCTTGTAAATATGTGTTTCTATTTCCTTTCAAATCAAATTTCAAAAAAAAAATGTGCATTGATTTTTCCATGTTGGTGTTTTTAACCCCTCTTTTCCTTTGGACATTATATACCTACCGTCCCATAGCCACTGAAAACCCCCTTAAAATACCTCTTGATTCTTGTACACATTATATTTGGGAATGGAAGCTGAGAGCTCTTACAAACTCTTGATTTTCACTTTTTGTTGGTGAATGAGTGAACCTCCTAAAATACATTTTTATCATCTTGAGAGGAGTAAGTTTTGAGTGCCTACATTTTCTAATTCAAACCTTGAACATGAAAAAATGAATTGTTTATGATGCATTATTGTGAACCAAATTTGTGATGGAATTCAATATTGATGAGTGAAATAGTCTAAACCTCCCCTGATTGGAGAAAACAAAATTTTAATATTTGTTGGTGAGTGAAAATGATTTTGTCATGTTTTTATATTTGTTGCACATGAGGACACGGGCAAATCTAAGTGTGGGGGAGTTGATGTTATTAATATTTTCATGACTTATTATATTCCCCCTTTACTTATTTTATATGAAATGTGCATAATTTGTGTGAAATATTAATGTTTTAATATTAAGTATAATATTTGAGCATTTTTAGAAGTAGTCAAATTGAGTCAGTTTAATGTTTTAATTATAACTATCACTATACTGATCCAAATTGTGTGGTTCTTGTTTTTTAGGATTCTCCTTTCAATATACAACATTTCATTAGAAGGCACCATGATCCAATTCTTCCATTTGAAGGGTCATATGGTCCTCACAAACAAGACCAAAGAATCTATGAACAAACTGGACCAGCCTTGAAGATTTATTTACTGGGCTCAATACAGAAGTCCAAAAATCTTAACTCTCCACCATAATTCGGGGGTCACTACATGTCATCTTGGATAAAAATTTCAAGGCCCAAATCCAAGTACAAGGGGCCCAAATAAATCTTTGAAGTCCATCCCACCATTCTGTCCGAGAATTAAAATCAGTATAGTATGCATGACATATCTCCTGATGTAAGCATCCAAGAGAGCTGATATTTTTCAGTGTGAAAGAGGAGATATAGGCGGCCGACTTTGTTGAATAAGTCATTCGGATTTGAAGGCATCTTCCTGTTCAAATATCCATTCACATTTTGGCCATCGAAAAAGCATGGATAGAAATGGACAGTTTACCTTTGTTTAATAAAACCGCCATAACTTTGGATCCACTTGTCCAAATGCCTCCATATTTTGACAGTAGTCGGAAACCTTTATTATCTACAACTTTGAAGAAGGAGATATTTGGATATTAGGCTTTCTGAATTGCCAAATTGGCGATGAAAGTGGAGGGACAGATTGAGAATGCAAACAGTCCACTCCTTGGGCTATAAATACTCTCCCCTTCTCTCCTTGAGAGGGGTTGGCATTTCAGAAGAGAGAAGATCATATTTGCACGACCAAAGATTTTCCAAAGGCTTGGGAGGACCTGCCATACTCAAGTTTTCACTTGAGAGACCTTTCCTCCTCTCTTTGTTTTCACTTACTTTTGTGTTCTTCATTTTTGTAATCTTGTAATTCTCTTTCTTTGTAATTCTGATTTAATGCAAGTTACTTCTTCAATATCTCTTATTCTCATCCACCTTCTGTAGTTTAATATTTATGTTCCTAAAATAGATTAAATTCAGTTGAATCCCCTTCCCTTCTTTTGCTTCCTCATTCAATCGAAAATCTGTTTTTAATTATCATCATCGTTCGTGTGTGTGTGTCAACGTACCACTCTTTTCTAATCCCTTTCTTTCCTTCTATTCTTAATTTATCATCATAATTATTTTAACCATAATATTAAACATTCAAATGGCTGAGTAAATCTCTCATTGGGGTGAGTTATAATTCGGGGATGTTAAGTGATTGAGAGTTTTGCTCGATGAGTATTCTTTAAATTAATATTGTGTATGTTAAACTCAATATGTCATGGATTAATGATATGTTTTGTTTAACGAGTGGTTTACATGGATTATTGGAACCATAAATATACTACCATAAATAAGTTTTGATTGAGATTAGAACCCTAAGTTAAGTTAAGGCTTGGATTAAAGCCTTCACACTTAGGAATTCCAATCAACGTCAACTTATGACATGGGTGTTAATTTAATGCAATACAAAGTAAGGCTCAAGGATATCACATGCTTAACTCCCCAATGATGAACTCACCCCAATCTTTATCAACTTGTTAAATCAAACATCATACATAAATCATTTCAATTAATCTCTGCAAACAAACCCCCCAAATCAAAATACAATCAACTAAAAACAATCGACTATTACGAAGTACCATCGCCGAGGATTCGACCCGAGTGCTGCTATACACATTAGCAGAGCACCAGAACTTTGACCGGTCGATAGGCGACAATCGGCCGTGCGTTTCAAATGGCACCGTTTCCGGGGATGGTGCTTTAAGTAGTCATTAGTTTCTGGTTATTGTCAAGAAAACACAAAAAAAAAAACAAATTTTAAAAAAAATTTGAAAAAAAAAACACAAAGAAAAACCTGTCTTCTCATAAAAATCATAAACTGAAAAAATAAAAAGAAAAACCCGTCTTCCTCTTTCTTCCAAAATCTCTCTGAATTCCCCGTAGCCTTCCAAACAATCCCTCGGATTTGTTTGACCTTGAAATTGAGCGAACACTTCGCCAACTTAGGAGGAACATAAGAGATACTCAAATAATTCAAGAACCAATCCTCATCCAACCAGTTGAAATTGAAATGACCAATCCTAGGGAACAAACCCTAAAAGAACTCGCTGCCCCTGATATAAATTACCAACCTCTTTGTATTCAATATCCAAACATTGAATCTGACTTCGAACTCAAATCGGGTTTGATTCATCTTCTACCTCATTTTCACGGGCTAGCCGGTGAGGATCCACATCTTCACCTTAAAGAGTTCCAAGTAGTATGCTCTACCATGAAGCCTCAAGGGGTTTCTGAAGAACAAATCAAGCTTAGAGCTTTCCCCTTTTCCCTAGCGGATTCTACCAAGTCTTGGCTCTACTACCTCCCACCTGGTTCCATAAACTCATGGGTTGACATGAAGAGACTTTTCCTTGAGAAGTTCTTTCCCGCTTCCCGAACAGCTTCTATCCGAAAGGAAATAAGCGGCATCCGTCAATTCCCTAATGAATCACTCCATGAGTATTGGGAGAGGTTCAAAAATCTTGTGGCAACTTGTCCACACCATCAAATCCCTAACCAACTCCTGATCCAATACTTCTATGAGGGGTTATTGTCTATGGAGAGAACTCTCATTGATGCCGCAAGTGGCGGTGCTCTTGTTGACAAAACTCCTGCAGCTGCACGAGAACTCATAAGCAACATGGCTGCAAACACGCAACAATTCCATACTCGAGCACATGCTCAAGTGAAACAAGCCCAAGAGAATCAATCCATAGAGCCCAACAAGATGACTGAGTGGATGAGTGAACTTACAGGTCTTGTGCGTCAACTAGCGGTGGCTACCAAATCCCCAACCTCATCTTCTCCACAGTCACTATTCCCTGGACCTATCAAGAATTGTGGAATCTGCAACTCTCCATCTCATCCGACTGACACATGTCCACAACTTCAAGATGATCCATCTGATTCATCTAGTCCAATGGAGCTCAATGCGGCATATGCTCAGCGAAACTTCAACCCTCAAAAATCAGGTCAGTTTGTTAGAAACTTCAACCAACCCCACTCTGAGCCCTTCTCTTCTACCTTTAACCCACCTCTGAGGTATGGTAATCCCATTTCTCATCCTCCTCAGTTCCCTCATCAAAATCCAAACCAGTTCCAATATGGTCAAAGTGGTGGTAACATCCATCAACCTTATCCTTTTGTTCCTCAACCCCAAAGGAACAATCCTCCTCCTGGATTCCACTATCCTAACGAGCCTTCCCAATTCCCCACCCAATACAATCGCTTTCCCAAGAACCAAAATCAAGGCCAACCCAATTTGGGACAAGCCTCTTCTTCTAAACAACCATGGGAAAGTGCTGTAGAGGATCTTGCTTCCTTCACCCGTTCTAGCCTCAAGAACATTGAAACCCAAATAGGTCAACTTGCATCCCACCTTAGCCAGCAACAACCATCCAATTCATCCCAACTCCCAGCTCAACCATTACCCAACCCTAAGGGTAATGTAAGTGCAATTGCACTTAGATCGGGAAAGCAAATTGCTATGCCCCATGCTGATTTCTCTACCTCCCCTTTCGATGTTGATCTAGAAAATGAAAAGAACAAAAAGCTGGAAAAGGAACTTGAATCCACTCCTTCACCTCCTTCCATTCCTCTAAGGAACCCAATTCCTTTTACTCAATCCATCTCCAAGCCTAAGAAGTCATTTGAACCTGATCCTGAAATGCTTGACATGTTTAGACGTGTTGAAGTGAACATCCCCCTCTTAGATGCCATCAAACAAATCTCTAAGTATGCCAAGTTTCTTAAGGAATTGTGCACCCATAAGAGGCAACTTAGGAACATTGAAAATGTTTCAACCCAACAATCCATTCCCATGAAGTGCAAAGATCCAGGGGCCTTCACGGTTCCATGTCAAATATGGAGTTCCAACTTTGATGATGCACTCATAGACCTTGGAGCCTCAATAAATGTCATGCCCAAATCCATTTTCTCCAACCTTGGTCTAGGTCCCTTGCACCCAACGGGTGTTGTCATTCAATTAGCCAATTGAAGCACTGCCAGTCCTGAGGGGATAATTGAGGATTTTCTTGTTCGGGTCAATGATCTTATCTTCCCAGCTGATTTCTATGTCCTTGACATGGAAGGTGAGACAAACTCTTCTCGATCTCCCCTAATTCTAGGAAGACCATTCCTTATGACATCTAAAACCAAAATTTATGTCCATGCTGGCATCTTATCCATGGAATTCGGTGACCAACTGGTCAAGTTCAACATTTTCCAAGCCATGCGATACCCATCTGAGGATCACTCTGCATTCTCAATCCATGTTTCTGAAACTCCCTCTGAGAGTGTGTTGAATCCTAATCCATCATGTTCTTCCTGTTCTACTAATAGAGGAGTTTATGAATATTGTATCCTCATTAACCAAGTGATTAATGGTGAAATTGATGTTGACATTACAAATGCAAACTCCATTGATCTAAAGGATATTGAAAACTCTTTGGAATCTCATCTCACCTCTGACCTCCAATGCTCCAACATAGATGGTATTGAGAAAAATGAACTAGAATGCTCATTTGTTGATTCAGATCAGATTATCCCACATTCATCCTTTCCTATCCATGATTCTGAAAATTCTGTTATATGTGAAGTGAACCTTGAACCAATGTGTTTATATTGTCCTGATGGTAGTGATGTTTGTGATATTTGTACCCTAATTAATAAAGTGATCACTGGTGAGGTTGAAATTGACCATTCTTTGGCGAACAACATTGAAGTAAAGGATATTGAAAATTTTATTCAGTCTTATGACTCTACTAATCCTCATTACTCTACATCGGTAAGTGATGAAATAAATGAGTCAAAAACAATTGGGATCTCATACTCTACTTTTGTGTTATCCGAACCTTACATAAATGAACCATCAGAATTGAGACATCTTCCTGAATTTCCAAGAATAGAAAATCATCACTTTGTGGATAAAATCATTCCTCACATTGAAGACCAAAGGGAGGATAATCATATTCTCTTTCCACCCCCATTGAATTGCAAGCAAACCAAAAAGGATGGGAATAAATTATCCAATGAATCATCAGGCCTCCCAAAGAAAAAGTTTTTATGGAAGCACACTGGAGTTGAGAAAATACGATGGCCACCGTCAGACTATGGGTAGTCCACTGCAATTGTCCAGCTGTAGACAAATAAATGCAGCGCTTCTTGGGAGGCAACCCATGTTTTCTTTTACTTTTATGAAATTTCAATTTCTTTTTAGATTTTCATTAGATGAATAATGAATTTTATTTTTCAGGTAACTTCCCGCTGTCCTGGAACCACCTCGACTTCCACCGAATCCCCAAATTCTCTAGCCGACCCACCACTAGATGGAGACGGCGACCCACCAAATCCAAACCAGGGGGCACCTCTTTCCCTTTAACTCTCTCTCTCCTCAATCTCTCTTCCCTCTCTTCTTCTCTCTATTTCTTCTTCTTCCTCTCTCCCTCTCATTTTTTTTACAACATTCTTCCACAAACTTTTTTTCTATTTTCTATTTTGTGTGGATGTGTCATTAAAAATAAAAAAATTTAAAAAATTTAATTAAAAAAATGAAAATTGAAAAAAAGGGGTGTCATAATTACTCATCATCCAATATTGAAATTCTGTCCAACCATTTTGGGGAGTCAAAAGGTTTGTTTTAAACTCAAATATATTGAATTTTTATCTCAAACTTGGGTAAACAATTTTGTGTCAATAACAAACATTTTGAATGATCAATTTTTGGTGGAAAATGATTCTCCCCTACCGTGAGGAATAACATTAGCCTTCATGCCAAGGTCATCTATGGCCATCTTTTTCATTGTGTGTCTTCACCACTGATTATGAGTCTTGAGTTTGTGGACCTTCGAGCTGAATTTCCTTCTTTTGTGTGCATTAATATGATAGAGGCATTTTCTAAGCCACATGAGAATCAGAATAGACAAATAGCCTCCCGTTACCCTTACAATGATCCTACTTTTGAAAGCCCCTTTGAGCCTATGAAAACCTTTCTTTTGATAGCCACATTACAAACCTAATACCTTGTCCCACCCAACATCTTCAGGGATTTTCATTGTACAATTTATTGAAATTTAAGTGTGGGGGGAATGGACTTCATTTTTGGGCGTACGTTCATTGATTTCCAATGTGTCATCATATGCTTGAGGGCAAGCATCCATTCAAGTGTGGGGGAGAGGTTGTCATTCTGTGATCTTTGGGGTGTATATGTGTAATTGTCATTTGCACAAAAGTCATTGAAAAGTGTTCAAAAAAAAATGAAAAAAAAATTACATTAAAAAAAATGATGAAAAAAAGGAATGGGTTGTGTCTTGGGTGGGTCAAAACTCATTCATCATCAACCTTTGATCTTGTTATAACTACTAAAATTATTTCCATGAGGAGATCAAGCATGGGTTGGGAGATGACTGTGAGACTTGTTTCAAGCACAACTTTCGAAAAAAAAGAGCAAAAAGAGAAAAAAAAGAACACTTGAATCATCTTGTATTGTGTCATTATTGGAAGTCTTCCATGTTGTACATATTCCATCATCTCACCCTATTCCATTTTCTATCTCCCTCACATTTCATTCATCACACATTCATTCCCTTGTAAATATGTGTTTCTATTTCCTTTCAAATCAAATTTCAAAAAAAAATGTGCATTGATTTTTCCATGTTGGTGTTTTTAACCCCTCTTTTCCTTTGGACATTATATACCTACCGTCCCATAGCCACTGAAAAACCCCTTAAAAGACATCTTGATTCTTGTACACATTAGATTTGGGAATGGAAGCTGAGAGCTCTTACAAACTCTTGATTTTCACTTTTTGTTGGTGAATGAGTGAACCTCCTAAAATACATTTTTATCATCTTGAGAGGAGTAAGTTTTGAGTGCCTACATTTTCTAATTCAAACCTTGAACATGAAAAAATGAATTGTTTCTGATGCATTATTGTGAACCAAATTTGTGATGGAATTCAATATGGATGAGTGAAATAGTCTAAACCTCCCCTGATTGGAGAAAACAAAATTTTAATATTTGTTGGTGAGTGAAAATGATTTTGTCATGTTTTTATATTTGTTGCACATGAGGACACGGGCAAATCTAAGTGTGGGGGAGTTGATGTTATTAATATTTTCATGACTTATTATATTCCCCCTTTACTTATTTTATATGAAATGTGCATAATTTGTGTGAAATATTAATGTTTTAATATTAAGTATAATATTTGAGCATTTTTAGAAGTAGTCAAATTGAGTCAGTTTAATGTTTTAATTATAACTATCACTATACTGATCCAAATTGTGTGGTTCTTGTTTTTTAGGATTCTCCTTTCAATATACAACATTTCATTAGAAGGCACCATGATCCAATTCTTCCATTTGAAGGGTCATATGCTCCTCACAAACAAGACCAAAGAATCTATGAACAAACTGGACCAGCCTTGAAGATTTATTTACTGGGCTCAATACAGAAGTCCAAAAACCTTAACTCTCCACCATAATTCGTGGGTCACTACATGTCATCTTGGATAAAAATTTCAAGGCCCAAATCCAAGTACAAGGGGCCCAAATAAATCTTTGAAGTCCATCCCACCATTCTGTCCGAGAATTAAAATCAGTATAGTATGCATGACATATCTCCTGATGTAAGCATCCAAGAGAGCTGATATTTTTCAGTGTGAAAGAGGAGATATAGGCGGCCGACTTTGTTGAATAAGTCATTCGGATTTGAAGGCATCTTCCTGTTCAAATATCCATTCACATTTTGGCCATCGAAAAAGCATGGATAGAAATGGACAGTTTACCTTTGTTTAATAAAACCGCCATAACTTTGGATCCACTTGTCCAAATGCCTCCATATTTTGACAGTAGTCGGAAAACTTTATTATCTACAACTTTGAAGAAAGAGATATTTGGATATTCGGCTTTCTGAATTGCCAAATTGGCGATGAAAGTGGAGGGACATATTGAGAATGCAAACAGTCCACTCCTTGGGCTATAAATACTCTCCCCTTCTCTCCTTGAGAGGGGTTGGCATTTCAGAAGAGATAAGATCATATTTTCACGACCAAAGATTTTCCAAAGGCTTGGGAGGACCTTCCATACTCAAGTTTTCACTTGAGAGACCTTTCCTCCTCTCTTTGCTTTCACTTACTTTTGTGTTCTTCATTTTTGTAATCTTGTAATTCTCTTTCTTTGTAATTCTGATTTAATGCAAGTTACTTCTTCAATATCTCTTATTCTCATCCACCTTCTGTAGTTTAATATTTATGTTCCTAAAATAGTTTAAATTCAGTTGAATCCCCTTCCCTTCTTTTGCTTCCTCATTCAATCGAAAATCTGTTTTTAATTATCATCATCGTTCGTGTGTGTGTGTCAACGTACCACTCTTTTCTAATCCCTTTCTTTTCCTTCTATTCTTAATTTATCATCATAATTATTTTAACCATAATATTAAACATCCAAATGGCTGAGTAAATCTCTCATTGGGGTGAGTTATAATTTGGGGATGTTAAGTGATTGAGAGTTTTGCTCGATGAGTATTCTTTAAATTAATATTGTGTATGTTAAACTCAATATGTCATGGATTAATGATATGTTTTGTTTAACGAGTGGTTTCCATGGATTATTGGAACCATAAATACACTACCATAAATAAGTTTTGATTGAGATTAGAACCCTAAGTTAAGTTAAGGCTTGGATTAAAGCCTTCACACTTAGGAATTCCAATCAACGTCAACTTATGACATGGGTGTTAATTTAATGCAATACAAAGTAAGGCTCAAGGATATCACATGCTTAACTCCCCAATGATGAACTCACCCCAATCTTTATCAACTTGTTAAATCAAACATCATACATAAATCATTTCAATTAAGCTCTGCAAACAAACCACCCAAATCAAAATACAATTAACTAAAAACAATCGACTATTACGAAGTACCATCGCCGAGGATTCGACCCGAGTGCTGCTATACACATTAGCAGAGCACCAGAACTTTGACCGGTCGATAGGCGACAATCGGCCGTGCGTTTCAGTCACCTCCTACGAACTCTTACCATGTAATGTAATCTCTTCGTCTCGATATCTCGAATCAAGCGGGTTGCATGCTAGTGTCACCAACCCATGTGTTCAATTACTCTTTATTTGACCCACCAGAATTGAACTTTCCCATTCCTCACCATGGACATAGATTTATTTAGGTTATATAAATTCTATCAAAAGGCCTGAGATATCAACTTCCGTTATGGATTAGAGGGGACATATCCTTTCTCGCATTATCTATTAGTGCAGTATTACTCATGATGCACCCAACATATCCTACCTCAATGCGAATAGTGTGTCGTCACAGTTTTCGTCAATACATCTAAGTGTGTGAGTTGTGATATCCATTAATAATAATCTTAAAGTATAAGGACCAATACACATGCTCATAGATAGGAACATCCAATGACACTATGAAATGTGGATTTCCTACCAGTAGGTCTCATTCTCATAATATCCTTCTGGATATTACCAAGGGTGTACACTATGAGAAGGTGCCTCAATGTTTTATGAGTCATCACCCCTAATGGTCTGTATTATTTATGTCCCTCAAATAAAATCATCCAGACATAGAACATATATTCAAGAATAGTGTTATGACACTTCTAGGTTCTCATCATAGCAGGGATCCGTTATGACCCTTTAATGCAACAACTATCCTTAGAACATTATCACATGTATTGTCATGCAGAAGAACAGTCAAGATTTAATAAGGTATTTATTAATATTAAAATCCAACAGACTCCCATTTGGATTAGAGCCAACTCCTAACAACCTTTAACCCGTTATCTCTCACATGATATTCATGCTTCTACTGAGATAGACCTTTAGTCATGGGGTTCACCACGTTCTCTTATGTGGACACTTTGCTCACTGAAACTTCACCCCTTTGACAGAAATCCCTCAAGAGGTGATACTTCCAGAGAATGTGCTTTGTCTATTGATGTGACCTTGGTTCTTTTGTAAGAACCACCACTGTAGTATTATCACAATACAATATGATAGGGTATCTACTGCTAGGCACCACATCAAGCACCTGGACAAATTTTTGAATCTAGACGGCTTCCATGGCGACATCAGAAGCCTTTATATATTCAGACTCCATTGTAGAATCGATGAAAATTGGCTGATTTGAACTCTTCTAGCTCATAGATCCTCTGTTGAGACAAAAAACATATCCTGATTGCGACTTCAGATCATTTTGATCTGTCTAAAAACTAGCATCAACATACCCTCTGATGACAAGCTCCTCGTCTCCTCCATACACTAGGAACATATCCTTAGTTCTTCTTAGATACTTAAGGATAGTCTTAACAATAGTCCAATGTTGTTCTCCTGGATCTGCTTGATATCTGTCTACCATGCTCAGTGCATAGGCAACATCAAGCCTGGTACATAACATGACATACATGATGGATCCTATAGCCGAAGCATATGGGATCTTACTCATCCTATCTTTCTCATGTTGTGCCTGAGGACACATTCTCTTAGAAAGATGTAGGCCATGTGACATTGGAACCAATCCACTCTTGGATTGTTCTATACTAAATATCTTTAGTATCTGGTCAATGTATGTACCCTGACTTAATCCAATAAGCCTCTTGGATTTATCATTAATGATATTGATTCCTAGAATGTAGGCTGCTTCACCTAAGTCCATAAAGAAATACTTGTTCAACCAGTCCTTGATTGACTATAAGACTGGTACATCGTTTCCAATAAGTAATATGTCATCAACATATAATACTAGGATAAAGACCACATTCCCATTAAACCACTTATAAACACATAGATCACATTTATTATTAATGAAACCAAATTTTTTTATGGCTGCATCAAATTAAATGTTCTATGGCTTGGATGCTTTCTTTAATCCATAAATGGATTTCTACAACTTGCAAACCCATTTGGCTTCACCTGGTGTCACAAAACCTTCTGGTTGTGTCATATAGACATCTTTCTGAAGATTCCCGTTAAGGAATGCTGTTTTGACATCCACATTCTAAATCTCATAGTCATGGTAAGTTGCTAAGGAAAGTATGATTCTTATGGATTTAAACATAGAAAATAGTGAGAAGGTTTCATCTTAGTTAATTAATTAATGTTGTCTGAATTCTTTAGCCAACAACCTTACTTTATAGGTGATAACTTGACCTTCCATGTCCAGCTTTCTCATGAACACCCATTTGCATCCAACATACTTTACATCAACTGGATCATTGACCAGAACCCGAACTTGGTTCTGATACATGGAATCCATCTCAAAATTCATAGCTTCTAGCCATATTGCAGCTTCTAAGATTTCTAATGCTTCCTTTTAGGAGAGAGGTTCATCATTGTCCAACAATAATGATTCACCGTCCCTGGTGACTAGGAAACCAAATCTCTTTGGTTCCCTTACCTCTCTTGAGCTCCTATACAGTACTTGTGTTCGTGGAACCTCTTCTATAAGGACTTGTGGAACTTGTTCCTGCACCAACTCTTATGTATATTGAGAATAAATTTCATTGAAGTCAATCTTTCTCCCACTATCCCTTTTGAGGATGTGCTCCTTCTCAAGAAAGACAGCTTGTCTGGTGACATAATTTCTTATCTGAAGGGTTATATAGGTAATATCCTTTTGTTTCCTTGGGATATTCTATAAATATACACCTCATGCCCCGAGGTGCTAGTTTGTTTCCTAAGAAGACCTTAACACAATGCCCCACATCCTCATACACATGTGTATGAAAAAAATGGGTTTCTTTCCATTCCATAACTTAGAGGGAATTCCATTTTCCGCCTTAGTTGGTACTAAGTTCAATGTGTCTGTTGTAGTTTGTAATGCATATCCTCAAAAGGATAATGGAAGATCTACATGACTCATCATTGACCTCACCATGTCCAACAAGGTTCAGTTCCTTCTTTCACTAACACCATTCCATTGTGGTGTATAAGGAGTAGTGAGTTGAGATAGAATTCCAGACTCTAGTAAAAGGTCGATAAACTCTTGGTTTAGATATTATAAACCTCAATCCGATCGAAACTTTGTTATCTTCTTACCAAGATGATTCCCTACTTCATTCTTGAATTCCTTAAATTTCTCCAAGAACTTTGACTTGTACCTTATTAAGTATATATAGCCATATCTACTCAAATCATTAGTAAAAGTAATGAAGTAAGAATATCCACCTCTAGCTTCTATTAGAAATAGTCCACACACATCCGCGTGTACCAATCCTAGAAGCTTTGTGGCCTTTTCACCCTATCCATCGAAAGACATCTTGGTTATTTTTCCTTATAAACAAGCGTGACATCTATCAAGTGGTTTTAGCTCAACATAGTCTAAATAACCATCTTGGTAGAGCTTTGTCAAGCACTTATCATTTACATGACCGAGACGGTGATGCCACAATTGGGTGTTGTATGAGTCATGTGAGTTTGTTTTGTTATATATTTCCAACACCTGGTTTTCGTAATTTAATACATACAAACCATTATTTAAATGCACCATACCATAACATACATTGTTCTTATAAAATAAAAAACCCTTATTTCCAAACTTGTAAATAAATCCATCCATATCCAAACATGATACATAAATTATGTTCTTGGTAACACTAGGTATATAATAACAGTTATGTAAAACCAAAAGCATCCTAGTTGGCAATGAGAGATAGTAATCACCAATGGTTAATGCAGCTAGCCTCGAACCATTGGCAGCTCGAAGATCCACCTCTCCTATGGGAATATTTCTAAATCTACTTGGTTCCTAGATTTGAATACATGTGTGAGCCCCACATGTTGTATCTAATACCCAATGTGTATAAATGGAAATATTACACTCGATAACAAACACACCTTTAGCATCCCCATGCTTCTGGGTGCAGTTCCTCTTCCAGTGTCCTGACTTTCTACATGAAAAACATACTGCCTCTCATTCCTTTCCCTACCTCTATATATTCCCCTTATTGAAGGGATGGTGATCGGTGGCTTCATACCATTTATAAATCCTTAGCCCCTTTGCCTTGTCCTTCCTCTTCTTATTCACCATAAGGACTGTTGGTTTGTCACACCCCATATCCATATCTACCTGGAAAATCAAGGTCAGAATTCTCAATAGACTCTTATCATTGTTTTTCATGTTGTAGTTGACAATAAAGATAGAGAAGGTCTTGGGTAGTGATGATAGGATTCGATCTGTACACAACTCATCTGGAAACTTAATCCCTAAGATGTACAGGCATTAAATCTATCCAATAAGCTTGACTACATGAAGTCTAACTAGCATAGAATCTCCAAGCTTAGTTGTGAAAAAATCTTTAGAGATCTTATATCTCTCCTATCTCGCCTTCTATTGATAGAGATTCTTAAGGTGAGACATCATGCGATACACGTACATGTTTTCATGTTGCTTTAAGAGCTCATTAGACATGGATGATAGCATGAAATATTAGAAACCTATGACATCATCTAAATGTTTCATATAGAGAGATATTTCCTCATCGCTGGCTTCATTTCTAGGTGCAACTGGAACATACTCCTCCAGCACATACAATTTCCTCTTATGGCGAAGAATGACGCGTAAATGCCTCTACCACTCCTGAAAATTAGTGCTGGTGAGAAGGTTTTTCTTCTTGAGTATGGTTTAGAATGATATGTTTGAATTCATTTTTTTCCCATGTATACAAATTAATATGAGTAAAGATTTAGTACTTTATCATGATAAAACTGAGAAAAATAAATTAATACTTATTAGTCTCCCACTATTTTATTGAAATCCAATATCCCTCACCATTGACTTCTGAATATTCTGTTGCTTGAATATTTTAGTGGCAAAGATCTATATTTCCCTTCGCATTACCCAAACTAGGGTTGGTTAAGCAACTTGAAAGGTTTTATGTAGGAATTCCAAATGCCAACTGCATTAACTCGCAGTTCCTTGATCCGCTGAGTGGACTTCCCAATCCTAAAATCCTTTTATTTTGGATTTCCTCAACCTTTGTCTCTTGGTCACACCAAGTCCTACTGTGATAGTCAACCCTTGGTGTGAACCAAGTCAAGTCAACCCAAAAACTCAAATTATAATTCCCCAATAATTTAAATCACTCCAACTAGGGTTGGTCAAGCACTTTGAACTATGGTTTGATTCTAACCAAGATTATGAAAGGCTATGCTAACTTAATATTTCCTTGAGGCATTTTATCCTTATACATAAATCACCATTTTATTATCTTTATTACATGATTTTTAATATTAAGTGGGACATAATTAAGTGATTAACCATTTATAAGATAATGTTTATGCATAAACCGGTCTTATTTTAGTTCAATCTTGAATGCTTGTTTAATTCATTAATTGTGTGATCGTGACAACACACCCATAATAAATAAACTATGAAACTGAAAAAAATAAAATAAATGTAATGATCATGATCTTGTTTTATTGGTTAGTTTATCTAGCAGTTGATAAACTAACCCAAGACCTAGGGGAGAAAACACCTTGTACCTTTTGGGTTCATGTTTATAACTTTCCACCTGTCCACCTTTGTATCTCCTTAGATTGGTTTCACCTTGGATCCTAACTTGAGACACCTCTACTATCTTAGAAGATCCATACATTACATATGCTTTTATCTCACATGCAGGTGAGGGATAAAACAAGGTTTTACATAAAAGAAACCTTAGGCAGGCAGACCCTACATATTAATGAGGATAAGGCTCGCAGACCAACAATTTTAATTTAAATAAATAAATTAAAAGAAAACATCTACATACAAAAGTTCCTAGTCTGGCTCATGATCATACATACATGCAACAATATTTACGCATAAATAAAAATAGCATTCAACTCTTTAATCGTTATTGTTTAAGATAAATCACGCTTGAATTAATTAATTATATTTAATTAATCAATCCTTCTATCTTAAACCCTTTTCTGAATTTTCATGAGATTATCATCCATAATAATTTTAAACAAATAAATTCATTTAAAATTATCTTTGTACGTAACTTGTACCTTGGAGGTAACCCAGTGAATTCCTATTCATAACTATCCAATGAGTAGAATTGAACATTACACAAATGTTAATTTAAACACAGATATATAAAACACCTATCACGTGTTGTGCCCCAACTTTACACCCTCACCATGGTACACGTATCAAGGATTTTTTATAATATAATAATAAATTTTAATAAATCTGTGTAATTTGGATGAGTACACAACGTATAGTTCCTACTACACAGCGTGTAATATCGTTCACCGTCCATCTGAAGTGCACTCTCAGGGAGTCAGCGTGTAGATGTACTTCGGAATTTTTTAGAGTACATGGTGTGTTTAGTGGGACACATACCACGTAGTATTCGCGTTACATGATCTCCAATTGGGCAAGCCATGTACAGGATACACGGTCCAATCCTAACCCGATGGGACTACACGCCATGTCTAGTGGGCCGCATGACATGTAATCTGGAAACCGTGTGCCACCTATTCCTGGTCAACACATGGATTCATAAAGACTCAAATAAACTCCAACACATTGCTTGGTTTGGAAGACCAGTCCCGATGCATTGAACCTTGACTACACAATGTGTGAGGCAGAATACACGCTGTGTATTCTGGTGTTGTATGACTAGGAACCTTTGGCACCTCCGAATGAGATCCTCTTGATTTATTTTAATCAAAATTAAAAGAAAAATATCATTTCTGTAAGGTAAATGAGAAACAAAAGAGAAGGAACAGATCTTGAGATTTAGATTTACATAACGATTAACTTGAATTGAAATAATTAAATTATTAAATGCATAAATCATCAATGAAAAAAACTAAATAATTATAATCAATGATATGATTGCTCAGATACCACTTGTAGGTTTCGAGTGCAGTGGAAACACATGGATGGGTGTACCCAACTTTAATTTTACCATTAACAAAGATCAATCCGAGATCCGTTACAATGATAAAATCTTGAATCTTTAGAATAGAACGAAGAACAAAAAGGAAAGAGGGAAGTCTCAGAAACATAGAGAAGATTATCATATGTTGGTTATAATTAATTTAATTAAAATAAAAGAATTACCTTGATGAAATTATCTCTCCATTGATGCTTCTGGTCACGATCCAATGTGATCCGTCGTTGCATCGCAAAAGCCAAGTGTATGCTTCCTCTAGTGGTGATCCACACATGCTTCACTTATCTCTGGATGTTGGCAAAGGGTCTGGGTGCTAGTGTGGAAGAGCCTTCGCTTGTGATGTCCTCCTTCGATCACATTGAGAGAAGCTTCCAAAGCGCTCTCCTTGATCTGATGGAGGATGATCTCTCTCGTAACTTGAGAGCGTTCTTGGGGGAAAGGAATTCTCTCTTAGATTGAGAGTTTTCTCCAGATACATTGTGCACAACCACAAAGAATGGCTGGATCTAATGAGAATAATGTAATCAAGATTTATATTACTTAGAATAATAAAATGAATTAATTACCCAAAGGCATTTATTCATTACATTTAATTCTTAGTAAGGCCCCATGTCTAATAATAACATTTGACTATTATTATCACTTGACATGCACCCAACGAATTACACCTAATATTATGTAATTAAATAAATAATATTATTTCTCAAAAATACCCTAAAAAACTACACGACGTGTATATATATTAATATACATAACATGTACTTTTTTTTACATTTTCTTTATTTCCTCCACCACATTTATTAGACCTTGAATAATGAATATTTATTTCTTAAATAAATATCATTGCATTATTCTCTAATAAATATATTATTTCACCTACAATATATTCTCTCAAATAACTAATGCCAAAATAAATGCGATCAGACATACTTGAATAATTATTAAACCACAATCGAGAATAATCTTTTTCAACTTGTTAAATGAATATTTAACTGAGATACTTGAATAAACTTAGTGTGTGACCCTCTAGGCCTCTTTCTTAGTGACATTAGGCGGAGCCTGCCTAAAGTACAAGGTTAGCATCTGACAACACGCCAAGGCACCCATAGAGAAAAAATTTAACACCGAAATGATGTGTCACCTCCTATGAATCCTTACCATATAATGTAATCCCTTCATCTAGATATCTCGAATCAAGCGGGTTGTATGCTAGTGTCATCAACCCATGTGCTCAATCACTCTTTATTTGACCTCTCAGAATTGAACTTGACCATTCCTCACCATGGATATGTATTTATTTAGGCTATATCAATTCCATTTAAGGGACTAAGATATAAACTTCTGTTATGGAACAAAAGGAAAAAAATCCTTTCTTTCATTATCTATTAATGCAGTATTACTCGTGACGCACCCAACATATTCTACCTCACTGCGAACAGTATGTCGTCACAGTTTTCATCAATACATATAAGTGCATGAGTTTTAATACCCATTACTAATAATCTTAAAGTCTATATACCAATACACACGACCATAGATAGGAACATCCAATGACACTATGAAATGCAGATTTCTTATTAGAGGGTCTCATTCTCATAATATCTTCCTAGATATTACCTAGGGCGCACACCATAAGAAGGTGACTCAAAGTTTTATGAGTCCTCACCCCTAATGGTCTGGATTATTTGTGTCCCTCAAATAACATCATCCGACCATATAACATATATTCAAGAATAATATTATGACACTTTCTCATCATAGTAGAGATCTGCTATGACCCTTTAATGCAACAACTGTCCTTAGGAAATTATCACATGCATTTTCACGTAGAATAACAATCAAGATGTGATAAGGTATTTATTAATATTAAAATCTATGAATAAAAGTTTATCATAAAGTACAAAGTAGTTGGTTATAGGCCACCAACTCCAATAGTTACATGTACTATGGATTTTAGGCTACTATAATATTGAAATTTTTAAAAATAATACATAATAAAACAAGACTTAAAATTTAAGAAATTCATTTCGTTAGGTGGCCAAGGATGAATATGAATTAATAATTCTATTTGTTTTAGATTTAAACTGTATGAGTATATCTGGTATTCACAACAATGACACCATTTTCAGTATATTATTGTCTACAAATGTTGATTTTAATTCACGGGTCCTACATTTTATGGATTCACCTTGATTTTGGTGCTACACATGTGTTTAATGTCATTAAACATCAGATAACCTTATATTCTCATAATGATAAGGTTGTGTGTGACAACACATATGACTTAACCTGGATTTTGATGATGGTTTTTAAAACGAGGTGTCAGATGGTAGTATCTTGTGAAACAAATGTGTCATTCAAAATAAGATTATATGTTCATATCAAATTTCACTTATAAGAATTTTAAAAATAACAACTATTATCCAGAGGAGGGGATGAATTATGAACTTTCTAACCATGTTTGGGATTTGCAACTGACTAACTATATGAATTCTTTAATATTGACTGAATATATCTCTTTTATCACCTATACTGTATAATCATTTAATGGACCTATTTTAGTGTTGTCATTACACTTCAGTTTTAAAATCCTTAAAGGTTATCAAATATCAATCTCTTAGCTGTTATGTTTCTAGAATAAATAAATAACAATTGTAATGTTTAGTATTGGTTTTCCCTATTCATATTTCATAAACCAGTGACTTTTACCCCCAGACCTCATGCTTCTATGTTACTGGCTATTTTGTTTCAAGATGACATCAGTCAAGTGAGATTTTTAATGGTATAGTATTTATACATTATAGATATGTTTTTAACTTATTACCTCTTTAAATGTATTCATCTATTATATATAGAGGTATGATCAATGTGTTTTACCTTTTCAACTCATGCATGTCTATTTTAATTCACGGGTTCTATATTTAATGGCTTCACCTGGCTTCACTTGACTATTTTATGGCTTTACCTTTAGTCTATTTTAATTCATGGGTTCTATATTTTATGGATTCACCTAGATTTTGGTGCTATATATGTGTTTAATTTCATTAAACATTAGATAACCCTATATGATCACAATGATAAGGTTGTGTGTGGAAACACTTATAGATTCACTTGGATTTTGATGGTGATTTTTAAAATGTGGAGCCGGATGGTAGTAGCTCATGAAACAAAAGTGACATTCAAAATAGGATTATGTGTTTATATCGAATTTCACTTCTAAGAATTTTAAAAATAACAACTGTTGTCTAGATGAGGGGATGAATTGTGACCTTTTCAACCATGATTGGGAGTTATAACTGACTAAATATATGATTTTTTGGTATTGATGGAATATATATCCTTTATCACCTACACTATATAATTATTTCATGGACCTATTTCAGTGGTGTCATTGAACTTCAATTTTAAAATCATTACAGGTTATCAAATATGAATCTCTTATCTGTTATGTTTCCAGAATAAATAAATAACAATTACAATGTTTAATATTGGTTTTCCCTATTCGTATTTCATCAACTAGTGAGTTTTTCCCCCAGACCTCATGCTTCTATGTTGTTTGATGTTTTAATTCAAGATGGTGTTAGTCAAGTGAGATTTTTCATGGTATAGGATTTATATATTATTGATATGTATTTTAACTTATTAACTATTCCAATGTATTTATATATTATAGATAGAGGTATGATCAATGTGTTTTTCCTTTTTCAACTCATGCATATTCATTTTATCTACCCATATGTTTTCTTAGATTTTATATTACATTATACCCCTCCATTATATACTTCATGGGACTTTAGGTAATCTACTTTGTCCCATCCATTCTATCTTATTTTTCTTCTTAGAACTGTGGGTTCTTTTGATTAAGGATTTCACCATAAAAACTATATATAATTTTTCCCATATATTTTCTCAATTTTTTTCTATCATACACATGAGATTTGAATTATATATGTTCTCTCTCTATATGTTTTGTATATATATGCATATATTATAGGTTTATAAAATTTGGGGACCAAATTTGAAAAAATTGGATAAATAAAAACCTCTATATTTTTAATAATTTAATCGTATATGAATTTTAATATATTGATAATAGATTGAAAGATATTGGATTCCCCGTTAAAATTTGTAAAAAATCTTCTAAGTAAGTAGAAGCTAAATGAGTTGAGGTAGATGATAAAACACATAGAAGGGGTAAACCATTGTTGGGTGTCAATAATGCTAATGAAACTAAAAATTTCAACCATACTCACCTTAATGTGAATGGGTTATCAACATCAACCAACTGTTTAAAATTGTACTATCACATCCATATTTGGTTCTTGGGATAACTGCTAATCATGATTTGGATTATTCTACTTCTGAAGGGATAAGGTCTAAAACTATTAGATTATATAGAGATCTTATCAAAGAAGATAGATGTTGATATTATTACAAAGGTATATATATTTTACAGTGTCAATAACCATGGCATAATATTCCCTTAGCATGGATAGTGTCATTTTTCTGAAGGTTGTATCTTGTGCAAAAGTTGAATCGGATATTGGTGTCTGTGTGTTTTGTACACCTGATTATCAATAATTCCTCAGACTGAGTGCCTTGAAGGTTAATTTTATGTAAGTATTTATATATATATTCAACTTTTATTATGATATTTATATTGAAATTTATTTTAGTAGCCCTAATTCCCAATTACTAAAAGCTCTAAAATTGTAAACTAATGACACTTCAAACAAAGAGTAAACTGAACTAATATTTTAAAAAATAATAATTTTCTAATGGATGTAGTGGAACATTATCCTAGAAAATAACAAAAAATTTATAATCTTATCTTGATGAAATAATCAATATTTCATCTTAAATATTCTTTTCTTTCGATAAATCTATCATTTTAATTTCACAAGAAGAAATATGGAAAAACTCTATGTCCAAGAAGAATGTCCAAAAATGAATAATAATCATGCATTACAATTAAGGAACATGTAATAGTATCACTTTATATTTATCATGTCATTTATATTTAATTATTATTATCATTTTTCACATGTGGATTACAATGAGCATGATCATTTTACAGGGATAATTAAAGAAGTTATACATTTGAGGGATACTGAACGTCATGAAAATCATCATGGATGGAACCAAACAACTCTTTCTCGATGAAGGAATTCATCGACATCTTATCTATACATTTATGAAATATTACAAGCTTCATATCATACATGTTTTTTGGGGTTCTAAATTACCTGATAACACACACATTTGAATACTTAATGTTCAACTGAATTCATACAGCTTATGCATAAGGCTTCACCTAGAGGAATTATAGTATGCAATATACATGTGGTTCAATATTATTTAATTTACATATTATGAAATCAACCATTACTTTCCAATACTATGAGGTTTATTTTGTAAAAAATCTATAACTTCTCTTTACTAAATATTAAACTATGATCACTAATTTATTTATGTAAAAGAATAAAACTATTTGGGTATCTTATCAGTAAATTTAATTGATCTATTATTACAATTAAATTTTTAATTTTCATCTTTATTATTAAATTTGAATTTAATTAAATTTTCATGTTATTTTTTTTATAAATTCCAAAAATCTATTATGAAACATCTATTACACTTATTATAATAGCTTTAGTTTCTAAACTCCTTCAAATTCTTTATCTTCTGATAATGCTTATGATTTCAAATTTCGGAACTCCATTCCAATTCATGGATTTCATATAATTTTTAGTGTTTACCATGCAAAAAAAAAAACCAATTCTATCGATTTGGTATTCCATGATTTCTATTATTTAGTTGATTCGCATGAATCTTATTCTATTGGTGTTTCATGGAAAGCCTTTGAGTTTTTTTTTAGGTTTCAAATTCTCAATTCCATTACAATCTAAACTACATTATTCTTGTACTATTTGTTACTTTCAAAATAAAAAAAATAATGGTGCTCCCATAAATTTATTGTGCTTATTCATCTAATAATCTTCACCAAGGATATTTAGGCTAGCCACTGTAAATGTCTCTCACATTCTCATCCTTCTAAAAATATTTCATTGTTTAATCATCAGTTACCATAATAGTTTACTCTATCACAATAATCTTTGTTCAATAATCTTTTCTGGGTTCTGTTAGAACTATTTTTATTTGTAAACATTTTAGGCTATCTATATTATAGTACTCAGTATTGAAATTATATCTTTTTTGTAATTCAGACTTTGGTGAACATTGAGATGACTGGATGAAAATAATTGGTTAATTTTCACTGAACAAGTGTACATAAGGTTTCAAGTATACAAGTATTTGGACAAAAGACAACGATTGGAAGGTAGTCTGGAAGGCTTTAGCAGTTTCAAACTCATCACAGGTGGTTACGCACATGGGGTTTTGAGGTTTTGGAAAATAAATCACTATAGGTGGTCCTACAACAAGTATGGATTCTCTTATAATGGCTCATGTGGTTTCTCCTCAATCACTTTCACCCATGATTATAAGATTACCATAAAATTATTCAATAATAAGATAAATTGTCTATACAAATTCCATTAATTCAAATGTTTTAGGTCCATATACACAGTTAAAATTTGCAATATTTATTATTAATAATAAAACATATTTAAAAAATCTATACACATTTTCCAATTTATCAATCTTTATATTTCAATATAGACTATTACTTTTATATCATTTTAATACTACATTCACCACTTTGTCAATAATATATTCATACATTATATACTACATGTAATTATAGTATGCATTCATTCTACTTGTAGTTTAATATTCCTCCCATGCCTCTTATACATTAATAAATTACATATAGTATTATGCATGTAGTATGCATACATTGTTTGAAATCACATACACCTGTATGTATACTTTATGCATACATTAATTTAATTTATATACACCTATACACATAAATGAACATATATAGTTATATAGAATACTTCTAGATACATGTGTCACCACCAAACTTCACTCCATTTACATGTGTCACAAGTATCCCACTCACTTAATTCCTTCTTCAAATTTCCTCCCACTCTCCCAATGAGTGACACAGATTCTATAGACCATCACTATATTTTTTTGAGCATGTGTATGAAAATTTGTAATTAAATGACCATGTAATGAAAATACATGAGTTGGGTACTAGTTTATGATATAAATAATCTTATAAAATTATAATATCACATATATCTTCTTAATTTACCACCCATTTAAAATACGATAATGTCACTCGTGTGTACGACGAATTATCGCATCGCGAAGTGATGTGAGTTATTTTTCACATACACTTTACATGGAATGTAATAGGGATAAAATTAATGAATATATGTTATATAAATGATATGATATTGATTATGGAAATTTAATATATCACCCACTTCCTTAACCTTTTATCCATTATGTGAATGATATTGTCGCTCGTTTGTACGTACAACCTACCATATCCAAGAAGCGATGCGATTCATTTTCCATACCCAATTTTTAAGAGTGGTTATAATAACATATCTACTGAGTAAATATGATATCAATAACATTATTATCATTATAGAGATGATATAATTATATACTATGTATAAGAACTATAACTTTTGTTACAAAACACATATGATAAAACAAGGCAAATAACACCCAAAACAATGAAAATAATGAAATATTATTAACAAACGGGTGGTAAAATGTTATAAGAGGATCATATATGATATTATAAATATTATTATGGTTCTGTTATAAATTAATGACATGATTTAAATCATTATATAGTAGGTTAAATCATGTTCAACTAAAGAAAAACATGAGGTAAGATACTTCATCTCAATTTCTCTTCATTGAGGCATATTGTAATGCTATGCACCTATTTTCTTTTATATGGTGTATATACTGCCCCTTTGACATGTAATATCATGATTACTTGATAATTCATGGTATTTTAATTTTCAATTTTAATTATTTCATCCAATAGGATTTTACATGAAAGTTACCAAGTGGTAAGTAATTTCATAGCTCAATTTCTTTTCACTAGGTTAATTATATTACTTATTAGTTTGCATTTGATATTCTATGATTATACATATAATGAATTTTGATTATATTATATTTAATTTCCAATTTTTCTATGTGGATTTTTATTTGATACACTTAATCTATTCATTGATTAATTCTCACTTCAATGTTATGATCATTATAAGGGATTTTGTCTTAATTTTCTTTTCATTGATAATTTTTTGATAATATGAACCTGTTCACTTTTACGTGGTGTATATACTACCCATTTGATTTATTTAACATGAATACCAATTTATTCATTATGGTTAATGTTTCAAATCGTGGTTATCAATATTATCTGTATCATGGATGTAAATATTTTCTAAACTGTATACCATTCCTACATACAATGTTTACTTTGAAAGTTATTTTATTATCTAGGGAAATAATGATAAATATGAGTACTTCAATCAATGTGGATATTTATTGATAAGGAATATTATTCATTAATTAAATATATTATTCAATATATGAGGAATTTTTTTATATGAAGTTATAGATGGGACTCGATTATATATAGCCTCTCATTGTATTGATAGGTCTCATGAGAAAAATCATTTGGCGAAATCAGATGTGTTTTTACCCAATAGTTTTAAACTATCTTATGAAGGAACTTGAAGGCAGAGGTATCACAATGCCTGAGATAATTACATCCAATAATTAAGCATTTCTTTCATTGATAATTCAGTTATTATTATTATCCATGATATTTTCGCTATGATATTATCTCTAGATGCATTTCATTATCAATTTATTGATTAAATGACATGTGTGTTAACTTATTTACCTTGGAATTTGATTATTATTTATTGATTTAGGATAGCCTCCATTGTATGCAACCCTTACTAAGAATTCTAGATCACCATTATTTTGTTTCCTTTCTTCAGGTTATGAAGATGAATCATTTGAATGGGTTTCAATGACACTGAGCATTTGTATTTGTTATATTTTATTTTATATTCCCATTATAAAATGGTTATCATGTATGTATCTAGTTCTTCAAAATTGCTAAATTAATCAGTCCTTCAATATTTAACCCCTCATATCTATGTTAATGTAATAAATTAGACACCAACTCTGGTTTACTGGAGTTGGGTTCGTTACACCCATTACCTTCCTGAAAACATAATCTGATAAAGGGCATAGAATGTATTTTGTATCTTTTCCATCACCTCAACATTTATTTTATTAGAAAATTTCACTGGGGGAATTTTACTTAATGGGTGGAAACCCAATTGTAGTTGCATCAATTACCTTTAGTCCAAGAGATAGAAGATACAATATCATCCTGTTTTTTCAACCATAATGATTTTTCCATAAAAGATAGATATACCTCTACAATTCATTAATTTTTTATTTTTAATGATAAGGATCAAATAGGGAAACCCTGTCTTGGATACCAATTGATGTTCCCTAGGATTCTGTGAAACACTAAGAAGGGGAGAGGGGTTTAATCAATAGTGATCTTTTTCAATTTCAATTATTTAGAAAATTAACTCCTACAACTTGTTAGAGTTTGTATCCCTATCAAATTTACATAAAAATCTCACAAAAATGAAATATTAGGAATGAAAATAAAGGCACACAAGATTTAAAAGGTTTCCCCCAATGTGTCTAGATATATCCTTTCTACGTTGAATCATGTCAGTCCATGGATATTCACTATTAATAAGAAGTGCATAAAACTTACATAATCTCCCATTAGACTCCTTTTATCTCCCATTAGGAATGATTTTATTGACTATCATTAGTTACCTAAGTTTTCTTATAAAAATGTGAGCTAAAAAAATAGGAAACTTTTCATCCACAAATCAATGAATGTTCATCTATAAATACTATGTCTTATTTCCTCCATCTGGTAAGGGTCCATCTAGGGTGCTCTACCTATTTCTAGTGAACTCATTCTTATGTTTCTCACTGAAAATATTACACCTATATTCTGAGCTCTATCCTATGATCAAAACTCATACACCTAATTATCTTCTCAATCTCTCTGTTGGGTACCTCTAACCATTATATTTGTCTATTAACTCATATAGAAATCCCTATCCACTTACGCTAATAAAAACATCTATCCGATATTATAACAAGAGACTCAATTCGGTAGCTATACTTTAGCTGGAATGTAATCTCTATTGGAAACTCACACTACCATACACTATTCAGCATTTTAGTTTTTTATATGGGTGATATGTGTTAGCATGGTTTTACTCACACCCCCTTTATTTAGGTTACCTCGAAATAGAAAAGGTGGGAAACCAAAACATTTTCCTACTTAATGAAAAACTCACTAGATTCTTCTCAAGCATTATTCAATATTCTAAAATCTTCTTAAAAACTCAGTGCTAACTCCATCTCTATAAAATTCCTTAACCTTGATTCTAAGGAACTTATTTATACTTTATTATGTCGTGAAAGATAACAAAATGTTGATATATCATCATATAATCATCAATGTAAAGAGATTTACCGTGTTTAGGAAATGCTTTCAAATGTTCATCTACTGGAATGTTTTTTTGTGGTATTTTTTATGAGCTCCTCCATCCAGTAAAAAATATCTAATTCTCCACTCTTTTTATCATTTATTTGACTTCATAAAAACATTTCATCTGGTATCACTTTTTGAATCCCTTATGTATGATCTTTTTCAACTGATGTGTTAGTAAGTTTCTGTCCGATGTATCCTTCCTCTATAAAAACTTCATACATTTCATATATTGAAAAACTTAGTCTAGTACAACAACTTTTGATCATCTTTATGATGAAATCATGATTGTTTTCATATTCTCATCTATCATATGGATGTTCATCTGATGGATCTTATTCAATAGTGCACTCCATAGATTTTCATCCTCAAACATCATACAACCTATGATAAAAACATTTCCACTTAAAAAACATATATTATGTCTGTTCAAAAACTTAAAATATCTCTGTATGTTGCACTTGAGCCATTGATATGAAATAACATTATTGAAACTTTTAAATACTTTTGTAATAAAAGACTTTTCCATCCGTTTACAACATACCAATTTTTTTCGGTAGTTCAACAAGCACTCTGTACCACTTCTTGAATATCAGTCTTCTCACTAAAAATGCCCAGTCAGGATAATTGTATCACTGAGAGGGGGATGGGTGAATCAGTGATACTTTTTCCTTTTATGTTTCCTTGAAAATGAAACAACCTTCGACTCCTGTTAAAGATTTAATTCCCTACTAAAACAATTCAAACACACATCCACAACAACAAAAGTATTTATAAGGTTCACTATTTAATAAGAATATTTACACCCTTGGTATGGTTTGGAAATGATCCAATACCACACAATCCACTGGAAAAAAAATCCCTTTTATTTGGAATACAATGAGTAGGATATTCCCTTACACTCAGGTAGCACTATGTAAACAATCCAATAGTGCGTATTAACCCTCTATCACAATTGGGGTAATATAATGTTTGTGTAACAACACATGTTATCTATGCTTATTTTCAATTTCAAAAAATGTATTATTTTCAAAACAATTCTTAAATTTCTTACCCAAAAGATGGTAAGAAGTTAAAGGACTTTGATATAGAATTTAATGCGATTGCCCAGTCTGATCTTCTAATCCAATCTTCAAATTCAACTGCCCAATACGATAGATATGACTCTGTCTGAATATGATCGAGACAATTTAGAATACCTTATTCCTCAATCCAGAAATAAAAATACAAAAATCTTGATCCGATTATCCAGCCCGATATGATGACTGACTGAATACAATGACAAGAAAAATAAAATAAACAGCTAAATATGATGATCTTTGAATACAATGATCAACTAAATACATTGTGATCTTTTCTCTTCTCCTTTCATTTCTCTCTATCAAAACTTCTTCAACATAGCACAATGCCAAAACTTCTTTCTATCCCTTAAACTTCATAGATTCTTTCTTACTCTCATGAATAATACTTTTTTGTCCAAATCTCTAAAAGTATGTTGTATTTATCACCTTTTATAGGTGACCCAAGAGTGGTTTTAGTGGGAATCTGAAATGGTTTCCCTCTTAAACAAATTCCCTGAATTTTCATGATTCCTTGAATTTTGGGTGCATTTCTGACTTTATCAATGCTTCTCAATCATTTTAGAATCTTCTTCACAACTTCTTTTTTCCTTCGAACTTTATTTTCAATCACCATTCCAATTCCAATTTTCCATTTTGATTAGATCAATCTGATTTCTTCAATATGACGATTTGTACCAATTGAATGTAAGTGTATGAAGAAATAGAAAACTTTCATATTTTTCTCAAACTCCATCCTAATTCTTCATTATAATGATCTATACCAATTGAATAATCAAAACATCTTATTCAAAATTCAAGCTCCCCCTCAAAAACACATATAGCTATTTCCTTTAGCTCTTCTCTTGATCCACTTGAATGAAGTGATTCAATCACATCCACTTATTTTTCTCTTCAAAAGGATTAATCAACATAAATTATGATATGATGTATATTGACCCAATTGAAAAAAACATTTGAAAATAGATCATATTTCATCTTTCTCTTCTAAATACGATACCTTATACTTCTCTTGAAAAAAATATTCCTATGGTGAATATGATGGAATACTGAATACGAATGACCAGTTTTAGCAGATATGACTTTAGCAACTTCTTTCAATCACAAAATTTTTCTTGTATCATGACTTCCTTCATGACTTTGAATACATTTGATGAATGACTTCATCATCGTATGACTTATAATGGAAATTATTGCAACTTTACAAAACTATAGCAACCAAATTTCTTTCCAATAACATATTTCTTTACTACTCAGCCTGAATACAGTTGTCCAAAATACAACTAACCTGAATACGATGGACATGATTACGATCAGGCTGAATATGATCTCCAACACCCTTTTTCTCTTTCCATCCATATATGATCAATCTGAATATGATTGGAAGCTTGTCTTCCACTCCCCCTTTCTTTCATAAATCTTGAATCACAAGTTTTCCAAATACTTGTGATTTATGAGAACTCTAAGATCAGAAAAGCATCATCACAATTAAATCATAGTCATGCAAACTCTGATTCTCCTCCAATAAGATCACTCCTTTCATACTAGATTCAATGTGAATCCGATAAACATTTACTTACAACAATATTCTCCCTCAATATGTTTTTTCCTTTTCAAGCATTGTGAGTCTGATTTACTGAATACAATGGTTAGTCCAATTCAAATACAAAGTGAGGTGATTTTCCTTCCTTCTCAAACTTCCTTTCTTCTTTCTTAAACTTTATTGACAACAAAAGACAACATCTAAAAATGATCACCTCCCTTATCATCTTGGTCCTAAAAATTTCCTCCTTTAGATTTTATTATTAACCAAGTTTCATAAATCAATGAACTTTGCATCCTCAAACAATGGATTACATATCAATAATTATAATCGTATGTGAGTTAAATCATTGTAGGAATCAAGAATTATTGATAGAAAAATCATGTTATCCAAAAGAAGTGATTATGAAAACTTCCTCATCCTTTAGCCTTTCTTTTCTTCAGCCTTTCCTAGAATAAAAAAATTTAATTTCCTATAATCACTCTAACAAATAGTTAGAATAGTTCACATATTTACAATGTTGAATTCATAGCTTACCAACAACTCCCCCTTTTTACATGCATTAAAAAGGATAGATTTATGAAACAATTGATATCTCCCCTCTTAACAACACTATCCAAAGGTAAAATGATAGAGGGGATAAAAACATACCTCAACATTGATGATAGAGGCTAGAAACCCATGGTCAACCTCAATTTAGAAAAAGATTCATTCGGTAAAGGTTTTTTTAAAATGTCAGCAACTTGTTCTGATGTAGAAATATACTCCAGCTTTAATTCATTCTTCTCTACATGCTCTTTGATAAAATTATATTTTATATCAATATTTTTTTAATGAGAATGTTAAACCAGATTCCTGGTGAGATTGATTATACTTTTATTATCACAACCCAAGCTCAAGGGTAACTTCACTTCAACAAGAAAGTCTTATAATTGAGTTCTCATCCACATAAGTTGAGTATCAGCTTGAGTGGAAACAACATACTCAACTTTAGCCATATCGAGAGTTGATGAATTCTACTTCTTTGAATGCCAACTAACAAAATTATTTCCTAGAAATAATACTCCACTAGATGTGGATCTTTTATCATCAACATTTCCTTCTCAATCAGCATCTAAATACCCAAACAAATCAATATTTTTTGAGATATCATACCTGATTTTGAAATTTTTTGTGCCTTTGATGTATTTGAGAATTATTTTTCCAGAAATTAAATGTGATTATTTAGGGTCACTCTAAAATCTGACACATAAAGTAACAACATAAATAATGCCGAGTCTTGAGGTAATCAAATAAAACAAACTTCAAATAAGCTTCCTAAATTATTTTTGATCAACTTATTTTTCTTCTTTATATTTTATCAACTTTGTTCCCACTAAAATCAATATGGAAATAGGTTTTGAGTTTTCCATACCGAACCTCTTAAGAATTTCCTTAGAATACTTTGCTTGAAAAAGAAAAATGTGTTTCTCCTTTTGTAAAATTTGTAACCCAAGAAAGTATTTCATTTCCCCCAACATGGAAATTTCAAAAACCTTTTTTATATCTTCAAAAAATCTTTCACAACTTCTTTCATCATTCCTAAAAAAGATAACATCATCAATATAAACAATTATGATGAGGGAATACTCTTAAATTTCTCTAATATAAATAATGTTATCAACTCTTTCTTTATTGAAACTCATCTTTCTTAATCAAGTATCCAATTTGGAATACCATACTCTCAGAGCTTTTTTTATCCTATAAAATGCCTTCTTCAATCTGCACAAATTTTTTTTCGTATTTACCAACAAAAAATTCACAAGGGTTTTCAATGTAAACTTCCTCATCAAGATCACCATTCAAGAATACGGATTTAAAATCCATTTGAAATATTTGGTTTTTTGGCTTGGGTACGAGTTCCTATGGATCATTATTTTCAATATGATCTAGCTCTTCATTCATAGTCTAAACCCATTCTAGATACTAAAAATATTCTTTTACATCATTCATCTCCACTTTTGAATACAAATAAATATGTGTAATAGCATTTTTTTTTCTAGTTTGAACCTTCTAATGTTGATCCCTAATTATATTCAAAGATTCCACTTATTTCTTCAGCCTAGGATGATATTTTTGAGTATCTTTTTCATCATTGGAAATAAATGAGTTTGATTCTTCTCTTTGAATAGGATTATAATTGTTTGTATCCTTATCATAATTGTTATAAAACTTTTCCTACTAAACTTCCTTATCAGCCCAAATTTTTTTATCGTCCTCAAATCTTTTAACGAGTTTCACATTAATTGAATTAAAAATTATTACTATTTATTTTTTGCAACATCTATATCCTCTTCCTTTCAAATCATAGCTAAGAATTATTTCATCTTCACCTTTCTGGTCACCTTTCTTCTTTATAATGCATGGACTCCCAAAAACTCTTAATTGTTTCAAACTTGGAGTTTTACCATAAAAAATTTATATAGAGTCATATGTGAGCTTAGTCTATAGAAACATCAGTTTTGAATATACACAATAGTACTCATGGCTTTCCTCCAATAGTAATGAGAGATACCATGTTCAAGTAACATAGTTTTCCCAGTTTCCACCAAACTTCTATTATTTCTTTCAGCAACCACATTTTGTTGGGGAGTATATGGAGAACTATACTCATGATAAATTCCATTATTCTAAATATTTAAAATTCTTCACTTCTATATTCACCACCATTGTCAGTTCTCAACTTCTTCACTAAATATTCACATTTCTTTTCATCTTTCCTTTTTAAACTTTTAAACATTTTCAAAGCATCTGACTTATATTTCATATGCATAACACAAGTAATGAGAGTAAAATCATCAATTAAAGTAATGAAATAATTATCTCAATTTCTTTATTATTTTCTCATTGGCCCATAGATATCAGAATGAATAAGCTCCAGGGTTTTTTTAACAAATATCAACTTTCTTTTTCATATCATTTGTAATATTTCCTTTTTGACAAATAGTGAAATACCAATATCTTCTTCTTGGAAAATCAGGAATGTCTCGAATACTATCTCTCTTTGAAAATTTTCTCATGTTTCTTTGAAACATGTGTCCCATCCTTTTATGCCACAAATTATTCTCTTCCACCATACTCAAGTAACAAGAGTTTTGTATTTCACTAACTTGAAACAAATTCCCTTTTGTACATTGGCCTCTTGTAACTATATTTACAGATGATTTACTTTTCACAACAAATCCATATTTTCTGAAGATAACTTTGCTACCCTCAACAAAAAATTGTGAAACACTTATAAAATTTTGTTTCATCCCATCAATATACAAAGATTTCTTAGATTTAAACTTTTATTTTCTAATGATGGCTGATGAAACACCTTTGATTCTTAGTGATTCATCATTGTCTAATTTCATGGTTCCTTACTTGAAATATTTCACATTCTTAAAAGAATTTAGATCTCCTATCATATGAAAATAACATCCAATATTAATAATCCATGGTTTTTTCTCCTTTTGCAGCATTCAGAGTGGTTTAAAAAACAAGAGCCTTTTCTTCTTCTATTTATTTCTTCACCTTCGACTTTTGAGAATTATTAAGAATATTTTGTTGTGAAGGTAAAAAAACAATACATCCTTTTTCAAGGTTTCTAGACTATTTACATATTTTACAAATAGTTTCCAAAGGTTTAAACCTATTTTCTTTTTTCACACCAACCTTATTAGGTTTCTTTAAGACAACCTTTTCTGACTTCTTCTTTTGACGAAATTGACTCCCCCTCAACCTTTGCCTTTAATAACCCGTGGAGTAATAGTAATATTGATGGTTGAACCAATTTTTTTCCATATGTCTGAATCCACCATAATTCCAGCAGTTACATCGAATGAGTATTTTCCTCTAAAACTTCCATATTGACCGGAATTGGGAATGCATTTCTTAGCAACCTTCTCGTCTTTATTTTCTAAGACACCAAACTTTTTGTTATCAATTAGAATCTTAATTTTGTTTTCAGATTTATCATAATCAGAAGTATTGGAAATGTTTTTGAATCTATAATGTTTAGAAACATTTTCAGACTCAGGGTATTTTTAACCTTTTGAATTCCTAACTTTGTTGGTTTTGTCTACAAACATAACTTTCCCAACTTTCTTCTTTTCAGAAACAATTCCATCTTTCTTATCAACCTTTTAAGGTAATTTTTGTTGATCCTTATTAGGTTTATCCTTTAGATAAATCTCACTAACTTCAGAGATAGAGTTTTTGAAACTTGTATTTCTCTGTTCAACTTTAGAAATCTTTTGTTGGATAAGTTCCAATTATTTTTATTTTTCCTTCACCTTCACTTTCATATGATTATTACGATTCTTTTTTTCCTCAATAGATTTATTCATATCATAAATTTTTAGTATTAACATCACCTTATCATCAGCAAAACATTCTTGATTACTTATTGAGGAATATTCATCTTCCAACTTTTTGTTTTGATTTTCAATCCTTCTAATCTTTCTCAGACATTATTTCAACTCTTCTTTCAAATTAAATTCAAGTTGAGTTTATTATTCTTCAAAACTACTAATTCCAAATTCTTAATCATTCACTGTTGCAATAAAAGTATTCTCAATACCATACTCAATAGATTTTTTGGATTCAACATTACTTCCTTCTTCTTCATCTGTAGATAAGAAACATATTCTTTTGGATTTGAAGAATTTTCTATCTTTCCCTATGGAGTATGATTTTACTTTATCTCTCTATTTCTTCCATGATCTTCTTGGCCTTATTTCTTCTTCATAAATATCATCTTATTTCTTCCTTTGAGGACAATTAGCTTTAAAATTCCCCACAAATCCACATTCAAAACATTTCAAGGGAAGTTTCCCTTTGTATTTCCCTATACCTCTTTTCACATTTTTAAAAAACAAGGATAAAACATCATCAAAATTTTTACATACCTCATTTTAAGAATCAGATTCACTAGATTCAACTTCAATAAGAATATTATTTTACTTTTCTTTATTAGCATCCTTGAAATAAATTTCTCTATAAACTTTTGTTTTGCTTCTCATAGTTTTCTCACTTCTCATTTCACAAGTAATGAGAGTGCTATATAGATCATCTAGAGATAATGTTTCAGGATCTATATCTTCTAGTGAAGAAATTTTTTCATCAAACTTGTTGGGAAGGATTCTAAAAATCTTTTCAATAACCATAAAATCATATAAATTTTCAACAAGAAATATGATAGTGCTGACAATGTCATTCACCCTGGTAAAGAAGTCCCCAATAGATTCGTATTCACCCATCTTCAAATCTTCACACTTCAATATCTATATTTTCAACTTCTTCACATTTGTATTGCCTTCGTATATGTTTTTCAATTTGTCCCACATACCTTTGTCTATAGAAACACCTTTCAACCTTATGAATTAACTTTCATAAAGCGATTATAATAAAGCATTCTTGACCCTTCCATCATTCTTAAGAATCTTCTTATCAATAGATGTAAGTGGGAATTTATATTCAATAGGAGGAAACCCATCTGTTGCAGCTTCAGGAACATCCTATCCAATAGACATAAGATAAGTCAACATTTTATCTTTCCAGATATGATAATTCTTTCCATAAAAAATAGGAATACCTTTACTATTCACACAATTCAAATTCTACATCAGCAAAGAATAAGTGAAGGGAACCTACCCTCTAATACCAGTTGAAAGTTCCCAGTCAGGATAATTGTATCACCAAGAGGGGGGGGGGGTGAATCAATGATAATTTTTCCTTTTATATTTCCTTTCAAATGAAATAACCTTCACCTCATGTTAAAGATTTCATTCCCCACTAAAAAAAATTAAAACACACATCCACAGAAACACAAGTATTTACAAGGTTCACTATTCAATAAGAATAACTATGTCCTTGGTATGGTTTGGAAATAATACAATACCACACAATCCACTAAAAAACAATACCTTTTATGTGGAATATAATGAGTAGTATATTCCCTTACACTCATGTAACACTATGTAAATAATCCAATAGTGTGTGTGCACCCTCTAGCACAATTAAGGTAATAAAATATTTTCGTAACAACACATGTTACCTCTGCTTTTTTCAATTTTCAAAAATGTATTATTTTCAAAAAAATTATTCATTTTCTTACCTAGAAGATGCTAATAATTTCAAGGAATTTGATATAGAATTCAATTAGATTGCCCATTCTGATCTTCCAATCCAATCTTCAAATCCAATTTCCCAATAAGATAGATATGACTCTGTCAGAATATGATCGAGATAATTCAGAATACCTTCTTCTTCAATATGGAAATCCTAATAAAGAAATCCCAATCCGATTATCCAGCCCGATATGATGACCAACCAAATACGATGAAAAATAGAATATGATAAACAACTGAATATGATGATCATGAAATACGATGATCGGTTGAATATGTTGTGATCTTGTCTCTTCTCCTTTCACTTATCTCTATCAAAACTTCTTTAACACAGCACAATATGAAAACTTCTTTCTCTCCCTTAAACATCATAGCTTCTCTCTCTACTATTATAAACAATACTTCGTTGTTAGAATCTCTAAAAGTATGATGTACTTATAACCTTTTATAGGTGACACAATAATGATTTTGGTGGGACTATGAAATGATTTTCCACTCAACCAAATTCCCTAAATTTTCATGATGCCTTGAATTTATGGTTCATTTATGACTTCATCAATGATTCTCAATTCCTCTCAAATCATCTTCACAATTCAATTTTCTTTCAGACTTTATTTTCAATCATCTGTCTAATTCCGATTTCCTATTCTGATTAGCTCAATCAGATTTCTTCAATAAAATGATCTATACCAATTGAATGTAAGTGTATGAAGAAATAGAAAATTTTTATCTTTTTCTCAAACTCCATTATAATTCTTCATTACGATGCTCTATACAAATTGAATAATTAAAACATCTTATTCAAAATTCAATCTCCCCCTCAATAATATATCCAGCTATTCTCTTGATCCACTTGAAAGAAGTGATTAAATAACATCCATATCTTCTTCTCTTTAGAAGGATGAATCAACATCAATTTAGATATAATGGATATTGACCAAATTGAACAATTTTTTTTAAAAAGAGACCAGAGTTCATATTTATCTTCTAAATATGATACCTCAGACTTCTCTTGAACAAAAAAATATTCCTATGGTGAATACAACAGACTAGTTTCAGAAGATTTGACTTCAACAACTTCCTTAAATCACAAACTTATGCTTGTATCATGACTTCCTTCATGAATTTGAATACATTTGAGGAATGAATTCAGTATCATCTAACTTATAATGGAAAGTATTACAACTTCCCAAAACTCCAACAACCAGATTTCTTTTTAACAAAATCTTTCTTTACTCCTAATCCTAAATATGATTATTCAGAATAAAATTGACCTGAATATGATAGACATGATTATGATCAACATGATTAAGATTATACTGAATATGATCTCCAAAACCCTTTTTCTCTTTCCATATAGATCAGATCAATCAGAATATGATTGAAAACCTCTCTTTAACTCCTCATTTATTTCATCAAGCTTACATCATAAGTTTTCCAAATACTTGTGATTTATGAGAACTCTAAGATCAAAAAAGCATCATCAAATTTAAATCATAGTCACGAAGACTCTGATTCTCCTTCAATACAATCACTCATTTCATATTGAATTCAATGTGAATCTGATAACCATTTACTTACAACAATATTATTTCTTAATATGATTGTCCTTTTCAATCATTGTGATTCTGATTTCCCAAATACGATGTTCAGTCTTATTCAAATACAAAGTGAGGTGATTTTATTTTCTTCTCAAACTTCATATATTATTTATTAAACTTTCTTGATAATAAAAGACAACATATAAAAACAATAAACTTACTCATCATCTTGGTCATAACACTCATGATATTATACTTCTTTATTTTTGGACTTATTACACTTTGTAAAAATTTAGCAACATCAACTTCTTACAAATATTCATTTGATAACATCAGATATGATCTATCTGGTATCTTGAGCCACTAGAATCTAAGTACCTTTATGAATTGGGAAAATTACCCTTACATAATTTATTAGGGGATTTACCATTTCATGAGATTTAATATACCTTTACTCAACCTTTAGAACCTGTCCTATAACCTTATGCAGTAGAGGACATACCATTTCCCAACCTCTATTTGGTAACAATATGCCTGGTTCATCCGATACTCTAGAATATATTTTGCATATCTACATAGATTATTATTTATCCCAACTTTATAAATTTCTTCATTCAATCAATTTCCATCTTGTGATCTATGTATAGTGGCTGTGATCCCCCCTTTGAACAAAATCTTGGATCATTATACTTTTCATGAAGTTGAAAACATTTAAAAACTACTGAACATCATCTGACTTAAGGAAAGTTTTCCCAACATTTTTATGGAAAAAATACCTTCATATCCTCTAATATAACATTAATAATGTTTCCTATCCTTTATAATGAAAACATTATTAATAATTTTAGTAACTCTTACTGACATTTTTACCAAAAAAATTCATAACAAAGTGTGTTTTCAACAAATACAAAACTTATTTAAAAAACTTACCAAAGGACCTTCAAACAATTATTACCATAACACAATAAAACTCATTATAAAACCAATAATGATGAAATTAAATATGTATTTGAAAATTTAATTGGAAAATAAAAATATAAAAGAATAAAATTATGTAAAAATGATTACTCACATTGATAACTTCGATATTTCCATGTAAGATCACTTGGAAATGGATGGAATAGGCTAATCTCTGGTGAACATAAGTTAAAAAGAGATAAATAAGATTATATGAAAAGGAAAAAGGGTAGTGTTTCAAAATTAAAACCTATTTTTTGAGTGGTATTAAAGGGGTTGTAATATGTCCCTTTTATATGTTGTCAGAATGACATTTCTGTAAATATTTCAACTTAATATAAATGGAGAACACAATAAACTTTCCAAATATCTCCAAAAATTGAAAATTATTTTGTGGAGGTATACATAAGATCTTTAATATCTAAAACACTCAATTAAAATAACTTTTAACATGTTTTATTCCCTTTAGACATTGAGTTATTACTCTTTCTATTTAAGATTTTACTGCATTAACCAACTTTTACATAAGGTACCATAATCATTATGCCAAAAAATAAAGTGATACTTATTGAAAAATTTGGAAATAATGATTCCAAAATTTAAATTCATTTCATTCTATTAGTTTATAAAAGTGATAAAAAAATTTAAAATACTAAATTTATATGCATTAAAAACAATATTTTAAAAAATATAACATATGTTCTAATATATAAAATATGGGTTTATATATTAAAACAAATTTCTTTAAAATTATAAATTCACTTATAAAATAAATATATGGTCTTATAAAAGGGTATCATGAATTTTCAACTCATATTTATATAAAAATAATGTCATCAAAATCATGTTATTTTTAAAAATTATATTTTTCAATACTCACTTAAAAATTCTTTTTTAGAAAAATTACAAAAATTAAATATAAAAAATATTACAATGAAGAATAAAAAAAATCATTTTTTTAAATTAAAATTCTAAATTTTAGAAATTTATCTTTTAAATAAAAAAGTATGATATAACAAAAAACTGTTTTTATAGGAAAGTATATTTTTTAGAATATTTTACAATATTGATCTTATTTCCTATTATTTAGTACTTAAATTAGTATTAATTAGTTATTCATATCAAATTTATTTTATCATTATTAACCATAAGGTTCTTTAAATATCAATGCATATTGCACAAAAAGAAAATATTTAGAAAAATACACTTCTAAGCATAAAATTATGATATTCGTCATTTTAGCTATACCGGTAAAATTTAATTCATATTAAAAGTAGAAATTATTTTATTTATAAATATTTCATAAAGAAGATACTAATATTTATTACTGCTAATTCAACATATAGGTTTTAATGGTTTAAACATATTGCAGTTTACTTTTAGTTTAGTGGTGTGTACAAAGAAAGTTATAGAACACATTAACTTATTTAAAGGTAATCATATATTTAAACTTTAGGGTGTTACATCCCCCAAAACTTAAATAAATATCTTCCTCACAATTTTATTCATAATATCAGATTAATTTCTATATGGAACTCATAATTAACCATACACTGATAGATGATTGCGAGTTTATTTAGAATGTGGAATGAGATTATTTTATAGGAAAAATTATAATAAGTTATTTATAAAAACTTCTAGCTCATTTCTAATTTCACTTAGAATTCTATTAAGGTAATAATATCTTTATCCATAAAGAATAACTTCCCACAAACCATGAAAATGATTTATATGATAATCATACCATATGGGGTTTTTATTTATAACACAATATCCATTAGTTGGTGAAAACATACATACCATAGGACACTAAAAATTCTAGAGTGAAAACAGATCATCTATGACATTAGTATTTGTTTCATGGGATTTTCATTGTTTTTATGGTTTTTTTGACTATTCCCCTAATTTTCCCTTGAATTGGGACATTAACTTGAATAATTCATAACTCTCTTACAATTGAAGAAATATATTATTTGTAGCTTCTCTCTTTCCCTTACACTTGTGAGTTGGATTTCCTTCACTTCCATATATATAGCATTTACCCGTCCCTTTAAGGAAATTTTCCCCATGCTTATTTCCACATTCCTAACATGTAGTAAATTGAATCTTCCTTCCTTCATCGTTATGGTTACCTAAATTTCTATAAGATTCCATCCATCTATCCTTTGGTGTGTTTGGGATTTAAAATATGTTAACATTGTTAATCATAATTCTTTATATCCACTTTTTCATAATCAAATGATTTCTCAATCTAGACATAATCTTGCTAGTTTGTTCATTGGGACAATTTATGTATTTTCCATGGAATAAATTGTTAACTTGGTTCCTTTTGGATTCAACCATTACAAAAAACAAAATATTTAACATGAGTGATGATCATTATAATATAATTATCATAAATAACCATAGGTAAATGTAATATCAAGATACCTCACTTTATAACACTATCATGTTAGTTAAAGTTCTTATAACTCAACATGTATGATACTAAATTCAACCTATATCACTCTAAGTTTAACATATATCATTATTCATTCAATCTAAGTTACTTAGAGTTGGGTTATCTCATATATCTTAACATAATCCTCAAAATAGAGATTTCATATTACAATGAACATTCTCAAAATATTCTAAACCCAAAAATCACTGAAATCTATGCTCTCAATATCTAACATATCCTTTATCTAAGAAAGAATATATTAATTAATATGCACCTTAACTTATGAATCTTTAAATTAAAATATGTGTTATCCATAGAACTTTCTTATTTAGATATATAATCTAAACATATTCAAATCACTCATAATGGTTCATAAAGTGAATATGAATTAACCCATGCATATCACCCAGGAGTGTCAAACCAGGTGTGTAGTTAGTCCTATTTGTCATTAACTATGTGATGGTTGAGTTAATACCCAACAATCCCTTTTCAAGGTTATTACACCTAGGTATATCTATGTCAGAGCCTAAATTTACTTGTAGTATCTATACATAGATTTCATTTCTTGGGAAACCACATACCCAAAACTTGCTAAAATTTCAGGATGTTATCCTATACATAAATTTCTTTCTAGGTATTTCACTAATGTTATCTCATCCTAATCCCAATAATATTCAGTATTAATTCAATTAACCACAAGTTTTATCTATACCTTTGAAATTATGATCAACCTTAGATTATTAACCATTAAATTGTCCTCAACAAACATCATCATATTTGAAGTTACCTAAACCATTCTCTAATACGAACTATGACAACTCAAACCCATACTCCTAGATCTAGTGGTCATAAACACATAACTTACATAATGGATTTGATACCAACTGTATATTCCCATATATAACTAACCATAATTATATTAATTTAAGAAAATATTCCATTACATACATTCCCAATACCTTTTAGGTTTATAGATTTAGAGAATTAGTAAAAATAAAAAACTAATAAATATCATATATTTATTAATTAATTGATTTTTTTAAACAATATAAGAAAATACTTAATCCATAATAATAATAAAATATCTACCATAAATCCTCCACATAAATATCCTTTTAGACATATCATATGTAATACATTTTTCCCGACCTAGGTAAATGGAAATATAATTATGGTTGATATTAATTTATTGGTAAGTGAAAACATAAAAATGGGTTAATAATGGAATAAACATGGAATAAATATTATGATAAGAATAAATAATCTGAATAATTCAAAAAAAATTTAAACTGATAGCATAATATATCCATGGATATCAATGAAAATATATATATATATCACTTTGATAAAAATAATAAATTCCTTAGAGATGAAATTCATAATGATGGATAAGTAAATCAATACCATAATCCAAGACATCTTGATCATAGTAATAATGATCTCACCTTTAAGGAAATATCTTGTTATGTGTAGAAATACACTAAAATACCCAAACATGTTTGTCTCATGAGACCTACTGATGGAATAAGAGACAATATAATGTCGAGACCCACTCGTTACTTGTTTAAGTCCAATGAATTCATCATATGAGATAATGAGTAAACAATACATAGTAAACATTGACAGTAACCATCCATATTGGAATGCAAATCATTTTTTTCCATTTTCAAAAGCCGGTTTATGGGTTCCCGGTACCCCCACTACATGATTCCCATACAACCAATTTCACCACTTTCACCATTACAAAAAAACATCAAAAACAAAGAACATGTCCAAGAAACCACAAAACAGGGCACAAGAACATCAGAAATGCTAGCCAAACCTCAGAAAGGGTTGCCTTGAACGTCCCCGGTGCTACCATCGACACTGACCCAAATCCTCCCATCAGCAAACTCCAGAGGAATTCACCCAGCCTTCAAACGATATGAAATGGACCCCAGAAAGCATCCATCCATATTGGAATAAAAACATATGAAACACTAACACATTTACCCATATCAATAAAAGGCATAGCAAGATCATAACCCATCTGGAGAAAGAAGGTGGATGGTCAAACAATAAATTTTCAACTTATCAATAATCATCTGTATTGGAATAACAACATAAATAACTCTTATACTTTTTATCATGTAAATAAAATGGGTAACATGATCATAAACTATTCGGAGAAAGAAAGTGGATGGTTAAAAAATTCATAGCCATCATTCCTAAGCTATTAATAAACATCCATATCGTAATAAAAAATATGCATATTTATAATAGTCCCCTAATCAATAAATGGAATAGATTTCTATATAAGCATCTCTTAATAAAAACCATATAGATTAATAGTATATGATGAAGTCAATAATGGAATAACATGATAATAATCCATCCATAGAAAAAAGGTGGATGGTTGTAAAAGAAAAAAACCCCAATATAAAAAAGGAAACCTATAATGATGTTGTCATAAATGAAAAACACCCTCATAAAACTAAATATTCTAATGGTATCAAAAAATAAGTGTCACACTTGGATTTTTATTTTCATCACTGGTTCTGTTTCATTTTTGGATATCAGTTTTTCTCTCAGGAATAAAGTGTGATGGGTTTAAATTTTGAGGTGATATTTTGTTTATCTTTGGTCCCAAGGTTATTTATCAGTTTACTCAAATATTTTTTGTTTAAAAGTTGAATTTTTAGGCTTGATAGTAGATGGAGCATGGTTTTCACACAGTTAGAGGAAAAAATGTAGCATGATCTAGGAAACCATGTAGGCCTTGGAATGCTTATTCTTGAGGGTGCATAGCCTACACATGGTCTGGAAAACCATGTGGTAAGAATGTGGGTAGGTTCTATCTTAAGGCAAAACTAGCTCGCATGGTTGGCACACGGTTTACTAAACCGTGCAGCCAAACCGCGCGACATGCCAAATCTTAATTTTTTTGAAATTCTATTTCTACCCTATTTGGGATTTAACCCCAAAGCACCCCATTATTCCCCTAGTTCATGCAACCCTAATGGGACTCCTCCCTTTTTCTACAAGCCTCCACTCCTCTCCCATGGTGTGGAACTAGTGATTTCTTAAAGTTTAGGGCTAAATTTATCAAGGTATTTTCCACTTATCTTATCCCACTTCCTTCTCCTTCCATTTTATTTTGGTTTATTCTTCTCCTATGGTCTCTTAGACCTACAGTTCATGTTTACCCTTTATTTATGTTGGGGTTTTTTCTCAATTAGGGTTTTTCTTGGTTGTTCTTGGATCTTGGAACCTTGACAATGTTTTTTCAAATGCGTGTCATTGAAGCATCACAATATTGAGGTAGGTTTCCCTTTTCACTTTACTTTAAACATAAAAATCACTGGTTTCATGCTTTTCACACCTTCTTTATATGTTAAATATTGATACATGATCTTTGGAATAATTTTTTAGTGTGCAAAGTGGTGATTTCTACCTTGTTTTGTGATAAATGGCATTGTTTTGTTTAATATTTCACACTAATTGTTCAATGAAATGCCCGATTAGATTTTGTGATTATTTTGTGAAATTAAAAGAATGGATTATATTTGAAAATATATTTGTGACATATAAATGGTGTTTTTGGGTTTCTCAAATGGATTTATAAATTGTTTTGGATCTAGAAAATGGAATGACATGTGATAATAATGTGTGGCCTGATTGGAACTTTGAAGAAGATGGTTTTGGTTTGAACATGTGGTGTGAGTACTTAAATGGAAATTTTCTAAATTATTGTGAAATGTAAAATTGTGTGCTTTCATATTTTTAGAAAGATGGTTTTGAATCTTTGAGAAAGGATGCTTGAGGCCTGGCACTTTTGTGAAAGTGGTGAAAGTGTTTATCATAAAAACCTCCTTGGATAATCTTCTTGAATTATTTATATTTAATAGATGGGATTTCATCACTGTGGAATCCTTGTGATCCATTTATGTGAATGGGTGGGATATCCTCAATGTGGAGTCCTCGTGACACATTAAACTTGAGTGGAATGGGAGATCCTCAGTGTGGGCTCCTTTGAGATATATTTATTCTATGGTAAGGGACTGATCCTTGGAGTGGCTCGGGGTGGTGCCTATTGTGTGAATTAATTATGTATGGTATATGTGATTGTGATTGGATTCTCAGTTGTAATTGGTTGGATCACCCCTTTTTATACTCTTGACATGGAGACCTGGCATAACTAGTGAATTTTCTAAGAATTATTACTACACTAGCTTAGGATTACACTATGGCTAGGGGTCCATAGAAGGGGGATATATATTTTTATTGTTGATATGGGATAATTCCCATCAGTTAGGCCAGTAGGGTGTAATCAAGCATGTTTGGGTAAAATTTTATGTTATCAAGTGAGGCATGCTTTCCGGGATGGGTCAAGATGTATAGTGTGATCTGTATTATTCACGAGCTCCTAGGTTTCTCCCATGTATATTGACACTTAGTTGTCTGCAACAAATGATTATGATGCATTTTTAGTTGAATACTCTTGTGTTATTATTTTAATTTCCCTTATTATTCAATCATTTCTATAGTTTACTTGCACGGTTTACTTCTTGGATAAATTTTTTATGTTGGATTTCAAGGTTTATGGAAAATGTTTTGGAAAACACTTTGTACAATTTTTCTTCCTTTTTAATATGAAAAAATCTTCCTTTATTTTTTAAATTCTAATATTTCCCTCTTGGGAAATATTGTGGTATTAAATGGAAAAAGGGAAATGGACCGTGTTTGGTTTTAAAGCATAAAATGTGTGGGAAATATTACTTTTATATATTGTAGTCCAAACTTGAATTTTATGTTTCTTTATTTTAAAGGAAGTGCATTGGGAATAGATTTTTTGGGAATGACTACTGAGTTTTAATACTCATGCCTATAGTTATATATATTTTTTATCTTGTGGTGAAGGTATCATCTTGGTTTCAATCACCATGTATGATGGTTGGTTTTGGTATAGAAGAGTAACACTCGAGGCCACATGGATACATTGTGGTTGTCTGATTTAATTGGGTTTGGTTTTTTTATTTAGTTGTTGTATTTTCATCTTTTTTTAAATGATGTTTAGTTTAAATGTGTATTTATATTAGGTTGGTCTATATTTTTCTATTTTCCAATTTATTTATTTATATTGGGTGAAATAGTTCCCTATGATTACTCTGTTGATGCCCGACACTAGTTACTAGCCCATGGGGATTGGGAGCGCCCTTAGGACCTTACCATAGACCGACTTAGGTGATTGGTTTGGGGTCGAACTGGGTTAGTTCATAACAAAATGGTATCATATCATGGTTCCCTTAGAGGACCTAGCCTTCAAATCTCCCTTTTTTATTTGTTGATGTCAAGGTAGATGGAGTAGGACTATCGGAGTTTAGGGTGTAGGTTTGAGGTAATGTCCCACCAACACTTTTTGGACTAAACCTTGAGTTTCCATGGGAAGTTGGGTTTTTTTGGTTTCTTTCATTGTTGTGGTTGTTTGGTGTTTGAGATACGAAAATGGAGTTGGGATAATGGTCTCAGTGAACTCATAGGGCCTGAAAATCCATTTGGATCTAGGTACATGACCCTAGAATACTCTCCGTGATAGTGGAATGATAGACATATGGCTACCTACCATATGGTTGATTCACCCATTGAAAATAGTTCCCCCTTGTGAGTTAGTTGATTATAAAAAATTGTTTTGAAAACCGTTGTGTTTGAAATTAGGAAAACTAGATTTTTAAGTGACAATGGTTTGGTTTTGGAAAGTGGAAAATGGATTTTTAGAATTAACTTTGAGGAAGTCTTTAGAAAATGATTTTTTTTTGTAAAATGACCCTTTGGGGTAAAACGAGAATGGTTTAACAAGATTGTATTTCTATAATCAAAGCATGGGGTTTATCTAGATTTTTTGTTTAAAAATGGAATTTTGTTTTGGTATTTTTTTTAAATGATAAGAATGGGTTTTTAATAAAATGATTTTGATGGAATTGGATTTGTGATCTGCTAAAAATGTTTGAATGGAATGAAATGGAAATGTTTTGTTTTGAACTTTTGTGTTTCCATGTGTGTTCACATGCATGAATATGTTTGAAAATGTGGATGTTCATTGGTATGAGTTGATGAGTGTTAGGGGTGGCATGAGAATATGCATCTGTGAGGCTTCATGGAATACTATTGGTGAGTGTGCAACCCACCAAGTTTGTTTTCCTTAAAAATTATTTCTAAGAGGAAATATGTGATGTTTTTATTTCTAGTGGTTGTGTGGATTGTTTTCCTATGTTTTGGGAATGTTGTTTATGAGGTGTTGAGTTTGAGAAATCTTGTTGATGAGTTGGTTCTAATTGATCCCTTTATTTTGTTATTTCTTAGCATTCACCCCTATAAAGATTCGATGGATATTTGAGGTGTGGCTACAAGTGGTTCACCATTAGCAAACCTTCCAGTTGATCAACCTAATGATTTCCTTCTTGAGTTTTGAAAGTTTAATCCAAATATCTTTTATTGTCAAGAAGATCCTCTCAAAGTGAAAGAGTGGATGCATAATATTGATATAAACTTCTATTTCCTTGAGTTTCTTGAGCCATTAAAGGTAAAGTTTTCTACCTTAATGTTTAAAGGACTACCCTAGAAGTGGTGGAAGTTGGTCTCTCAAAACAAGACTTGAGAAGATCTCACCTGGGAGTTCTTCAAGGCTTCATTCATCCATCAGTATTTCTATGAGATAGTGAAGGTGATAAAGGGGATAGAGATGTGCTATTTATAGTAAGGTGATGGATCAATGTTGGAGTAACTATGCTATTTTGTGGATATTTTTCCTTATACTCTAGAGTGGGCCACAAATGTTTCATTGAAGGATCAAAGTTTTTAGTATGGGATTCATCCTGATCTGCAGTCGAAGGTTTGAGAGTCTGACTTAACATATTTTTCCAATGCGGTGAGGCAAATTGCTAGTGTTGAGGCTATGTTAGTAGGAGTGATTAAGGCTGATAGTCTTCCTCAAGTTCATTAAATATGTGAAGGTAATTCTAGTAAAGAGATCAGAAATCATCCTGAAGCTATTAGTATTGGTCATGGGATGAAATGGCCTCTAGATCTTTTATAAGCTTCTCCTAAGTGCAAGATCATGGAGTGTCATCAATGTGGAAATCCAAACCATAAAATTCATCATGTTCGAGTGCTTCAAAGACCTATCATGCATGTGTAAACCTAGGTAACTTGTAATGGTTTTGTAGGGGTGTTCCCAAGAAGCGTCATGGAGCTATATCCACCTTTTCATAGGACACTCCCATTCGTTTACTGGAGTAGGATGCTGGTCTGGGTCCAGATTAAAGTTCCTTTTGTTGTATGTGTCCTTCTAGTTGTAGTGTTTCTTCATATTGTATAAATTGTGCCTGTTGGTGTTCTATTTTGTTTGAAATATAAGAGGGATTTTGTGGATCTCCTAAGAAATTTTATTATAATGAAAGTGTGTTTTCCTTATGGAGATTCTAAAATATCTCCATTATAAGTAAAGGTATCTTCCGTGAATATCTTGTTTCAACTATTTCTCATTCGAAATAAAAGAGGATGTTGAGTGTGCATCTTATGATTCCCTATTTTGGTGGAAAAAAGGAGTTCTGATTAGGGATTTTAAACTCCTGACTATGACACAGTAGATGCTTCAAATATCAAGGCTCCTATCTTAGGCCTCAGAGTGAAGATGATACATATTCAGAAACCCAAAGGGTGTGGGGGACCTTGGTCTAGCTTATGTCTTTAGTGTGGGAATGGAAAATATTTAAGATTATTTTTTGTAGCTTCTTCATCTTTAAAGGTCTTGTTTTATGGAAAGAGGTTTAGAGACCCCATTTTCTCATTGTGGCCCATGTTAGGTTTTCTATGTCAGTCTAAGCTGGTCGGTTCCTAAATGGTGGGGAGACCCGTTGCTGGTCTCATTGTGGTTTCTTCTAGTTCTGATCGATGTTAGTTGGTTTCTTATGGCAGGGAGTCCATTCTGGCCTCCTGCATTGATAATAAAATTTAGTTTTCAGTATTTTCCTATAAATTAATGGATTCATTTGAAGTTATCTAATTTCGTGTTCCTCTCTGTTTGGGGGAACACTGATATTTTGTAGAAATGTGGTTCAATATTTTCTTTCGTGTTTTAGAAAGTGGTCTTGGATCATTGGATCATTTTGAGTAAGAAGTATGAGTTTGGTTTAGTGTTTTTTCAGGTGGTCTTGATTTGAGAGGTTGGATTAGGTGGTTGTATGAATCATTTACCTTTGATTGATCAATTGGAAAATGTGGTAGTTTTTCAGGGGCAGAAAGCGTTATGGTGTAGAGAACCGTCACACCCAGATTTTTTATTTTCATCATTGGTTTCAGTTCATTTTTGGATCTTGGTTTTTCTCTCAAGACCCGTGTGTGACAAGTTTAAATTTTGAAGTAATATTTTGTTTATCTTTGGTTTTGAGGTCATTCCTCAGTTTCCTCTATGATTTTTTGTTGAAAAGTTGTTTTTTTGGTCTTCACAGGTGACGATACACGGTTTGTGCATGGTTAGAGGAAATCGTGCGACATGATCCTTGAAACCCTGTGGGACTTGGAATAATTTTGGTTGAGGGAAAATAACCTACACATGGTTATAAAAACCATTCCAAAAGAATATGGGGAGGTTCTATATCAAGATAGAACCATCTCACACAGTTGGCATATGTTTTACCAAACCGTGTGGCCAAATCGTGCAAGCTACCTAGATCTTAATTTTTTTGAAAAATCCATTTCTACTCTCTTCAATATTTTACCCTAAATCACCCCATTCTTCCTCCTATAGTTTTTGAAACCCTATGGGGCCTCCTCCCTTGTTCTCAAAGCCACCACTCCTCTCCTATGGTGTGGATCTAGTGATTTCTTCAAGTTTGGGGCTAGATTTATCAAGGTGTTCTCCTATTATCTTCTCTGTATTCCTTATCCTTCCATTTTCAAATGGGTTATTCTTCTCTTATGGTATCTTGGACCTGGGTTCATGTTTCCCCAAGATTTATGTTGGATTTTTTTGTTTTTCAGGGTTTCTATTGGTTATTCTTAGATCTTGGAACCTTGTCAAGGTTGTTTTGAGTGTGCGTTGTTGAAGCGCCACAATATTGAGGTAGGTTTTTCTTTTCACTTGACTTTAAACTTAATAATAACTGGTTTCATGCTTTACAAACCTTCCTTATATTTTAAATATTGATTCATTATCTTTAAAAAAAATTGGTGTGAAAAGTGGTGATTTCTACCTTGTTTTGTGATAAATGGCATTGTTTTGTTTGATATTACACACCAAGTGTTCAATGAAATGCCTAGTTGGATTTTGTGAGTATTTTGTGACATTCAAATCATGGATTGGCATTGAAAATATATTTTTACATCTAAATGGTGGTTTTGGGTTTCTCAAATGGATTTATAAATTGTTTTGGCTCTTGAAAACTGAATAACATGTGATAATAATGTGTGGCCCAATTGGTACTTTGTTGAAAATGGTTTTGTTTTGCACATACGGTGTGAGTAATTAAATATGATTTTTCTAAATTATTGTGAAATGGAAAACTGTGTGTTTTCATATTTTTGGAAATATGGTTTTGAATCTTTGAGAAGGGATGCTTGAGTCCTGTTTGGTACTTTTGTGAAAGTGGTGAAAGTGTTTATAATAAAAACCCTCCTTTGATAATCTTCTTGACTTATTTATATTTAATCGATATGATGTCCTAACTATGGAATCCTCATGATCCATTTATTTGAATGGGTGGGATGTCCTTACTGTGGAATCATCATGGCCCATTTACCTTGAGATGAATGGGAAATCCTCGATGTGGACTCCTTTGAGATCTATTTATTATATGAAAAGGGATTGATCCCCAGAGTGGCTTGGGGTGGTGCATGTTGTGTGAATTAATTATGCATGGTATATGTTCTCATGATTGGATGCTCGGTTGACATCATTTATATCACCCCTTTTTATACTCTTGACATGGAGATATGGCATAACTAGCGAATTTTCTAAGAACGATTGTTGCACTAGCATAGGATTATACTCTAGATAGTGGCCCATAGAAGGGGGATATATTTTGTTATTGTTTCTATGGGATAGTTCCCCTCAGTCAGTATAGTAGGGTGTGATCAAGCTCTGTGGGTGAAATTTTATGTCATCGAGTAAGGAATGCTTTCTGGGACGAGTCAAGATGTATAGTATGTTATGGATTATTCATGAAATCCTAGGTTTCTCCCATGTCTATTAGCACTTAGTTGTCTACAAAGAATGACTGTGATTCATTGTTGGTTGGATACTCTTGTGTGAATATTTTCATTTCCCTTATTATGTGATTATTGTTATGGATTACTTGCATGGTTTAATTCTTAGATAAAAGTTGTGTGTTGGCGTTCAAGGTTTATGGAAAATGTTTTGGAATTTTTTTTCACACATTCTATTCCTTTTTAAAATTAAAAAATATTCCTTTATCTCTAAAATGCTAATGGTTCTCTCTTGTGGTATAATGTGGTTTTAAATGGAAAAGGGAAATGGATCATGTTTGGTTTTAAAGTAGAAAATGTGTGGAAAAGATTACTTTTATATATTATATTTCAAAATTAAAGTTTATGATTCTTTATTTTAAAGGAATTTCATTGGGAATAGATTTTTTTTGGCACACCTACTGAGTTTTAATACTCACGTCTATAGTTCTGTCTTATTTTTAGCTTATGGTGCATGCCTCAACTTTGGTTTTTTGTTTAGTTGTTGTATTTTCAACTTTGTGCAAATGACATTTAGTTTTAATGTTTATTTATATTGGGTTGATATGTATTTTTATTTTGTTCAGTTTATTTATTTATATTGGGTTAAATTATTCCCTTTAATTACTCTGTTGATGCCCGAAACTATTTTCTAGACCGTGGGGATTGGGAATGCCCTTCAGGCCTTACCACAGATTGACTCAGGTGACTAGTTCGGGTTTAACCTGGGTTGGTTCATGATAAAATGGTATCATAACATGGTTTACTTAGAGGAACTATCTTTCAGAGTACGCTTTTTTTATTTAGGGATTTCAAGATAGATGGAGTATAACTACCGAAGCTTGGGGTGTAGGTTTGAGGGAGTGTCTGGCCAACAATTTCTAGACCAAACCTTGATTTTTCATGGGAAGTTAGGTTTTGTTGGTTTCTTTAGCTCTTGTAGTTGTTTAGTGTTTGGGATACAAAAAGGGAGTTGGGATAATGGTCTTAGTTGTTATGTCGGAATAATAAAAATATACATAAGAGGGAGGGGGTGAATTATGTCTTCAAAAATATTCACTGATTCTGGCTTTTTACTCTCTTTATGATTTATAGAGATATCCAGTGTTTTATTTTGTATGAAATATGATTAGTGGATAAATATAAAGAATGAACATAAAAATTTTATAGTGGTTCGAGGCACAAATATCCCCCAATCCACTCTACCAATGCTCTCTCTGTGAACTTGGTATTTTTCACTAGAAATGTCCTCATATCACAAGACCTTAAAAAACACAACTAAGTGCAGCCAGTCGACACCTTTACAATAAGGATAAATAAATCCTTAAAGTTCTTTTATAGGGAACCAGTTATCTATATCTTAGTACAAGAACCTGATACTCCACCACGAATGAGTCTGAGTAGTCAAAACTCCAATAAATCAAAAGAGTTTGATTTGATGATGGTTTAGGTTGCACTTCATAGTTGCAGTAACAAAAACTGATAGTAGATGGATCTTCTTCTTCTTTATAAATGAAAGTATTGAAGAAATAATAATTCTGAATCAATACTAATTGAAAATGATCTTCAATTTGAACAAAAAAAAAACAACATCAACAATATTATAATAGAACGAGGTTGAAGTATGAAGAACTTTCAAAGCGTAGCATATTTCACAAGTAACAGAGTTTATCATTATTTGTAGCATATCTGTATATAAAGGATATACACAAGTATACAAAAGTATTGTTATTGAATATATTAACATTAAATTTTTTCCAGAATACTCTTTTTATATATATAACTCTCTTTTGGTTAAACAGAAGACAATAACTTGATAGATCATGGATGTTCGAAAATCAAATTTCTTAGGAGATTTGTAACTTTACTTAAGAATATGATAGATTTTATATATTGAATATAGTTATTTGAATTTATCTTAACAATATTTGAATCAATCATAGAATATCTTTCAACAATTCTTTATTTATTTTAAGACTATTGTAGAAATCTTAGATAAAATCACGGATTTAAAACTCTGAGTTTGAAAAGTCAAACGTAGGGTTCAACTCTATAGCGTAGGGTTCCTTTTCATAGCATAGAGTTCCTTTCAAAGTATGGTTCATGAACCATACTTTCATTTATATAGAACTTAGGTATAAAAAGTAACATTGAGATGGGAAACTATACATTCATCCTTCTAGTGTAAGGTTTATTCCAAACGTAGGGTTGATTGACTATACGTTCATTTTCCAAACTTAGGGTATGAACAATGATTCCTAAATTCAAAATTGGGTTGTTATTCCATATATTTATCCAAAAACATTATTATTGAGCCAAAAATGAACTATTAAGTGTAGAGATGATAAACCATATGTACTGGTATGAATGTAGGGTTCATTCCTTACGTTATGCTTATCATTGTAGGGTATGAACAATGTTTCTAGAAAAAACTAAAATTCATTCTGAACACTTTGATGAATATTCCTTGAGGATTAATAACTTGAAAATAATTCCATAATAAATATTACAATAAATATTAATTTCTTGAAAGTCAATTAATGTAATATCATCAATAAAACAAACAAGGGTATTTGTGAGCATCAAAATCAATAAGATTTGTAGATTATGGTTGAGATAATATATGCCCAACAATCTCCCCCCTTTTGATGATCACAAAACCCATAACATAATATATAGAAAATATAGAAATTTTAAACACTAAAAAAACAATATTTTAAAGAAAATATTTTTTTCTTTGAAAATTAATCTTTTTACAGTATTATTTTGATTTCACAGTACTATTTTGATTAAAAGAAAACAGATTCTTGAACAATTGAGAATGTTGTGTTTACCCAAATTTCTCCCCCTTTTTATGATATAAAAAATAAAGAATATAAAAATGGATTAAAACACATTTAATTTTTCACAGAATAATAAATGAATGTTATAGTCTACAGAGTAGAATAATAATACTTGTTATATGGTAGTGTAAATTTGAACATAAATAATAAAAGTATAAAATGATATAAAACTCAAAAATATAAAATAAAATTAAACTAAAATTCAGATCAAATGTTTTTAAAAATAATGAGTACATCCCAAAATCAATGAAATAAATGTTCAAAAGGATGGGCTTGAGTCAGATTGGTTTTATTGATCATAATATCCATTGGTAGAAGTTGTAGCATGATGAGGAATAGTCTGAACAAAACCATGAATATTAATAAGTTTCACCAACAGGCTCTAAAATGATTGTTGGAAACATATGTCCACTGCTAAAGCATCTTCCTTGAATCTTAACTAAACTTCAAGCTTTCAACCAAATCCACCTTAAAAATTTTATTAAATATTTCTTCAGATTGAATGAAGGAAGTCAACTTATCTCTTAATTGATAAATAACTGGTCCCAAACAGGATTCATTAAAGGTCAGTTGACTTATCAAATTTCTCTGATTCTCCAATAGAAAATTCAAAGATGTACTGTCACACTGAAGAGTGTGCAGTCTATTATTGAAATTAGCTAATACAGAAGTTATTGCCTCAAACATTCTAATCAAATCAGGAGAAGTTAGTTGAGAAGAGGTTGAATCCCGATGATTGACTCTGATAGATTGAAATTCTATCACCAAAAACTATTTTAACTCATAAAAATATGATTTTTATATATTATTACTTTGACTTTGAGAGATCACTGGTTATAGGTCTGATAAGATCTTCAATATCTCCCAGTGAAACAATAGTTTCTTGAATATCTGTAAATTGATTTTAAAGTGCCTCAAACTCAGCCTTAGGCATTGTTAAACTTATGATCTCCTCAACTTTATTTATCTATATATCTAAATCTTCTCTTAGAGTCAAATTATGTTCATTCATATGATTGTAACTATGAAAAAAATATTCTATTTGTATTTCTAATGAGTTGAAAGACTTATTAGATTATGCTATGGCTTGACGAACTTCCACCAGAACCAAACTTGGATCTTTATCCTCTTTCAATGCAGATACTCCTACATCAAATAAATTAGAAACAATGATAGAAATATTTTTAGGGTTAGCTTGATCAGCATTAGGAACAACTACCCTAGATTGATCATCCCCTTAAGCAAGTTTCTCAACATTCTCAGTTACTTGAGCCACCTACTCAGCAACTTCTTCTTATATTGTTTAGGAAATTTTCACTAGCTCAGAAATATTTATTTAAATTATTCTTCTTTGATGAATACTATCCTCATAAACTCTTTATTTTGATTCTTCATCAGGCCTTGGTCTCACAAAACCAATAGAAGGTAATAAATTATGGTCCCCCTGAGCACCATCCATCCTCTTTTACTATTCTTCTATACCAACTAGTAAAATATAATTACATGATTCACTCTATAAAAATCCTAGCTTTCTGACTGTTCCAGTATTTAGAATATTTCTATGATGAAAACTCTCATCAAAATAGATATATCTTACCTTTCCCATCCTAAGAAACAAAAGGGATAGAATCCTTCCATAAGGGTAAAAGCCCATTTTTTCTTCCTTCTAACAACAATGATTCAAATAGATTAACATATACCTACTAAAGTTCATCTTAACATTGTTTAAAAAAAATAGAATATACATATCTTGATAAATAAATTTCTATAACTCACCCATCCTTAGCATAATTCCAATCTATATGAACTTCTTCAAGACTCTTTGATCAACATTAAGATCTCTTATCATCATTTTCTTGACAGTTCTAGTTTCGAAGAGAGAAAACATTATATCCTCTAATTTTGATTTCTAATATTCTATATTTCATAGATCAAAATGAAAATCCACCTCATGGGGGAAATCCAAAATCTTAGAAATTTGTACATAAGAGATAGAAAAATCATCGTGAGTAATCTTAGACATAACTGAATCTTCATCATTTCCAAAACTAAAAGAGGGATTTCAATAATACTCTTTTACTTTTATATAAAAAACAAAAGACATATTGCTATCTCCAAAAATGAATTATAGGCCTTGAAATCTTATTTCAATATTTAATGATATATTTTTTTGGTTCAGCTAATCAAAATCAATTTCCATCTCTTGAAGAACTTTCCAAAATTTCACCTATTGAAAAAACTATCTTGGACCAATGTCTTCAACTATGCCCGAAGTTTCCATTTCTAAAGGTTTGAGGTTTGAAGGTTTGAAGGTTAGGGTTTTGGTAAAATGGAAATAGAGATGTTCTGTAATCTAAAAGGGTGTGAAGGAGTAGGAAGGAGAGCAGGAGAAGTCTAATAGTTTAGTTTTTGGTTTCACGTGCTGATTATATGGTGTAATCATTAAAATTTTAATTTTGAAAAGATGCATTATAAAAATAAAATACGAACAAAAATTTATTTAATAAAAAAAATGAAATAATAATTTTACAGCAAAAATAATATTAAAATAAATTAAAATTAATTAAAACTATAAAAAAATTAATTGAAATAAATTGAAATAAATTGAAAAACATTTATTTTAAAATTAAATAATCCTAAATCCCCCTTAATAAAATAAAAATTTACAGTGGGATGTGGTTTAGTAAAAATACCATCTAATTGATATTCGGTATTTAAAAATTCTAAAGATATATCCTTTTTAAGAACACGATCTCTTAGAAAATGATGCCTGATATCAATATGATTAGTTCTAGAATTACTTATAGGATTTTTTGAAATATTTATGGCACTAGTATTATCACATAAAATAGAAATATAATTAAAATTTAGTCTAAAGTCCAATAGAGTGTGTGTCATCTACAAAACTCGTGCACAACAAATTCTAATAATATATTAGAGAAAATAGTTGTCTTAAAAATAGTAGAATCTACTAATCCCACAGTAAATCCATTTCCAACAAAAAAGATCTTAATCTTTCATACCAAGATCTAGGTGCTTGATTAAGTCCATAAAGAGCTTTGGTGCATTTAAAAACAGAATTTGGTTTATGATGGTTTTAAAAACTAGGTGTTTTTTCAACATAAACTTCCTCCATTAAATATCTATTTAAAAATATAAATTTAACATCCATCTGATATAATTTAAAGTTCATATGAGATACATAAGCTAAAAGGATTCTAATGGCTTTGAATTTAGCTATAGATAAAAAGGTTTCATCATAATATATTCCTTCTTCCTGATTATATCCTTTAGCTACTAATCTAGATTTATTTAAGGTTATGATCACTTAATTATCCTGTTTATTTCTAAAGATCCATTTATTTCTTTTTATTGGATAGTTCAATGGTCTTTATATTAATTCCCAAACATCATTTCTTCCGAATTGGTTTAGTTCTTATTTCATGGATAATATCTAACTCCCATCTTCTAAATCTTCTTAAAAAGAATTAGGTTCTAATTAAGATATAAAGGCAGATAATTCAACTTGGTTTACAATATTTTTCTAGTTCTTATTCTTGTGTCTAGGTCTCCTATAACAGTTTCTAAAGGATGGTTCTTTAAGGTTCTAGACTGTCTAGGTAAGACACTTTCAGGTTATTCAGTTTCATGTTCTTATAAAATTAATTGAATTTCATTAATTTTATTTTTAAAATCATATTTAGGTGGATCAAGTCTCATGTTTTAAAAAGAGTTAGTATTTTCATCTATTTGATATTTCTCTTTATTAAAAGGGTCAGTTTCATCAAAATTCACATGAACTAATTCTTAAAAAATCCCGAACTTTTTATTAAAAAATCTATAGGCTTTAGAAGTAGAAGAATATCCTAAAAAGATTACTTCATCAGCTTTTGGATTGAATTTACCAAGGTTTTTTTAGTATTAAAGATATATACCTTACATCCAAAGACTATAAAGTACTTTACTTTAGGTTTTCTGTTATTCGAAAGTTCATAAGGTCTATTTTTAATAATTAGTCTTATTAAAACTATATTAATGATATAACAAGTAGTTATTACATCTTCTTCCCATAAATATGCAGAATGTATGTATTCATTCAACATAGTCCTTACCATTTCTTGAAGAGTTCTATTTCTCCTTTTAATAATTCAATTTTTGAGGTGTTCTTAGTGCATAGAGGGTGTGTTTAATACCTATATTTGATAAAAAATAATTAAATTATTGATTCTAAAATTCTCCACCATGATCACTTATCAATGAAATTATTTTAAAATATTTTTCATTTTGAACAATTTTTCAAAAGCTTTCAAAAACAGTGAATACACCACTTTTGAGTTTTAGAAAATAAAACCATGTAAATCTTGAAAAATAATCAACTAAAACATAAAAATACAATTTAACATCCAAAATTTCTACCCTATATTGTCCAAAAAAATCCATATGGATAATTTCTAATGGTTTAGAAGTAACAATTTTGTTAATTTATTTGAAAGATGATTTGTGTTGTTTGCTGATTTGACATGCATCACAAAATCTACCACTTTTAAACTTAAGACTAAGAAAATCATAAACTAATTATTTCTTAGATAATTTATGTAAATCATACATATTACAGTGTCCAATTCTCCCATTACAAATCCATGAATTACTAGTCTTAGTAGTTAAATAGTTCACTTTTTGTTTACATAAGGAATTAAGATCCAAAGTATAATCATTCTTAGTTCTTGGTGCTAAATATTTAAGCAGTTTATATTTAAAAATAGAACAAGAATTTTTAGAAAAATCAACATAAAATCCATCATCACAAAGATGAGAGATAATTATTATGTTGTTCTTTAGACCTTGTACATACAATACTTTATTGATTGAGATAATATTTGGATCTCAAACAGTTCCAAATCCAATAATCTTTCCTTTTTCATTGTTACTAAAAGTGACTAGACCTCCATCTATTTGAGTCAGTGTATAAAAATTTTATGAGTCTCCACTCATGTTTCTAGAGAATCCACTATCTATATACCACATATCTTTTATATTCCTATGTCATTTTTCCTATAAAAGAAGTTAAACACATGTATATTTTGGTACCTATATTTTCTTAGGTCTAGCTGTTTCAACAAGAGAAGATCTGGGAATCTAGATCTATATAATTTTTTCAAAATTTATATTATCATATTCAGCCATATTTTTATAAATAAAATACTTTTTAATACCAATAATTTGAGGATTTATAAAATAACAGTTGTTAGCTAAATGACCTTTTATTCCACAATAATAGCAAGTAGCATTTTTTTTAATTGGGCATAATTTTTTTTATATATAATTTTGATTTTTCACCCTTGATTCATATTCTAAAATTTTCTCTTTTAATAAAATTCTTTCCAAGAATCTCATTCAGAGTGTCTTCTCATTTTGTTAAAATACTTACAACACTTTTATAAGATTCTACTTCATCCTGCAATTCTTTAATCCATTTTTCATGATCAATACAGTTTGATGTAGATGAATTGAATTTTTTAATTAGTTCTTGATGTTGTTTTATCATAGGGTCTCTTTCACCTAAAACAACATTATGAATATTTTTTAATGATTTATGTTTCTTTATTAAACAATCATATTTTTCTTCTAGCATAGAATAGTAAACAACCAATTTATCATTTGAACAACTATCAGAGTCAGAAGCAAAAGAGTAATAGGATTATACCTGTTATTTTTCCTTAGCCATAAAATACATATTTACTTTGAGATTTTTCATCTCTTTCTCTGAATCATATTTTGAGGAGCTGCTAGAGTCTTCAAACACACTCCAAGTATATTTTATAGCTCTATTTTATTTAAGTTCATAATTAGTTTTCTTCTGATATTTCTTTTCTGTCCTTCTTCTTTAATCTTTTAATTGGGGGTAATTAGGTTTGATTTGACCCAAATTTTTTCATTCGTAGCGTCTTACTTCTCTTGGTTCCTTTTAATCCTTCTTAATGTATTTTTTGAAGAAATTTTTTCTTGTATAACTTTCTAAAGTTTTTGGATAGCTTATCCAGTTCCATTTCAGAGTACGAGGAATTTGAATTTTTTTCTTTTGACTTCTTGTTTTTATTTTCTTTCATGCTTCTGAGATGTCACCTTAAGGGAAGTTGTAACACCCCAAGATTTCATAGTGTGTTATTTCTTCAAAATAATACAATAACTTACACTACACGCAACACCGAGTTCAAGCACACCATGACTTACCAAACAAGCCGTTCAAAAGAGGTTATGAATAGTATTAACTAAATTTTAAACTTTATACAATCCTTATAATTTTAGAATCCATATTATGAGTTTCTTAGACATAATGTAAGAACAAATTCATTTTCAGTATTGCACTTTTACCAACTTTTAATAGTGAACCCTTTTTAAATACAATATTTTATACTTTTTGACTAAATGGGGACATCAAAAAAATTTAAAATGAAACATCCCAAGCTTCCACAGTACACTTTCCTTTGAATAATACAGTAGCGTGTGTTGTACACAACTTCGAGTTCTAACACACACCACAACCAATCAAACTAGCCGTTATGAATAGTAATACCTAATTTTTGAAATTATATATATTTTATATTTCAAAATGGACTTCATTTTTGGATTTGGAGTATCGAATTTATCCTAAGGAGAAATTTTGGTACTTTTCGGATAACTTTCATATTTCGATGAATAGTGAAAATTACTAAATTTTAATTAAAAACAACTTTTTTAATCAAAATAATTAATAGTGATAAATTATGAATTTGAGTGGTTTTAAAGTATAATTAGAATATATTTTTACCATTTTATCCAATGGTGTTCATTAGAATTAATTTCACTTTGAAATTGGACCTAAACAATTGTCAATCTTTTGATATATATTGTTTCTTAAAAACACGCTATTTGTTGTGACAGCGGGAATTAATTATAAAATTAATTAATGCAACTTATATGTTTGGAATTTTGAAAAATAGACATCATTCTTGAATTCGGAATATCAATTATAGCTTACGGTGAAATTTTGGCATTGTTCTGAAAAACTTCAATTTTTGATGAATAGTGAAACTACTAAGTGGTAGTTAAAAAACTGAATTTTTCATAAAACTTAATTTTATCGCTTCTGTGATTGGAATTTCGAAAATACAAGAGACACGGTTAATATCAAGAAGTAAAATGTGGTTCAATGAGATAAAAATAATTTTTGGTGAATAGTAACTTTTTACTTTTATTTACCACGGTTAAAAGTAAATAGGGTAATTAAGGGTAAAAATGATATTAATATTACCCTAACACATGTCCTAATTCTATTGGACAAGTGTATCTCGACCAAAACAGCCTTAGGAATAAAATATTATCATTTAGGTCCACTTGGATTAGATTAGGACATTTATTATTATTTAATTCAAAGAAGAGTTAAAAAGGTTAAAATCAAAGTTTATTTACTAAAATTTTTTTACTATAGGGTTATACATAAGATAAATTCAATTGTAAATATTAATTAGAAATCTAATAAGATTTCCTACATAATGAAATTTTATTTATAATTTTTAGACATTAAATAATTTAATTTATTTATGACACAATGATGATGAAGTAATTACCATAATAGTGAACATTTAAAATAATTGATATTTTAAATACCAAAATAAATATAATTTGAGACTTTTAATGAATTAAACTAATTTTCTAGGATAATATGGCATATTAGGATGGAGTTAATGGACTTTTTTGAAGTAATAATTCTATTATGATTTTCACAAAAATCAACTATTGAATAGTGTCAAAATTGACATAAAAGAGTTTTTAAAACAAATATTATATTATTAATTGATATTAAATTCCTAAAAATATAAGGTTCGGCCAAGAGAATTATATCATGATAGGTTCATCATTAATGGACCACTTGGGGGTCTCTTGGATGTATATAGTAAGTTTATTAACCATATAATATAAAAATACAAAGAGACATTGTAAAAGTGAAACTAATTAACTTAGAGTTAATACTTAAAGATAAGGTTAATATAATGACCCAAACCTGTCTAAATTCTATTGGTTGAGTGGTTTTCGACATATCCCCACCTTAAAATTTAAATAATAAAATTTGGATCCATTAGAAACCGAATATGAATTTATTATAAATTAATATTTCTAGCTTTTCCAAAGGTGCCCCTCACTCCTCTTATAAAAGGGAACTCCTCCTTCTCATTTCTTCACACCTTCAAAGCCTTTTGGTTCGGCAAAACTCTGCCCAAATACTCTACCAACTTCCCTCAATACAACCTAGAGACCTTAGTTTGATCAGAAAGCCAACCTAAGGATCCCTTTTGATCAAATCAAAAGGAAGAACCCGAAGAAGAGGTAATGTTTTCACCACCCCTTTTCAAGTTCCTTTCTTCTTCCACTTATTCTTTATTTGTTATTACCATTCTAAAATAATAAATCCAGTATCTTATATATACTGTGATGTTATTATAAATATGGTACAACCATATTCAGTATTCTATCCACCCTTTGAATAACATGTGACCATACGTGCGTACGTACGGCTTACCGTCTCCACGTCGTGGTGTAATTGTTATTCAATATATTATTATTTGGATGGGTATAATAATGATGTGTAACTCATGTAAATAATAAATATAACATGTTAATGATTCTTTATATATGATATACCATCCATTTATATATTATTTTAATATCAAAAGAATGATATTGTCGCTCGTGCGTACGTACGGACTACCGTCTCCACGAACGCGATGAGATTCATTCTCCATCGTATCCATTCAAGTATAATTATCATTTGATGATTTAAAAATGATGTTTAAGGACTTGATATAATTCTGGATATGAATAAGATACAACCTATCCATAACAAACACATCTTATTTAACAAAACATATAAAAGAAAACGAGTAAGTCAACACCCGAAACGGCGATAATTCTAAGATATTATTAACAAATCAATGTTAAAAGATCATATATGATATCATATTAATATATATTATTCTTGTATAATTTAATAACAATTATTTCACCATTATATAGGAGGTTAACCTACCCCAACCAAGGAAAAGTACAAGGTAAGGGGTTTTCATCTCACTCCTTATTCCCGTGAGATTCATGCCATATTGCCACCATTACCTTTTGTGTGGTGTATGTACTACCCATAATTATATTATTTGTGTAATACACTTTAATTTATGTGTATTTACATATTCATTGTATGATACCTCTTTCATGGGTTGTATGTTTCGTAAGTTACCAAATTGGTAAGGGTTTATTTTGCAATCTCTTCATTATCCGAGGTTGTTTATACGTAATAATCTACTGGGATCTCTTTATCATCCACATCCATGTTTCTTAAAAATATATTTCAAAACATTTTTACTATTTACAAGAATATGGGTTAAATTCATTTATACCCTTGTTTGACTTTTTATAATAGGTTTATAAAGGAATCTTTCCATCGTTTTCCAAACAAGGTGCTTTTTAACCTTTTCGACAAAATTAAGGTAAGAATGTTTTTTTTAACTTATACGGCGGGTGCGGCTATTTTCTGCCATTATAAAATCGTCAAAGCTTACCTTACAATCTTATAAGAATATTTTCAAAGAAAATGTTTCATTTTATTAATATATGACTCTTAAGTGATTTCAAAAATAGAAAGAGATATTTCTCTAAAAAGAGTTTTGATTTCATCTATGTCAACATCCTTTGATGGATTTTATGATTATTTGTAGTTGATTTATTAAGATACAAAACTTCTATATTTTATTGAAGGTTTTGTGATATGTTTGACTGTGGATGTGCTATTTTTATACCATTCATAGTTTATGATGAAAGTATTGACATTTCGTATGCTATTTTTAATATGAATGTTTATGTTATGTTTAAACCTTTTCATATGGGAATGCATTAGACTTAATATGTGACGGGTGGAGCCCGATATAGCTCCTCGATGCATCGGTAGGTCTCATGAGACAAACTAGTGTCTTGGCACAAGGCCTTGGCAAAATCTTATTTATAGTCTTGGCACAAGGCCTTGGCTATGTGGTTATGATAGTCTGGCATTATGCATTCCATCATTATGAAAGTGGTTATTGATATTACATGTGGTTATTCGATTAGTAGAATATCCATGTGAATAAGTAAATAACATTATTTCATTTTACTTTTGCCATACTATGTTGAAGTTCAAGTTTAAAAGGCTTTTGTTTTAGTTATACATTGCCTTAAATGTTTATTCTTATTTATTAAAGTTTTCGCTATATTGTTATCCTTACTGGGCATTTGAGCTCACCCCTTTTCTATGTTTTATTTTTCCCAGGAAGTGAAGAAGTAAATTCTGAATGACCTTCAGGGATATTATGTAGGGATATGAGTGTGGAATATGGAGACAATATGTTGTTGTAGTAGTTTTTCACTTTATGATGTAATGTAAGACTTATGAATATATCTAGTGTTTCCAAGGCTACTAAACCAATCGATATTTAGATATTTGATCTTTCTTGTGATCATGCCAATGTAATGTAATAATGCACCGACTCTGGGTAACTGGGGCCGGGGCGTTACAGTTGGTATCAGAGGAAGTTTATTACAAACCTTGGAAGCTAGATTTAGATAAACTCTGATTGGAGAACATAGATTTAAGATGGAATTTGAGGATTAGTATAGAAGAACTTCCTAGAATTTTGGTATTGTGTAGATTTTGTGAGTTTTCTGAGCAATACATCCCTGTATGGATACGAGCAGGTAGAGGCGGCTCTGGCACAGATGTACCTAGGGGTAAAACCTGAAAACACCGCTTTGAGCTAAACTCGAACGAGAACTGGTGCACGACAACGGGCCTTGCTGCACTCTTGGTTACGACACTCCCGGGGGATATGCTTAGGATAATTCTCATTTTCTTTACAAACCATTATGAAGGGTTTATGTGGATTTACTTCCTCAAAGGAATTTTTTTTATGATTATGGATTATATCCATAAACTATTTAATTTATGTTATGTGTCTTACAAGTTTGGGATTAGGTATTGTTATTCATAAACTAATCTAGTGTATTCCATTGTTTAGAAATGGCGCCCAGTAGAAGGAATGATAACTCCAGCAATGCACATGATCCAAAGAGAAAGAAGGATCATATCTTTCATGGTCTTAAGCCAGAATTTATAAGAGAAATAGTCTCCCATATATTATCATCATATGAAGAAATAATATAATGTGTTGATAAGATAAGTAAAGATTTTACTGAGTCCTATGGATTTGAATGGAAGCAAGAGAAGAAAAGGATGGAAGAGAAAAAGATGGATAAAGGGAAGAGGGAAAAGAAGAATTTTCCCATATGTGATAACTGTGGGAAGAAACACCCTGGAACTTGTCTGAAAGGAATGAGAGTTTGTTATAAGTGTGGAGGAAAAGGGCACAAAGTACGTGAATGCAAGGGTAAGAAAATGGTTTCAAATGTACAATGCTTCATTTGCAAGGAGTTTGGACACTACGCGAACCTATGTCCCAGTCATCAAACCATGCCGCAAATGATGATATTGGATAATAATCAAGTTATGATACTACCACAGATGAAGAGGAATGATTAGAGTTCTTATGTTGATTATGTCAATTGAGTGTTGTATCAACAATGTACTTGTTATAATAATTATGGAGTATATAAGGATTGTACTGCAGTACTATTTCATTAAGGACTTGAGATTGTGTGGAACAAAGAAAAGTGACTCAATAACAGGATAAATTTTTGGAAAATATATGGTTGAGAGAATGATAAACCATAATATAGATCTGATACCGAGGTAGTGATTTTGGAATAATACATGATTGATTTGGATACATTATATTGGATATTCTTGACTACCTTAAAACTGATTAATGATTTGTATATTCCATCATTGTTTGGGTTTAAAACATTTTTAGATTGAAGGAGTATATCTATTATTCTTTAAGGAATAAGGGATCATGAATGTAATCAATAAGGTTTTATGGTAATTCAGGATGTTACAGTGTTTTAAAAGAATACATGATGAAGGTGTTCACATGTTATTACGGGGTAAAAAGGATCTACATTAAGTTTACATTCCTTATAAATATTGGACTGTGAGTTTGGACAGAAGTATTTTGGATAAATTCTAGTTTGAGATTAATTTTTGATTGCCATAAAAGGACAACCCAGAGGTCGGGCGGCAACCCGTCGCGACCGACAAGGCCGCGAGACTTGAACCCGCAACCGAAGGGCGACAAGGGTGTATAACCTACCACTGGCCCACGAGATGTACTAGATTAAATAATGTAGTTTTTTTTAAAATATCTGGTAGATAAATTATAAATTCATTTATTTTGGAACCCTGTACGAATAGTATAAATAGAATTTTTTTATGAGTGAAAGATGAGTTTGTGGTAGAAATTTATTAATGGATAAAACTCTAATTATAAAGTAAGTATATCTCCTTATGATCTTATCCAATATCATAAATAAATTCCTCAACATTAAGAAAAGGAACTTAGAACAAAAATGTTGTCCTAGATGGTACCTTAAATCATCACTAATTATGGCTTTGGGATTGTTGGCCTTTTCATAGCCATGTTCTCTACCACTCTCCATTAGATAATTGATGGTTATATTTCTCTTCCATATCCATATTTTCCTACATGGAACCCTAGTATGTGTTATTTTCGGTAATCTTCATACTTTCCACTCTTTATTTTAAATAGAGGCCTCATTAATTCATTTTTCGATGTGGGATTTCAACTAAGATATTTTGAAATGTCAAAAATGTGTTATCCCAATACCTTATGTTTTGTTGAATCGATGGTATTTTAAATCATCATAGATTGATGAATTTAAGGACCTCAATTTTAAACTTGTTTGTGATTGATGACCTCAATCACTACCTATAAATATTTACGTTTTCCTCCAATTATATGTCTCTAATTGCCACCAATGTTCTCCTAATCGAGATCATAATTTGGTGGTGACCCTTTCATTTCTCTTTTCCTCATATTAAGACTAAATTTTAGTAACCCAATATCCGATGTGGGTTTTCCCACAAAGATATTTTTTATTTTCAACCTTTTATTTTCGAAGAACAATTTCAAATTGCGATGACACAATTTATTGAAGGAGGGGAGAATGTAACACCCCAAGATTTCATAGTGTGTTATTTCTTCAAAATAATACAATAACTTGCACTACACGCAACACTGAGTTAAAGCACACCATGACTTACCAAACAAGCCGTTCAAAAGAGGTTATGAATAGTATTGTCACGACCCGTCCTCGGGGCCCGTGCCGTGACTACCCCAAACCCGCCTTCCATAGGCCAGGGGCTGGCGACTACCACCAAGGCGTAAAATCCCAACAAAAAGGGAAGGCATTGCCTTTTAAAAGTAAACAAGCACCACAGAGTAAGCAAGCAGAAAAATAAACACTAAGTAGAAACTGTACAAGCTGTGCTGAAAGTAAAAGGGGCCGGAAATACAAGCCCAACTGTAAAGTACAACTGAAGGGAAAAACAACAACTAAAGGGAAAAGCCGCAGCGTCGAGCCGTCCTTTGGAAGTCCCACCTGAAGGGTGGGTACAGATAGTCTCCACTGCTCCTCGGGTCCACCTGACCGCTCCGAGTACGTCCCGCCCAGTGGTCCACTTCCAGGTACCGTCCTGCTCCGCACGCCTCCACCACGATCAGCGCTGTCCGTCGTCTGCAACCAACACAACGAAGTGCGGGCATAGCCCGTGCAGGGGTGAGTATAAGCTACTTAGTAGGGACCCCAATACCCCCGAAGGTCTCCCGAAATCCACAAAGGATAATGCACAAAGGAAAGATACGATCACGAAGTAACATCTGACACGACTTAGGTATATGCCCATACATATACCTAAGTCATCAATTCCTGATCGGCTCCAACGTCCGAGCCCAAGCACAACCCAGTCCACACAGGAAAGCAAACGTAAACCCACACAGGATAGCACAACACAATCCACAAAGGAGAGTAAACAGTAAATCCACACAGGATAGCTCAACACAATCCACAAAGGAGAGTAAACAGTAAATCCACACAGGATAGCTCAACACAATCCACAAAGGAGAGTAAACAGTAAATCCACACAGGATAGCTCAACACAATCCACAAAGGAGAGTAAACAGTAAATCCACACAGGATAGCTCAACACAATCCACAAAGGAGAGTAACACAAGATTCAGCTCATAGAGGCATACTTCTTCGGATGACGATAAAGATGATCACTGATCCATCTAAGTCGTCGGAACCACAAAGGATCGATAGGTAACTAACCCCCGCAATGACCCACACAGGATCGGTCCCACACATGACCTGTAGGCGCTGGCTCTCACAGAACCGCTGAGCGCTGACCCACACAGGATCAGACCCACACAGGATCGGGCCCACACATGACCTGTAGCACTGATCCACATATGATCGCTGAGTGCTGTAGTCGTCGCAGTCCACTGAGGATCTCTGCACAGTCATTGTCGCAATCCACTGAGGATCTCTGCACGGTCGTCTCCGTAGTCCACTAAGGATCTCTGCACGGTCATCGCTGTCGAAGTAGCAGTCGCAGCCAGCTTTAGGGTTCCCGCACACAACAAGCTCGTTCGGGAGGGTCCGCTCCACGAGCCGAGAGGCCGATACATCAACTGTCACAAAGTCCGAAGTTGATGTATCCAAAAGTTCCGTATCGTCAACATGAACTCAACGTCGCAGACGGCGCGTCAATCGGACGCCCGGTCTGAGAGATATTGGCTTTTTCGTCCCAGGGGCCCCGTTGGTTTTTAAGGCAAAACCAACCCGACCTTACTCCACCTGCGTCCAAACCTCGGGCAGAGTGAGCCAAAAGATCCGTCTCACTTAGAGGAATTCAACAAAGCTGACGGCACGTCAATCGGACGTTCGTAGCTCAAGATATGAGCGTTTCCGCTCTGAGGACCCGGTTGGTTTCGTGTACGAACCAACCCGGCCGAACTCAAAGTATTCCAAAACCTTGAGTGCGATATACCGAAACGACCGTCTCGATCCAAGGATCGCTTTGATGCTGACGTAGAGTCATTTGGAGGCCCGTATCTCAAGTTACGGGCGTTTGAACGAAAACCGTCCGAAGACGGGGGGTCTGGGCCCGGGCCGACCCCCCCTGGGTCGGCCGAACTCGGTCCGACCCGGTCGGACCGGTCTGGTTCGGCCAGCCCGGCCCGGCTCGGCCGAGCGGCCGAGCGGCCGACGCGGGGGGAGCCGCCGCCCCGCGTGACACCCCCGCGGCACCCGCGGGGTGTCGGCCAGATAGCCGGACGCGGCTGAAGCCGCGTCCTGAGTGACGCGAGGGGGAGCCGCCGCCCCCGCGTGACACCCCCGCGACACCCGCGGGGTGTCTCCCTGATGACCGGACGCGGCTTCAGCCGCGTACCGCGCGCGCCGGACCCGCGCGGCCGGTGCCGCGGCGGTCTCGTCCGGCGGCGCGCCGGGCGCCGCCGCCTCCGGGTGCCGGTGCCGCCGTGCCGGCGACCCACGCCGCCGCCGGCTTCCGCGGGCCGCCGGAGTCGCTCCAATGGCCCGATTTTCTTCCCGTCTACGCCGCTGCTCCTCCCGGGACTCGTTCTTCACTTCGGAACCACCAAATTTCCGTTGCGGCACGTTCCTTCATCGCCCGTCAAATCCGCACAATCACGAAGAACGACGGAGGGTTGTCGGGCTGTGTTCGTTTGGACCGCACCCTCCGCGTTTGATATAAACAACGGGAGAAATTTTATTCCACACAGGAAACAACAATTTTAATAGATTAAAATTGTTCTTAAATCCGGTTCTTTAACTTTTTAAAGAAACATTTACGGGAATAGAAAAAGGGGTAATTCCAAAAATAAATCCCTACCTCGTAGTTGTCGCGCGTGAGCGTTCTTCGCGGAAATTGGTCGTCGCGGAAGGCGTCGCGTCGTCGCGGAACACGGCGTTGAGTCGGCGAACTCAACGGACCATGAAACAACAGATTTAATTTAAAATAATTAAATCCGTGTTTTGTTAAAAACCTCAAAGGAGATTAAAAAAAGAAAAACTGAGACTCTTACCTCAAGCAGCCGATCGAAGATCCGTCGCGGAGGAAGAGACGTCGCAGAAGAACGTTGCAGGAAGGGAACGTCGGCGTCGCGGATCACGGCGTCGCGTCGTCGATTTTCGGGTTCGGCGTTCTTCGTGTTCTTCGTGTTCTTCACGTTCTTCGCGAAGAAGGATAAAGGCACGAGGACTCTGTCAAACCTATCAACCAGTAATCCTCCCAAAAGATTGGTTGGTCTTATTTTATTATTACGCCAACAAACGAAAAATGGTAAGTAACGACCCATCAATTCGTTGAATTAATTCAACGAAATAAACAGCTCATTTAATTTACGAAATAAACCGCCCAATTAAATGGTCTGTTAAGAATTTAAGAAAACGCGTCAATTGACTTTCATAATGACGGGTTTTCGCGGGTGCGTTACTTAGCGGAAAGAAACGGCGGGGCTCGTGCGGGCCCCACCTCACAAATATCCTACCAAGGGGGTAGGATATTTCTGGATAGCATCCTATCTGGATCAACTCAGTTTAAGCCATCTTTAAGTGGCTTCAAGTGGCTTCCAAGTGGCTTAAGTGAAATAAAATAAAGTTGTCGTAAAATTATTTTATTTCTTAACTTTAAGCCCAAAAATTAAAAACCACACCCGAGCAAACACAACTCCGGAAGATGCGTTTCTAAGCGAATACCAGCGCTGCGATTTCATCGGTGCCCTCAGAATTTGATTCCGGGCACCGGTTCAAAGGTTAGAAAAACCCGCTCGTCCGTTCACTGAACGTACCCGAGCCAAACTTCGGAAAATGATTCCGGGCACACCGGGCCTCGGAATCAGGTGCCGTCAGAGACTGCGCTCTTGTAAAATTCCAAAGAAAATTAAGAAAAAAATTTCCTTTAAATTTACGGGTCTTTACATTACTCCCACCTCAGGGATTTACGTCCCCGTAAAGATATATCATAAACTAGGGAAACAAATGTGGGTACTGAGCACGCATCTGAGCCTCCCGCTCCCATGTGCTCTCCTGGAGGTTCCCGTGCTGCCATCTGACGCGCACAAGAGGAATCGATCGCCCACGTAGGACCCGCTCCTGTCGATCCTCTATCTCCACCGGGACCTCCGCAAAAGTCGCCCCATCATCCACGTCTAGCTCCCCATAGCCAATGATGTGCATTGGGTCATGCACATATCTCCTCAGCTGAGATACGTGGAAGACGTCGTGCACCCGGTGCAACTGAGGTGGAAGATCCAGGCGATAAGCCACCTCGCCAATCCTGCTGAGGACCTGGAAAGGCCCGATGAAGCGTGGAGACAACTTGTCGCCTCGACCAAATCTCCGTAAACCACATCGAGGTGAGACCCGCAAGAAGACATGGTCGCCATCCTCGAACTCTAGTGGCCTCCGCCTCCTGTCAGCATATGACTTCTGCCGGCTCTGAGCTGTCCTCATCCCCTCCTGGATGACCTGGACCTTCTCTGTCGTGGCCCGGACCATCTCTGGTCCCACAAGTGCTGACTCCCCAGGGTCTGTCCAGCACAAAGGAGATCTGCAAGGCCTGCCGTACAACACCTCGTATGGTGCCATCCCGATGGTGGAGTGGTAGCTGTTGTTGTACGAGAACTCCAACAAGGGTAGGTGGTCCTCCCAACTGCGACCAAAGTCGAGGACACATGCGCAGAGCATGTCCTCGAGAGTCTGAATGGTCCTCTCCTTCTGACCATCCGTCTGAGGGTGAAAGGCGGTGCTCAGACGTAGTCGCGTCCCGAACGCCTCCTGCAACCCCTTCCAAAGCCAGGAAGTAAAACGAGCATCCCGATCGGAGACGATAGTCGATGGCACACCGTGAAGCCGTACAATCTCCTAAACGTAGAGACGCCCCAAGCTCTCCACTGAGCCCTGCTCTCGGATGGGTAAGAAGTGTGCCGACTTGGTGAGTCGGTCAACAATCACCCAAATGGAATCGTGACCTCTGGAAGTGCGTGTAAGTCCAGTCACGAAGTCCATAGATATCCCGTCCCACTTCCACTCCTGGACCTCCAAGGGCTGTACCAAGCCTGCTGGTACCTGATGCTATGCCTTCACCTGCTGGCAGGTGAGGCACCATGAAACGAACTCTGCCACAGCCTTCTGGAAGCTCTGTTGACATCTGTCTGACCACACGAAGAGTTTCCCCTTCTTTGTCAACGCTGAGAGTGGCTCCACAACTCTGGAGAAGTCCAGCACGAATCTCCGATAGCATCTGTCTAGACCCAAGAAACTCCGCACCTCCGTCACGCTCTTGGGTGGCTCCCAAGCTAGCACCGCCTCGATCTTCGCGGGATCCACCGCAACTCCCGCCTCAGAAATGACGTTCCCCAAGAAGTGGACCTCACGTAACCAGAACTGGAACTTCGAGAGATTTCCATAAAGCTGGTGCTCTCGGAGTGTGTCTAGTACAACCTGCAAGTGGTAGGCGTGCTCCTCCTCGGTGGTCGAGTACACCAAGATGTCGTCGATGAAGACCACGACAAATCGATCGAGATATGGCTGGAAGATCCTATTCATGAGGCTCATGAACACTGCTGGAGCGTTGGTTACGCCGAAAGGCATAACCAAGAACTCATAGTGTCCATACCGACACCTGAAGGCCGTCTTCTGCACATCCTCGTCTCGAACTCTGAGCTGATGATAGCCTGATCTGAGGTATATCTTCGAGAACCACCGTACTCCCTTGAGCTGATCGAAGAGGTCATCAATCCTCGGTAGCGGATACTTGTTCCTCACTGTCACCTGGTTCAGGCGACGATAGTTGAAACACAGTCGCAAGCTCTCGTCCACCTTCTTGGTGAACAATATCGGGGAAGCCCAGGGTGAAACACTGGGTCGGATGAATCCCTTGCCCTGCAAGTCCTCCAACTGTACCCGTAGCTCTCGAAGCTCGGCGGGGGCCATCCGATATGCTGGAGTGGATATCGGGGTTGTCCCGGGGTACAGATCAATGTAAAAGTCTACCTCTCTGTGAGGAGTTAGCCCTGGAACGTCGTCGGGGAAGACGTCCGCATACTGATCCACCACTGCAGGAAAACTAGGACTCCGCACGTCCACTGCTCCAAGGATGAGGCTATCCAACTGATGAGTGATGGGCTATCCTCTCCTCTGCGTGAGTCCATCCTGTGCTGCTAAGGCTCCCTTCTCACTGGTGAAGGTGAACCTGCTCCCGTCGGTGCGCACACATCGCACCTTGCGCCTAATGCAGTCAATATGAGCATGGACTGTAGATAACCAATCCATGCCCAAGATGACGTCGTAAGGCCTCGACGCCGCTACAAGAAGATCCCAGCCGAAGCTCTCGCCTCCTAGAGTAAGCTCACACTGCCGGCACCAGTGCGTAATTGTCGAGTCTGCTCCCGTAGGAGTCTCTAGCCGTAAGGATCGAGCCAACGGCTCTGTCGGAATCTCCGAGCTCCGAACAAGGGCAGTGGCTATGAAAGAGTGACTCGCTCTTGTGTCTATAAGGACTGCAGAAAGGGTGGAATAGACACAGATCGTACCTCGAATCATCTCTGGCGCGCCGTGGTCGTAGGCCTCCGCTGCCTGGAGCTGTGCCTGTCTCTGCCCGCCATCTCCCTGTGGTCGGGGCGGGCCTCCTGGTGGTGGTGGTGGCAGAGCCTCAAAGCGTCGCCCACCACCTGCTGCTCGGCCAGCTCTTCTGCCTCGTCTGCCTCCTCCCTGCGGACCGCCACGGTCGACCCTCTGCCTCTGCCTGGGTGGACCCTCCACCGTCTGCTGCTCCTCGGTACGGTGGGTCGGGCAGTCACAAGCCATGTGGCCCTGCCCGCCGCACGAGTAGCACTACCTGCATCTCAGAAGGCTGGCTCCGCGCTGTGTGCCCCGCACTGCTAAGCCAGTGTCCCGAGGTCGTCTTCCGGAAGGCCTGGTCTGCCTGGAACCCTGAGTCATCCGTCGGCTACCTGCTGCCGAAGACTCCGCAATCTGCCGCCCTGCGGTAGGTCTCGCTGTGGACTCAGCCAGAAAGCTCTCGATCAGAAGGGCTCGCTCCAGCACCCCTGCCTGGGTCGGGATGCTGAGGGAGATCAGCGATGCCCTGATCTCGTGTCTCAATCCCTGCTTGAAGGTCCGGGCCTGGAAGAAGGTGTCCCGTACCATGTCGGTCGAGTAGCGAGAAATATCGGTGAACCTCACTGCGTACTGGGCGACCGTCAAGCTGCCCTGCCGCAGCTGAAGAAGCTTTTGAATGCGCACCGCACGGAGGGTGGCCAGGACGAACTCTGAGCGGAAGAGGCTCTCGAAGTCTATCCAGATGAGGGAGGCCTCATCGTACACCTGGAGCATCAGGCTCCACCATCGTCCTGCTGCTGCGTGCAGTAGGCTCGCCGCGAGGATCACCATGAGGTCTGCTGGTGTCCTCACTAGCCTGAAAACTCGGACGACCGCCTCCAGCCATTCCTCGGCTGCCTGGGGGTCCATCTCCCCACGGAACCTGGGTGGTCGCTGGAGCTGGAACTCGTGCAGAGCTCTGAGGCGTCGTGCATCGTCAACAATCGGCGCTGGAAGCATCGGGGGCTCGGCGGGTAAAGGTACCGCCGGTGCCTCTGCTATCAACGGGCCCTGTACCGAGGCCTCATCGCTCGGCGGGCTGTCGTCGCGCTCTACTCTCGGAACCCTAGTTGGATGCCGTCGTGGGGACATCCTGAAAAGGAAACAAGTGCGCCACGGTCAGAACAGTATACCTGGTGAGCTGACACAAGTAATCACAAAGAAAACTTGAAACACACATGCAATCAATGTTTTCGTGCATTAAGTCGGAAATCAGAAGTCAGGGTCCTGGTGTACGGATACGTCAGCCACCGCACCAACACTAGACTCCCTGGACTGATAACCACACTCAATACGCTAAACACTATTGCTTCACATAGAAGAAAGATCAGAGTCTGCGGTAGAACCGACCCCTCTGATACCAATTTGTCACGACCCGTCCTCGGGGCCCGTGCCGTGACTACCCCCAAGCCCGCCTTCCATAGGCCAGGGGCTGACGACTAGCACCAAGGCGTAAAATCCCAACAAAAAGGGAAGGCATTGCCTTTGAAAAGTAAACAAGCACCACAAAGTAAGCAAGTGGAAAAATAAACACTAAGTAGAAACTGTACAAGCTGTGCTGAAAGTAAAAGGGGCCGGAAATACAAGCCCAACTGTAAAGTACAACTGAAGGGAAAAAAAACAACTGAAGGGAAAAGCCACAGCGTCGAGCTGTCCTATGGAAGTCCCACCTGAAGGGTGGATACAGATAGTCTCCACTGCTCCTCGGGTCCACCTGACCGCTCCGAGTACGTCCCGCCCAGTGGTCCACCTCCAGGTACCATCCTGCTCCGCACGCCTCCACCACGATCAGCGCTGTCCGTCGTCTGCAACCAACACAACGAAGTGCGGGCATAGCCCGTGCAGGGGTGAGTATAAGCTACTCAGTAGGGACCCTGAGACCCCCGAAGGTCTCCTGAAATCCACAAAGGATAATCCACAAAGGAAAGATATGATCACGAAGTAACATCTAACATGACTTAGGTATATGCCCTTACATATACCTAAGTCATCAATTCCCGATCGGCTCCAATGTCCGAGCCCAAGCACAACCCAGTCCACAAAGGAAAGCAAACGTAAACCCACACAGGATAGCACAACACAATCCACAAAGGAGAGTAAACAGTAAATCCACACAGGATAGCTCAACACAATCCACAAAGGAGAGTAAACAGTAAATCCACACAGGATAGATCAACACAATCCACAAAGGAGAGTAAATAGTAAATCCACACAGGATAACTCAACACAATCCACAAAGGAGAGTACACAGTAAATCCACACAGGATAGCTCAACACAATCCACAAAAAAGAGTAAACAGTAAATCCACATAGGATAGCTCAACACAATCCACAATGGAGAGTAACACAAGATTCAACTCACACAGGTATACTTCTTCGGATGACGATAAAGATGATCACTGATCCATCTAAGTCGTCGAACCCACAAAGGATCGATAGGTAACTAACCCCCGCAATGACCCACACAGGATCGGGCCCACACAGGACCTGTAGGCGCTGGCTCACACAGAACCGCTGAGCGCTGACCCACACAGGATCTGACCCACACAGGATCGGGCCCACACAGGACCTGTAGCATTGATCCACATAGGATCGCTGAGTGCTGTAGTCGTCGCAGTCCACTGAGGATCTCTGCATAGTCGTCGTCGCAATCCACTGAGGATCTCTGCATGGTCGTCACCGTAGTCCATTAAGGATCTCTGCACGGTCGTCGCTGTCGAAGTAGCAGTCGCAGCCAGCTCTAGGGTTCCCGCACACAGCAAGCTCGTTCGGGAGGGTCCGTTCCACGATCCGAGAGGCCGATACATCAACTGTCACAAAGTCCGAAGTTGATGTATCCAAAAGTTCCGTATCATCAACAGGAACTCAACGTCGCAGACAGCACGTCAATCAGATGCCCGGTTTGAGAGATATTGGCTTTTTCGTCCCAGGGGCCCGGTTGGTTTTTAAGGAAAAACCAACCCGACCTTACTCCACCTGCATCCAAATCTCGGGCGGAGTGAGCCAAAAGATCCGTCTCACTTAGAGGAATTCAACAAAGCTGACGGCACGTCAATCGGACGTCCGTAGCTCAAGATATGAGCGTTTCCGCTCCGAGGACCCGGTTGGTTTCGTGTACGAACCAACCCGGACGAACTCAAAGTATTCCGAAACCTTGAGTGCGATATACCGAAACTACCGTCTCGATCCAAGGATCGCGTTTCCGTTGACGGCGAGTCATTTGGAGGCCCGTAGCTCAAGTTACGGGCGTTTGAACGAAAACCGTCCGAAGATGGGGGGTCCGGGCCCGAGCCGACCCGGCCCGACCCCCCCTGGGTCGGCCGAACTCGGTCCGACCCGGTCCGACCCGGTCAGACCGGTCTGGCTCGGCCAGCCCGGCCCGGCTCGGCCGAGCGGCCGACGCGGGGGGAGCCGCCGCCCCGCGTGACACCCTTACTAGTGCAGAAAACGTTTTTTACGTCGGTTATTTTTAATTTTTTACGTCGGTTTCTAGCCGACGTTAATACGTGCGACGTTATAAATAAGGTTTTTCACGTCGGTTATTTAAAAACTGACGTCAAAAACATAAAATCGCGATGTTTATCACGTCGGTTATTTTAGAACCGACGTGATAAAGGGGTCTGGATAATGGTTTATCACGTCGGTTATTTTAGAACCGACGTGATAAAGGGCCTGGAGAATGGTTTATCACGTCGGTTATCGAAGAACCGATGTGATAAACTGCCTGGAAAATGGTTTATCACGTCCGTTCTTAAACAACCGACGTGATAAACAGGGGCGAGGGGGTTTATCACGTCAGTTCATATAGAACCGATGTGATAAACTGGGGTGAGGGTGGTTTATCACGTCGATTCTATAAGAACCGACGTGATAAACCGGGCTGAGCGTGGTTTATCACGTCGGTTCATAAATAACCGACGTGAAAAACCGGGGGAGGGGGGTTTATCACGTCGGTTATTGTATAACCGCCGTGATAAACCGGAGGGGGGGGGGGGGGGGTTTATCACGTCGGTTAGTCAATAACCGACGTGCTAAACCATTCTCCAGGCCCTTTATCACGTCGGTTATTAAATAACCGACGTGATAAACCATTCTCCAGGCCTTTTATCACGTCGGTTATTAAATAACCGACGTGATAAACCATTCTTCAGGCCTTTTATCACGTCGGTTATTAAATAACCGACGTGATAAACCCAATTTTTTTTAAGCAGAATGCAGTGATCTTCTCTCCACCAGAATCAACCAGAAAATAAATCAAGAAATCATTCCACAAAAACAGAAGTACATCAAAATTAAGCATGCACATAGATAACATATAAAACTTACCCACTAGATAGTATCCAACCTCATTTATACCCCATGGACAGCCCTCCCCCACCCCGTTGAAGCCCTCACCCTCATGTATACCCCCTGGACAGCCCTCCCCCACCCCTTTGGAGCTCCCACCCTCATGAATACCCCTTGGACAACCCTCCCCCACCCCATTGGAGCCCCCACCACACTCCTGGACTGCCCCCCGACCCCCGGACACCCCCAAACACCCCTCGACAACCCCCCACCCGCCTGAACAACACCTCCTCACCCCCTCACCCCACTTGACAGCCCCCACCACACCCCTAGACAACCCCCCCACCCCTGGACAACACTCCCACACCCCTGGACCGGCTTCTCACACCCCTGAACATCCCTGCCACCCCCCAGGACTGCCCCCACCCCACCGGACAGCCCTCCCAGACCGCTAGACACCCCCAACCCCACTGAACACATCCCCACACCCTTGGAACCCCTCCCCCACAGACCCAAATATATACCAGAAGAACCATCAAAAGTAGACCAAAACAAGAAGTATAGCAAAATTAAACATTCACTTATATAACATTCAATACTTACACTGTCAACTTCAAAAAAAAACTAAATCAAACCTAAAAAACTACCAAATACACAATTAAAACGACAATATTCAAAATTACATTTTACATTACAAACAACTAAAATTCAATCAAACCTATAAAATAATTTGACCACTCCACTTGTACGTGTTTGATGTCTTCAGCAGTATAGGGTTGAGGGTCATCAAAAAGCTACAAATGAAAAAGAAGATAGTTAACATGTATAATGAATAAATCAAATTGAAATATGATGGCAAAGTTTAAGAGGAAATCGTACCAGGTCAAAATTCAAAACTGTCCCAGTTGTTATTATTTCATACATAAATCTTAACATATAATATCTGCATTCGATGAGGCCTTGTTGTTCATGACATTTCTGTTTTGAATGAGTGTAAATTCAATATATTATTTTTATGTAATAAATCAAAAATTACAAATTATAAATGGAAATTTACCTTCGCATTTACATATTTGATCTTTGCATTTCTTTTCTTTGTGTTTTTTCGAAAGTAGACCCATGCACTGTTAGAAAATAATACGAATGGGGTAAATTTAAAATTCATTATAATATATAAAACTATTGAGAAATTGAAACTTACTTTTCCAATATATTCTTAAAACTTGCCCGCACATCACCATGAACAGAGCATATCCAATAAAGAGATTTCTCCCTTGGGCAAAAAATCCCTAACATCCAATGATTACTGATAAAAGGAAATTTAATGTTAGTGGTTTTTTATGTTAAAAGATAATTAACTCTTTGAGAGAAATGTGTTTCATACCTCTCACAAAAAGGCATCATCCAACATTGTTGGATTATATTCTTTTCAAATCTTTCAGCAATATAAACCATTCTTTGTTCCTCAGTCAATGCACATGCTTCAGGGGAAATCAATTGCGGGTCCATGAATCCATATACTTCTGTCAGTTCATTCCTCTCACAAATTTTATAAAGATACCTAATACAAAACATATATAAGTATACATTTTTAATAAATATAACGCAGGGAAAAGGTGTTAAGACTTACATGGAAAAAATTTGCACCACGTTGATGCCCAACTTATCTCCAGTAACAATCTCCATGATATCAGATTTTGTAATCCCCACACTTATTTCACATCCACAAACATGAGATTCCATTGGGAACTCATAAAAACCCAACAACAAATGTGAATATCTTGACAATCTGTCAAGACCACTGGAATCTGTATCTGATGTCATAGCCTGTTGTCTTTGTTGTTGTCTATACAGTATTTCTTTACCTTTGAAGTATTCCTATGAAAAAAAAAATTGAGAATTATAGTAGTTTTCAAATGATAAAACAACTTTAATAAAATAATAAAATAAAAGATATAACATTCATACCTCTATGGTAATGAGTCGAAGAAGTCTGGATGGCCAAACTAAAAAATGGCCGATACTCTGTCCAACTGTCACCACCTCATCTGTAGGTATTGGTACCCTAGATGATCTATCTATAATATCCTGTACAGTGACCCTTTGATTCTCTACCTCTAATTATTGATGATGAACTATATCTCCTATACAATATACCAACCCGTATGCTACTATATGATGTTGAGAATCATCAACATACAACTCGCAATATGTAGGAAGCTGCGGCGGAGGCGTAGGATAAAAAATGGGGTTCACAGGCTGAGGTGGGGGAGTGGGAGCTACTGGCGGAGGTGGAGGATAAATAATGGGGTCTGCAGGGGGAGGTGGAGGAGTGGGAGCTGCAGTCTGAAATTGTCTTTGAATTTCTGCAAACATAGACTACACCGAATCTCTAATCTTGTCTTCCATCGTCGCATTAATATTTTGAACTTCAGCCTCCAAGGATTCTATTTTTTTTATAAACCCCCTCAATGTTAGAAGTTGAAGAACGTGGAAACACTTTTCTTACCGATACACCTGCCGAATATCCTCTTACACGACCAGGATGTTCGGGCCTTCCCAATGCTGCAAATAAAATATCTTCCCTCCCAGTAGCTGTAAATGTCCCCTCTGAACTCTGCTCCTCAAGAGAGTCCTGTATTAATTAATTGAACATTTCTGTAATGATTGAAACTTATATGAAGAAAAAAGTTAACTTAAATAAATTAAATAGATATCTTACAATCCTCTCAGCTACGATTCTCGATTCTTCTGAAAGATATTTCCCTTTTTTCCCTTCTGAGCTCTCTTCCATTTTTCATGTCTAGATGGAGGGGATGGAGGGGCCACCTCTCCAGAGCTTGAAGACTCAGCTCTTAGTTGTTGAAATTTTTCCGCTATCATTTTTTCTTCCAATAATGTATACCCTCCCCGAGATAAACTATGAGGGTATACATTTTTAGATTGGATCTCCTGATGAGATTTCCTTGTTTGCTGTAATTTAAGAATAAGAAATCATTAACAAAACATTAATAAAATCATTTATATAAGAAAGTTTATAAAAGTTTACATTGCCCTTACCAGAAATGACTCTTTTTTTCTACTTTCAAAAAACTGTCTCCATGTGTCTTCATCTATAAAAGGATATATACGACATGGATTGTCATGACTCCTATGACCATAAATGAAATCAGATGAGAGGGTTGATTTGAAATCCCTCCATCTCCTGGTATCCAACGATAATCATTTCTTCCTGACTCCTCCAGTGTCAGGAATATCAAATGTCATCTGATAAAGAAGAGGTTAAACATATTATATATACTAGAAACATTAAAATAATGGTCAAACAATGACAAAAGATCTTACCAAAATCGTCTCCCACAACTGAGAGATAATCTCTTTATCCACACCTCTCCAATCATCATACAGAATGCTTACTTTGGTCTTAGCCTGAGTTGCAACAAAACTCTTAAAATCTTTGGCATTCAGACCTCTAGGAATATCATCATCATCAAACTCAACTACTATCCTCTGATCCTGCGTACGTGCAAGTGATAATTTTGGTAAACGTGTGCACCCACATTTACCAACCTTTGAACTCTTTGTCGTAATAGGAGCATGTGAATGTTCATCCCCAGAGGTATGACCAGCAATATGCTCCTCTCCAGAATCATGTGGTTGATCATCTGAATGATCTGTCATTATCCTTCAAATCAAAAAAACAAACGTCAGTTCACAAATATACAAATGAAAATATTTTAATACTACTGTAATCAGAAAATAGAAAAGTGTACTAGGTTACATAATAGTAAACATTGGTAATATGGTAAACATGTTAAACAATGGTAAAGATGGAAAAGATGTTCAAGATGGTCAAGATGGTCAACATGGTAAAAAATGGAAAAAATGGTAAACCTGGTAAACATTGTAAACATGGTAAAGTAATTGTTAGTGAACAAATATACAAATTCAAATATTTTAATACTACTGTAATCAGAAAATAGAAAAGAGTACTAAGTTACATAATAGTAAACATTGGTAATATGGTAAGCATGTTAAACAATGGTAAAGATGGAAAAGATGGTCAAGATGGTCAAGATGGTAAAAATGGTAAAAATGGTAAACCTGGTAAACATTTTAAACATGGTAAAGTAATTGTCAGTGAACAAAAATATGCATTTTAAAATTCATGTAATGGTTATAAACATGATAAAGTAAACTAAACAAACTTAAAACAAACAAAAACATATACTTATTTTATTTTAAAACATGTTTTAATAAATAAAAAACTTACAATATCTAACATTTATGGAAAAAATAAATGTAAACAAGAAATAAACATATGTTACCTTTAATTTTAGGAATGTACAGATGGATTGTTTTCCCAAATTCCTTCGTCGTGATCATTCCTTATGGCACAAAATATGTCTTCAACATGATCGTCATTATGTTCTGTTAATATTTCCATTGAAGTAGGGATCTCACATAAATCAGCATATTCATCAAGTTCATCCTCACCAACATATTGTTTTTTCCCTTGTAAAACAACAGCCCACTGCATATCTGATTGATCTACTACATAAAAAATTTGTTTTGCATGTGTTTCCATTATAAAAGAATCAGCTGTGTCTTCCAATCTATTCAGATTAACAAGTGTCATTCCAAATTCATCGTGTCTGACACTGTTGTTACCGTTAAACCATTTACAGTTAAAAATGGGAACTTTAATTTTAAAGTAATCAACCTCCCATATGTCTTCAATCACTCCATAATATGCATTTGATGCAGAAATTGGGTTTTTGTCCTTAGCACTCGAAAAATGCATTGCTTCTACAAACACCAATACACCACTATTCTGAACTGCACTTCTGTTGTCCTGAGCTTTTGTATGAAATGTATAACCATTAATGTCATAACCAGACCATGTTATCACATTTAAACATGGACCACCCACTATCCATTTTAATGTCTCTGATACATCTAATCTACCAAGCAAAGTCTTTTTAATCCATGAAAAAAAAGTTTTGTTGTGCTCATTCAAAATCCACATTTCTTTCTTCTTTGGGTGAAATTGTTTCAACTCATTAATATGCAATGTGATATATGGTTGAGCATCAACTATGTTATTCAAGATGTATGATTCTAACTTCTTCATCTGTTCAGCTGACAATGATTTGACTTTCAAGCCGCGAATCCCCTTTCCCTCATTATTAACTCGTTCATGGCGAGATGGAGGCAAACCTATGTGTTGCGCCGCAGCCAAGTAGCTCGTACAAAACTCTGCTACCTCCTCAGAAATATACTTTTCAATAATGGAGGCTTCAGGTCGATATAGATTTTTAACATACTCCTTTAATATTTTCATATACCTTTCAAAAGGATACATCCAACGAAGATATACAGGTCCACAAAGCTTTATTTCTCAAACCAGATTAATCATTAAATGCACCATTATATCAAAAAAAGTTGGAGGAAAATAAATTTCCAATTGACAAAGTATAAAAATTGCATCCTTTTCCAAAATGTTCAAAGCATTCACATCAATCGCCTTGTTACAAATTGAATTGAAAAAATAACACAACTTCATTATAGTCTTTCTGACACGAATGGGCAATATTCCATGCAATGAAACTGGTAGAATTTGTTGCATCATGACGTGACAATCATGTGATTTCATACCTATCAACTTCAAGTCCTTCAATGAGACAAAATTTTTTACATTAGAAGAATAACCTTGAGGCACTTTGGTATCATGAAGACACTGACAGAAGCTAATTTTCTCCCTCTTCGATAATGTATGACAAGCCGGGGGAAGAAATGTTCGTCTTCCTTTAGGAGTGAGAGCTAACTCCAAACGTATTCCCATTGATAGTATGTCTAATCTTGCATTCAACCCATCTTTAGTCTTTCCTTTAATATCTAACAATGTTCCAATCAAAGAATCACAAATATTCTTCTCCACGTGCATGACATCAATATTATGTTTAACTTCATGATACCTCCAATATGGTAGCTCAAAAAAAATTGACCTTTTCTTCCAAATATGTCTATCATTACCAGATTTCTGTGTCTTTCCCAATGTCACGTCAAGGTTTTTCACCCTCTCAAAATACAGATCAGGGGATAAAGGTTTTGGAGCAGTATCAAATTCTTGTGAGCCATTAAGTGCCTTTTTTAGTCTTCTATAAGGGTTTTCCATAAGCAAAAACTTTCGATGACCCATGTACACTGTTTTCCTCCCATGATGCAATTGACAATAGGACGTCTGTTGTTCGCAAATTGGACATGCTTTATGCCCTTTAACACTATATCCAGACAAATTTCCATACGCTGGGAAGTCATTTATAGTGAACAGAAGCACTGCATGCAGTTGAAAATATTCCATTTTATAAGAATCATACACCCTAATACCATCAGCCCATAACAGTTTCAAATCATCAATCAACGGTGACAAGTAAACATCAATATCATTACCGGGTTGCTTTGGACCAAAGATCATTGTACTCAACATGACATATTTGCGCTTCATACAAACTTCAGGAGATAGGTTGTAAATTACCAATAAAACAGGCCATGAACTATGTGTGCTACTGAGTGTTCGGTATGGATTCATTCCATTTGTGCACAACCCCAGTCTGAGATTTCTTATTTCATTTCCAAATGTAGAATACTGCGCATCAATTTTCTTCCATTGTGGACAATCAGCTGGATGACGTATTTTTCCATCACATACCCACTCTTCAGCATGCCATATTAACCTTTTTGCATCATGTGAATTAGCAAATAAACGTTTGAAACGATTAATTATAGGAAGATACCAAAATACCTTTGAAGGGAGCTTTGTAATCTCTACATCACCCTGTGATTTTTCTTTCACCTTATACCGTGATGTCCCACATTTTGGACACTCTGACAGAAATTCATATTCCTTCCTATATATAATGCAGTCATTCGGATAGGCATGTATTTTCTTGTATCCCAATCCCATCGGGCATAATATTTTCTTGGCATTGTAATGTGAATCTAGAAGATCGTTATCTTTTGGAAGAATGTCTTTCATCAATTGTAGCAGCTCTGTAAAACTTCTGTCACTCCATCCATGCTTCGCCTTCAGGTTAATCAATCTTAACACCGCCGACATAACCGTAAAATCTGTACAACCGGGATATAATGGTTTTTCAGCATCACCATATAGACGTGAAACTGTTGGTTCTATCTCAATTTGTTCTGCTACAATATCGCGAATCATTTCTTCAATTCTATCGGAGTTACCATCTTGCGAATCATCATCATCAGTGACATTCCGTCCAGTTTCACCATGCCAAATCCAAGGGCTGTAACTCGGATTAAAACCATGACATATCATATGATCTTTTATCTCTCTACTTTTCAACTTCTTCATATTCAAACATTTCAGGCATGGACAGAAAAAAATGTCACTACTTGGAACATTTCGTTTTGCAAATTCCAAAAAGGCATCAACACCTTCCTCAAATTCATTGCTCATTCGATGTGCCGTAATCCAACTTCGACTCATTATTACCTATAACAAATATCAACAAAAAATATATATTTTTAAGATAAGACAAATACATGTTTATATGAAAAAAAATCATAATTTGAATGTAAAACAATTTAAAATATAAAAAAAATCTATAGGTATTTAAAAAAATATGCTTGAATATTATTTTTAAAACAAAATATAGTTAGATATAACAGTTTAAAATTTCATTGAATTAAAGAAAACCATGATGCCTAATGATTCTCCAAATAAAATATACATCAATAAAACATAAACAAAATGATTTTTATCTGGAATAAGTGAATATGATCAGATGATACACATTTATAATAATCTCATGCCAATATACTAATAAACATGTTAAAATATAGGAATACCTAATGGAGCATATAACATGTGTTATTCATGCTTGTTGTTCAATCATTATGATCTAAAGTACTCAACACTTTCAAGTGCCAAAATCTTGAAACTAGTAGTAGTTTTCATAAGTACCCAACACCAAATAGCTATACATCGTAAGTGTCATGTTAGAAATATGAATATAGACCATTTGTTTTATGTTTAATAATATTGTCATATTATCTGATCATTCTGATTATATATTAGAATTACTATATCCTTTTGATCCGATATATAATCTAAGGATTAATATTTCTTTAGAAAAAGTAATGTTAATATCATGGTAATGTAAAAAAAGTATATTTCGAACTATATATATGTAATACCAATAAAAAAATACATATGTGTTTGGCCTGGGTTTCACACATAAAACAACTCATCTCACAGATTAAATTTTTGAATCATCCTACATAATACTTATTTTTATAACTTAGGGAATGAAAATAATAAAAGTTTTGATTTACGATACTCATTATGGGTAAACATGATATATATAAATATAATATATAATCTCATAAAAAGATATCCATGGGGGTATAAGAGCATACACAAAGCACATGATCAAAAAGATAAGTGAAACAGTTCTATATAATCATAGATCATAAAACCTGAGTCCAAGTATAACAATTTTAGCATAACATAAGACATGATTTATATGATAGTGGGAACATGATTTAAAAAACCTTATTCACAAGATCACAACATTGGTATGTGGAATAACATAAGAGTGTGGCACAAACATAATCATATAAGTCATAACATATGTCAAGGGAAAACATAGTTTCATTCACCTCATATTGGGATATGTTAATCACCTTTCCTATAATTTATTATAATATTTCTTACGAGACACATCACATAACACATTGGACATTGTATAACCATCTGTATCCCATATTGATCTATGATATATAATGCATTGTCGAATGCATTAGAAGGATATTATGGACCCAAATGTCACATAATGACTAACCATATATATGGGTGAATCGTGATCATCAAATCATTTATAACACTTTCGTAGATCAATTAACTAAAAAAAATGAAATGGGGGTCATAATTGTTTTTACAAAACATAATAATTATTAATACATAAAAATGTGTTTGGATGGTAAGATAAGATAATATACCTAATTAAATCTAATTATCGTTAAATTATTTCTACCTAGATAGAAAAGACCTTTATAAAAAATATAATTTAACTTGAGAATGAAAATAAAGTACCCTTTACCTTTTTTATAATGACAAATCTGAAAAGGATGATAATAATATTTAGGTATTATAATTTTTTTTATGAATTATTAATAATAAAAGAAATCACCTCACTTGGTTTTGTTGAAAATCGGACATACCATTGTATTCAAGAAATCAGATACACTTTGCATGAAAGGGTCCATCATTTTTAGGAGATGACTGAAAGAAGAAATGTATTATCAGACTCACCATGAGTCCAGAATGAAATATTTGATTGTAATAGGTTTGAATTGATATTTTTATGAATGCAGATGAAAACAGATGATGGTTTTCTGATCTAGGAGTTCTAAAAATCATAATTTTTTGAAAAAATATTATGATGTAAGAATGTTGAATGAAAATTTAAGGATAGGTATTACCGATTGTACCTGGTCCAATTTCATTCATGAAAATCATTTTATGGACAATCATATTGAAAATATGATTTTAAGAAAATAAGTACTACCAATCTTCATCCAGAAAGACACATTCCAGCTAAGTAGGAAATAATAATGTTACTGGAAGAATGGAACGTTACAGTACCACCCATTATTTTTCAGATTTTGCTTAAGCTAATCCTCAATGTTTTAAAATTAATTATTCTTTCTAAATGATTGAATAATTTGAATGGTTGTGAAGTCAAATATCTATGTTCTCATGGTCATAGTAATATTTTTATCAGATATTGATTTATTTAGATACTTAAGAGGTTGCTCGTAAGCGTATATCAGAATGAAAATCTAGAATAAGAGTTAAAAATAGTCTTATCCAAAATACACCTGCTTGAATGTTGCGAGTTGAATGTTGCAAGTTTAATGTTGCGAGTTGAATGGACATAATAACCATTTGCAATGACAAAAAATTCCACGAGATTCAAAAATGAACGAAAATCACATCAAGAATCGAAACAAAAACGAACGAAATAAATTCGTGGAAGGCTTACTTGAATGTCGCGAGTTGAGATGATAGATCCGAGAGGAGTGAAGAAGATAAACAATGAAGCCAAAATGAGTTTAATGCAGGCGATCGACGAGCCGATTAGGGTTTACCGCGCGAGAGAGAGACGAGCCGGCGACTGTCAATCGAAAAATCGTAAATGACAGAACACGGGCTTTAATTTTTTTAAATGTTTTATAATGTCGGTTATATAATAACCGACGTTATAAACTATTTTTAGCTTTTTTACGTCAGTTATCTTAAAACCGACGTAAAAAAGCTCCCGCGCTTTGGTTTTTTACGTCGGTTATTTTATAACCGATGTAAAAAACGAGATATCTACGGGTTTTTTACGTCGGTTATTTGGTAACCGACGTAAAAACCCAACAGGCGCGATTTGTAACGTCGGTTATTAAAATAACCGACGTGAAAAATCTACTCGCCGCATTTTTACGTCGGTTATAAATAACCGACGTAAAAAATGGTGACGTAAAAAACGATTTCTGCACTAGTGCCCCGCGGCACCTGCGGGGTGTCAGCCAGACAGCCGGACGCGGCTGAAGCCGCGTCCTGAGTGACGCGGGGGGGAGCCACCGCCCCCACGTGACACCCCCGCGACACCCGCGGGGTGTCTCCATGGCGACCGGACGCGGCTTCAGCCGCGTCCCGCGTGCGCCGGACCCGCGCGGCCGCTGCGGCGGTCTCGTCCGGCGGCGCGCCGGGCGCCGCCGTGCCGGCGACCCGCGCCGCCGGAGTCGTTTCGGTGGCCCGATTTTCTTCCCGTCTGCGCCGCTGCTGCTCCCGGGACTCGTTCTTCACTGCGGAACCACCAAATTTTCGTTGCGGCACATTCCGTCATCGCCCGTCAAATCCGCACAATCACGAAGAATGACGGAGGGTTGTCGGGCCGTGTTCGTTTAGCCCGCACCCTCCGCGTTAGATATAAACAACGGGAGAAATTTTATTCCACACAGGAAACAACAATTTTAATAGATTAAAATTGTTCTTAAATCCGGTTCTTTAACTTTTTAAAGAAACATTTACGGGAATAGAAAAAGGGGTAATTCCAAAAATAAATCCCTACCTCGTAGTTGTCGCGCGTGAGCGTTCTTCGCGGAAATTGGTCGTCGCGGAAGGCATTGCGTCGTCGCGGAACACAGCGTTGAGTCGGCGAACTCAACGGACCATGAAACAACAGATTTAATTTAAAATAATTAAATCCATATTTTGGTAAAAACCTCAAAGGAGATTAAAAAAAGAAAAACCGAGACTCTTACCTCAAGCAGCCGATCGAAGATCCGTCGCGGAGGAAGAGACGTCGCAGAAGAACGTTGCAGGAAGGGAACGTCAGCGTCGCGGATCACGGCGTCGCGTCGTCGATTTTCGGGTTCGGTGTTCTTTGTGTTCTTCGCGAAGAAGGATAAAGGCACGCGGACTCTGTCAAACCTCTCAACCAGTAATCCTCCCAAAAGATTGGTTGGTCTTATTTTATTATTACGCCAACAAACGAAAAAGGGTAAGTAACGACCCATCAATTCGTTGAATTAATTCAACGAAAGAAACAACTCTTTTAATTTACGAAATAAACCGCCCAATTAAATGGTCTGTTAAGAATTTAAGAAAACACGTCAGTTGACTTTCATAATGACGGGTTTTCGCGGGTGCGTTACTTAGCGGAAAGAAACGGCGGGGCTCATGAGGGCCCCACCTCACAAATATCCTACCAAGGGTGTAGGATATTTCTGGATAGCATCCTATCCAGATCAACTCAGTTTAAGCCATCTTTAAGTGGCTTCAAGTGGCTTCCAAGTGGCTTAAGTGAAATAAAATAAAGTTGTCGTAAAATTATTTTATTTCTTAACTTTAAGCCCAAAAATTAAAAACCACACCCGAGCAAACGCAACTCCGGAAGAGGCGTTTCTAAGCGAATACCAGCGCTGTGATTTCATCGGTGCCCTCAGAATTTGATTCCGGGCACCGGTTCAAAAGTTAGAAAAACCTGCTCGTCCGTTCACTGAACGTACCCGAGCCAAACTTCGGAAAATGATTCCGGGCACACCGGGCCTCGGAATCAGGTGCCGTCAGAGACTGCGCTCTTGTAAAATTCCAAAGAAAATTAAGAAAAAAATTTCCTTGAAATTTACGGGTCTTTACAAGTATTAACTAAATTTTAAACTTTATATAATCCTTATAATTTTAGAATCCATATTATGAGTTTCTTAGACATAATGTAAGAACAAATGCATTTTCAGTATTGCACTTTTACCAACTTTTAATAGTGAACCCTTTTTTAAATACAATATTTTATACTTTTTGACTAAATGGGGACATCAAAAAAATTTAAAATGAAACATCCCAAACTTCCACGGTACGCTTTCCTTTGAATAATACTGTAGCGTGTGTTGTACGCAACTTCAAGTTCTATCACACACCACAACCAATCAAATTAGCCGTTATGAATAGTAATACCTACTTTTTGAAATTATATATATTTTATATTTCAAAATGGACTTCATTTTTGGATTCGGAGTATCGAATTTATCCTAAGGTGAAATTTTGGTACTTTTCGGATAACTTTCATATTTTGATGAATAGTGAAAATTACTAAATTTTAATTAAAAACAACTTTTTTAATCAAAATAATTAGTAGTGATAAATTATGAATTTGAGTAGTTTTAAAGTATAATTAGAATATATTTTTACCATTTTATCCAATGGTGTTCATTAGAATTAATTTCACTTTGAAATTGGACCTAAACAATTGTCAATCTTTTGATATATATTGTTTCTTAAAAACACACTATTTGTTGTGACAACGGGAATTAATTATAAAATTAATTAATGAAACTTATATGTTTTGAATTTTGTAAAATATACATCATTCTTGAATTCGAAATATCAATTATAGCTTAGGGTGAAATTTTGGCATTGTTCTGAAAAACTTCAATTTTTGATGAATAGTGAAACTACTAAGTGGTAGTTAAAAAACCGAATTTTTCATAAAACTTAATTTTACCGCTTCTGTGATTGGAATTTCGAAAATCCGAGAGACACGGTGAATATCAATAAGTAAAATGTGGTTCAATGAGATAAAAATAATTTTTGGTGAATAGTAACTTTTTACTTTTATTTACCACGGTTAAAAGTAAATAGGGTAATTAAGGGTAAAAATGATATTAATATTACCCTAACACATGTCCTAATTCTATTGGACAAGTGTATCTCGACCAAAACAGCCTTAGGAATAAAATATTATCATTTAGGTCCACTTGGATTAGATTAGGACATTTATTATTATTTAATTCAAAGAAGAGTTAAAAAAATTAAAATCAATGTTTATTTACTAAAACATTTTTACTATAGGGTTATACATAAGATAAATTCGATTGTAAATATTCATTAGAAAGATAATAAGATTTCCTACATAATTAAATTTTATTTATAAATTTTAGACATTAAATAATTTAATTTATTTATGACACAATGATGATGCAGTAATTACCATAATAGTGAACATTTAAAATAATTGATATTTTAAATACCAAAATAAATATAATTTGAGACTTTTAATGAATTAAACTAATTTTCTAGGATAATATGGAATATTATGATGGATTTAATGGACTTTTTTTGAAGTAATCATTCTGTTATGAGTTTCACAAAAATCAACTATTGAATAGTGTCAAAATTGACATAAAAGAGTTTTTAAAACAAATATTATATTATTAATTGATATTAAATTCCTAAAAATCTAAGGTTCGGCCAAGAGACTTATATCATGATAGGTTCATCATTAATGGACCACTTGGGGGTCTCTTGGATATATATAGTAAGTTTATTAACCATATAATATAAAAATACAAAGAGACATTGTAAAAGTGAAACTAATTAACTTAGAGTTAATACTTAAAGATAAGGTTAATATAATGACCCAAACCTGTCTAAATTATATTGGTTGAGTGGTTTTCGACCTATCCCCACCTTAACATTTAAATAATCAACTTTGGAGCCATTATAAACCGAATATGAATTTATTATAAATTAATATTTCTAGCTTTTCCAAAGGTGCCCCTCACCCCTCTTATAAAAGGGCACTCCTCCTTATCATTTCTTCACACCTTCAAATCCTTTTGGTTCGGCCAAAATCTGCCCAAATACTCTCCCAAATTCCCTCACTACAACCTAGAGGCCTTAGTTTGATCATAAAGCCAACCTAAGGAGCCCTTTTGATCAAATCAAAAGGAAGAACCCGAAGAAGAGGTAATGTTTTCACCACCCCTTTTCAAGTTCCTTTCTTCTTCCACTTCTTCTTTCTTTGTTATTACCATTATAAAATAATAACTCCAGTATCTTATATATAATGTGATGTTATTATAAATATGGTACAACCATATTCAGTATTCTATCCACCCTTTGAATAACATGTCACCATATGTGCGTACGTATGGCTTACCGTCTCCACGTCGTGGTGTAATTGTTATTCAATATATTATTATTTGGATGAGTATAATAATGATGTGTAACTCATTTAAATAATAAATATAACATTTTAATGATTCTGTATATATGATATACCATCCATTTATATATTATTTTAATATCAAAAGAATGATATTGTCGCTCGTGCGTACGTACGGACTACCATCTCCACGAACGCGATGAGATTCATTATCCATCGTATCCATTCAAGTATAATTATCATTTGATGATTTAAAAATGATTTTTAAGGACTTGATATCATTCTGGATATGAATAATATACAACCTATCCATAACAAACACGACTTATGTAACAAAACATATAAAAGAAAATGAGTAAGTTAACACCCAAAACAGCGATAATTCTAAGATATTATTAACAAATCAATGTTAAAAGATCATATATGATATCATATTAATATATATGATTCTTGTATAATTTAATAACAATTATTTCACCATTATACAGGAGGTTAGCCTACCCCAACCAAGGAAAAGTACAAGGTAAGGGGTTTTCATCTCACTCTTTATTCCCGTGAGATTCATGCCATATTTCCACCATTACCTTTTGTGTGGTGTATGTACTGCCCATAATTATATTCTTTGTGTAATACACTTTAATTTATGTGTATTTACATATTCATTGTATGATACATCTTTCATGGGTTGTATGTTTCATAAGTTACCAAATTGGTAAGGGTTTATTTGGCAATCTCTTCATTATCCGAGGTTGTTTATACGTAATAATCTACTGGGATCTCTTTATCATCCACATCCATGTTTCTTAAAAATGTATTTCAAAACATTTTTACTATTTACAAGAATATGGGTTAAAGTCATTTATACCCTTTTTTGACTTTTTATAAGAGGTTTATAAAGGAATCTTTCCGTCATTTTCCAAATAAGGTGATTTTTAACCTTTTCGACAAAATTAAGGTAAGAATATTTTTTTTAACTTATACGGCAGGTGCAGATATTTTCCGCCGTTATAAAATCATCAAAGCTTCCCTTAAAAGATTATAAGAATATTTTCAAATAAAATGTTTTATTTTATAAATATATGACTCTTAAATGATTTAAAAAATAGAAAGAGATATTTCTCTAAAAAGAGTTTTGATTTCATCTATGTCAACATCCTTTGATGGATTTTATGCTTATTTGTAGTTGATTTATTAAGATACAAAACTTCTATATTGTATTGAAGGTTTTGTGATATGTTTGACTGTGGATGTTCTATTTTTATACCATTCATAGTTTATTATGAAAGTATTGACATTTCGTATGCTAGTTTTAATACGAATGTTTATGTTATGTTTAAACCTTTTCATATGGGAATGCATTGGACTTAATATGTGATGGGTGGAGCCCACTATAGCTCCTCGATGCATCGGTAGGTCTCATGAGACAAACTAGTGTCTTGACACAAGGCCTTGGAAAAATCTTATTTATAGTCTTGGCTTGAGGCCTTGGCTATGTGGTTATGATAGTCTGACATTATGCATTCCATCATTATGAAAGTGGTTATTGATATTACATGTGATTATTCAATTAGTAGAATATCCATGTGAATAAGTAAATGGAATTATTTCATTTTACTTTTTCCATACTATGTTGAAGTTCAAGTTTAAAAGGCTTTTGTTTTAGTTATACATTGCCTTAAATGTTTATTCTTATTTATGAAAGTTTCCGATATATTGTTATCCTTACTGGGCATTTGATCTCAGCCCTTTTCTATGTTTTATTTTTCTTAGGAAGTGAAGAAGTAAATTATGAATGACCTGCAGGGATATTATGTGGGGATATGAGTGGGGAATATGGAGACAATATGTTGTTGTAGTAGTTTTTCACTTTATGATGTAATGTAAGACTTATGAATATATCTAGTGTTTCCAAGGCTACTAAACCAATCGGTCTTTCGAGATTTGATCTTTCTTGTGATCATGCCAATGTAATGTAATAATGCACCGACTCTGGGTAACTGGGGTTGGGGCGTTACAGAAGTGTTTTCCCTTTTTACTATAATCTTGTGATCTTCAACTTTAGCTTTCATTTTTTCTTTACACATCATCAATGTTACAATTAATTATTTAATTGTCAAATTCTTGATAGGCGATGATTGAAAAATAGATTCAGATATTACATTCCATTCAGAGAGAAGTACTATAAGAACTTTTAGTGATTGATCTTATTGATTGATGGGATCTCACAATGTAGTAATATTTGTTGAAAATATCTGTTTATCTTCCATTAATTTTTGTGATGATTTCACCACCAAACATTCTAAAGTTATCAAACTTTAGTTTTGCAGCAGCATATCTCATTTGTCTAATATTATCTATTCCTTTATAAGAAACTGTGATTATCTACCACATTTCATAGGAAGTAGGACATTATGATACTCGATTGAATTCATCATGTCTAAGAAAACAAATGATAACATTCATTTCCTTTGATTTAATGTTATATTCAACTTCTATTGTAGCATCCCAAGTCTCTATCTTATTAAGAATTTCATAATAAGAAATGATATTTGAATAAAATTTGAATCCTAAATTCTTCAGGTAAATGATTATGCGAGATTTCCAGCATCCATATTTATCACCATTAAAATATTAAGCCCGAACCATAGACATACCTTATTTCAGATTAGCCATTTCCATATGTTTTGTATAGATATTATTCTTTTAATATTTCTATAACTTTATTAAAAATCAACCATTTGATACCAATTTTTATGTTAGAATAATACAAATATACACAAGAGGGGGTGAATTGTGTCTTTTAGAAAATATTCACCGATTCTGGATTTTGATGATCTTTGCGATTTATGCAGATATATAGTGTTTTATTCTGTATGAAATATGAGCATTGGATAAACAGAAAGAATGAACACATCGATTTTATAGTGGTTTGGGGCACAAAGATCCCCTATTACACTCCACCAATACTCTCTCTGTGAGCTTAGTGATTTTCACTAGAAAGGTCCTCCTATCACAATACCTTCAAAACCAAAACTAAGTATAGGAAATTTACACCTTTACAAAAAGTCTAAACCAACCCTTCCGATTCTTTTATAGGGACCTGACTATCCATAGATTAGTACAATAAGTTGATAATCCACCACGATTGAGTCCAAGCAGTTGAAACTCTAATAAATCAAAAGAGTTTGATTTGATGATGGTTCGGTTTGTATATCACAGTTTCAGCAGCACAAACTATTAGTATATGGATCTTCTTCTTCAAAAATTAAAGTCTTCAAGAAAGAATAATTTTGAAGCAATCCTAGTTGAAAATGATCTTCAATTTTAATAACAATAAAAAGTAGCAGCAATCTTACATTATAACGAGGTTGAAGTATGTGAAACTTTCAAAGTGTAGCCTCTTTCATAAATAACAGAGTTGATTGTTATTTTCAATAGATATGTATATCAAGGATATACACAAGTATACAAAAGTATTTTTATCAAATATCGTAACATTAATATTTTTTGAGAATATTCCATTCATATATATAAATCTATTTTGGTTGAACAGATCCAAGAAAATAGTCTGATAGATCACGAATGTTCATAAATAAAATTTATTAGGAGATTTGTAACATTCCTTAAGAATAAGAGAAATTTTCTCTGTTGAATATAGTTCTTTGAATTGATCATAACTATCTTTGAATCGATCATAGAATAAATTTCAATTGATCTTTATTTTTGTTAATACCATTGCAAAATCTTAGATAAAATCACAGATTTAAATCTCTAAGTTTGAAAAGTAAAATGAAGTGTTCAACTCCATATCGTATGGTTCCTTTGTGTAGCATAGGGTTCCTTTACATAGCGTTGGGTTCTTTTTAATGTATGGTTCCCGAACCATACTTTTATCTATGAATAATGTAGTGATCAAAAGTAACATTAGGATAATAAACCATACATTCATCCTTCCAGTGTAAGGTTGATTCCAAACATAGGGTAGATTAACCGTACATTCATTCTCCAAATGTAGGGTATGAATAGTGTTTCTTGACTTCAATGTTGGGTTATTATTCTATACGTTTATCCAATCATAGAATTTACAAACCAAACATAAACTATTAAGCGTAGGGATCATAAACCATACGTGCTGCTTTGAACGTAGGGTTCATTCCTTACATTACGCTTATCGTCGTAGTCTATGAACAATGTTTCCAAAAAAACTAAAATTCATTCCAAACACTTTAATAAATATTACTTGAGGATTAATAACTTGAAAACAATTATAGAATAAATATTTCAATGAATATTAATTTTTTGAAACTCACTTAAAGTGATATCATCAATAAAACAAACAAGGGTATTTTTGAGCATCAAAATCAATAATATTTATAAAGTATTGCTGAGACAATACATTCCCAACATCAGTGAGCTCGTAGTGTTTGGAAATCCATGTAGATATGTGGAAATGAACCTAAAATACTCTCCATGATAGTGGCGTGATTGACACATGGCCACCAATCATATGGTTGAGTCACCCATTGACCCTAGTTTCCCCTTGTGAATTATCTTAGGTCTTCCTTGATTATGATTTTTTTTAAACTATTGTTTTTGAAATTGGGAAAACTGGATTTTGAAGTGGTGATGGTTTGGTTTCGAAAAGTGAAAAATGGATTTTTAGAATTAACTTTGAGGAAGGCTTTAGAAAAATGCTTTTTTGTAAAATAAACATTTAGGGTATAACGAGAATGGTTTAACGAGATTGTATTTCTATAATCAAACCATGGGTTTCATCAATATTTTTCATTGGAAAATGGAATTTTGTTTTGGGGATTTGTTTTAAATAATAAGGAATGGGATTTTAATCAAATTATTTTGATGGAATGGGATTTGTGAGCTACTAAATTTTTTTGAATACAGTGAAACCAAAATGTTTTATTTTGACTATTTGTGTTCTCATGGGTTCTTACATACATGAATATGTTTGAAAATGTGGATGGTTATTGGCATGAGTTGATGAGCGCCAATGGTGGCATGGTAATGTGAATGTGTGAGGCTCCATGAAATACCATTGGTGAGTGTGCAACCCACCAAGTTTGATTTCATTCAAAAGTGTTTTTAAGAGGAAATTTTTGATGTTTTGATCGCCAGTTTTTGTGTGTCTTTTTTCCTATGTTTTGGGAATGTTTCTTATGTGGTGTTTTGAGTTTGAGAAATCTTATTGATGAGTTAGTTCTTATTGATCCCTTGTTTTTCTTGTTGCTTACCATTTACCCCATAAAGATTTGATGGATATTCGAGGTGTGGTTACAAGTGGTTCACCATTATCAAACCTTTCAGTTGATCAAACGAAGGATTTCCTTATTGTGTTTTATAAGTTGAATCCACATATCCTATATTTTTAAGAATATCATATCAAAATATAAGAATAGATGCGAAATATTGAGAGAAATTTCAGTTTCCTTGAGTTTCCTGAGTCATTAAAGGTAAAATTTTCTAACTTTATATTTGAAGGAATTCCCTAGAAGTGGTAGAAGTTGGTCTCTCGAAACAAGCCGTGCGAAGATCTCACCTGGGAGTTCTTCAAGGCTTTATTCATCCATTAGTATTAGTGAACATGAGAAAGGGGATGAAGATGTTCTGTTTAAAGAAAGGTGATGGATCAGTGTTGGAGTACTTCCATCATTTTTTTGATCTTGTTTCTTATACTCTACAGTGTACCACAAACAATTCCTTGAAGGCTCGCTGTTTTGAGTATGATCTTCATCTTGATATGCAGTTAAAGGTTTCAAAGTTTAGATTAACCTCTTTTTCTGATGTGGTGAGGAAAACTATTCATGTTGAGGATGTGTTAGCGGTAGTTCTTGAGGCTGATAGTCTTCATAAAGTTCCTATAAGAGGTGAAAGTAATTATAGTATGGATATTAGAAAGAGGCCTAAAGTTGTTGGTACTGGTCATGGGATGAAATTACCTCGAGATATTTCAATATCTTCTCCTAATAATAGGATCACGATGTGTCATTAGTGTGGAAAGACAAACCATAAAAATTCACCATGTTCAAGTTCTCCAAATACCTATCATGCATGTGTAAACCTAGTTCACTTGTAATAGTTTTGTCAGGATGTTTTCAGGAAGATTCATGGATCTAGATCCACCTTTTCAGAAGACACTCCCATTCGTTTACTGGAGTAGGATACTAGTCTGGGTCTAGATTAAAGTTTATTTTATTGTATGCATCCTTCCAATTGTAGTTTTTCTTTCTATTTTAACAATTTTTCCTAATGGTTTTCTATTTTGTTTGAAATTTAAGGGGGATTTTTAAGATCTCTTAATAACTTTTTTATAATTTAATTCTTTTTTCTTTTGTAGATTCTAAAATCTATCCATTCTAAGCAGAGGTGTGTCCCATGATCATCTTGTTTTGACTATTTCTCATTTGAAATAAAATAGGATGTTGAGTGTGCATATTTTTATTCCCTATTTTGGTAGAAATAAGGAGATCTGATCAAGGATTTTTAGCTCCCTACTACGAGTCAGTAGATTCTTTAAACATCAAGGCTCCAGTAATAGGCCTCAGAGTGAAGATGGTATGTAGTTGGAACCCCAGGGGTGTGAGGGACCTTAGTATGGCTTTTGTCTTTAGTATAGGAATGAGGACAATTTAAACTTCTTTTTTATAGTTTCTTTGTATTTAAAGGTCATGTTTTGTGGAAATAGGTGCAGAGACCTCGTTTTCTAATTGAGGACCATGTTGGGTTTTCTGTGTTGGTCTAAGATGGTTGGTTCCTAAATACTGGGGAGACCCACCATGCGTCTCATTATGGTTTCTTATAGTTTTGATTGAAGTTAGTTGGTTTCTTATGGTGGGGAGTCTGTTCCAGCCTCCTTTATTGATAATTCAGTTTATTTTTTGGTGTTGGCTTGGAAATGCGTGGCTTCATTTTAATTTATCTTATTTTGGGTTCCTCTCCACTGGGGGGGGCATTGAGATTTTATAGAAATTTGGTTCGATCTTTCAGTCATGTTTCGAAAAGTGGTCTTGGATCATTGGATCATTTTGAGTAATAAGTATGGGTTCCATTTGGTGGTTTTTGAGGTGCTCTTGATTTGAGAGGTTAGATCAGGTGATTGTAGGAATCCTTTATCTTTGATCAATCAACTGGGAAATGTGGAAGATTTACGTGGGTGTAAAGTGTTATGGTGGGGAGAATTTCCACACCCATATTTTTATTTTCATCCTTGGTTCCAATTCATTTTTGGATCTTGGTTTTTATATCAGGAACTTGGTGTGAAAAGTTTAAAATTTGAATTGATATTTTTTTATCTTTGGTCTTGAGGTTATTACTTAGTTTCCTATGGGATTTTTTGTTGAAAATTTGGGTTTTTAGTCTTGACAGCAGATGACACATGGTTTGTGCATCGTTATAGGAAACTATGCAGAATGCTCTAGGAAACCAGTTAGGCCTTAGAATTCTTCTCTTTGAGGGTGCAAGACCATCACACAATTAGAATAACTATGTAGTAAGTGTGCCCTGAGGTTCTATATTAAGGTAGAACCATCTCTCATGGTTGGCACACGGTTTTCCAAATCGTGCGACCAAACCGTGCAAGATTCCCAGATCTTAAATTTTTTGAAATTCTATTTCTACCCTCTTTGAAATTTAACCCCAAATCTCCCCATTATTCCTCCTCTTAGTTCATGCAACCCTAAGGGGACTCCTACCATGTTCTAAAATCCTCCACTCTTCTCCCATGGTGTGGATCTAATGAATTATTCATGTTTGGGGCTATATTTCTGAATATATTCTCTTCTTATATTCTACATATTCCTTCTCCTTCCCTTTTATTTTGGGTTATTCTTCTCCTATGGTATCTTATACCTAGGGTTCATGTTTTCCCTAGATTTATGTTGGGGTTTTTTCTTAGTTAGGGTTCTTCTTGGGTTTTCTTGGCTCTTATAACCTTGGAAAGGTTGTTTTGAGTGTGCGTTGTTGAAGTGCCTCAAGATTGAGGTAGTTTCCCCTTTGCACTTGCCTTTAAACTTAAGAATCTTTAGCTTCATGATTTTAACACCTTAATTATATGTTAAATATTGATTCATGATCTTTGTAATATTTTTTTGGTGTTCAAAATGGTGATTTATACCTTGTTTTGTGATAATTGAAATTGTTTTGTTTAATATTGCATAGCAAGTGTTCGATGAAATGACCAATTAGATTTTTTGAGTATTTTTTGAAATTAAAAGCATGGTTTGGATTTGAAAATATATTTTTTACATCTAAATGGTGGTTTTGGGTTTCTCAAATGGATTTATAAATGGTTTTGGATCTTGAAAATGGAATGGCATGTGATAATAATGTGTGGCCCGATTAGCACTTTGATGAAATTAGTTTTGGTTTGCACATGTGGTGTGGGTACTTAAATGGGATTTTTCTAAATGATTGTGAAATGGAAAATTTTGTGTTCTCATATTTTTTGAAAGATGGTTTTGAATATTTTATAAAGGATTTTTGAGGTGCGTTTGACACTTTTTTGAAAGTGTTTATCATAAAAACCCTCCTTAGATAATATTTTTGCCTTATTTATATTTAATAGATGGGATTTACTCATTGTGGAATCCTCATGATCCATTTATGTGAATGGGTGGGATGTCCTCACCATGGAATCCTTGTGACCCATTTACCTTGAGGGGAATGGGATATCCTTGGTGTAGACTCCTTTGAAATCTATTTGTTCTATGCAAGGGATTGATCCTTGGAGTGGATCAGGGTGGTGCCTTTTGTGTGAATTAATTATGTATGGTATATGTTCTTATGATTGGATTATCAATTGTTATCAGTTGGATCACCCCTTTTTATACTAATTATATGGAGACCTAGAATAACTAGAAAATTTTCTAAGAATGATTGCAGTACTAGCTTAGGATTACACTCTAGTTAGTGGCCCATAATGGGGGGATATTTTTTTATTGTTTATATGGAATAGTTCCCCTCGGTCAAGCCATTAGGGTGTAATCGAGCATGTGTGGCCAAAATTTGACGTCATCAAGTTAGGAATTATTTCTGGGATGAGTCAAGATGTATAGCACGTTCTAGATTATTCATGAGCTCCTAGGTTTCTCCCATGCCTATTCTCACTTAGTTGTTTTTAGTGAATGATTGTGATGTATTGTTGGTTGAATAATCTTGTGTGATTATTTTCATTTCCCTTATTATGTGGTCATTTATATGAATCACTTTCATGGTTTACTTCTTGGATAAAAGTTATGTGTTTACTTTCAAGTTTTATGGAAAATGTTTTGGAAAATGTTTTTCACACTTTCTCTTCCTTTTTAAAATGAAAACATTTTCTTTTCTCTTTGAAATTATAATGGTTCCCTCTTAGGGAAGAATGTGGTTTTAAATGAAAAAATGGAAATGGATCGTGTTTAGTTTCAAATTGGAAAATGTATGAAAAATATTACCTTTATATATTGTATTTAAAACTTTAAGTTTATGTTTCATTATTTTAAAGGAAGTATATTGGGAATATATTTGTTCAGGTATGCCTACTATGTTTTAATACTCACGCCTATGGTTCTATATTATTTTTAGCTTATAGTGCATGTATCATCTTGGTTTCAATCTCCATGGGAAATGGTTGGTTTTGGTATAAGAGAGTGACCCTCAGGTTCACATAGAGACATTGTGGTCATCTGGTTTATTTGGGTTTAGTTTTTTGTTTAGTTTTTGTATTTTCATCTTTGTGTAAATGACATTCAGTTTGAATGTTTATTTATATTGTGTTACTTTGTATTTTTTCTCTATTTAGTTTATTTATTTATATTAGGTGGAATAATTCCCTATGATTACTCTGTTGATGTATGACACTAGTTTTCAGACTGTGGGGATCAGGAATTCCCTTTGGGCCTTGCTACAGATTGACTTGGGTGACCAGTTTGGGGTTGACTCAGGTTGGTTCGTGACAAGAAGGGATCAAGAATCAAATTGTTTGATATACCAAGTTCAATACCCAAAATAGTAAATGTATATTATATTATAAATAGTGAAACACAAACCCAATTAGGTTGACTAATTTTGAAAATAAAAAGTGTAGTGGAAATAAAAAAAGAGATTTTAGAAATCATTTTTAAAATTGATATAAAGTAAAAATTTACATGTCGCATTCAAAGGTAACTTTGGAAAAGGTGGTGTGAAAGATTTTGAAAACATTTACATTAAAAAAATAATATCATATAATAGAGAATTGGAAATACATAATTTTTATTTTAGATAAAAGAGTATATAAATACAAAACATAAGAATATGATAGGAAAAACTATTTTTATTATTTTTAAAATACCTTTGTTCAAAACTCACACTGTAAAAAGAGTAACATAACATTATTTTGTATCGAAATGAAATTTTCCCCATAGATGAAAATAAATTACCATAGGAGAAAATATTATTACAGGAGAACCTATGTATAGAATAAATAATTTCATGATCAAACAATGTAACTCAAATAAATACGAGTTGGGTTATCAATATCCCTTATGGGAAACCTACTATGTGAAGTAAGAAATGTTTCAAAAAGGTGTAGTATATGGTATAAATAAAAATTCATATAAAAAATAAAGTACCTAATAATATAATCAATTGGTATAATTTACTAAACTTTTAATTCCATGAGTATGATCATAACACAATGAATGAAAATTGAGTTACTAAAAAGCATTACAATTGGTGAAACAATTGAGTAGAATTCCATTTGATGAAAAGGATTTGATTTGGATTATTATTTACCATGAATAAGAAAAATATTTGATAAATATATATACATGGGTAATTAATATGAAATTCATAGGAAAACATGGTGTATACCATAATCATGTCTCAAGGAATTAGATTTTGAGACAAATAACTCTTGCTACTTGAGTTACATTCTAATGAAAACCCATTGAAAGTCAGGGATTGTAATTTAACTTAAAATAAAATTAGTAAAATATAAACCATTACACGATATCTCAATTAGGAATTATATACACCACATAAATGAAATTAGGTTCATAATATCATACATGTCTCGAATAGAGGTATTTGTGATGAAATCCCATACCTCAGTCCTCATTCATTATGAACTTGAAATAAATGTGTTGAATAATTAAATTAAGTTCATTAAATACATACCCATGAACCATGTTTATAAATATAACTATTTATAATACTCATTTAAAATCATTCTACACACACACACACATATATATTAATTAGTTTTTATATATTTTCCACACTGAGTGTAAGTATTCTTTATCGCTTTAAACTAGTTTCATAAAAACTGTATTGGTATATATTATATTTCCAAGGTCTATACCTATAATATCATCTAATGTACTGAAATATATGTTTCAAGATATTTTATAAATCTATAATTTTATTTCATGGTAGTTTTGGTTATGATCTATGAGGGTGAAATCAGTGACAAATATGTTTTGGTGATTCTTAATGAATAAAGGGTTATTTCTTAATTAATGAGTTAAATGTTGATATATCCTTAGTAGAACCAAATAAAAAAATTACTTATATATTTATATCAAAATATTCTAATAAATATGTTCTCATAGTCATCCATGACATAAATTCATATTGTTTTTCAAAAAGGTAGTTAAACCGACCCAAACATGAACCTACTATGATTAATGGATAATTATGAGGTGGTTTAGTTGTAATATAGTTATAATGACCCTGAATCCATTAACTTGGAGCTGATGTATAATTTTTTCCATTGGAAATAGATATAAGAAATCACATCTAGAAGGACCAAATAATTTACTAGTCTTGATAAAATAGATACATACTTTAATTTCAAATACATTTGAAGGCATAAAATATACAGAGTATTTTCTTTGAGAAAAAAATTATTCCCCTTAGCATATCCTTGCATATCAATCACAAAACACTTCCTAGTATCTTGGAGAAAATAAAACGTAAGAAAGGAGTGAGATCAAGTAATCAATAAGGGTAATCATATAAAGGAAGCTATAATGAATAAATAAGCATAATCAATATGGAAATGTATATTGCTAAAAAAATTACATTTAAATAATAACTCGAGCATAATTTTTCAGGAATAAATAAAGATAAAATAAGGCCATAAAAATAATCACACGATCTTAAAACTTATCCATGGACATTATAACTAATCAAATAATAAAAATCACATCAATAACAAATATCATAATAAGTGAATGTATAATGATGGATATCTGAAACATACTATCAAGACCTTTTATAAGACAATTTAAATCTTTGGGTAAAACCCTATTTAATTTAGATAACCTATTTATCTCATGAGACCTATCAAAGCATTGAGGGGCTATCTATAACTACCCCCATCCATCACTTACTAATACTAATTCATTATTCATATAAATGGGGTGAAACAAAATCAACATAAATATTCATATTCAAAAACTAAAAAATGGAAGGTTAATACTTAACCCAATCAAATAAACATAATCATAAACCATCTAGAGTAATATGGTGAATGAAAATAAAATTGTACATCCTTATTCAAACTGGTCATAAATAATCCAAATAAATAACTAGAATGATATAAATACAACATATCCCCAACATATCATAAGTATAATAAAGGGTTAATGTTGTTGATGAATATAAATATCATAAAAAGATCTTCAATAACATTTTTGAGGGAAATAACCTTTTCATTTTGAAAATAATTTAAAAAAAATTCACAAAACATTTTGAAATAATTCTATTTGAAAATAAACTTGGGAACTTTTAAAATAAGGTCTAAAATATTTAGTAGTCATGAAGTCGTAAAATTCCATTCATGCTGTATATGTTATAACAAAGATTGCTTTCACATTTTCAAAAAAAATCCAAATGAGAATTTTTTGAAAAAGGAAAGGAAGATTCATAAATTTTATAAAAAGTCAAACATGGTTAAAAATGTATTTAATATATCATTTTTAGAATGTTAAAACAATTTTTTAAAACAATTTTAGAAAACATAGTTCTGGAAGAAAAAGGGTTTTTGAGTGAAGAGAGAAATAACGAAAATTTTAAAAAAAAATTATTTTAAACTATTAAGAATATTAAGAGGGGAAAATGAAGGGAAAACATGTATTCTCAATAAATATCTATAGGATAAAAAAATTCATGATTTTCTTGAGAGGTGGATCATAATATTTCATTATCAGATGTATAAACACAAAAAATTCTAATAAACGATGAGATTGTAACATAAAAGCATTACCACATTAGAAACACTAAATCGTAAGCCCCATGAAATAAATAACCTCAAATAAAACTTTAAATTCCATAAAGATAAATAGATTCAGGATATAACATATGAAAATGGAAGTATATACACCACAAAAAGGAATAAGTGGTAAATATGACTTATGTCTCACGGAAGTAAAAGTGAGAAGAGAAACCCTTACCTTAGGTTAGTCTTCCTTCGTATGTGTTATAACCTCCTATATAATAAATATATATTTATTATAAATATAGTAAATAATAATAATCATATATCTCACGCCACATATGATCTTATTATAACATATTACCACCCGTTTGTTAATAATATTTCATTATTTTCATTTTTTTGGGTGTTAATTGCCTTGTTTTCTCATTCGTGGGTTATCATGAAATTTCTAGTTCATTTATATAGGATATAGTTCCATAATCACCAAAATGATATTAATTTTATAAAGTTTTTTTTCAATATATATATATCCTTATAATTGTTTATGAAAATTGGACATAGAAAATGAATCACATCGCTTCGTGGAGATAGTGCGTCCTGCGTACACACGAGTGATGACATCGTTCACTTAACGGGATAAAGGGTAAGTAAGTGTATGATATATTAATTTTCCATAATTTATATCATTTCATATATATCACATATATTCATTAAATTTATCATTATTACATTCCATGTAATGTGTAAGTGAAAAAGTAATCACATCACTTCAGGAGGCGGTATTCCATTGTACACATGAGCATTATTATCATATTTTAAATGAACTGAAAAGTGAAAAGATATGTAACAAACGAAACTCCAGTAAACCAGAACTAGTTTCATACTTTATTACATTTTAATAAGATACAAGGAATCTCATCATGAAGTACCGAATAGTTTAGTAGTCTTGTTAAACTATATACATACATGATTCCCATATTACATATGAAAGCACAATTTTTTTTGAGAATATCATTATTCCATTTAGAATATCCTTTCATATCATTATTATTACCCTTTATGGATTCCTAGGAAAGTAAACAAAATAAGGGTGATATTAAATACTCATTAAGGGTTATGTACATTGAAAGATATTGTGAATCAATAAGCATAATCATGGCAATGTAGATAACTAAAAACAAATAACATTTAAATAATTTGACTAGAATAATCAATATGGAAAGGTAAATAATTGAAAACACATTCCATTTAATCAATAACATGATAATTATAAATGGATAAGGCATAATCAATATGGAAATGTAAATAACTGAAACATATGACATTCAATCAATAAAATGATAATAAAATGCATCCAGAGATAATGTCATTGTGAAAATATCATGAATAATAATAATTGAATTCATTATTAAGGAAATTATTAATTATTACATGTAATTATTTCAATCATCATAATACCTCTACTATCAATACCTTTCCTAAGATAGTTTAAAATTAATGGGTAGGTATACACTAGAAACCAATTTAACCAAGTAAAGATAACTAATTCGTCTCATGATACTACAAATGCATCAAGTGGATATCTATAACAATGAACCACCCATATCTTCATTTCCAAATCATTCCTCATATATCAATTAATCTATTTAATTAATGACTATTATTATTTATCATAAAATATCCATATTGAGTAAAGGATACAGATTTATCAATATTTCCCCAGCCAATTAAATAAATTTCCATATAAAAAAATACGTATAAATGATATAAGGTTTAATAAATATTCATATCCATGATAAATAATATGTATATACAGGGTAAATTTAATGTCCAATTATCACATGAAAGTGAATATTTCAAGTTAAAGTTAATGACTACAAAAATTATTCAATAAAGTGAATTTCAATACTTGCTTTGGTCAAAATGATCATAAATCATCCATACAAAGAATATGTATGGTATCAATACAAAATATACCCATTAGAGTATAATTAAAATAAAGGGTTTTTGTTTTTGACAAATAGAAATATCATAAGAAGATATTTAAAAACATTCTTAAGGAAAATATCGTTTCCATTTTCAAAATTACCTTTTAAAACTAAATGTTCACAAAACATTTTGAAAATAATTTTCATTGAAAATAAAATTTTAAACTTGTAAAATAATATTTAAAATATTGAGTGTTAATGACGGTAGGAAATTACCTACATACCGTATAAGTTAAAAAAAGATTCCTTTCACATTTTCGATAAATTCCAAACATGCCTTATTTTGAAAATGACATGATGATTTTTTTCAATTTTATTTAAAAAACTAAATCATGTTTAATAATTTCTAGATAAATCATTTAGATAATGTTAAAAAAAATTAATTTTTTATAAAACATGGTTTTGGAAGAAAAAAAATTTCAAACAAATATAGAAATGAAGTTGGATTTTTTTTTTAAAAAATCTAAATAATTTTTAGTACTAAAGAGTATAAAAAATGGTACTTATTACTTGAAAAAATCTTGAACAAATAGAGTTGAAGAAAATGTAAGGGCTTTATTAAATAATTATCAAATAATTTCCTTCAATGGAAATTCAAGTATAAATAATCCCGATTAAAATGAGATTATGAAATAAAATCTTAGAAAGATCATAACGTTGAAGTGAAAAATAATAAATGAATTGATTATGTGTATCAAATATAAATCAACATAAAACAATTGGAAATAATACATAATATAGTTAAAATTATTTACACACAAAATCTTATAATGTCAAATATAATTAATAAGTAATATAACCTAATGAAAAGAAATTGAATTATAAAATTCTTTACCAATTGGTAAATTTTAAGTTAGAATCCAATTGGATGAAATAATTCAAATTGAAACTTAAAATACCATGAATTATTATGGAATCATGATATTACATGTAAAAGGGATAGTATATACACTATATAAAATAAATTAAGTGCATAACATTACAATATGTCTCAATGGAGGGAAATTGACACAAAGTTCCTTACCTTACGCTTCTTTTTGGTTGAAAATACTTTACCATAATATATAATGGTTTTAATAATATTATTAATTTATAAAAGAACCATATTAATATTTATAATATCATATATTATCCTATTATAACATTTTACAACCCATTTTCTAAAAAAATTTCATTATTTTCATTGTTTTGGGTGTTAATTACCTTGTTTTCTCATTCATGATTTGTCATGAAAGTTCTGGTTCTTAGGAATATGATACAGATCAATCATCACTATAATTATATTAATATACTAAATATAATATTTACTCATTATATACATTTTTATATTAATTCCTAAAGGTTGGACACGGAAAATGAATCACATCACTTTGTGGATATGTAAGTCATATGCACGCACGAGCGACAATATCATTCCCTTAATAACTAAAAGGGTAAAAAAGTGAGTGGTATATTAATCTTAGAAAATAAATATAATATCATATATATCACATATATTCATTAAATATATCCTTATTACTCTCTATGTAAAGTTCAAGTGAAAAAAAATCACATCACTTCTCGAGGCAGTAATCTACCATACACACGAGTGGCGTTATTGAATTTTAAATGGAATGAAATGTAAGAAGGTATATATTGGACTCAACTGTTTTGATAATCTCAAATATGATTAGATATGTTCTGATAATCCTAAATCATGCTTATCTATATAATAATTATGTTTCATGGAATATATTAATCAATGTTTATTTATGTTTAACAATGATGAAGTATGATATTAATTCAATATGGAACTAATATACATAGAACAGTTACTTTGTAAGCATTTAAGTTCTTAAGTCACTGATAGTTACAATTCTGACTGATATAGATTAGCTCACCGATACAAGGTCACTGATATACTAGATCACTGATACAAGTTCAATATTAGACAAGTCCACCAATATACTAAGTCTATTGATAGACAAGGTCACTGATATACTAGCTCACTGATACAAGTTCGCTGTTAGACAAGTCCACTAATATGAGATACCAATAGAATGGAGCTACCGATAGAGGAAGCTACTAATATAGAGAGCTACCACTACCGATGATAACAGCTACTGATAGCGAGGAAGAGCTACCGATAGAAGTTCACCGTTACAAAGAGCTACCGATAGAGTGGAGATACCGATACAAGGAGATACCGCTACACATGGAGATAATGATACATGAGCTACTGCTACAAGAGTTACCATTACAAGTCTACCAAAAGAGAGTTACTGATGGAAGATGATTGTTAACTAGTCACTGTTACTCAAAATCTATACTTTGTCAATATTATTAATATAATGCTAACGGTCATATTTTCTCAATTCAATGAAACTACTATTAATTAATGTGGGTTGTTGGCACATTAGGGAACCGTACCTCGTACCTGTAAAAGGTAATCATTCCCATTGTCAGAGCTCAAGGAATAAAAGGAATATTGAGCTATTGGAGAATTGAGATATATATTTAAGCACATAAGATACAAAAGAGACACATACAAGAAGATACACACATACATGCAGAGAAGAACACACGAAGAACTCGAAGAACAATCATACACATCAAGAACAGAAGTTCAAAGAGGAGTTTCAAGTGCTACAAGGAATACTCTCACATTCAAGCTGAACACCTGTACTGGAAGTGAAGGAACAGAACCACGACACTCTGTTTTCCACACAACTTCCAAAGAAGGACTCAAAGCTTCATCTGCTTCAATCCAAAGGAGTCCAGAGCTGCATTGACATCACACAAGAGCATTCCAAACTCATCTCTATATTATTACTCTACTGTAATCATTTTTATTACATTACGAGCAGTGTGTATTTTTGTTTGTTTGGACACACACTAACTCCTAAGCTGAACTAGAGGATACTAAAATCCTCACACCAAACTCTTTATACCTTTGTGTATCCCACGTAGAACTGTGGTAGAGGTCTGAGGACCTGGAAATCCTGTGTGCTGTTGTTTTTTCTTTCCCACGTAGAACTGTGGTAGAGGTCTGAGGACCTGGACAATCTGAGTACTGTTGTAAAACCTGATCTAGGGTGTGGATCAAAGTTATATATAAAATGTTTGAGAGGAATAAGTCTCAACTTGAGACTAAACCTCTTAGTTAAAACTGTTGTGCATCTTATTTTAGTTTAAACTATTTTCAATATTCCGCTGCTAACTTCTTTGAAATATAGAACTATTTTAAATTAACTCTAATAGTTAAACTAGTAAGTGTTTGTAATTATTGTGAACTAGTAGGTTATTTTCCAAATCTAACTTAATCTTTAGATTAAATTTAACTGAGAACTAATCAATCTTTGAGAAACTAAGTGAACCTTTAAAATCTTTATAAATTCACTACAGTTTAACTTGTTTTATGAATTAGGGGATTTCAATATAAATCGTTTAAACAAAATTTTTTTTAATAGGAACTTAATTCACCCCCCTCTTGAGTATTCCTATGGGACAACATTTGGTATCAAAGGTAGTAGATAAAAGTTTTTCAAAACACTCTATTTGTGAAAAGTTTTCAACTGTGATTTTAGTTGTATCTTAAAGATCTCCAAATTTCTATTAATTCTAAATTTTTATATCTTTATATATCTATTTAAAACTTAGTTATTATGGATAATAGATTAGAAGGTGTAGCTACCAACATTCCACCTTTCTTTAATGGTGTCAATTATGCCCAATGGAAAATAAAAATGAAAATCCATTTATAAAGTATGAGATTTGACATCTGGACTGCTACAGAGACTTAGTATAAGATTCCAGAAACTGTTAGAACTACTTGGGATGAACCTACGAAATCTAATTAAAATAATAATTGTAAATCAATGAATGCTCTGTATTTTTCTTTAGGAGATGAATAATTTAATTGAATATTTTCTTGTAAGACTGCTTATGAAATTTGGGATACTTTGGCTATTTCTTATGAGGGAACAACCAATGTTAAGAAAATGAGACTAAATACATATATTATTAAGTATGATAATTTTAAAATGAAATCTGATGAATCTATTTCTGATATGTATCTCAGGTTTAATGATATAGTTAATACAATGAGCTCACTAGGAAAAGCTATTCCAGCAAAAGAGAAAATCATGAGGATACTGAGATTCCTACCAGACAGATGGAGAGGAACCTCTGTCTCTATACAAGAATCATGTGACATTGGAAAGCTACCTTCCAAGGAGTTGATTGGAAAATTGAAAATGTATGAAAAAGAGATAAAAGTGAATAAAGAGGAATATGTTAAACCCAAGAAGAAGTCAGTGGAATTCAAGTCCACTACTTCAAAGAGCAAGAACATAGAGAAGGTTCAGATAACTGAAGAAATCTCAAATAGTGAAAATTTTAACTCAGATAGTGATGAAGAGATGGCTCAGATATCCAGGAGATTTAAGAAATTCTATATAAAGAAGAAATTCTTTAGAAAATCTGATTATAAGGGAAATTATGATCGACAAGGAAATTGGAAGAAAGACTGGAGTAAAACTGATAAAGATGATGGAATAGTTTGCTATGAGTGCAAAAGAAAAGGGCATGTCAAAGCTGACTGTCCAAAACTGAAATTTAAGAAAAAGTATGACTATAAGGATAAGAAATACAAGAAATCCATGAAAGCTACATGGAGTGATTCTAAAGATAGCTCAAGTGAATCTGAAGCTTCTGATTCTGAAGAAAAGAATCACACCAACATGTGTTTCATTACTGAAACATCTAAGGTAACACTTAATTCCCCTATGCACAATGATTATTATTCTAGGAATGAAAGTGATTCAAATAATGATGATAATATGTCTAAAGCTGAATTATTTTAATACTGTAATATGTTGGAAGATACTTGTAATGAACTTAAAGATAAGTACAAATAATTAAAGAATCAATATGCCTTGACTAGTATTATTAGTTCTGATCTTAGTATAGAAAAGGAAAAGAATGATCAACTCTTGAAGGAAAATACTGAAATCAAAATTTCTAATGAGAAACTTAGAAAAGACTTAGAAAATTTTACAAATGGAAAAACCACTCTCACTGAAATAATTGGAAAAAAGTTGCACCAAAGTATACTACTGGTATAGGTTACCAGCCTGGATAGATAAATATTATTAAAAATAAATTTATTCCAAAATCTGGACAATATGCTTCTAGTTCAAGTTCTGGAAATTCCTATGATTCATCTAGCTATTCAAATTCTTATAGACCAAAAAAAGTTTATTTATCAAAATATTTTGAATCTATTAACTGTAGGTTTCGAGCGCAGTGGAAGCGAGTTGGTGGGTTTTCCCAACTTTAATTTTAATGTTAAACAATGTTCAATCCGAGATCCATCACGATGTAAAACACCGAATCTTCAGAATAGAACGAGGAATGAAAAACTTAAGAGGGAATCACAGAACCATAGAGATAGGATCATCATATATTGGTTATAATTAATTTAATTAATTCACAAGAATTACCTTGGTGGAATTCTTTCTTCGTTGGAGTCTCTGGTCACGATCTTGTGATCCGTCGTTACGTCGTAGAATCCAAGTGTAGGATTCCTCTAACGGTGATCCACACATGTGCCACGTATCTCCGAACATCACCAAAGGAATCTACGGGTGCTAGCACGGAAGAACCTTCGCTTGTGATGTTTTCCTTTGATATCTTTGGTCTCTCGGTCTTGAGAGTGTTCTTGGAGCAAGGAGTTATTTCGGCCTTGAAATAATTCTCCAGAATTGTTGTTCACAACGATTGATTGGAAAAGTGTTGGGGTTGTGAGGATATTTATAACCGGGTTTGAGGTTATAGAGTTATTACAATAAATAAATGCATTACACGTTTTATTTATTTCATTAACTCTTATTGAAACCCCCATGTAGAATTATTAATTCCTTGACATGCGCCCACAATGATTATAATAAAGATCATTTAATAAAACAATATTATATCCTCAAAATCCTGACTGGAAAACTACACGACGTGTAATCATTAATACACGGCGTGTACTTATTTTCCACAAAACTACATGGAGTGTATATTTAATATACACGATGTGTACTTTTATTTTCCATTTTTATTTATCTCCTCCTCCACATTTATTATACCTTGAGTAATGGCTATTTATTTCTTAAATAAATGTAACTGCATTACTCGCTAATAAACATATTATTTCACCCACAATATATTCTCTCGAATAACTAGTGTCAAAATAAATGAAATCAGGTATCCTTAAATAATTATTAAACCAAAGTTGGGAATAATCTTTATTTAACTTGTTAAATTAATATTTAACTAAGATAAATAGACACACTTAGTGTGTGACCCTCTAGGCCCCTTTCTCAGTGGCATTAGGTGAAGTCTGCCTAAATTCCAAGGTTAGTGTCTAGCAACACGCCAAGGCACCCATAGAGAAAGGAGTTAACACCGAAATGACGTATCACCTCATACGAATGCTTACCATGTAATATAATCCCTTTGTCTTGATATCTCTAATCAAGTAGGTTGCATGCTAGTGTCATCAACCCATGTGCTTGATTATTCTTTCTTTGACTATCCAGAATTGAACTCACCCATACTTTACCATGGACATGGATTTATTTAGGCTATATAAATTCCATCAAAGGGCATGTGATATCTACTTCCGTTATGGAACAGAAGGGACAAATCCTTTCTCACATTATCTATTAATGCAGTATTACTCATGACACACCCAACATATCCTACCTCGCTGCGAACAGTGTGTCGTCACAATTTTCTTCAATACATCTAAGTGCGTGAGTTGTAATACCCATTAATAATAATCTTAAAGTCTAAGGATCAATACACACGTCCGCAGATAGGAACATCCAATGACACTATGAAATGTAGATTTCCTACTGGAGGGTCTCATTCTCATAATATCCTCCCGGATATTACCAAGGGCGCACACCATGAGAAGGTGACTCAAAGTTTTATTAGTCCTCACCCCTAATAACCTGTATTATTTGTGTCCCTCAAATAATATCATCCGTCCATAGAACATATATTCAAGAATAGTGTTATGGCACTTCCGATTTCTCATCATAGCAAGGATTCGCTATGACCCTTTAATGCAACAGTTATCCTTAGGACATTATCACATGCATTGTCATGAAGAAGAACAATAAAGATGTGATCAGGCTTTTATTAATGAATAAAGTACAAAGTAGTTGGTTCTAGGCCACAAACTCCAACATTAACTATAGGAAACATGTTATACAAATATGGGTGCCTAAATTTTTACTTGCTAACCTTTCTGGACCCAAGAAAATACGGGTACCAAAATTATCTTCTGTCTAAATATATTTTGTAGGAAACTTGCTTAAAAAGTTCCCATAGGAAGATATGGTACTTGGAAAATGTATGTTCAAGGCATATGAAAGGAGACTACTCATGCTTTAAGAGCTTAATCAAAGTTGATGGAGGGCATGTCACCTTTGGGGATAACTCAACAGGAAAAATCCTCAGCTTAGGCTAGATTGGTAACACTGATTCAATTTTAATTTCTAAAGTACTATTTGTTGATAGATTAAAATACAATCTGTTAAGTATTTCTCAGTTGTATGATGATGGATTCAATGTAAAATTTCAAAATGTTACTTGTTTAAATGCTTTTCATAAAGAATCCTGGCTATGGCACAAAAGATTAGGAAATTGCAATGTTCATTCACTCAGTAAAATGACTAGGAAAGGTTTAGTTAGAGACCTTCCCAAACTAGAATTCCCAACAGATAGAGTTTGTAATCCTTGTCAAAAGGGAAAACAACATAAAGTTTCTTTCAAATCAAGGAAAGAAGTTTCAAATTATCAACCTCTTGAGTTGGTTCATATGGATTTATTTGGACCATCTAGAGTTTCTAGTTTAAATGGGAAACACTATGTCTATGTTCTAGTAGATGACTTTTCTATATATACTTGGGTATACTTTCTAGATAACAAAAGTGAAGCTTGTTATTATTTCATTAAATACTCAAAGTCTATATAAAACCTAAGTGGACTTAAGATTAAGACCCTAAAAAGTGACCATGGTTGCGAGTTTGAAAATCATGAGTTTGAAACTTATTTCTAACATAATGGCTATAGTCACAATTTCTCTGCCCCCAGAACACCTCAACAGAATGGTGTAGTAGAAAGAAGAAAAAGAACACTTTAAGAAATTGCAAGAACTATACTTAATGAATACGATCTACCTATTTACTTTTGGGATGAAGCTGTCAATACAATTTGTTATATTATAAATTGAGTCTTGATTAGACCAATTATTAAAAGGACCCTATATGAGATATGGAATAATATAAAGCCTAAGGTTAATTACTTTAGAGTTTTTGGTTGAAAAGTCATTATTTTCAATACTAAAGATAATCTTGATAAGTTTGCATCCAAAAGAGATGAATGAATATTTCTAGGTTATTCTATATCTATCAAAGATTATATATTATTTAATAAGAGGACCAAATGTGTGGAAGAATCTATACACATTAAATTTGATGAAACTCATCCACATGAACCTAAGACCCCTCTTGAAAATCTTAAAGAAGATATGTTAATTCTAAACCTTAATGACAAAAACAGTGAACCTATTATTAAGACAACCAGTTCTGAAAATTTTCCAAAACCCATTTCTATTGAACCCCAAACCTGTAAATAAACCTAAAATTTCTAGACCTACCTTTACTAGACCAAATAGGACCCTTAAAAACCATCCTTTAGATGCTTTAGTAGGAGATTTAGATAGAGGAACACAAACTAGAGCTTCTTTAAGAAATCAGGTTGAACATCAAGCCTTTCTCTCATAGTTAGAACCTAAAAATATCAATGATGTCATCAATGATGAATTTTGGGTAATGGATATTCAAGAAGAATTAAATCAATTTGAAAAAAACAAAGTCTGGGAATTAGTAAATAGACCTGAGGACACCTTGATCATAGGCACTAAATGGGTGTTTAGAAATAAAGTTGATGAATCTGGAAATATCATTAGAAACAAAGAAAGAATAGTTGCATAAGGATATAGTCAAGAAGAAGGAATAGACTATGAAGAAACTTTTTGCACCTGTAGCTAGGTTAGAATCTATTAGGATTCTACTTTCTTATGATACTCATCTGAATTTCAAATTATTTTAAATGGTTGTTAAAAGTGCTTTTCTAAATGGTTTTATAATTGAAGATGTTTTTGTTGAACAACCACCTGGATTTACTAATCTTCATTTTCCAAACCGAGTTTTTAAACTTTCTAAAGCTTTGTATGGTTTAAAACAAGCTCCACGAGCTTGGTATGATAGAATTAGTAATTTTCTTATTTCAAAAGGTTTTACTAAAGATATTTCTGATCCTACAATTTTAATAAAAAGGATTTGCAAAGATGTTTTGATAATACAAATCTATGTTGATGATATTATTTTCAGATCTTCTAAAAATTCTTTGTGTATTGATTTTTCAAAGAGTATGCAAAGTGAATTTGAAACGAGTTTAATGGGAGAACTCAAATATTTTCTTGGTTTTCAAATTTTTCAAAATAATGATGGTATCTATTTAAATCAAATAAAATATACAAAGGATCTTTTAAAACATTTTGGTTTTCATAGTAATAAGGAAAATGATACACCTATGAGTACCACTTGTAAATTAGATGTAGATGAAACTGGGAAACCAATGGATCAAACCAATTATAGAGGTATGATTGGGAGTTTACTTTATCTTACTTCTATTTGACTAGATATTATGTTTAGTGTGTGTATGTGTGTAATATTTCAAGCTAATACAAAATAATCACACTTACTTACTGTTAAAATTATTTTAAAATATCTTAAACATACTACCAATATAGGATTATTTTATCCAAAAGGAAAATCTTTTGATTTAATAAGTTATTCAGATGCTGACTTTGCTGGTTACAAGTTAGATAGGAAGAGTACATCAGGAACATGTCACATTCTAGGTAAGTCCTTAGTATCATGGTGTAGTAAAAAGAAAAATTCTATTGCATTTTCTACTACTGAAGCAGAGTACATAGCTGCTGGTAGTTGTTGTGCACAAATTCTGTGGATGAAACACACTCTATTGGACTATGGATATCAATTTAGACATGTATCTATAAACTGTGATAACACCAGTGCAATCAAAATTTCCAAGAATCTTGTGTCTCACTCTAGGACTAATCACATTGATGTAATACATCACTTTTTGAGAGATCATTATCAAAAAGGTGATATAACTCTTGAATTCATTAGCACTGAACATCATTTGGCTGATATATTTACCAAACCTTTAAAATCAAAGAGGTTAAATTACATCAAACATGAATTAGGAATGATAAATTTTTCCTATTAGTTTAAGGATACCTCACTGGTATGGACCTCACCGTTATACCTCATTGGTATGGACCTCACGGTTATACCTCACTAGTATGAACCTCACCATTAGAATAACTCACCATTAGAACCTCACTGTTAGTGAACCTCACCGTTAAGAATCATCACTGGTATATGTTACCGCTAGTTTGCACTGTTTTAAACTTTGTGGGTTTTAGCTGTCAAAATCTGTATCATTTGTATTATATTTATTATGTTTCATTTATTTATTTCTTGATTCTTAAATAATAAAATGTTAGTATTAACCTCATTTCAATCCACCTCAAACCCTTTACCTTCAAACCTTAGCTCCAAAACCTTCGTTTTTCTTGAACCCTAAGCCTCGCGATTCGCATAATAGAAAGAGTGAAGAGACCGACAATCAGTGAAGAGGGTGATGATCCAAATTCCAAGAGATTCAAAGGAGAGTCTAGTGGTGATAGTGAAGTAAAGAAAACTATAAACCCACATCTCATAAAAATGGAAATAATAGTTGAGAAAGAGCTATGCACAGAATGGTTGATGACCAGTAAGTCATTAATTCTAAGAGTGATTGAAGAACATGAATGGGTTGAGTGATTCTCAAACAACAATGGTCTTTATTATCTGAAACTGGTAAAGGAATTCTATGAGTTTGTTCATTTTTAGAAATCTGAAGGTGAGAAAAGAATAGTATCAATAGTGAATGGCAAGATAATATCTTTTTCTTCTATTGAATGGGATGAGTGATTGAAAGTTCCACATGAGGGTGAGTTTGGATATTTCTCAAAGTCAGTACCTTCTAATAGTGACATTTTTGAGTATGAAACTACTTTGGAAGAGCTCACTGGAGATGGCACACCAAGAAAAGTTGTTGCTATAGAAATGGATGGAGAAAACCAGTTTCTGTTCAAATTTATCCAGCATGTGTTAAGTCTAAGAAGAGGGGATTTTTCAAACCTCAGATTCCAAGATATATTCTTGTTGCATCTGTTAAGGCATAGTGTCAAAGTAAATCTGTGTAGGCTTCTGATGATTCAAATTGAAGATATAACCAGGCCAAAGTCAAAAAAAATGCTCTATTCTTTGTAAAGCTAATTTCTTTGATGATCAGGGTAAAAGGTGTGGCAGAGTCTCATGATGAGATAGTGGTTGTGAGAGACAAATTTTTTATTACAAAAACGGTTTGTAAGTACATGAATATTGGATGGAACTCATGCAAAAGGGAATGGGTAAATGATGATGAGAAAATTTATGATAAATTTAACCCTGTTGAGCATCCAAATCGGCCAAGAGATAGGAGATATCCAGGTCTATAACCTGAAGAGGAGGAACCTCAATACAGTGATAATGATGCTGAGGATGATACCTCTATAAGAGATAGAGGGGATCCTGATTTGCCTCTATGCATAGCTGCTGAAAGGGTATCATATGGAAAGGAAAGTCCACCTGTGACCCTACCTAGAAGGGAAGCAGTTCTGGGAGAAAGTGTTGAAGAAATCTATATAAATGAAGAAGACCTACCTAGATCAGATCATAAGGAGACTGATCCAGATTCCAGTAGTAGTGATGATGAAGAAGAAGAAGTATCTGAAAATGGAAGTACTTGTTTGAGTCTCAGTCCTCTGATTGAGAGCTCTATTATGCCTGTTGAGGAGGTTCTTGAAGTGGATAGACCAGTACCTATTGCTAATATACCCCAGCCTATGCCACCTGGTTTGGATATAAATATGGTTGTAGATGACTCCTCTAAAGAGGAGATGGCTGCAGTTGGTACTGAATAGGTGGAAGCTCAGGTTGAGGGGGAGCAACCTATAAGGATAAGATCGGTTTCTGTGACCTATGAAGTGGAATATTGGTCTGTGGATCCAGGATTTGTTGTATTAGGACTAGACTATCCTGATTTTGATGATGAGACACCCATTAGAAGAAATCCTGTGTCTTATGATATTTTCTCAGAGGAAGTTATTTCTCAACTAGTAGCTCCTCTAGCTCTTCCTGAAGACATTGTGAGAAAATAAGATCTCGAGGCACTAAAGTTTGAATTGAAAACCTGTTTTGTTAAAGAGGTAAGTAAGATGGAAAGTTCTTTGGTATCTTCTTTGGGAAGTGTTTTGTCAAGTGCTGTGACATAAGTGATGGATGAAGTAAAAGAATTTTAAAATCAAGTTAAAAGTTTATCAGAGGCTGTTGAATATATAAGGAAATATGTTTCTTCATTTTATACCTTCATAAGTTCTGAATCTCAAGTTGATACTGACATCAACTACATTTGAAGTGTAGTGAAACAATTTGTGGATGTGTTTGAAGATTTTAAGAAAACCATAAAAACGCATTTCAGTACTCAGGATTTTGTTGTGAAAAATTTGATAAGTAATTTGACTCAGTCTTTCAAAGAAATAATAGATTTTACTGTAGAACCTCTTAGTGCATTTAAATAGTTTAGATTTGTGATGAAAAAACATGGTCAAGTTAGTGCCAATAGCTCATCTGATTCTCAGGTGATTACTACCACGAGGGATATCATAAAAAGCATCCAAGATTATATGAGAGATGCTACTATAACCCAGAAGGAAATCAAAGACAAAATTGATTATTATTTTCATAGATTGTACACCAAGAATTAGCTAACCAATCATTTCAAGCTACTGTTAGAGAATCTGAAACTGCCCCCAGTCACTCAAGCCTTCAGAGAACAATTTATTAAGCTCAGGGAGTTGACCCCTGCTTTGGACAAATTTATGGAGAACAAGGATGATTTCATCTCTACCATGGAGAGAGGGGGAGGTATCATTATGGATTTCAGGAATCTCTTACTAGAGAAATAAAAATGTAACTTCTTGTATTTCTTTTGTACTATCTCATATAACTTTGTCATGTGAAATGAAAATGTCTGTTTTCTCTCTTCTCCTTTTATGCTCTGAACCATTGTTTTTCTCTTTTTTCTAATCACAAAGGGGGAGAAAAATTAGTATATGGGGAGAAATTTCAATTTTGGGTAAGGGGGAGAAAATTATAATATGTGTCTTTGGGGGAAATGAATATTCTATTTCCTTTTACTCTTATGTTTATCCATAGTTTAAATCTGATACATTTGAGAGTTATGATCTGAACACACTAAGAAATTCCATTAGATGTATTTTACTCTAATTCATTAAATTTTATTCTGGATTATAATGCCATAATTTGTGATTATCAAAAAGGGGGAGATTGTTGGACTCACCTGTTTTGATAATCTCAAATATGATTAGATATGTTCTGATAATCCCAAATCATACTTATCTATATAATAATTATGTTTCATAGAATATATTAATAAATGATTATTTATGTTTAACAATGATGAAGTATGATATTAATTAAATCTGGAACTAATATGCATAGAATAGTTACTTTGTAAGCATTTAAGTTCTTAAGTCACTGATAGTTATAATTCTGACCGATATAGATTCGCTCACCAATACAAGGTCACTGATATACTAGATCACTGATACAAGTTCACTGTTAGACAAGTCCACTAATAGAATAAGTCTACTAATAGAAAAGGTCCCTAATATACTAGCTCACTGATACAAGTTCGCTATTAGAAAAGTCCACTGATACGAGCAACCGAAAGAATGGAGCTACCGATAGAGGAATCTACTGATAGAGAGAGCAACCACTACCGATGATAACAACTACTGATAGCGAGGAAGAGCTACCAATAGAATTTCACCATTACAAAGAGCTACATATAGAGTGGAGCTAGCGATACAAGGAGCTACCGCTACACATGGTGCTACTTATACATGATCTACTGCTACAAGAGTTACCGTTACAAGTCTACCGACATAGAGCTACTGATGGAAGATGACTATTAACCAGTCACTGTTACTCAAACTCTATACTTTGTCAATATTATTAATATAATGCTAACGGTCATATTTTCTTAATTCAATGAAACTGATATTAATTAATGTGGGTTATTGGCATGTTAGGGAACTGTAACTCATACTTGTAAAAGGTAATCATTCCCATTTCCAGAGCTCAAGGAATAAAAGGAATATCGAGATACTGGAGAATTGAGATATATACGTAAGAAAAAAAGATACAGAAGAGACACATACAAGAAGATACACACGTACATGCAGATAATAACACAACAAGAACTCTAAGAACACTTATACACATCAAGAACAAAATTTTAAAGAGGAGGTTCAAGTGCTACAAGGAATACTCTCACATTAAATATGAACCCCTGTAATGGAAGTGAAGGAACAAAACCACAAAACTCTATTTTCCAGACAACTTCCAGAAAAGGACTCAAAGATTCATCTGATTCAATCCAAAGGAGTCCAGAGCTGTATTGACATCACACAATAGCATTCTAAACTCATATCCATATTATTTCTCTGCTGTGATCATTTTTATTACATTACGAGTAGTGTGTGCTTCTGTCTGTTTGGACACACACTGAATCCTAATATGAACTGGAGGATACTGAAATCATCACACTAAACTCTTTATACCTTTGTTTATCCCATGTAGAACCGTGGTAGAGGTCTGAGGACCTAGACAACCTGTGTGCTGTTGTTATTTCTTTCCCATGTAGAATTGTGGTAGAGGCCTGAGGACCTGGACAGTCTGAGTACTTTTGTAAACCCTGATCCAAGGTGTGGATCAAAGTTATATATAAACTGTTTGAGAGGACTAATTCTCAGCTTGAGACTGAAACTCTTGGTTAAAACTTCTATGCATCTTATTTTAGTTTAAACTATTTTCAATATTCCACTACTAACTTATTTGAAATATAAAACTATTTTAAAGTAACTCAGATAGTTAAACTAGAAAGTGTTTGTAATTATTGTGAACCAGTAGGTTAGTTTCAAAAGATAACTTAATCTTCAGATTAAAGTTAACTGAGAACTAATCAATATTTTAGAAAGTAAGTGAACCTTTACAATCTTTATAAATTCACTACAGTTTAACTTGTTTTATGAATTGGGGGATTTCAATATAAATCGTTTAAACCAAATTTTTTTTAATAGGAACTCAATTCACCCCCTCTTGAGTATTCCTGTGGGATAACAATATATATGATATTAAAATTAAAAAAGTATAATAATATAAAAAATATCATATAAATGTGTTAAATTAATCCTTATATCAATCCTTGAAAGGTGGTGATGGAAAATGAATTAGATCGATTCGTGAGGCGGTAGTCCACCATACACATGATTGAAAATTTCATTTTTTACTTGATGAAAGAGGAGTTGGATATAGGTAATTAACATAGAATAATAAAATATAAGTATATTTAAGATAATTAGGTTACTATATAATAATGTTTTAATAATATTTTAAGGATATGGAAGAAGAAACAATATAAAAACGATCATTTAAAAACGTTACCTCTTCTTCAGAAAACTTATTTACATTTTCACCAAAACCATCACCAGGTTAGATTTATGATAAAAAATGGATCTTGTATGTTTTTAGGGTATTAATTAAGTTATTTTTCTATTTATTGACTGAAAAATGGCTATGGAAGTGAATAAGTGAGGATAGGGCGTGACCTTTTATAACTGGGGGAGAGGGCACACATGAAATTTTCAAAAAGATTCAATTACACCCACATTTTTATCATGCCAAAAACCTCCAAAATGGTTAATTATCGACCCTTATAGGATATAAGTTCTAAATATGTCCATAAAATTGTTTTTTACAAGTTTTAGGTCATTTTTAACCCTTATCTCCATAGTTTAACCCCCAATAAATCATTTTTACCTTAACCGTGATAATCAATTTTTACTACTTTTAATATCCATAATGGTAAAAAATTAAGTTAAACTTATTAGATAATATAAATTATGATGATTCTAAATATGTAATACATTTTTTAAAATTCAATTAATAGAAGTGGAAGAATCCATTTTGAAATTATACTCACAGATGTGATGAAAAAACGAGTTTTCAAAGAGGAAATTCCCATAAATATAGAAGGTTTTATTATCAAAATTCAACATGAAATTGATTAAAATGAAATAATTTTTTTTAAAATTATAATACAATTTTATTAATTTTACTTAAAAATAAATTTAAAATATAATTTTAACCTTGTGAATTATTTTTAATTAAAATACATTTTTAATAAAAATTAGTATTTTCGTTATTCATCAAAAAATGAAACATTTCAGAAAAATCCCAAAAAATACCCCTAATATAGTTTTTATATGGTGATTTAAAAAACTGAGTTAATTTAATTATATAATTTTTTTAAAATTGGTAAAAATAAATTTTAAATTATGCACGTAAAGTATGAATAAACTGTCTTTTAGAAAAAATATAGTTTTTCAGAATACATTTCTTATTTCTTTTAAATGATTCTTATTTTATTTATAATAAATAGATAACTATAATTTTCATAATTTATTTAGTACTATTTATACCCACTAATTTAATGACTAGGTTATAATGGTATACCATGTTAAGGTTCATTTAGACTTAGGGTTTCATGTTCTGTGAGCTATCAAAGCGATTAAATTTAGAGAAGTATATTTCATGGGTTGTTTAAGCCCGGTGTTGCATGTCACATATGCTATCGAATAAAATTTTCTTATTTTATAATTTCAGGGTGTTAAATTATCCCTAAATTAAATAAATTATGTCCTTATAATTTTATCTCATGCTCAAAAATCAAGGGCTTTATATTTAAAAATTTCTTTTTTGAAAACCCACATGATAAAAGGGTTAATTAAACAACCTCTTAATCAGAGATAAAGGGATATAAAAAATTAATATTTAATAACACATAACTAGGTTTATAAGTAGGGAAATATTTGTGGCAATTGAAGATATGGACATTAATGAAAAGAGTAAATAATTATAGAGAATGATAGAGGTCATTGATAATAAGAAATTAAATGATCAATGGAAAGTTAAGGAACTTAAAACCATAAATCTGTGATGATTTTAAAGACCATTTGATTCATTGGATACAAAGGTAATAAGATAATTTTTTTTCAAGATAATTTTACTAATTTTGAGGGATTTTTTTACTATATATTAATATTAGGAAATATACTTACTTGATAAGTTTCTATTTTATAATCAAAATTTCATCATTTGGTTGTGCTTTGATCAATTTCCATTTCATTGCTTACTCTATGAATTGAATCTCAAAAAAATAATTTTTTATCCCTAAAGCACTAAAATTCACTTTTAATGGATTGTAAGAACTATAAAAGAGTGAAAATTATTTTCATCCATCTCTAACTATTTTATAAAACCAATATAGTTAGAACAAGTTATCTAATATAATAAATTAATATCACTACTGGAAATCTGACCTTTCCCAACGCTTCTATACCAACGGTTTGTAAAAACCGTTGGTATAGGTTCCCTTTCCCAATGGTTTGGCTAAACCGTTGGGAAATACCACTTTGAGGCCACCTTTCCCAACGGTTTATCCAAACCATTGGGAAAGCCCACATTTTGGCCACCTTTCCCAATGGTTTTGGAAAACCGTTGGGAAAAGTCCACTTTGTGGACATCTTTCCCAACGGTTTGGCCAAAACCATTGGGAAAGGGTATACCTATCCCAACGGTTTGGAAAAACCATTGGGAAAGGGTATAACTATCCCAACGGTTTGGTAAAACCATTGGGAAAGGTCCCCCACAAATCAACCTTTCCCCAGAATCAAAATCCAGAATCAAAATCTATACCAACGGTTGTCAAAACCGTTGGTATAGGCCTATACCAACGGTTTTGAAAACCGTTGGTATATATCCTTTGATTTTTTTATCATTTCTTCTTACCCAGAACATTATATAAATCAAAATTTAAAATAATTATGAGAATACATATATATATATTTATGTAATTATATTCACAAAAGTCATGTTAGGTTAGTGGTTAAATCGTTGAATAATAAACTAGGGGTCCTGGGATCAAATCCCATCGAATGTTTTTTTTGAAATACATATACCAACGGTTCCATAACCATTGGTATAGATTTTCATATTAATTATACCAACTGTTTACAAAACCATTGGGATAGGTCTATACCAACGGTTTCCCCAAAACCGTTGGTATAGACCTATGCCAACAACTTACTTGGAAATGGTTCTCCAAACTGTTGGTATAGGCTATACCAATCGTTTGGAGGCCTATACCAACAGTTCCAAACCATTGGTATAGGTTAGTTTTCCAGCAGTGTATGTAAACTTCAACAGTAACACCACTGGTTCATCATTAATATTTATTTGTCAAATCATTTAACTAAAAACAATGACATATTAACTAAAACATCCCATAGGCCAGTGGTAGGTGTTGAACCCTTGTCTTACTTTGGTTTTGGGTTAAATCCATGTGGCCTTTCCAGACATGACGGGTTGTCACATAACATGCAAGTTGCCCTTTTCTAAAATTATATTAATATAATTCCTATAACGTTCCCAAACAACGATGACCTATAATTACATTAGCATCAAAGATATTATAAACCATAATGGTTACCAATACCTTTAATATTATGTTCAAAAATATAAATGCATTCTTACTCAAATAACTCTTTCATATACTAAACCAATGGGTTGTATTACCATAAATGTTTTCCAAAAATTTCCTTAATCAAGTTATCTTCCCACCATTTTTTTCTTCAAAAAGAGTGTTTAAGGCTTTAATCATACGATCAAACTTAGACTCATAAACCCATGATTGTATTCATATCACTTAAGTTAATAAACACATATATGCTTCTAAAATTTAACACAATCCATAGATATTTAATGATTACTATATCCAAAATACCATTGGTAAAAAATACTTCTAAAATTTAATTCTTGAATCCCAATACACAAACAATTCAATAATTTTATTTCAACATAAGTCTTTCCTTGGTATATGGATTATCCTTTAGAATAAGGCATTGACTCGAATAATTCTCAGGTTCCCCACATTTAATAAAATAAACTATAAATGGATCCCTAGGGTGAAATTCATTTCTTTTTATCATACTCTTTATTTTTACTCAATAATTATTTATTTTATGAAATTATTATTCACACATAAATCATTTTACCATTATTTAAGACACTTTCATGGGTGAATCTTTCCATATTTATGACATGATGGAAATCGATCCTTATTTCCTCTATGATCCCCACCACTCAGGCTCTTAGAAAACTCTATCCTTATCATTTTAGTGTGTCTGAGAGTTGGCAGGTCAATCCCAATACACCCTTTTCATAGTTATTACCCATAGGTACTACTGTTCAAGAACCAAGTCCATTTGTAGTATCTAGATAGATATGTATTGATAAGAAAACCATAGAATCTATACCTTACCAAAGTTTTAGGATGTTCTTTTATACTTATCCTAAATGTCTACCATAGGATTATGTTCCCCAAAATATATTTTCTTAAATCTAGTTCTCAAGGTTTCTACTAAACTTCTTCTGATACCAAATGTAACGACCCTAACTCTAATATCCTGAAGCTAATGTCTTACTTTATTAAATTGACATAAGGTATAAGGAATCACATCCCAAAGGAATGAATAGTTTAGTAGTATTTGTAAACTAGTTACATAAATGTTTTCCATATTATATTTGAAAGAACAAATTATAACATTTTTTGTGATAATTGTTGGATCTGAATCTACAGATTATACATAAGAGGGGGGTGAATTGTGTCTTTTGAAATTTTTTCAATAACTCTTCTCTTGAACGAGTTCTGTCCTTTATACTTTATCAGATTTGATCATGCAGCGGAAAAATTAAAATTAAGAACACAAAGATGTATAGTGGTTCAGGGAACAGAAAGCCCCTAGTCCACTCCACCAACGCTCTACTCCACGAGCTTGGTGATTTTCACTATCTGATCCTCTTTTCCACAGACCGATTCACAACTGAGTACAGGAAGTTGACACCTTTAAAATCCAAGGAAAAACAAAGCCTTCTGGTTCAAACACGAACCTACACATCTTAGAACGAGAAGCTGGTTACTCAAGAATAAAAAATAATTTCAGAAAGAAATTTCCAGTTGATCTTCACAATTGAAACAGAATGCAATTGACAACAAATGGATCGAAGTCTCTAGAAATAATGATCTTCAAGGCGAAGTAGTTCTGAGTTTATCCAGTTGTAGTAGATATAGAGATATAGTTCACAACCTCAGTAGCAGTAGATCCACAGTAGATATACGATGTAGAATAGGTGAATCTTCTATCGAGTTCCTTCTTCTTAAACAAACTGAGCTTTTAAGCTCCTGTTGAATCAGCAGATCAATCGTGAATTATTGCAATCTATGTTTTCCACCTGTTTTAATAATAGATCGATCACACCCCCTTGTAACTGGTGTTTCAGAGAGAGCATATATAATAAAGAATATCTCCTGCACATTTAGATCCATAAAAGTCTCCTTCTGATTCGTGATATTCAAAAATTTGAATTTACAGATAAGTTTTAACTTCCCTTAATACTTGGCCTAAAAAGCTCATTTTAATTAGATCTTAAATCCATTAATAAAATGGCTTTGAATTAGTCAAATTTGTAATTTAAAAATGACTTTAAATCCGGCTTGAAATCCACCCAGAAATCATCTTACTGATCGTTGTACATAAATACCGTCTACCAAAATTTCCGACGCCAAACGTAAGGTTGATGACGTGGCCTCTAAACGTAGGGTTAATAAAACAGTCTTCAAACATAGGGTTGATAACAAATGTAGGGTTGATCATTCATACTTTTTCTTCAACATTCAAATGTATAGTAAAAGATCCATACTTTTTCTTCAACATTCAAACGTATGGTAAAAGATATATACTTTTACTTGATCCATACTTTTTCTTCAACATTAAAACGTACGGTAAAAGATCCATACTTTTACTTGATTCATAATTTTTCAAGAACGTATGGTTGTTTACAAAAGTAAGGTTGATGAACCATACTTTTGAGAAATACACGTAACCTTTATAATTTACGTACGGTTCTCCTTCCATACTTTGCTGATAACCAAAACATACGGTTCCTTCCTAACATAAGGTTCTTCTTCCATACTTTGATGAAAACGTATTGTTGTTTAACCATACTTTTCTCTTATCTCAAAAAATATACATGCTTTTCATCCTTACGCTACATTTATCCACACAGGGTATGAACAGTGATTCCAGAATGCGCTAAAATAGATTCCATGCTATATTCATCTATGTAAGATGTGAACAGTGTTTCCAGAACGCGCTAAAACAGATTCCGCGCTAAGTAATAAATTATCATTATTTCAAGAGTAAAATAAATTAATAAACTCCTGCAAAATACTAAGTAAAATCATTAGAAAATAACTAAGGGTATTTGCGAGCATCAAAATTATCATAAAGAGACAGAGTATTATTTTCAATAATCTCCCCCTTTAAATAACATTAATACGCATTGTTGAAAAAAATACTTTGCTAAAAAATCTCCCCCTTTTTGATGATCACAAAACCCATAAAATAATTAAAATTATTTAAACAAAACAATATTAACTTTCAAAATTCGTTATAAAGTTTTAAATAAAAACTTCTCTACCCAAAAGATAATTATAAATCCAAATGTCTCATCTAATATTCTCCCTCAATAAAATTAATTCTCCCCCTAAAAATTGATGTTGTGTTTATCCAAATTCTCCGCCTTTTTGTGATATAAAAAAGAATGAAAAATCATGGATTTTAACATGTTTAATATTGCACTGAACTGTTAGTAAATGCTATTACGAACAGTTTATCAATAATTAAATCTAGAGTACTGGCATATTAATTTTTTTTTAGTAAAACAAATAAGGAAAGAGACAAATAAAAAAAGAAGAAAAATTTTCATTCAAAAACAGTAGTATATACCTGACAATGATATACACAGGAATCAAGGTTTGAGTAAGATAGGCAACATGGTCTATCTCCTCTGAATTGCAGACTTGATTTCTGTAAACTGTTCTCAAAGTCTCTTCATCATCCCATCTCCAAGATTGACAATGAGCTCTCTGTTCTCTTGAGTCATATGAATATCCTCAATTAAATTGACTCTAAAAAACTCATGCATCCTTTCCTCTTTTTCAAAAAATACTGACAGCTTATTTGATAACTGATCTAACAGAATTCTGATTGATGTATCACTAGATGTCAGTTGATCCACTAAGAATTTCTGATTGTCCAGCAACACTGACAAAGGAGCACTGTTACATTGAAGATCTTGTATATTGTCATTTATATTTCTCAACACAACTGTGATAGCCTGAAACCTTCTGATCAAATCAGGTGAAGTACCTGATCCACTAACAACATTATTTGCGACTAATGCAAATTGGTTCTCCATAAACAACTTCAGATATGATAAATCTGACTTCATAACCATTTCAGATTTTAATTGTTTAACAGCATTAAACATATCCTCTTTAAAAATTTCAACTTCTTTCCTTGAAACTATACACTCTTTCAGGTTTTGAAACTTCAAATGTTCTAATTCTAAAGCATTTCTCAGAGAAGCATTCTCAGATTCCAACTGAGATACTTTTCTGTACAGTTCTTCAACTTCTTCTTTCCTTGAATCAAATTCACTCTATGCTTGATTCACATTCTCAGGTTGATGCAGCAATACCAAAGGTAATGATTCAACATCATATTTCTCTTTTTCTTTATCCTGAGAAGGTTGGTCCACAGATTTTTCCTTAGAGTTTTCAAACTCCTCCACAGAAAAATCCTCTTGAAGTACCTCTGTTTGAGCTTCAGAAGCATGATCATCACATTCATCTGAATCTTTGTCTTCAACTGGAATTTCAAGAACAATATTTTCAAAAGTTTCCTGAGGTCTGTCCACTTATTCACTAGGCACTGCCTTCATCTCCTGTTCCTGTTGAAGTGCAACTTCAACATCAGCAACAATCTGTTCCTGATTTTCCCTTTGAGATTCTTCTTGAGCTCCTGATTTCTCTACTGGAGCCATTCTCTCAGTAACATCTTCCATGGTTTTATCAGAAACAACTTCTCTCACAAAAGAATAAGAAAATAAAGGTTCTGTTGGAGTTTCCAAAGCAGTGGAAGTGACTTCCTCATTTACTGGTCTTTTTCTTCTTGATTGAAGTCCCTCCTGGCTTCTGTCTTCCTCAACATCTGCCACTTCAAAGCGAATCCTTCTTGCTACATTACTGACTCTGGATTCAGCTTGTCCCTCCTTGGACTTAGCAAGTTGAGCCTGAGCACTCTCTGAGTCTTCCTCAACTCCTACTGGAAAAAGTTTTCCTTTAATTGTGCTCCAGAAATATCCAACTTTCCTCAAGGTTCTAGCATTAAACGTATTACTCTGATGATAGTTAACTCTTGCATCCACTAATCTCACCATGTATTTCTTAAACAGTAGCTTAGAAATAAATCTACCAAAGGGATAGAAATTCATCCTGACCTCGCTTTGACAACATTAACTGAGATACCTTATCATATATCTTGGAAAGTTTAACTTATTATCACTTAACATAAGAAACATTATATACATATCAGGGTACAAAATCTTCTCCATTTCTGCCATCCGTGGAACTATTCCAGTCTGAATAAATTTTACCAAAATCTTCTGATCAGGCTCTAAATCCTTAACAAAAATTTTCTTTATTGTCTTGGTACCGAAAATAAAAGACATAATGTCTTCGGATTTATGCATAGAATATCTTATATTCTTCAAGTCAAAATGAAAAACTCCCTTATGAGGGCAGTTGAGAATCTGACTAATCTCTATTGAAGAAATTGAGAAATCCCTATCCTCTATTTTAGCCATCATACTATCTTAAGTATCTCCCAGAATAAACTGTACAGATTTGTAGAAGTATCTAAGTTCTACTTCATACAGAAATTCCATATTTTCACTGTTGACCATCTGTTCAAGATTCTAAAACGACAGTGCTTGCTTCAACAACAGATTTGTCTGAAATAACCAGTCAAGATCGATTACCTTACCCTGTAAGATTTTTCTTCCCTCAGTGCATTGTCTCTTGTCATTTCTCAGCTCGACCTCACTGGCTCTTTTAGTCCTTACCATTGCTACGAGAGTATCTAAAGGTTTGAAGGTTAGGATTTCAGAAGTTTGAAGGTTAGGGTTTCAGAAGAGGAAGTGCGATTTTCGGATTTCGAAAGGGTTTCGATAAAAATGAAAGAGTTTAGAAGTTGAAAAAGCTCTGACAGCCTTGATTCCCATGTAATCACTCATCATTACATATATTTAAAAATAAATAAATTTTTCATACGACGAAAGGAGAAAAAAAAACTTAAACAGTATTCAATAAACAAAATAAAATAAAAAATTATTTAAAATTAAATAAACCTAGCTCCCCCTTAATAAAAACAAACCTTGCAGTGGGAAGAGGTTTAGTAAAAATATCTTCTAATTGAATTTTAGTATTTATAAATTCTAAAAATATACCTTTTTTAATAACATGATCTCTTAAAAAGTGATTCCTTATATCAATGTGCTTAGTTCTAGAATGACTAATAGGATTTTTTGAAATATTAATTGCACTCATATTATCACATAAAATAGGCGTATTATTAAAATTCAATCCAAATTCCATAAGAGTGTTTTTCATTCACAACACTTGTGCACAGCAACTGCCAGCAGAAACATATTCTGCCTCAGCTGTTGACAGGACAACTGAATGTTGTTTCTTACTAGACCATGATACTAAGGACTTTCCTAAAAAGTGACATGTACCTGATGTACTTTTTCTATCTAATCTACAACTTCCAAAGTCAGCATCTAAATATGAAATCAAATTAAAATCAGAAGTTTTAGGATAAAGAAAAGATTGAAAAACAGTTCCTTTTAAATATCTAATTTTTTTAACAGCAGTTAGATGTGATTCTTTAGGATTTGATTGAAATCTAGCACAAAGACATACTGAATACATTATATCTGGTCTACTAGTAGTAAGATATAAAAAGCTACCAATCATACCTCTATATAACTTGTTGTCAACTGATTTCCCAGTTTCATCAAAATCAAGTTTTATATTAGTACACATAGGAGTTGTAAATGTCTTGCTGTTCTCAAGTCCAAATTTATTAAGTAAATCAGTAATGTATTTTCTTTGATTTAAAACATTTCCAAAATCTTTTTGAAATATTTGAAGACCCAAAAAGAAATTTAATTCTCCCATCATACTCATTTCAAATTCTTCTTGCATTAATTTTGAAAATTCATGACAAAGAGTTTTATTAGTTGATCCAAAGATTACATCATCAACATAAATTTGAACCAATAAAACATTATTTTTCTCAGTTTTCTTAAAGAGTGTTGGGTCTGCCATTCCAATAGTAAAATCATTTTTTAAAAGAAAATAATTTAATCTTTCATACCAAGCTCTAGGTGCTTGTTTAAGGCCATAAAGATCTTTAGTAAGTTTAAAAACATAATCAGGTTTTTGAGAGTTTTCAAAACCAGGAGGTTGCTCAACATAAACTTCCTCCATTAAATAACCATTTAAAAAGGCAGATTTAACATCCATCTGAAATAATTTGAAATTCATATAATATGCATAGGATAAAAGGATTCTAATGGCTTCTAACCTAACTACAAGTGAAAAAGTCTCATCATAATCTATTCCCTCTTCTTGATTATATCCTTTAGCTACTAATCTTGCTTTATTTCTAGTTATTGTACCTTGGTCATCCTGTTTATTTCTAAAAACCCATTTGGTTCCTATTACAGGATAATTCTTAGGTCTTTCCACTAAATCCCAAACTTCATTTCTTTTAAACTGGTTTAATTTATCTTGCATTGCTATTACCCATCTTTCATGATCTAAAGCTTCTTCTATAGTCTTGGGTTCTTGTTGAGATAGGAAGGCAGATAATTCCACTAGGTTTCCTAAGTTTCTTCTAGTTTGAACACCAGTTTCTAAGTTACCTACTACAGTTTCTAAAGGATAATTATTTAGGGTTCTAGACTGTCTAGGTAATATATTTAAAGGTTCTTCAGTATCATGTTCCTCTGAATTAGACTGAATTTATTTTATATCATTTTCAAAATCATTCTTTAAATTTTCAAGTCTCATGTTATCATTAGAGTCAAGTTCATCCATTTGTTCTGTCCTTTTCTAAAAAGGATCAGATTCATCAAATTTCACATGAAATGATTCTTTAACAATCCTTGAATTCTTATTATAAACTCTATAAGCTTTGGAGGTAGCAGAATATCCTAAGAAAATACCTTCATCAGATTTTGGATCAAACTTACCAAGATTATCATTAGTGTTTAAGATATAAACCTTGCATCCAAAAACTTTAAAGTAATTTACTTTAGGTTTTCTGTTATTCCATAGTTCATAGGGTGTCTTTTTCAAACTAGGTCTAATTTAAACACTATTAATTATATAACAAGATGTATTCATAGATTCTACCTAGAAATATATAGGTAGGCTATATTCATTTAACATAGTTCTAGCCATTTCCTGAATTGTTCTATTTCTTCTTTCTACAATCCCATTCTGTTGAGGTGTTCTGGGTGTAGAAAAGGTGTGTTTAATACCCATATTTGAGAAAAAGGAATTAAATTACAGATTCTAAAATTCTCCACCATGATCACTTCTTAATGAGATTATATTGAAACCTTTTTCATTTTGAACAGATTTGCAGAAAATTTCAAATAAAGTAAAATCTTCATTTTTAAATTTTGAAAAAGAAAATCCATGTAAATATTGAATAGTCATCAACTAAAACATATACATATAATTTACCAGATAATCTTGCTACTCTTGAAGGTCCAAACAAATCCATATGAATAAGTTCTAGAGGTTTAGATGTAGCAACCTTATTAACAGATTTGAAGGATGATTTGTGTTGCTTGCCAAGTTGACATGCATCACAAAATCTATCACTTTAAAATTTGAGACAAGGTAAATTAGAAACTAAATGTTTCTTGGATAACTTATGTAAAAAATATAAATTGCAATGACCAAGTCTTCTATGCCAGATTCAGGATTCACTTACTTTAGCAGTCAAGCAGTTTACTTGTTGTTTACACAAGGAATTTAAATCCAAAGTATAGACATTTTCAGTTCTTGGTGCTTTAAATTTAAACAGTTTATCTTTAGAAATAGTACATCAATTGTTAGTAAAATCAACAGTATATCCATCATCACAAAGTTGAGAGATACTTATCAGATTATGTTTTATTCCTTGTACATAAAGTACTTTGTTGATTGAGACTGTTTTTGGATCTCCAACAGTTCCAATGCCAATGATTTTTCCTTTGGCATTATCACCAAATGTGACAAGTCATCATTCCTTTTGAGTGAGTGAATAAAAATTCAATGAGTTTCCACTCATATGTCTTTAGCAGCCACTGTCCATGTACCATATATCTTTTCTTCTCTGGTCACCTGCTACCTGCAAAGACATTCAAACAAATTGATTTGGTACCCATATTTTTTTGGGTCTAGGAGTGTTAGCTAGAAATGATCTGGGTATCCAGATTTTCTTTGTTCTTTTAAAATTAGCTGAATCATGTAAGTATTTTGAAACATAGGCTTTCTTAATACCAAAAATTTGAGGTTGTCTTAAGAAACAGTTTTTAGCTACATGTCCCTTTGCCCCACAAAAATTACAATTAAGCTTTTTAGAGCTAGGAACAAAATAATTTTTATATAGCTTTGGTTTTTCTCCTTTACTGCCAATTCCAAATCTATCCTTTTTAATGAAAGTTTTTCCAAGAATTTCATTTAATGAATTATCTCCTTTTGTAAAAACCAATGCAGCCTGTTTGTAAGATTCTACTTCATCCTGCAGTGATTTTATTCTTGATTCAAAATTAATATAGTTAGTGTTAATCAAATTGTATTTATCAGTTAATTATTTATATTATTTCAGAATTGTGTCTCTTTCATCTAAAATGGATTTATGTATATTTTTCAGTGACTTATGTTTCTTAAATAGTGAGTCATATCTTTCTTCAAGCATATTGCAGTAGGATGCAAGTTTTTCATTTGCGTAGCTTGATTCAGAATGTGATTCAGAGGAGTAATATGAGTGTACCTCATCAATTTTTGCCATGAAACACATGTTTCCCTTTAGATTGACTTTTTATTTCTCTAAGCTTGATTCATAAGAGATACTAGAGTCTTTAGATACACTCCAAGTGGCTTCCATAGCTTTTTTGTCTTTCTGCTCAAAGTAATTTCTTTTGAAGAATTTCTTCTTCTTTGCATCCTTCAATTGTGGGCAATCTGGTCTGATATGTCCCATCTTTTTGCATTCATAACATCTCACTTCCTTATTATCTCCCTTAAAGGATTTTTTGAATCCTCTTTTATTGCTGTAGAATTTTCTAAATTTTCTGGCTAGTTGAGCCAGTTCTTCATCTGAGTTGGATGAGTCAGAGATTTCTGATTTATCTTTGACTTCTTTACTCTTTATCTTTCTATTATTTTGTAGTGAAGTTACCTTCAAGGAAATATCTTCTCTTTTGATAAGCACTTTATGTTCATTAGCTTCATCTTGCATTTCAGCTTCATACATCATCAGTGTACCAATCAGCTCTCTCATAGTTAGATCTTTGACAAGTGTTGATTGTATGATTGTAGCAGAGATACCATTACATCTAGTAGGAAGTACTCTCAGTACTTTTAATGCTTGATCAGCCTGCTTGATAGGTTCTTCTAGAGCAGTTATGTTATTGAAAATTTTTGTCAATCTACCATTCATTTGGGTAATGCTCTCACCTTCAATCATTTTGAAAGTATCAAATTTCAATTTTTCAGTTGCATATCTCATTTGCCTAACATTATCTGTTCCTTCATATGCCACATCTATTGTTTTCCACATCTCATATGCTGTCGGGCATTGAGATACTCTGTTAAATTCATCTGGTCCTAGACCGCAGATAATTGCATTCATAGCCTTCGAGTTCATATCGTACTATGCCTCTATAGCAGCACTCCATGCCTCAGGATTTTCAGGAATTTCATAAGGAGTCAGAATCTTTGAATAGACTCTATATCCAAGGTTTTTCAGATATATTATCATGCGCGATTTCCAGCAACCATATTTGTCTCCATTAAAATATGGTGCTCTAACCATCGACATCCCTTCTCTTGTATCAGTCATGCTGCTCTATTGTATAATCCTTAAATGCTTCTAGCTTTCTAAGGCTCTATCAGAAGCTCCTCCTCTGATACCAATTGTTGGATCTGAATCTACAGATTATACACAAGAGGGGGGTGAATTGTGTCTTTTGCAATTTTTTCAATAACTATTATCTTGAATGAGTTCTGTCCTTTATACTTTATCAGATTTGATCATGCAGTGGAAAAAGTAAAATTAATAACACAAAGATGTATAGTGGTTCGGGGAATAGAAAGCCCCTAGTCCACTCCACCAACGCTCTACTCAACGAGCTTGATGATTTTCACTATCTGGTCCTCTTTTCCACAGACCAATTCACAACTGAGTACAGGCAGTTGACACCTTTACAATCCAAGGCAAAACAAAGCCTTCTGGTTCAAACACAAACCTACACAGCTTATAACGAGAATCTAGTTACTCAAGAATAAAAAATAATTTCAGAAAGAAATTTCCAGTTGATCTTCACAATTGCAAAAGAATGCAATTGACAGCAGATGGATCGAAGTCTCCAGAAATATTGATCTTCAAGACGAAGCAGTTCTGAGTTGATCCAGTTGTAGTAGATATAGAGATATAGTTCACAACCTCAGTAGTAGTAGATCCACAGTATATATACGATGTAGAACAGGTGAATCATCTATCGAGTTCCTTCTTCTTGAACAAACAGAGCTTTTAAGCTCCTATTGAATCAGCAGATCAATCGCGAATTATTGCAATCTCTGTTTTCCACCTGTTTTAATAATAGATCGATCACACCCCCTTATACCTGGTGTTTCAGAGAGAGAATATATAATAAATCATATCTCCTTCACATTTAGATCTATAAAAGTCGCCTTCTGATTCGCGATATTCAAAAATTTGAATTTATAGAGAAGTCGTAGCTTCCCTTAATACTCGGCATAAAAATATCCTTTTAATTCAATCTTAAATCCATTAATAAAATGTATTTGAATCAGTCAAAGTCTTAATTTAAAAACAACTTTAAATCCGGCTTGAAATCCGCCCAGAAATCAGCTTACTGATCGTTGTACATAAATACCGTCTGCCAAAATTTCCGACGCCAAACGTAAGGTTGATGACATGGCCTCCAAACGTAGAGTTAATAACACAGTCTTCAAACGTAGGGTTAATAACAAATGTAGGGTTGATCATCCATAATTTTTCTTCAACATTCAAACCTACGGTAAAAGATCCATACTTTTTTTCAACATTCAAACGTACGGTAAAAGATCCATACTTTTTCTTAAACATTCAAACGTACGGTAAAAGATCCATACTTTTACTTGATCTATACTTTTCCAAGAATTTATGGTTGTTTACAAAAGTAAGGTTGATGAACCATACTTTTGAGAAATACACGTAACCTTTAGAATTTACGTACGGTTCTCCTTCCATACTTTGATGATAACCAAAACGTAAGGTTCCTTCCTAACGTAAGGTTCTTCTTCCATACTTTTCTGAAAACGTATGGTTGTTTAACCATAATTTTCTCTTATCTCAAAAAGTATACATGCTTTTCATCCTTACGCTACGTTTATCCACATAGGGTATGAACAGTGATTCCAGAACGCGCTAAAACAGATTCCGCGCCATATTCATCTACGTAAGATGTGAACAGTGTTTCCAGAATGCGCTAAAACAGATTCCGTGCTAAGTAATAAATTCTCGTTATTTTAAGAGTAAAATAAATTAATAAACTACTACAAAATACTAAGTAAAATCATTAGAAAATAACTAAGGGTCTTTGTGAGCATCAAAATTATCATAAAGAGACAGAGTATTATTTTCAATAATCTCCCCCTTTAAATAACATTAATACGCATTGTTGAAAACAATACTTTTCTCAACAATAATATCATTATTAATTCTATAATATCATTGAATATTATTATTAGTATACTTCCTATATTCCTAGGAAATGTAAAAAATAAGGGTGAGCTCAAATTCCCAGTAAGGGTTAAGTAAAATGGAAGCTATTATGAATAAATAAGCATAATCATGGAAAGGTAAATAACTGAAAATGCATGTCATTTAATCAATAACATGAATATCATAACTGTATAAGGTATAATCAATATAGTAAGGTAATTAACTGAAAACACATTCCATTTAATCAATAAACTAAGAATTAAATACACCCAGAGATAATATCATTTTAAATATCTCATGGATAATCATAACTAAATTCTTAATAAAGTAAATTCATAATTATTGGATTCCATGATCTTAGGAATCATGACACTTTTACTATCAAGACCTTTCTCAAGATATTTTAAAATCGATGGGTAGGTATGCACCGGAAAACCATTTAACTAAGGCTATCCAAATTATTCATCTCATGAGAATATAGTTGCATCAAGGGGATATCTATAACTGATCCCCACCCATATCTATATCTCCAAATCATTCATTATATATTTAATAATTAATTTAATCTATAAACAATAAGCCTTATCATTCAATATTTGTATTGAGTAAAAGGTATATATTTATCAATATTTCCTCAGTCAATCAAATAAATTTCAATATAAAACAACATATGTATAAATTATATATATTTAAAGCAATAATAATATCCATGATAAATAATATGGATATTTAGGATAAATTTAATGTCCAATGATTACCGAAAAGTTAATATTTCAAGGGAAAGTTAATGACTATAAAAATTATTCAAGAAATTTAATGTCAATACTTTCCTTGTTCAAAAGGATCATAAACCATCCATTGAATGAATAATTATGGGATCAAGAAAACATATACCCAATAAAAGATAATTAAAATAAAGGTTTTATATCATCGATGAATAGAAATACCATAATAATATCTTTAAAAACTTTATTGAGTAAAATATACTTTTTATTTTGTAAATCATATTTTTAAAACTAAAATTTCACAAAACATTTTGAAAATAATTTTCTTTGAAAATAACATTTTAAAAATGTAAAATAATATTTAAAAATTTGAGTGTTCATGATGCTAGGAAATTTTTTACATGCCGTATAAGTTAAAAAACAATCCTTTTTCATTTTTGGTAAAATCCAAATGGTCCTTGTTTGAAAAATGACATGAAATTCCTTTAATTTTTTTTAAATTAAAACAATGGTAAAAATTTATTAATAAATAATTTTAATAATGTTAATTTTTTTTGAAAACATTTTTATAAAACATAGTTTTGGAAGAAAAATGATTTTTAACTGAAGAGAGAAATGAAGTCGGCTTTTATTAAAAACATTTTCTTAATAATTTTAAGTAAAAAAGAGTGAAAAATGGTACATATTAATTGAAAACATAATGAATAACTATTTTATTATAAAATATAAGGGGTTTATTATACAATTATCAAATAATTTCCTTTAATATAAATTCAAGTATGAATAATCCCAATTAAAATGAGATTGTGAAATAAACCCTTAGAAAGATATTAATGTTGAAGTGATAATTAATCAATGAATAGATTATTTATGTCAAATGAAAATACACATAAAACAAGTGTAAATACACAATAATATAGAAAAAATTATTTACACACATAATCTTAAAATGTCAAAGACAATGAAAAAAAATATAGCCTAGTGAAAAGAAATTGAGTTAAGAAATTCTTTACGACTTGGTAACTTTTAAGTCAAAATAAATTTGGATAAAATAATTAAAATTTAAAATTAAAATAACATGAATTATTAAGGAATAATGATATTAAATTTTAAAGAGGCAATATATACACCATATAAAATAAATTAGGTGCATAACATTACAATTTTCTATAATGAAGGAAAATTGAGATAAATTGCCACACCTCACACTTGATTTTGGATGAACATGATTTTAAATACATTATAATGGTTTTAATAATGTTATTAATTTATAAAATAACCATATTAATATTTATAAAATCACATATTATCCTATTATAACATTTTACCACCCATTTTCTAATAATATTTCATTCTTTTCATTGTTTCGGGCGTTAGTTGCCTTGTTTTCTCATTCGTGATTTGTAATTAAAGTTATGTTTATTGAGTATATAATATAGATATATAATATCCATAATTATATTAATGTTATAATTATCATATTGTATCATCATATACTTTTTTTATAGTCATTCTTGAATATTGTATATATAAAACGATTCGCATCACTTCATGGAGATGGTAGGCCGTACGTATGTAAGAGTGACAATATAATTTACTTAATGAGTGAAATGGTAAGGAATTGGGTTATATATTAATATTCTATAATAAATATCATTTCATATATATATAACATATCTATTAAATTTATCCTTATTACTCTCCATGTAAAGCTTAAGTGAAAAACGAATCACATCGCTTCGCGAGGTGGTAATATGCAGTACAAACGAACGACATTATCGAATTTAAAATGGATTGGAATGTAAGAAGGAATATATGATATTAAAATTATATAAGTATACTAATATCATAAATATCATATAAATTTGTTAAATTAATCATTATATCCATCTATAAAAGGCGGTGATGGAAAATGAATTACATCAGTTCATGAGGCAGTAGTTCGATGTACAAACAATCGATAGTTTCATTTACCTTTTGATGGAAGAGGAGATATATATAGGTAATTACCTTAAAATAAAAAAATATTAGTATATGTAATAGTCTGATGATATTATATAATCATTTTTAATAATATTTTAAGGAGGTGGACAAATAAAAAAAATAAAAACGTTCGTTTAAGAACGTTACCTCCTCTTCAGAAAATTTCTTTAAGTTTATACCAAAATACTTCATAGGTTAGACTTATGATAAAACCAAGGGATATGATATTTTTTAGTGGGAGTAACGAAGTGATTTTAGAAGGCATATTTAGAACCAAATGGATTTCTAAGTGTAAATAGGGGAGGATAGTGTGTGACCTTTTATAAGTTTGGGAGAGGATACACATGAAATTTTTGAAAAGATTAAATTACACCCACGTTTTTATTATTAAAAAATCCTAAAAAAATGGGTAATTAGTGACCAATATAGGTTATAAGGTCAAAATAGTTTTAGAAAATGTGTTTTTGATAAGTTTTTAGGTCAATTTTAACCCTTATATTCTTAGTTTAACCCTAGGTAAATCAGTTTTTACCTTAACCATGATAATTAATTTCTACTACTTTTACTATTCATAATGGTAAAAAATTAAGTTGAACTTATAAAATAATATAAAAAATTATTATTCCAGAAGTGAAATATATTTTTATAAATTAAATTCATAGAATTGGAAGAATACAATTTAAAATTATACCTGCATAAGTGATAAAAAGTAGCTTTTCAAAGAGAAAATTCTCATAAGTATAAAAGGTGTTAATATAAAAATTCAATATGAAATTGATTCTAATGAAATAAAATAGTTAAATTGTAATATAATTGAACTAATTTTACATTAAAAAAAATTTAATATGTAATTTGTCCTTGTGAATTATTTAAATGAAAAGGAAGTTTTCAATAAAAATCAATATTTTTTCACTATTCATCTAAAAATGAAACCTTTCATAAAAATACAAAAAATTCACCCTAATAATATTTTTATAAGCTGATTTAAAAAATGAGTTTCATTTTATAATAATTGTTTTTATAAAATTGGTAAACATTTATTTTATATTATGTTCACAAAGTGTGAATAAACCGCCTTTTCTAAAAAAACAGTTTTTAGAAAACATTTCTTTTTCTTATTAATGATTCTTATTTTTTTCTAATAAATATATAACCATAATTTTCATAATTTAGTTAGTACTATTGATACTCATAAATTTAATGGCTACTTTATAATGGTATATTATATTACAGTTCATTTATACTTAGGGTTACATGTTTCACAAACTATCAAAGAGATTGAATTTCAAGAAATATATTTCGTGGGTTGTTTAACCTCGGTTTTGCGTGTCACATACGCTATCAAATACAATGGTATTATTTTTTAATTTCAGGGTGTTACAAGATATATGTGATGTTATAAATCTATAAGTACAATTATATCATAAATATTATATATATACATTTAATCCATCATTATATCCAATCGTGAGAAGTGTTGATGGAAAACAAGTTACATTAGTTCATGAGGTGGTAGTTTGTCATACACACGATTGATGATTTTGATTCTCATTTGATGTAATTGTAGATGGATACATGTTATTACATAAACATAATAATATCTCAGTATCTGGGATATTATGGTGTTATTATATTAGATATTTAAATAAATAATTGAAGGTTGAAAAAAAAGAAAGAAATAGAAATAGTTTAGTGAAGATAATTTCCTTATCTTAGAGAAACCTCTTTTGGATCCCTTATTGAGGACTATAGGGTTGGTATTTTTGGATGAAAATTATATCTAAAATTCATATAAGTATTTTTGAGAGGTATTTTGGTAGTTTTTGGTTGATCCAAATGGATTGAGAGGTGTGAAGAAGTGAGGAGAGTTAGTGGCCTTTTATAATCGAGGAGGAGTGACATTTTTGTAAATAAAAAATAGATTTAATAATGGAAGTCAATCTCACACAAAGTTCCTAAAAAATTTATAAATAATGGAGTGAGGACATTATATGATAAATCCACACCTCTAACAAAAAAATGCATGTTTTATTTTTGTGATTTCTTATCCTTTATGTTTACTTAATTAATTATATCATTTTAGTTTTCACCACTATAACCTGTATCTTTTTATTTAACTAGTTAATTTATCATTTATGAATAAAATTAAAATGATACTTATTAGATAATTTGGACTCAATAATTATAAATATTAAATCAAATTTATTAAATAAAATCCTATGTGTGTGGGAAATTAATATTGAATCAAGCGTATGTAATGCTCAAAACCCTGTTTTAACTTTAATCGTGGTGATTAATTTTTATTGACATTATTAATATTTATGAATAAAAATTAATTTTGAATTATTTTATAATATAAATTATTATTATTCCAAATATTGAATCCATTTTATCAAATTCAAGTTATATATTTTTTATAATTTAATTTAATATTAATCTTACATATATGACTAAAAAGTGGTTTTCCAAAGATATTTTTTTCAAAATTATAGAAAGTTTTAATATAAAAATTAAAAATTCAATTGATTAAAATAGAATAAATTAGTAAAATCGTAATATAATTGAACTAATGTTATTTAAAAATATTTAAAATATTATTTAACATAGTTAATAATTTAATCAAAAAATAAATTTTCGATAAAAATCAGTATTTTTCACTATTCATCAAAGAATCTAATAGTTTCAGAAAATTTTCAGAAATTCACTCAAAGATAAATTTTACCTGTTTTTTTTCAAAAATGAAGTTTATTTTTTCAAATAAATTTTCTAAAATTGGTAAATATTAATATGAAATTATGTGCATAAATCATGACAAAATCGCCTTTTAGAAAAATATAGTGTTTTTAGAAAACATTTCTTTTTCTTTCAAATTATTCTTATTTTATTTATAATCAATATATATGTATTGAATTTATTTTATACATGTGTAATCCATATAATTTTTATAATTTATTTATTACTTCATTCCATCCAACTTAATAGCTAGTTTATTGTGGTCAAGTTTAAATAATAATATTTTAATAGAGTATCATGTTTCGTTCGAACTAGGTATTGCATGAATTGTAAGATATTAAAGAGATTAGATTTATTTAAAGTGAAATATATCATAATGTATCAATGTGTTACATTCTCTTATAATCTTGTCATTTCATGTAATATACACTATCAAATAATATGTTCCTCTTTTAAAATCTCAAGGTGTTACATTCTACTCCTCTTAAATAAATTATTTCCTCAAAATTTAATCTTGATCTCAATAATCAAGGGTTTGAAATTTTAAAATACCTTTGTTTGAAACCCACATTGTAATAATATTTAATAGAATTCCTCTTAATAAGAGATAATGAGAAGTACAAAGGTCATTACATAACTAGGTTTCCAAGTAAGAGAACATTGGGATGAAGTGAAGATGATGACATGGAAGAAAATCATAAATATTTATAGAGTTTGGTTGAGATAATTGACCATAATAAATTGAATGATCAATTGAAAGTTAAGGACCTCAAGACCATAAATATATGATGATTTAAAAGACTATTTGACTCATCATATATTAAGTTAATATGATAACATTTTTTTTCATGATCCTTTTCCTAAAGTTGGACAATTATTTTACTGTATAAGAATATAATTATTTGATATCATTATATTTCATAATAAAAATTTCATCATTTTTTTTCACTTTGATCAATTTCTACTTTATCTCTTACTCTAAGAAATGAATATCCAAAAATATTTTTTTTATGTTTGAAGCACTAAAATTAACTTTTAATGGATCATAAGATCCATAAAGGAGTGAAAAGTCTTTTTACCTGTCTCTAAATATTTTTCAAAACCAAAATAGTTAGAAAAATTTATCCAATATAATATATTAATCTCTAATACCTCAATTGTAACTCCCAAAATTCAATATAATCTATTTCATAAATGGTTAAACTTATAACTCATCTAAAATATGCTCGAAAAAATTCAATGTCTAAAAATATAAAAGGGAGGTAAATAAATCAACATTATATTCCATAGAAAAAATAATGTGGATCTTAATATCACATTAAAAATATGTGAATAACTTGATCATCATAATAAATTAATGAAAACATTCATTCTTCCGAAAATTAAATATTAGGTTGTCGAATATATAATATAAATCCAAACATGCAGTAAACTCCATCAAATATAATATAAACCATCAAATCAATAACCAATTTCAAGGTTACCAATTCTATCCCATAAACATGTCTTTATCATTATTATCTTAACATATAGAACACATCAATGGTTATCTTCCCTCAATCATGTGTTTTCCATAAATTTCAACTTTCTAATGAATCACTTTTTCTTGGTTACTAGTACAATTCAATATATGCTATGAAATCCTTAAATAAAAATTACCATAGTAAAATACTTTAATAATTCTTATAACCAGAATGTCATTGAAAAAATACTTCTATAACACAATTCTTGAATCCAAATACACAAACACTTGAATCATTCCACTTAAGTCTTAGTAATAGAATAAGCTTGACCTTGATCACTTAACTTCTTCTAAGGTATATTCTCTTGACTCCAGGAGAATTCATTTTTATAGAGCCCTATATCCTTAAAATTAAAGAATTGAACATTGGAAACTTATTTATTTCCCTTACAATCACAAGCATGGTGGAATTTCTATCAAATATTATAAAAAAATCCCATTCCCATCAAGAAAGTAACATATTTTTTCTTTCCACAATTATCACATAGGGGAATTCCTTCTTCCCCTTCTCCCCTTTATACATATTTTTCTCTACCATCATCTTCTTCTCTTGCTTCCCTTAAAAGACATAATACTTAGAGAATTATTTCTCTTTCTTGATATAACATGATAATATGTTCTCATATGAAGGGAAGGTTTGGGAGACTAGTACCCTTATAAGAATTAGCTTAATCCCATCAAAGAAATGGTTAATATTACTCTATATATTACAAGTATAGTCTGTATAATTCCTTAATGACCTTGTAAAATTTTCTTTATACATTGAATTTTTTTATATTTCCTTTATCTTATATTCCAAAATATTCTCTCTATATCTACTTGTTTATTGTGAGGAAAATAATTTTCCAAGAATATTACCTTAAAATATTTTCATTCCATTTTTAATATTTTTTCTTCATCCTTAGTTTTTTGAATTAGTGACCACCATTTATCTGTATCTCTTAATAGATGATAAAATATGATGAAAAATTTCCCCCTTTAATTGCTTCCCAAAGGGAGAAATATCTTCTATAAATAACTTATATATTTCTTAGATACAAATGGATTTGTATTCCCATTAAATAATGGAGTTTGTTGATGTATAAAGTAGTCTTTCATTGATACACCACATGGTGGATCAGTAGGCTACTCTATACAGGAAATGTTATTTCTCATAACCTGAATCATTTTCCCTAATATGGTTATAATTTGATATGTTCCAGCTGTAGCTTCATGATTTTGTTAATATTTTCATGTCTTATTATATAACCACTTTACTGATTTTATATGAAATGTGCATAATTTGTGTGAAATATTAATGATTTAATACTAAGTATAATTTTTGAGCATTTTTAGAAGTAGTCCAATTGGGTTAGTTTACTATTTTATTTATAACTATCACCCTAATGATACAAATTGTGTTGTTCCTGTTTTTTATGATTCCCAATTCAATATAAAAAATTTCATTAGAAGGTACCATGAGCCAATTCAGCCATTTTAATGGTCATATGGTCCTCACAAACAAGACCAAAGAATCTGTGAAGAAACTGGACTATTCATGAAGATTGATTTACTGGGCTAAATACAGAAGTCCAAATTTTATTATTATTCACCATAGTTCTAGGGAAAATTTAAGGAGTCCAGGATAAAAATTTCATGGCCTAATAATAACAAAAATGGGCCCAAATGATGCATTAAAATCCAGCCCACCATTCTGGCCGAGAAATAAAAGCATAACACAAATATTGACATTTCTCCTGATGTGGACATCCATTAGAGCTGAGATTTTTCAGTGTGAAAGAGGAGATATGTCCGAAAAACTATTTTGAAGAAATTATTTTTATTTTAGGGCATATTCCTATTCCAAAACCCATTAAAATTATGGTATTTGAAAAAGTCTGTATTGAAATGGGCAGATCAGAATTGTTTAGTAAAACTGCCATAACCTTTGCTCCATAAGTCCAATGGATGCCAAATTTTCATAGTCGACAAAGGAATTTTATATATACAACTTTTAATAAGGAGATATTTCATTATTAGGCTTTATTAATGTCCAAATAGGTGATCAAAGTGGAGGGGTAATTCTGGAATGCAAACAGTCCACCACCTTGGGCTATTAATACATTCCCTCCTCTCCCTTCAAAGGGGTTGACATTTCAGAAGAGAGGAGATCATATTGTAACGACCAAATCCTTTCAAAAGTCTTGGTAGGACCTTCCATACTCAAGTTTTCACTTGAGAGACCTTTCCTCCTCTCTTTCATTTCATTTACTTTTGTGTTCTTCTTCATTTGAAATCTTGTAAGTGTTTGTTTTGTAATTCTATTTTAAGGAATGTTTCTTCTTAAATATCTCTTAATCTCAACCAACTTCTGTAGTTTAATATTAATTTTCTTAAAATATAATAAATCAAGTTAAAATACATTATCTTATTTTTCTTCCTCATTCAATATAAATTCTATTTTTAACAATTTCTTCATCGTTTGTGTGTGTGTTCGGTGCACTACTCTTATCTTGTCCCTTTCTTTTTCTTATCTTTATAATTCATCACCACAAACATATATTACCAGATTAATAACCATCTTAATGGATGAGTAAATCTCTCATTGGGGTGAGTTTTAATTTAGGTATGTTAAGCGATTGAGAGATTTTTCTCAATGCGTATTCGTTAAATTAACATTGTGTATGTTGGACTTAGCATGTCATGGATTAATGACTTATTTTGTTTAACGCATGGTTTACTTGGATCATTGGAACCATAAATACACTACCATAAACAAGATATGCTTAATATTAGAACCCTAAGTTAATTTAAGGCTTGTATTAAAGCCTTAACACTTGGGAATTCAAATCAACTTCAACTTGTGACATGGGTGTTAATTTAAATGCAATATAAAGCATAGCTCAAGGATATCACAAGCTTAACTAACTAATGATGAACTCACCCCAATCTTTATCAATTTGTTAAATCAATCATAATATATTAGTCATTTCAATTATTCTCTGCAAACAAACCCCCCAATCAGAATACAATCAACTAAAAACAAACAACTATTAAAAAGTATCATCACCGAGGATTCGACCCGAGTACTGCTATACACATTAGCAGAGCACCCGAATCTTGACCGGTCGATAGGAGACAATCGGCCATGCATTTCAAATGGATCCATTTCCGGAGATGGTGCTTTAAGCATTCTTTATTTTCTGGTTATTGTAAAAAAAGCAAAAAAAAAAAACAAAACAAAATTTAAAAAAAAATTGAAAAAAAAACACAAAGAAAACCCCGTCTTCTTATAAAAATCATAAACTGAAAAAATACAAAGAAAAAACCATATTCCTATTTCTTCTGAAATTTATCTAAATGCCCCGTATCCTTCCAAACAATCCCTTATATTTCTTTGACCTTGAAATTGAGCAAACACTTTTCCAACTTATGAGGAACATAAGAGATAATCAAATAATTAAAGAACCAGTCCTTGTCCAACCAGTTGAATTAGATATGGATAATCCTAGGGAAAAAACACTTAAAGAAATTTATACCCCTGATATGAATTACTAACCTATATTTATTCAATATCCAAACATAGAGGCTGACTTTGAACTCAAATCAGGTTTGATTCATCTTCTCCCTCATTTCCACGGGCTAGCCGGTGAGGATCTACATCTCCACCTTAAAGAGTTCCAAGTAGTGTGATCTACCATGAGGACTCAAGGGGTTTCTAAAGAACAAATCAAACTCCAAGAATTCCCTTTATCCCTAGCTGACACTGCCAAGTCATGGATTTACTGCCTACCTCTTGGTTCTATAACCACATGGAATGACATGAAGTGACTTTTCTTAGAATTTTTTTCCTGCTTCTCGTACTGCTTCTATCTGAAAGGAAATAAGTGGTATCCGTCAGTTCCCAAGTGAATCACTCCATGAATTCTGGTAGAGGTTCAAAAATCTTGTTGCAACCTATCCATACCATCAAATCTCTGACCAACTCTTGATCCAATAATTCTATGAGGGGTTATTGGATATAGAGAGAACTCTCATAGATGCCGCAAGTGGCGGTGCTCTTGTTGATAAAACTCCTACAACAGTAAGAGATCTCATAAGTAACATGGATGCAAACACACAACAATTCCATAATCGAGAACATGCTCAAGTAAAACAAGACCAAGATAATCAATCAATTGAGCCGAACAAGATGACCGAGTGGATGAGTGAACTTACAAGTATTGTGAGACAACTAGTTGTGGCTACCAAATCCCCAACCTCATCTTCTTCACAATCAATGTTTCTTGGACTTGTCAAAAACTATGGAATCTAAAACTCTCCATCTCATCCAATTGACACATGTCCATAACTTCAAGAGGATCAATCTGATTCATTTGGCCCAATGGAGCTCAATGTAGCATATGCTCAGAGGAACACCAACCCTCAACAATCAGGTCAGTTCATTAGAAAATTCAACCAACCTCACTTTGAGCCCTTCTCTTCTTCCTATAACCAATGCCTTAGGTATGGTAATCCCATATCTAATCCCCCTCAATTCCCTCCTCAAAACCCAAACCAGTTTCAATATGGTCAAGGTGTTGGTAACTTCCAACAACCTTATCCTTTTCTTCCTCAACCTCAAAGGAACAATCCTCCTCCTGGATTCCATTATCCTAGTTAGCCTTCCCAATTCCAAAATCAATACAATCGCTTTCCCAAGAACCAATATCAAGGTAATCCCAATCCGGGACAAGCCTCTTATTCCAAGCAACCATAGGAAAGTGCAGTTGAAGATCTTACCTCCTTCACCCATTATAGTCTCAAAAACATTGAAACCCAAATTGGTCAACTGACATCCCACCTTAGTCAAAAGCAACCATATAATTCTTCCCAACTTCCAGCTCAACCATTACCTAACCCCAAGGGTAATGTAAGTGCAATTTCACTTAGATCGGGAAATAAAATTGCTATGCCTCAAGATAAGTCCTCCAACCCTCCTTTGAATATTGACCTAGGAAATGAAAATAAAAATAAAATTGAAAAGGAATCTGAATCCATTCCATCACCTCCTTCTATTACACTTAGGAATCCAATTCCTTTTCCCCAAGCTATCTCTAAGCCAAAGAAGTCATTTGAACCTAATCCTAAAATGCTCGACATGTTTAGACACGTTGAAGTCAACATTCCTCTATTAGATGCCATAAAACAAATCCCTAAGTACGAAAAGTTTCTTAAGGAATTGTGAACCCACAAGAGGCAACTTAGGACCTTAAAAAATGTTTCCACCCAGAAGTATATTCCCATAAAGTGCAAAGATCCAGGGACCTTTACGGTTCCATGCCAAATTGGAAGTTCCAACTTTGATGATGCACTCATAGACCTAGGAGCCTCAATTAATGTCATGCCCAAATCCATATTCTCCAACCCTGGTATAGGTCCCTTACATCCAACGGGTGTTGTCATTCAATTGGCCAATCGAAGCACAGCCGGTCCTGAGGGAATAATTGAGGATGTCCTTATCTAAGTCAATGATCTTATCTTCCCTGCTGATTTCTATGTACTTGACATGGAAGGTGAGAAAAACTCTTCTCGATCTCCCATAATTCTAGGAATACCATTCTTCATGACTATGAGAACCAAGATTGATGTCCATTCAGGCATCTTATCCATGGAATTTAGTGACCAACTGGTCAAGTTCAACATTTTACAAGCCATGAGATACCCACCTGAGGATCACTCTGCATTCTCAATCCATGCTTCTGAGGAAACTTGTAAGAGTCAATCGAACCCCAATCCACCATGTTCTTCATGTTCTAATTACAAAGGATCTTGTTAAATTTTCACCATGATTAACAAAGTCATGAATGGTGAAGTTTATGTGGACCTTTAATTCATAGACTCTATCAATTTAGAGGATCTTGAAAACTCTCTTGAATCCCACATCAATTCTAATCTCTATTGATCCACCTTGGACAGTATTAAGGAAAATGAATATGAAGGAAATGAAGTCCCTTCTTCCATTCCTGAGTTGTCTAACCAAAAAATGAAAGATGAGACTGATCTAAAACCTCTTCCTGAAAACCTGAAATATGAATTCCTTTTCCATGATCACTCATATCCTGTCATTATCTCTACTTCACTTACTGAAACCAAAGAGTCCAAACTTGTTCAGGTGTTAGAGGAAAACAAAAAGGCCTTAGGTTGGACCCTAGATGACATACCAGGAATCAACCTTACTCTTTGCATGCATCACATCCATCTTGAGGAATTATCCAAACCAATTAGACAACCACAAAGAAGACTCAATCCACCCATCCTTGAGGTAGTTAGGGAAGAGATCACCAAGCTTCTTCAAGCTGGTATTATCTACCCAATTTATGACAGTGAATGGGTTAGTCCAATTCAAGTTGTACCTAAGAAGGGTGGGATAACTGTTGTCACAAATGAACATGTAGAGGTAGTCACAACTCGAGTGAAGAAAAAATGGCATGTGTGTATCGACTATAAAAAATTGAATGTTGAAACAAGAAAAGATCACTACCCTATTCCATTCCTTGATCAAATGCTAGAACGATTAGCTGTAAAGTCACACTGTTGCTTTCTTGATGGATACACAAGCTATTTACAAATCCCAATCACACCTCAGGACCAAGAAAATACTACTTTCACATGCCCCTTTAGAACATATGCATATCGGAGAATTCCTTTTGGACTTTGCAATGATCCTGCAACATTCCAGAGTTTTATGATGAGTATATTTTATGAATTCATTGAACACTGCATGGAAGTCTTCATGGATGACTTCAAAATTTATGGTGAATCATTTGAATCTTGTTTGAATTCACTCTCTCTAGTCCTCCAAAAGTGTGTCAAGTGCAACCTTGTGTTAAATTTTGAAAAATGTCACTTCATGGTTTCAAATGGGATTGTTCTAGGGCACATAGTTTCAAAACATGGTATTGAAGTCAATCCTGCCAAAATTGAAGTGATCCAATCACTTCCTCTACCCACTTCTATTCGAGACATCTGTTCATTTCTTGGTCATGACGGAATCTATCATAGATTCATCCATAACTTCAGTAAAATTTCCCTCCCACTCACTTGTTTGCTCCAAAATGATGTCATTTTCCATTTTGATGAGGTTTTCAAGAGAGCCTTCATTGAAATTAAAACTTCTATTAAATATTCCCTGATAATCCAACCCCCAGATTGGTCCTTACCCTTTGAATTGATGTGTGATTCTTCTGATAGAGCTGTTGAGGCTGTTCTTGGTCAAAGAAGAGAATATATTCCTGATGTCATCTATTATGACTCAAAAACATTGGATGAAACTCAATCTCACTACACTGTCACTGAAAATGAACTTTTAGTAGTGGTTTTTGCCTTAGATAAATTCCGGCCCTATCTCTTAGGTGTCAAAATCATCATCTTCACAGAACATTCTTCTATAAAGTTCTTACTCAATAAAAGTGATTCCAAACCGAGGCTAATAAGATGGATCCTAATGCTCTAAGAGTTTGACATTGAAATAAAAGATAGAACATGAAAAGAAAACCCTATGGATGATAACTTGAGTAGAATTTCTAATTATTCTCATTCTGAAATCATTGATCCTGAATTTCCCACTGAGCACCTTTCATCTCTCACTCCAAAAATACCATGGTATTCCCTAATTGTAAATTACTTGGTTTCTGGTGTTTTTCCTAATTTTTTTTTCAAAAGAACAAAAAATAAAGTTGAAAAGTGATTCAAAATACTATTTTTGGGAAGAAAATAAACTTTTGAAAACTGGGGCTGACATGGTAATTAGGATATGTGTCAATGAAAATGAACATTCTTCCATATTAGAATTCTGTCACTCACTTCCCAGAGGTGGCCACTTTGGACCACAAAGGACCTATCAAAAGGTGCTAGACTCTGGATTCTTCTGTCCTTAACTCTTAAAGGACTCCCATGAGTTATATAAATCATGTCCCACTTTCCAAAAGTTTGGCACAATTTCAAAGAGAAATGAAATGCCCCAAAAGCCTTTAATTTTCTGTGAGGTCTTCGATGTTTGGGGTATCGATTTCATGGGACCATTTCCCCCATCCAATGGATTCTCATACATCCTTCTTGTAGTTGATTATGTTTCTAGGTGGGTTGAGGCCAAACCCACTAGAAAGGATGATTAACATACTGTTAGTGAGTTTCTAAAGACACACATCTTCCACAGATTTGTCACACCTCGTGCCTTGATCAGTGACTTAGGAACCCATTTTTGTAATAGAACCATGGAATCGCTTTTGAAAAAGAATGGGGTTGTACATAAAACTTCAACTGCATATCACCCCCCAAAAAATGGAATGGATGAACTTTCTAATAGAGAAGTGAAAAGAGTTCTAGAGAGAATTGTAAAACCCACCAGAAAAGACTGTCCTGAAAGACTTGGTGAAGCACTTTGGGCTTATCGAACTACCTATAAAACACCCATTGGGATGTCTCCTTTTAGGATAGTTTTTGGTAAAGAATGTCATTTGACAGTTGAAATTCAACTTAAGTCATTTTGGGCAATGAAAACATGTAATTTTGATCTTGAAAAATCTGGTGAAGAAATATTGTTGCAATTGGATGAACTGGGGGAGCTTCGACTTGATTCTTATGAGAATTATAATCTCTATAAAGAAAAATCCAAGGCACTCCATGATAAAAACATCCTGAGAAAGGTATTTCATGAAGGTGAAAAGGTAATGCTCTTCAATTCTCGATTTTAGCTTCACCCAGGTAAGATTAATTCTCGTTGGGAAGGTCCTTTTGTTATTACTAATGTTTACCCATTTAGTGCAGTGAAAGTCCAAGACCCATCTTCAAAAAGGACATTCACAGTTAATGGAAATCGTTTAAAGCATCACCATGAGAGGAAACACAATCCTGGAACCACATAGACTTCTATAGAATCCCCAACTTCTACAGCCGACCCACCACTGGATGGATATGGAAACCCACCAAATCCAAACTAGGGGGCACCATTTTCCCTTTAACTCTCTCTATATCTATCTTCCTCCCTCTACCTCTTTCTTCCTCCTCGTCTGTATTTCATTTTTTTACCACTTTATTTTTCAAAACCTTTATTTTTCTCTTTCTCTTTTGTGTGAGTGTGTCTTTATTAAAAACTAAAAAAAAACAAACAAAAAAAGAATCATAACAAAAAATAAAAAATAAAAAAAACAAGAGTCATGCTTACTCACCATTGAGTTTTGAAGTTTTGTCCAACCTTTTTGGGGATTCAACAGAAATTTTTTCATCTCAAAAAGTTTGTATTTTCATCGTGACTTTGGATAAAGAATAGTGTGTCAAAATTAACAAATTTTGAATGCTCAATTTTTGATTTGGAAAATTCTTTTCCCAAACCATGAGGAACAACATTTTCTTTCATTCCAAGGCCAACTATGGCCATATTTTCAAAATGTGTGTTTTCACCCCCATTTGTGAGTCTTGAGTTTGTGGACCTTCGAGCTGAATTTATTACCTTAGTGTGCATTAATATGATAGAGGCATTTTTTGAACCACATGAGAATCAAAATAGCCAAATAGCCTCCTTTTTCCCTTACATTAATCCTCCTTTTGAAAGCTCCTTAGAGCCTATGAAAACCTTTTCTTTGATATCCACATTACAAGTCTAATACCTTTTCCCACCCAATATCAACATGGATTTTCATTGCATAATTTTTTGAAATTTAAGTGTGGGGGGAATAGATTTCATTGTTTGGGTACCCTATTATTGATTTTCAATGAGTTTAATCTTCTTGAGGTCAAGCATCCATTTTAGTGTGGGGGAGAGGTTTTCATTCAGTGTGTTTTGGGGAATGTAATGTACTTCCATTTATGTAATTTTGTAAATGTTATTGACAAGTGTTAAAAAAAAATCAAAAATTATGAAAAAAAAAACAAAAAAAAAAAAATTGAAAAAATGGGTTGTGTCTTGGGTAGGTCAAAAATCACTCTTCCTCAACCTTTGATCTTGTTATAACTATTACAATTAGTGTCATGAGGAGATCAAACATGGGTTGGGATATGAGTGTGAGATCTGTTTCAAGGTCAACTTTCAAAAAAAAAAGAAAAAAAGGAAAAGAAAAAAAAGAACACTTGCATTATATTCTTTTTGGGATAAGTTTTGTGTTTTGTAAATATTACATCTTCTCATTACCTTCATATTTTCTTCCTCTATTGTGTCTTTCTTCACACAATCATTCCCTTGTAAATATGTGTTTTCATTTCCTTCTATGTTTCATTTCAAAAAAAATGTACATTGCTTTTTCTATATTGGTGTTTTAACCCCCCTTTTCTCTCTCTTGGACATTATATTCCTACCATCCCATAGCTTCATAAAAACCCTTTAAAAATACCTATTGATTATTGTGCACTTTGGAAAGGTATTGTAAGCTGAGAGCTCTTTCAAACTCTAAGATTTTTACTTTTGGTTGGTGAAAGAGTGAACCTCCACAAATGAATTTTATCATCTTGAGAGGTGTGAGTTTTGAGTGTCCACATTTTTCAATTCTAAATTTGAGCATGAAAAAATGAATTAGTTTTTGAACATTTTTTCTGTAACAACTTGTGGTGGAATTCAAAATGGATGAGTGAAATAGTCTAAACCTCCCCTGATTGAAGAAAACAAAATTTTAATATTTGTTGGTGAATGAAAATGATTTTGCCCTGTTTTTATATTTGTTGCACATGAGGACATTACCAAGAATAAGTGTGGGGGAGTTGATGTTGTTAATATTTTCATGTCTTATTATATACTACATTTACTGATTTTATATGAAATGTGCATAATTTGTGTGAAATATTAATGTTTTAATACTAAGTATAATTTTTGAGCATTTTTAGAAGTAGTCCAATTGGTTCAGTTTACTATTTTATTTATAACTCTCACCCTACTAATAAAAATTGTGTGTTTCATGTTTTGTAGGATTACCAATTCAATATAAAACATTTAATTAGAAGGTACCATGAGCCAATTATTCCATTTTAATGGTCATATGGTCCTCACAATCAAGACCAAAGAATTTGTGAAGAAACTGGACTATTCATGAAGATTGATTTACTGGGCTAAATACAGAAGTCCAAATTATATTATTCTCCCCCATAGTTCTTGGGACAATTTAAGGAGTCCAGGATTAAAATTTAAAGGCCTAATAATAACAAAAATGGGCCCAAATGATGCATTTAAATCCAGCCCACCATTCTGCCCGAGAAATAAAATCATCACACAAATATTAACATTTCTCCTGATGTGGACATCCATTAGAGATGATATTTTTCAGTGTGAAAGAGGAGATATGGACGGAAAACTCTTTTGAATAAATGATTTTTATTTTAGGGCATCTTCCTATTCCAAAACCCATTCAAATTATGGTATTTGAAAAAGTCTGGATTGAAATGGGCAGATCAGAATTGTTTAGTAAAACTGCCATAACCTTTGCTCCATAAGTCCAATGGATGCCAAATTTTCACAGTCAATAGAGGAATTTTATATCTACAACTTTTAATAATGAGATATTTCATGATTTGGATTTATGAATGTCCAAATAGGCGAGCCAATTGGAGGGGTAATTCTGGAATGAAAACAGTCCACCACCTTGGGCTATTAATACATCCCCTCCTCTCCCTTCAAAGGGGTTGGAATTTCAGAAGAGAGGAGATCATATTGGCACGAAAAAAGCCTTTCCAAAGGCTTGTGAGGACCTTCCATACTCAATTTTTCACTTGATATACCTTTCCTCCTCTCTTTCATTTCATTTACTTTTGTGTTCTTCTTCATTTAAAATCTTGTAAGTGTTTGTTTTGTAATTATGTTTTAATGAATGTTTCTTATTCAATATATCTTAATCTCACCCACCTTCTGTAGTTTAATATTAATGTTCTTAAAATAGCCTAAATAAAGTTAAAATAAATTCTCTTATTTTTCTTCCTCATTCAATCTAAATTATATTTTTAACAATTTCTTCATCGTTTGTGTGTGTGTTCGGTGCATTACTCTTATCTTGTCCCTTTATTTTTCTTCTATTTATTATTCATCACCATAAACATATATTACAAGATTAATAACCATATTAATGGCTGAGTAAATCTCTCATTGGGGTGAGTTTTAATTTAGGCAAGTTAAGCGATTGAGAGCTTTTGCTCGATGAGTATTCATTAAATTAACATTGTGTATGTTGGACTTAGTATGTCATGGATTAATGAATTGTTTTGTTTAACGCGTGGTTTTATTGGATTATTGGAACCATAAATACACTACTATAAATAAGATATGATCAATATTATAACCCTAAGTTAAGTTAAGTCTTGGATTAAATCCTTAACACTTGGGAATTCAAATCAATGTCAACTTGTGACATGGGTGTTAATTTAAATGCAATATAAAGCAAAGCTCAAGGATATCACAAGATTAACTACCTAATGATGAACTCACCCCAATAATTATCAATTTGTTAAATCAATCATAATCTATTATTCATTTCAATTATGCTCTGCAAACAAACCCCCCAATTAGAATACAATCAACTAGAAACAAATGACTATTAAAAAGTATCATCGCTGAGGATTCGATCCGAGTACTGCTATACACATTAGCAGAGCACCAGAACCTTGACTGGTCAATAGGCAACAATCGGCCATGCGTTTCACTTCAGCTCCAGTTTCATTATCTTACCAAGGAGGTAAATCCCTACGTATGGTAAATGAATGATAAGATTTCCATTAATTCCACTAGGAACCATTTATAAATAATGGAATACATTATATTATATCATAACATTATTAAACATAATGTATAATATAAAAACTAGTGAAACACCTAACATAAATTGAAAAATTTAGGCATGGATAATATCATAATCATAAACATAGTTTCTTTAAGTAATCTTTCAAATTATAAAAATATTTTCAAATCTTTAATAATAGTTTGTAAATAAAATGTGAATTATCCTAAGCATATCCCATGGAAGTGTCAAACCAGGTGCACATTAAGGCCTATTTTTGTGTACTAGGTAATTATCAAGTCAATAAGAACATGACATTTTCAAAGTAATTTCCTCTTGGTACATCTATTCTAGAACCACATCCACTGGCAGTATCCAATCAGGGATGTATTTCTAAAAGACCACATTATATATACCTTAATAAATCTATATGATTTTATTCTATACTTATCCTCAAAGTCTATTATAGGGTTATGTACTCCAATCTATGTTTTCCTAATTCTACTTCCTAAGGTTTCTACTAAACTTCTCTGATACCAACTGTAAATACCCTAAATCCAATAAACTGGAGATGATGTCTACTTTTTTACAATAGAATTAGATATAAGTAATCACATCCCTAAGGAACAAATATTTTAATAGTTTTGGTAAACTATATACATACTTGAATTTCACATACATTTGAAAACATTAAATACATAATGTTTTCTTTGAGAACTCCATTATTCTCCTTAGTATATCCCTATATATCAATCACAAAACACTTCCTGGTATCCTTGGGAAAATAAAACATAATAAAGGGGTGAAATCAAATGCTTAGTAAGGTTAAACATACAATAGAAACTATAATGAATAAATAAACATAATAAATATAGAAAGGTAAATAACTAAAACACATTCCATTTAAAAAATAACACGGTCATAATATGATAGGAATAAATAATGATCAAATAAATCAATATAAATAATCACATGAGCTTGAAACTTATACATGAATATTTTAACTAATAAAATATTCACATGGAAATTAATAACTAATCTCATAACAAGGTAATGCATAATGATGGACATCTGGAATATACAGTCAAGAAATTTTACATGTCATTTTAAATCTATGGGTAAAAATCATCTTATTTGGCCAACTAATTTGATTCATGAGAACCATCGATGCATCTAAGGGATATCTATAACTGGGCCCCACCTGTCACTTACTAAGTATAATGCTTTAATTATATAAAAGGGGTGAAACATAATCAAAATAAACATTCATATTGAAAAACTAATTTAAAAATTGTTAATACACACCCTAATAAAAAAACATAATAATAAACCACATAGAGTAATAAGGTGAATAATAATTAAATTATACATCCTCAATAAAACTAATCATAAACCATCCAATGAAATAATTAGTATTATATCAATATAACATATTCCCAGTGCATTATAAGTAAAATAAAGGGTTGATATAGATAAACTATTGAGTAAATAAAGAGAATAAAATTAATGGAGAACATGTATTCTCATGACATAACCAAAGGAGAATAAAATTCATTAGTTTCTTGAGATACAGACTATAATATTTCATTATCGGAATCATAAACATAAACAATCCTAATAAATAATGAGATTGCACCATAAAACCATTAAAACTTTGGTAACATTGAATTGTAAGCCCCATGAAAGAAATAAAATCAAATGAAACATTAAATAACATGAATATAAGTAGATTAATGATATATCATATTAAAATGGGTAGTATATACACTATACAAAGGAATAAGTGGTGACTATGGCATATGTCTCACAAAAGTAAAAGTGAGACGATAAACCCTTACCTCAGGTTCAAATTCCTTCATATATAATTGAACCTCATGTATAATAAATACAGGTTTATTATAAATCTATTATATAATAATAATCATATATCTCAGACAATATATGATCCTCTTATAACATTTTACCACCAATTTGACAATAATATTTCATTATTTTCATTATTTCGGGTGTTAATTGTCTTGTTTTATCATGCGTGTTTTTTCATGAGTTTTTCATTTCCTGTACATAGGATATTTTTCCATCATATTCAGAATTATATTAATATTATAAATATTTTTTTCCATTAGATACATCCTTATAATAATTCTTGAAAATTTTATATAGAAAACGAATCACATTGCTTTATGGAGACGATTGATCATACGTATAAACGAGCGATAATATCATTCCCTTAACGAGTGAAAGGGTAAGAAAATGCTTGATATATTAATTTTAAATAATTTTTATCATTTAATATATATTAAATATATCAATTAAATATATCCTACTTACCTTCCATGTAAATCGTAATTGAAAAATTAATCACATTGCTTCGTGAGGCGATAGTCTGTCGTACACACAAGTGATGATATCATATTTTAAACAGAATGGAAATTAAGAATATATATGTTATATTATAACTCTATAAGTATAATTATATCATAAATATTATATATATATATATATATATATATACATTTAATCCATCATTATATCCAATCATGATAAGTGTTGATGGAAAATGAGTTACATCAGTTCGTGAGGCGGTAGTCCACCGTATAAAGGATTAATGATTTCATTTCCCATTTGATGGATGTGGAGATGTATAAATATTATTACATAAACATAATAACATAACTGTATATCATAGATAATATTTTTACTATATTTTATGTTTTAATACATAATTTAAGGTTGTAAAACAAGAAATAAAGAGAAAGAGCTTAGTGAAGACAATTACCTTCTCTTAGAGAAACCTCCTTCAAACCCTTCTTAAGGATCACAAGGGTGGTCTTTTAGGAATAATATCAGCTCTATAATTTTTATAAGGATTTTTGTGATGGATTTTGGTATTTTTTTAATCAAAAAGGGTTTATAGGTGTGATTATGTGAGGGGAGTGAGTACCCTTTTTATAATTTAAGAGGAGTGGTATTTTTGTAAATGCCAAAAAATATTCAATAATGGGATGTCACCCTCAACCAAAGTGCATATGAAATTTATAAATAATTAGATTGAATGGATGATATTTTCTATCCAAACCTCTATAAAAAAACATGTTTCAAACATGTTATTCCTTAACCAATAAGTTTACTTAATTTTACCATTTTAGTTTTTACCACTGTAATTTATATCTTTTTATTTACCTAAGTAATTTATCATTTAAGATTAAAATTAAAATGAGAATTATTTGATAATTTTTACCAATTTAATCTAAATATGAAATCTATTTTATTAAATAAAAGTCATATTTTTGTGGAATATTAATTTTAACATAAGGGCATGCAACACGCAAAGCCCCGTTTTAATCTTACTCGCATTAATTAAGTTGAATTGTATTTATTAATAATTATGAATTGAAATTAATTTGAACTTATTATAAAATATAAATTATTTTTATTCCAAATATGGATTCCATTTTATCAAATTTAAATCATATAATTGAAATAATTTAATTTAAGATCACAGATGCGAAAAAAATCAGTTTTCCAAAAAAAAGTTTCAAAAGTATAAAAAGTTTTAATATCAAAATTCAAAATAAAATTGATTAAAATTAACCAAATTAGTTAAATTTTAATATAAATGAACTAATTTTACTTTAAAACCAATTTAAAATATTATTTAATTTTTTAAATAATTTAATGAAAACGAAGTTTTCAATAAAAATCAGTATTTTCACTATTCATCAAGAAATTTAATATTTTTAGAAAATTCTCAAAACTTTACCCATATAAAATTTAGAAATTTGGATTTAAAAAATTAATTTTATTTTTTCAAATAAAATTTATAATTTTGGTAAAAATTAATTTTAATAATGCACGTAAAGTGCGACTAAACTGCCATTTTAAAAAATACAATTTTTCAAAAAACATTTATTTTTATTTTAAATGATTATTATATTATTAGTAATAAATAGATATAAATTGAATTTATTTATACATGTTTAAATCATATTATTTTAATAATTTAGTTATTACTATTTATACTCACCAACTTAATGGCTTGGTTATAATGACCATGTTTAAATAATAATATTTTAATAGAGTATTTTGTTTCATTCAAACCCAGTGTTGTATGAATTGAAATCCATCAAATAGATAAAATTTATTTTAAAATAAATATATCATAACATCTCGGGGTGTTAAATTCTCTTCCAATATTGGTTTTTAATGTAATATATGCTATTGATTACGATGTTCCTCTTTTAAAATCTCGGGGTGTTACATTCTACCCCTTAAATAAATTGTGTTCTCACAATTTAATATTGCTTTCAATATTCAAGGGTTTGACATTTGAAAATAAGTTTTTTAGAAATCCACATTATAAAAAGGTTTAATAATAATTCCTCTTGATAAGAGAGAAAGGAAAGTACATATTCCATCACAGAACTAGATTTCCAAGTATGAGAAAATTATGGGGAAGTGAAGATATGTACATGAAATAAAACATAAATAATTATAGAGGGTGTTAGAGATCATTGATCATAATAAAGTGAATGATAAATATAAATCTATGATTATTTAAAAGACCATTTGATTCATAATATATGAATGTAATGTGAGAACATTTTTTTTCAAGAACCTTTTCCTAATTTTGGGGAATTATTTTTCTGTCTATGAATATATGTACTTGATATATTTCTATTTTATAAGAACCATTTCATACTTTGGTTGTGATTCAATCAATTTCCACTTCATCCCTTACTAAAAAAATGAATATACAAAAATTAATTTTTATTCCTAAATCACTAAAATTATCATTTAACAGATCGTAAGATCCATAAAGGAGTGATAAGTTTTTCCACCCATCTCATGATATTTTCCAAAACCAAAATGGTTAGAAAAATTTATCCAATATAATACATTAAACTCTAATACCTCAATAGTAACTCCCAAAATTTATCTTAATCTATTTTAAGGCCTTTGGGCCACCCAAGACCTTCAGGATGGTAAGGATTTCAGGCCACCTCAAGGACTTATAGACACTTTAAGGACTTTAGGCCACCTCAAGGCCTTCAGGACACATGAATTGCAGATGTACCAGACTGACTTATAAAGAATAATTCCCTAGATGATGATTTAGAGTTGGCACATTCACCAGAGAAGAGCTAACTAGAATTGGAAAAATGGGAGGGTATGACTTTTCCATCAGTACAAGGCCTATGCATCCCTACACAGAATAGCTAACCAACTAGTCATGTGGAGGTGGATTGCTGATCACAATGCAGATGCAGGGGAGGGGTAGTTTCAAATAGTCATTATTTGGGATGAATTCCTTTAAGACATTCAGGTTCTATAATGTCACGAAGACTACGGGCCATGTACGAGTTCCCCTTAAACCCTTAAAAGGGGGATTATCAAAAATGAATAAAAAATGAAGGCCTTTAGATGATTCAGAAGGAATTCAACATCCAAAAATTTAAAAGGGAGGTCACTAAATCAAAATTATATTCCCTATACAATATAAAGTAGATCTTAATGTCACATTCCAAATATTTGAATACCTTGATCATCATAAAACTATAATTAAAACATGCATTCTTCCAAAAGTAAAATCTTAGGTTATTGAATATATACCATAGATCTAAACACACAGTAAACTCTAGAAAAGATAACACAAACCATCAAATCACTTACCAATTTCATGGTCACCAATTATATCCCATAAATATTTATTTATAATTATTATATCAACATTTATTATGCATCAAGGGTTATCTTCCCTCAATCATGTGTTTTAAAAGAAGTTAAACTTACCATTGAATCTCTTTTCTTGGTCATCGGTACCATTAAACATATGCTCTGAAATACTTAAAGAAAAGTTATACAGTACCATCCTTTCATAATTATTATAACCTGCATATCATTGATAAAATAACCCTATAACATAATTAATGAATCAAAATATACAATCACTTTAATCATTATACTTTGGTCATAGTTCTAGCATAATCTTGACCTTGATCAGTTATCTTCTTCAGAGGTATATTCCCTTGCTGATTGGGGTATTCATTTGTGTATTTTTCTATCTTATTATAGTTGAAGTATTGAACATTTTAAAATTTTTTCTTTCCATTTCAATTGTGATCATGATGGAATTTATCACCATATATGTATCGAACAGCAATTCCCTTCAAGAAAGTACCAGAGTGTTTCCACAATTATCACATGGGGGAAGTCCTTATTTACCTTCTTACCTTTATATGTATTTTTTCTATCATCCTATTCTTATCTTTCTTCCCTTTGAAACCATAAGACTTGTATAATTCTTAATCTTTTCTAATATCACATTATACAATGTCCTCGTATAACTAGAAGGTTTGGGAGACTAGTTCCCTTCAAAGTATATGATTAATACCATTAAATAAATGCTCAATCTTACTCTTTAGATTACGTACATAGTCTATAAAAAGACTTGATAAACTTGTAAAGTTGTCTTTATATGTAGAAACATTTTCATCTTCCTTTTTTCTAGAATTTTCTGTTCATATCCGCTGATTGTTCACAAGGAAAATGATTTTCCAATAAGAGTACCTTAAAATCATTCCATTCTATGTATTCTATTTCTTTTTCACCCTTAGTATTTTGAATGACTATAATTGATACACATCTCCTAAGAGAAGATAGATGGACATGAAAAATTTCTCTTTTTAATTGATTCCCAAAGCAATAAATATCTTCTCTAAGGAACATATCCATTGCCTAGCTACAAATAGATTTGTAGTCCCATTAAATAATTGAGGTTGTTGATACATAAAGTGGACTATGATTTTTACACCATTTGGTGGGTCAGTAGGATACTCTATATGGGCATGGTTATTTCTCCTAACCATAGTCAGTTTTCCCAATATAGTAATAATTTGACCAGTTCTAGTTGTAGCTCCAGCTCCAGCTTAATTATCTTTCCCAGGAGGGAAATACCTATACGGGGTACATGAATTGATATGGTTTATATTCCTTCTACTAGGTTCCATTTATAAATAATATAATATACTAGATTATATCATAATATTATGAAACATAATGTATAATCCTAAAAATAGTGAAACACTTTACATAAGTTAAAAATTTTATGCATTGATAATATTATAAACATAAACATGATTTCTTTGGGAATATTTTCAAATAAAAAAAATATTTTAAAATCCATTATATTGGTCTGTAATTAAAATATGAATTATCTTGAAAATATACCTTGGGAGTGTCAAAATAGGTGCGTATTAAGGTCCATTTATATGTATGAGTTAATGCTCGAGTTAAGCTCGATACACCTTTTCAATGTTATTACCCCATGGTACATCTATGCTAAAACTACATCCACTTGTATTATCCAAACATGGATGTATTTATAGGAAAACCACATACTTTATAACTTAAAAAAACTTTAGGATGTTCTTATACACTTATCCTCAAAGTCTATCTGTAGAATCCCATGTTTTGGACTAGGTAATTTTTTTACAAGGGTTTTTGATTTTTTTAGCAATTACTGGACATGCAGTTTTTAAAACTGAGCATCAGAACTTATTTTTTCAAAGAGTTGACACTATGATGTATCATTTAAAGAAATTGAATTAAATTAATTAGATTAAAATTAAAATATAAATAAATTAAATGAAGGGTAAATGGAAAATAATAATAATAAAGAAATGTTTTAATACTAGGAACAATAATAATATTATTATTTTTATTGTTGTTTTGTTATTATTATTATTATATGTTTTATTTTAGTTTTAAGAAAGAAAATAAAGGGGACCTTTCCCCCTCCAGGTCAACCCTTTACTTCCCCTTAATAGGTCGCGCGATGCACAACACCCCCTTCCCTCCAGGTTGCGCGCGACACTCCAACTCAGATCCCTCCGATCTTCATTTTTTTGGATGATTTCTTATGGAATCTCCTCCAGATCATCAAGGTATGAGTTTCTCTCCCCTTTTTTGGCCTATTTTTGGGATATTCTTCACCTGGTGGAGATCGTCCAAATTCCATAGGATTAAGGATAACCCTATTTTTAGTTTTCTTTTGATTTAGGGTTGTGTGGAGGGTGTCTCAAGACCCATTGGTTCATGTTCCAGAAACCGCTGCCATAACCGAGGCGGTTCGGGTTGGTTTGGTTCTCCATCGTTGATTTGAGGTAAGGTTTTATACCACTAAATTGTTTCACACCCTTTATTTAGGGTCTAGTGGGGTTTATGAGACCCGAGGGAATTTTTGTAGGGTGTTGTGATGGATTCCAAGGGCGCACATGCATATTCCCAAGTAGCGCAAGTAACCCATGCATCAGTTTAAGGATATATATATTGAAGTGAGTGAGTGCGAGTTGGATACTGCATGAGTTAAAAAGTTCTGAATTCCAAGCGTTGTCTTTCTCTTCATGAGGTAAGGTCCTAAACCTTTCTATTAATTTAAAAATACAGTAGTTTTTTATTTATTTCCTTAGATAAATTGGACTGAAATTTTGTATTGAACTACTTATTTGTGCTAACTGATTTTTTAGAGTAAAAAATTCATGATTTTGTAATAAAACCCCTCCACCAGAGGTTCACTGCCTTCAAGATAAAAATTTAGTGATTATAATATTTATGATTTCTTATATTGACGATGTGTGGTTTTCCCATGCTTTCCTAGTTAGAGGAAGCTTAATTAATTAAAGGAATGCGGTTTGGTTAGCTAGGAGACATACCACCTCCTTTTCATGTTAAATCACTTGAATTAAATGGTTCTAATGAACTAGAATTAGATTCCTGGGTGGGTAAACCCATGTGAAATGAATAAGAGTGAGTATAAATAAATGGGAGGGTATGCCCATGTGATAGGAATGAATGCGAACTATAATAATGAGTGGGTATACTCTTTGGTCACATGGGTTATGAATAAGAATTAATGAATAAGTAAATTCATTATAAGAGTTGAATTCATTTTGATGCAAGTGATGGATAATGAGTGGGTATACTCATTATATGACTTGAATGGAAAATGGGTAAACAAGTGGGTAAACTGATGGGATGTATTTAAATATGAAATGTCAACATGAGAGGGTATACTCATATGGAATGGAATGGTTTATATGAGTGGGTATATTCATATATTTTGTTTTGTTAAATGGTTGAGATGAAATAGTTAAACTTGAAAGGAAATGGATTAGGATGGTATGAAAACGCCTTGGGTTAATGTAATAAGAATGACTTATGATAGTTGAAATGAATTTAGTGAACTTGATACATCTAGGATGTTCTAGTATATACCTATGTTTTATGATCATAAATCACCTTATGTTAATTGAAAATTTTAAAGGAAATTGGAAATGGAATGTGATATGAATGAGAGGCCTTGCCTCATGATTTGAAATGAATATGTGACCATGTCGATGTAATGTGAATTGGGAATACATAAGATGTTGCCTTCTGTTAAAATTGTGACATTTTTGATATATATATATGCATGATTGATAAATGGGTTGTGAGACAGAGACTGATGCTCCAAATACTCATGGGGTGCTATACATGGCATTCCACACCCATGATATATATATATATGTATATATATATGTATGTATGATTGATAAGTGGGTAGTGAGATAGGGAATGATGATCCAAATACTCATAGGGTTTTAGACATGACGTTATACACCCATGATATATATATATATATATGTATGTATGATTGATAAACAAGTTGTAAGATAGGAACTGATGATCCAAATACTCACGGGGTTCTAGACACGACGTTCTGCACCCATGATATATACAAATGTATGATTGATAAATGGGTTGTGAGACATGGACTGATGCTCCAAATAATCACAGGGTTCTAGACATTACGTTCTACACCCATTAATTAACATTTCACTATGGGTCCAATTGGTCGTATATGAATTGAATTTAAAGGATAATGAAAGGTGATGTGATATAATGATTGTGAATTGAATATGATAAATGGTTCAGACTCTAGCACGAGTTGAGGAAGATATTGATATACAGGTTTCCATGGGAACCTAGGGGTATGTGCGATTAAATAAAGGATAATTGAATAAATGTAAAACTATTTACTTTATTACCTATGTTTTATTATTTATAAAACTTCATACACTGTTTCTATATATATATACATAATTGAAATAATCAGATTCTTATTCTGGCAATGAGATAATGCTGATATCGCTGTTAGTTGTCCCTTAGGAACATGGACAATTTATTTTTTATTTATTCAATTCTATTATTACTTCTCTATACCTACACACTATTTAATTATTATTCACAACATATTTTGGTCTAAAAACCAGTGGGTTCCAACCAACTAATATTTTATCTCACACCCTGCATGGGTACCCTTAGTACCCGAGTAGAACTTATATTTGTAGGACCTAGGTTGATTGATGTGTTTCTTATACTTGGAGTTAGAAGAAAAGGACCAAGATAGAGCTTGGGATGCTCAAGGAGATCTCCTGTGGGGATTTACTGTATTTTTCCTATTTTTTACTGTATTGTGAAGTATGTTGAATTTCTTACTGCTTCCAATTATGTATCATCACCATGTCATGCATTCACTTGTTGTATAAACTAGAATTAACCATTTTTATTAAATTGAACATATGATTATTCCGCTGATTTCTGAGTTTTACTATCCATTTATCACTGTGCACTCTGATATTGAGGGTAAAGTCTCCCCACTAAACAACCTTTACAACCTCTCTACTAGTTAACATCCTCTAGCATACAGGGAGATACGCTTGAGATCATGTGGTGACCGACCTGGCTACCGGTTCGATGGTAAGATGGGTCGGGGCGTTACAAAGTGGTATCATAACATAATTTTTCCTTTGTCTTACTATTTGGGTTGGTAGATAGGATATTAGGAATGTTTCAACACTTGGTAGATAACTGTGCTTGGGACTGATCTCCCCACGTATGAGAAATGACCAAGTGGCCAGGTTTAGGAATTTCTATTTATACCATTCGATGTTATAGTTGATGTGATTTCACCTTGAAAGAATGGTGTATTTTTATTAGCTTATGGATTTATGGTATTTTCCCTTGGCTATAATAGAAAGTAAGTAACTTGAAATTAATCATATTAGGCACTTAGATTCTCACATTCCAAGCATATTCTATTCCATATAGCTGCATTCATAGGTTTCCTGCTAATATGATTGAGTGCCTTGAATTCCATGCCATGTTGTTATATTTTTTAGCATGCCTATTTAGATACCATGTTTCAGTAATATATTTATCATTCTATCCTATTTCCATGCTACTTTTTTACTACCATGTTTTCCTTGTATCATGTTTCTATGCTTATTAGCATGTCTATATGATTAAAATGTCATGATTTTGTGATTAAAAAATGTTTCTCTCTATTAGATGCTTGTAGTGACATACTAGCATGTTGGATATGTAATTGGTTACTTTTGCTAAAATTTATTGGTTGTAATTAAATGGAATAAAAATTCCACCTATAAAGTGTATAGGCACTTTATGGATTGGTAGATGGACACCCATATGAATGAACTGTAGAACATGTGCATGATGTATTATGAAATGGTTTTAAATGTAAAGGGCTTGGAAATGAAACCTGTAGTGGTGTCCTCTGTTTAAGACCCTCATGTAAGGGTGGATAAATCTTCTTTGAGTTGCATTGGAATAGATATGTAAGTGTTTATCCGTAGGTTGTTTCTTTTTAGAAATAACTAAAATGACAAGGGGATCTTGAGTCAAGTGAATCTGTTTTGCATGACCAAGTGATGGGGTTAATAGGTATGCTTCATAAAGGGATATACTATGGTAGATATCACCCTTATAACTTGATATACCTTGCTTTTGCAATGATCTTTTGATATTGGTGATGTTTGGGTTCCATTATCCCTATTAGGAATTTTTGGTTTAAAAAAACACCCTTGTTCAGATGGGTAGTCATTGTATCTTGACCCTTGATATGGGAATAAGCATCAAGGAATACTTGGTTTAGTAGGTTAGACATGACTCAGGTATGGTCAACTATTTAGGATATTGTGTGAACATCTCTTTTCTTTAGTGATGGATGATGCGGTATGTCGTCATTAGAGTTAATAATTGTATGAGATGATGTTCTGTTGGATTTTGTGAACTCAAGGTAGTATGTGTTGACATATGCGGTGCATTCGAGTGTTTAGTGATGTAAAAAACAGGTTGAGTTTGGTGTGATCATTGAAATTTTAATTTTGAGGACATTATCATGTTAACTCCAGGATAGAGTGACTAAGGCATTAAGGTAAGTTCTTCCCACTACTCAGGAGGAATTTTTGGGGCTCGGGTGCTACGAAATGCTAGTTGGTTTAATTTTATATTTCATTCCAAATATTTTGACATGGTGATCATGGTTTATGGAGCATCACACATGTGTTTAAGGTGTTTCTGAGCGAGCATGATTATGAGTAACTGGTCTTTCCATTAGAAGACATGGACACTCCTAAGGTGGGAAGTGCCACGCTAGGTTTTGGTGTGTGCATCAGTGCTTATTTGGTAGTATGACTTCGATGAGGTTATAGGTGTTCACAAACCTTTATAAACTCCACTAGTTTTTTAATAGTTTCAATGGTAAATCTTGAAATAATGCGAATGATTTGGGTGGTATAGGCATCGAGGTTCAGTTGTTGATACGTCAATAGGTGAAGCTGGGATGTGGTAAAGAGTCGTCCAGTAGTGGTTCAAATGATCTTCTTGAAGACCTTTGGTTTACTCTTAGTGTTCTCTTATAAATGATATGAGCATGTAACCTATCTTGACCTCATCCTAGAGGCACTAATATGGCATCAGTCTTACGCTGTTCTAAAGTTTTAAAAGTTTTTTGGCTTGATAAGTGGTTTTTATTTGGGTTGTAAGCGGGATGCATGGTTCTTTGGTTTACACCTTTGTTCATTCTAAGGCATGACGATTTTAAAATAGCCTAGTGATGGCTTGACCTAAGAATGTCACCAAAAGTCGGGTAAGGACTTCAGTGTGTGTGCTTGTGTTAGATGATGAATACATTAGGGAGGAAGGATTTGAGGTTCTATTCAGGATGAATCAGCCATCTAAGATGAGAATCTTTGTTGATGGTTAGACTGATGTGGCTTGGTTTGTTCCCTTCTTACTTTTATTATACAGTTGGTGATGGAATCGTTTTAAATATCATGGAAATAGTTTAAGGGTGATTGTAGTTTATGGATTAGTGATATCTTTTGAGGAAAGCAAGCACATCCAATTATTGTTAGTCAATTGATATTTGAACTTTCCTTCTATGAGGTCCTTGTTATGTCCTCGAATGTAATTAGATTATTTAGTTAAAGAAGTCATGTAAGAAGCATCACCAGGACGCTTATAACATTCCCTCTTTGGAAATTTCAATGGTGGAAGAACTGTGATTTTTAATTGGATGTTAAAAGATAATACCCTTAGTGGAAAACACCAATGGGTGGATGGTTAAAGAGAAGAATACGAGATCACGTCTCTAGTTTCATGGGCTTGGTTAAAATCCACTTAATGTTTTGGGTTGGAATTTGATCTTTGGATTGGGTTTTAAAGGCTTAAGTGCCTTGGGCTTGTGAAATGGTTAAAGGTGCATTTAGCATTTGAAAACACAATGTGATCATTCAAATGAAACTTCATAACCTTTGGAGTTTGGGTGATGTTTTCATAATTCTATAAGGCTTCTCAAGGAAGAGAAGTTTTATGTTGGGAATATTGTATAATCCCATGTTTTGGACTGGGTGATTTTTTTAAAAGGGTTTTTGTTTTTTTTTGGAAATTACCAGACATTCCATTTTTAAAACCGAGCATCAAAACTTATTTTTTATGAGATTTAACACTATGAAATGTCTTTTAAAAAAATTAAATTAAATTAATTAGATTAAAATTAAAATGGAAATAAATTAAATTAAGTGTAAATGGAAAATAATAATAATAAAGAAATGTTTTTATAATAAGAACATTATTATTATTATTATTGTAATTATTATTATTATTATTATTATTATTATTATAAGTTTTATTTTAGGTTTAAGAAAAGAAATTAAAGTGGATATTTCCCCCTTCGGGTTATACCTCTCCTCCCCCTTTCTAGGTCACAGAACGCACAACACCCCCTCCCTCCAGGCCGTGCATGATGCTCTACCCTGGCTCCCTTAAATCTTCATTTTTATAGCTGATTTCTTATGTTATATACTCTAGATCATCAATGTATGAGTTTATATCCCTATTTCCAGATGATTTTCAGGCTATTCATCACCTAGTGGAGTTCGACTGAATTCCCTAGGGTTAGGGATAACCCCGTTTCTGGGTTTCTTTTGATTTAGGGTTGTACGGAGGGTGTCTTGGGACCCATTGGTCCATGTTTCAACAATTTTCGCCAAAGGAGAAGCAGTTCGGGTTGTTTCGGTTCACCATCATAGATTTGAGGAAATTTTTTATACCAATAAATTGTTTTGAACACTTTATTTAGGGTTTAGTGGTGTTTTTGAGGCCCTAGGGAATTATTATAGGGTGTTGCGATCAATTCCAAGGGTTCTCACACATATTCCCAAGTATGAATATATATAGATATATATAGCTTCTATTTTTGGGTTCCCTCATGGTGCTGGGACACATGCATTGGTTTAAGGATATATATATATATATATATATATAGAAGTGCTTGCGTGTGAGAAAGCTGCTGCTTGAGTTAGAAATCACTAAATGCCAAGCGTTGGCTTGGTCTACTTGAGGTAGGATCCTCAACCTTTCCTTTAATTTAAAAATGTAGTAGTTATTTATTTACTTCCTTTGATAAATTAGACTACAATTATGGAATGAACTGCTTATTTGTGCTAAATGATTTGTTAGAGTAAACAATCATATTTTTTAAATAAAACCCATCCATCAGAGGTGCGCTGACTTCAAGATAAAAATGTAGTGAGTAGACTATTTATATTTTCTTAGCTTGATGATATGTGGTTTTCCTATTCTTGCCAATTTAGAGGAAGCCTGATTAATTAAAGTAATATGGTTTGGTTAGAAAGGAGACATACCACCTCTTTTATATGTTGATGCACTTTAATTAAATGGTTCTAATGAACTAGAATTGGATTCATGGGTGGGTAAAACCATGTGAAATGAATAAGAGTGAGTAGAAATAAGTGGGTGGGTATTCCCATGTGATAGGAATCAATGTGAACTGTAACAACGAGTGGGTATACTCTTTGGTTTTATGGGTTGTGAATATGAATTAACGAGTGGGTAAATTCATTATAAGAGCTGAATGCATTTTGATGCAAGTGATGGATAATGAGTGGGTGTACTCATTATATACCTTGAGTGGAAAATGGGTAAACTTATGGGTACACTCATGGGATTTATTTAAATATAAAATTTAAACATGAGAGGGTATACTCATATGGAATGGAATGGTTTATATGAGTGGGTATATTCATATGGTTTTTTTGGTTAAATGGTTTAGACGAAATGGATAAACTTGAAGGGGAACAGATTAGGATGGTATGACTACACCTTGGGTTAATGTAATAAGCACGACTTATGATAGTTTAAATGAATTTAGTAAACTTGACACATCTAGGATGGTTTCGTCCATACCTATACTTTATGATCATAAATTACCTCTACTTCAAATGAAATTTAAAATGACATGTGATTTGAATGAGAGGCCTTACCTTATGTTTTGAATCGAATATGTGTCCATGTTGATGTAATATGAATTAAGAAGCCATAAAATGTTTCCTTATGTTAAAATTGTGATATTTGGGATATATATATATGATTGGTAAATGGGTTTTGAGATAGGGACTGATTCTACAAATACTCATGGGGTGCTAGACATGATGCTATACACCCATGATATATATATATATATATGTATGATTGATAAGCAGATTGTGAGACAGAGACTGATGCTCCAAATACTCATGGGGTGCTAGACATGACGTTCTACACCCATGATATATATATATATATATATGTATATATATATATATATGTATGATTAATAAATGGGTTGTGAGATAAGGACTGATGCTCCAAATACTCGCAGGGTGATAGACAAGACGTTCTACACCCATGATATATATATGTATGATTGATAAATGGGTTGTGAGATATAAACTGATGATCCAAATACTCACGAGGTTCTAGACATGATGCTCTACACCCATTAGTTGACATTGGATTATGGGTCCAATTAGTCATATATGAATCGAATTAAAAGGATAATGAAAGCCTATGTGATATAATTATTGTTAATTAAATATGAGAAATGATTCAGACTCCTACACGGGCTGAGGTGGTTATTGAGATACGGGTGTCTATGGGAACCTGAGGGTATATGCAGTTAAATAAAGGGAAATTGAATAAATGTAAAACTATTTACTTTATTACCCATGTTTTATTATTTATAAAACTATATACACTATTATTATATATATACATAATTTAAATAATTAGACTCTTAGTTTGGTAACAAGATGATGCTGGTATCACTGTCAGGTGTCCCTTAGGAACCTGGATGTGTAATTGATTATTTATTGAATTCTATTATTACTTCGTTATACCTAAAAACTGTTTAATTATTATTCACCACCTAGTTTGTTCTAGAAAACAGTGGGTGCCAGAATACTGAGATTTTATCTCAAACCCTACTCGGGTACCCTTGGTGCCTGAGTAGACCTTATATTTTCAGGACCTAGGTTGATTGCTGTGTTGCTTATACCTGGAGTTAGAAGCAAAGGACCGAGCTAGATCTCAGGATGTTCAAGGAGATCGCCTTTGTGGATTTTCTTTTTTTCTTTTTCTATTTTTATATTATATTTTGAATCATGTTGAATTTTTTACTACTCTTAATTATATATCATCACTTTGTCATGCATTCATCTGTTGTATAAACTGGTGTTGGCCATTTTTATTAAATTAAACATACTATTATTCTTCTATTCTGTTATATGTTTACTTCTTTTGATCATTTCTGATTTTTACTATCCATTTACCACTATACACTATGATATTGGGGGTATAGTCTCCCCACTAAACTACCTTTACACCCTCACTACTAGTCATAATCCTCTGGCATATGGGGAGACATGCTTGAGGTCATGTGCTGACCGGTCCGGATACCAGTTCGATGGTAAGATGGGTTGGGACATTACACTATCATAGGGTTATGTTCCCTAATATATTTTTCATATGTCTAGTGACCATGGTTTTTACTAAACTTTATCTGATACTAATTATAAATTTATCAAGTCTAGTAACCTGAAGCCAGTTTCTACTTTTTAATATTGGCACTAGATACAAGAAATCGCATCCCGAAGGAATGAATAATTTAGTAATCTTGGTAAAATAGATACATACTTGAATTTGTTATACATTTGAAAACATAAAATAAAAAAAGTGTTTTTTTGAGAACAACATTATTCCCCTTATAATATCCCTATATATCAATCAAAAAACACTTCTTAGTATCCTGGGGAAAAGAAAACATAAGAAATTAGTGAGATCAGATGATCGATATGGGTATGAATATAGTGGAATATATAATGAATAAATAATCACAATCAATATGGAAATGTAAATAACTAAATAACATTCTATTTAAATAATAACTCGATTATACAATGGAAGTAATAAATGATGAACAAATAAATCCATATAAATAATCACATGAGCATGAAACTTATCCATGGATATTCTAAATAATCGAATAGTCACATGGAAATAAATAACTAATCTCATAATGATATAATTCATAATTTTAGACATCTGATACATATTTTTAATACCTTTCACAAGGTAGTTTAAATTTGTGGTTAAAGATTCATCTAATTTGTCTAACTGATTTGCCTCCCAAGACCCATCGATGCATTGAGGGTCTATCTATAACTGTTCCCCACACATCACTAACTAATTTCAATGCATTACTCACATAAAAGGGGTAAAAAATAATCATCATAAAAATTCTTATTTAAAAACCAACATAAGAAATGTTAATACTTACCTTAATCAAATAAACATAATAATAAACCATCCAGAGTAATATGGTGAATGTTAATAAAATTATAAATCCTCAACCAAATTGATCATAAAAAATCTAAATAAATAATGAGGATGATATCAATACAAAATATACCCATTGAATAAAAATTATAAAAATGGTTTGATGTCATTGATTAATAGAAATACCATGAAAAGATCATTAAATTTTTTTTTTAGGAAAATAACCTTTTCATTTTGAAAATCACCTTCTAAAACAATAAGTTCATAATTTTTTTTGAAAATTAGATTCTTTGAATATAACCTTGGAAACATGTAAAAAAAGATTTAAAACATTGAGTGGTTTTTTATTCAAAAAAATTTCACATCATACACATTAAAATAAATACTCCTTTCACATTTTCAGTAAAATCCAAATGCGTATTGTTTGAAAAAAACATGAAGATTACTTTCAAAACATTTTTTAAAAAGTCAAACATGGGTAAAAATTTCATTAATAAATAATTTTTAGAATTTTAAAAACATTTTTGAAATTATTTTTTGAAAACATGGTTTTGGAATCAAAAGGGTTTTCCACTGAAGAGATAAATAAAGATGATTTTTTATTTTAAAAAATATTCTTTTGAACTCTTGAGTACATAAGGAGAGTAAAATGAAGGGAAAACATTTATTATCATCAAATAACTTGAGGATAATATTTTTCATGATTTTCATGAGATATATTAAATAATATATCATCATCAAAAGCATAAACATAAATAATCCCAATAAATGATGAGATTTTACTATAAAACCATTACCACTTTGGTAACATTGAATCATAAGCTTCATGAAAGAAATAACATAAAATAAAACTTTAAATACCGTTAATATAAATATATAAATTATATACCATATAAAAATGGGTAGTATATACACAACAAAAAGTAATAATTAGTGAATATGACATATGTCTCACAAAAGTAAAAGTGAGACAAGAAACCCTTATCTCAGGTTCGAATTCCTTCACATGTGTCCAAATCTCATATATAATAAATATAGGTTTATTATAAATTAATAAAATAACCATAATATTATATATAATACTATATAAAATCCTCTTAAAACATTTTACCACCCCTTTGTTAATAATATTTCATTATTTTCATTGTTTTGGCTGTTAATTGCATTATTTTCTCATGCATGTTTTTTCATGAATGTTCTAGTTCTTATAAATAGGATATAGTTTCATCATATATAAAATGATATCAATTTTATAATTTTTTTATCATATACATCCTTATAACCATTCTTGAAAATTTTATATAGAAAATGAATCACATCGCTTCGTGGATACGATAGGCCATACATACACAAACAATGATATCATTTCATTAACAGGTTAAAGGGAAAGGAAGTGTATGATATATAGATTTTACAAAATTTATATAATTTAATATATATCACATATATTCACGAAATTTATCCTTATTAACTTCTATTTAAAGCGTAAGTGAAAAATGAATCACATCACTTTGCGAAGTGGTAGTCCGCAATAAACACAAGCAACATTATCCTATTTTAAATAGAATTGAAGGTAAAAAGATATATGTGATATTTTAAATCTATAAGTATAATTATATCATAAATATTATATATATACACACACATTTAATCCATAATTATATCAAACTGTGAGAAGTGTTTACGGAAAATGAGTTATATCAGTTCACGAGGCGGTAATCCATTGTACACACGATTGATGATTTCATTTCCAATTTGATGGAAGTGAAGATGAATAAATATTATGAAATATATACAATAAAATATCAGTATATATAATATATTTTTGTTATTATATTGAATTTTTAATTCATAATTTATGGTTGTAGAATAATAAAGAAAGAGAAAGAGCTTAGTAAAGACAATTACCTTATCTTAGAGAAACCTCATTTTGGATCCCTTCATAAGGACCATATGGTTGGTATTTTGGGAATAAAATTATCTCTATAATGTATATAATTGGGAGTTATTTTGGTAGGTTTTAGTAGATATAAAGGGCTTTAGATATATTAATATGTTAGGGGAGTGAGTGGAATTTTATAATTGAGAAGGAGTGACATTTTTGCAAATACCCAAAACTATTCAATAATGGGAAGTCAATATCACCCCAAGTTCCTAACATATTTATAAATTATTTATTATAGGGATGATATGGTCAATAAAAACATATAAAACAAAAAAAAAATACATTTTTATACAAGTTATTCCTTAGCCTGGGTTACAAAAATTTACTATTTTTGTTTTCACCACGCTAACTTGTATCTTTTTATTTACCTAGGTAATTTACCATTTAAGAATAAAATAAAAATGAGAATTATTATATATTTTGGACCCAATTATTTTAAATATTAAATACAATTTACTAAATAAAAATACTAAATTTTTGTAAAATTAATTTTAACACAAAGATATGTAATGCATAAAATCCCATTTTAACCTTAAAGGTGATAATTAATTATTATCATCATTAATAATATTTATGATAAGAAATTAATTTGAAATTATTATATAATTTTAATTATTTTTATTACAATCATAGAATCTATTTTATCAAATTCAAAGCACAGATGTGGTAGAATTTAATTTAAGATTAATCTCGAACAAGCGATGGAAAAGCAGTTTTCTAATGAGAAAACTTTCTAAAGTACAGAAATTTATAATAAAAAAATTCAATATGAAATTGATTAAAATAACCTAAATTAGTTAAATTTTAATATAATTGAACTAATTTTACTTTAATACCTATTTAAAATATTATTTAGCTTTATAAATATTTTAATTGACAAGATAGTTTCAATAAAAATCAGTATTTTTTACTAATCATATTTTTTTAATATTTTCAAAAAATTATAAAAAAATAACCCAAATATAATTTTGACAAGTAAATTTCAAAAATAAAGTTTATTTTTTCAAATAAATTATCTTAAATCGATAAAATTAATTTTAAATTATGTACGCAAAGCATGACTAAACTATCTTTAAAAAAAATACAGTTTTTTCATAAAATATTTCATTTTCCTTCAAATGATTATTTCTTTTATTTCTAATCAATATATATCCACTGAATTTATTTTATATAAGTGAAAACCATATAATTTTTATAATTTAGTTATTACTATTCATACCCGCCAACTTAAAGATTGAGTTATAATAATCACATTTAAATAATAATATTTTAATAGATTATCATGTTTTGTTCAAACCCGATGTTGTATTATTTGAAATATGTCTAAGAGATTGAATTTATTTAAAAATAAATATATCATAAAGTATAGGGGAGTTTTATTCTCTTCTAATCTTGGTGTTTCTTGTAATATACACTATCAAATATGATGTCCTTTTTTTAAATTCTCAGGGTGTTATAATAATTATACAAGAATAATAATGATCTTATTTGGTTCTTATTAGTGTGATATATCTTTGTTTTTAGGAGGTATAAATGTAATATAATTTTAATAATTAATTACTTATAAAGAAGATATCATTTTCTTTTTAGTACACTCACTTTAATTGATTGAATTAACAATGATCGTTTGTTGATCATACCATTAATAGGGTATCCAATCTTTATATAAAAACCTTAATGATATAATAAAAATAACATTTATCCTTAAATTCCATCCTTATATACATCCATGAAAGGTGACAATGAAAACTAAATACAACCTTTCCTTGACGTGGTAGTCTGCACGTAACTATGGATAATGATTTATTTTTCATAGAAATAGAAGAATAAGTAACATGGATTATTGATCCAGAATCATAAAAAAGATATAAATATAGTAATTATTTATTAAATTATACTTTTAAACCATCCTTTTAAGGTGGTGAAGAGAAAAACACATTCTATCATGGATGTGGTAGTCCGCATGACACATGAATGAGGGTTTCATTTTTCTTAAGAGAAAAGTGAAATTGTGATTAATGATTATTTACATAGAATAATAACATTGATTATATAACCAATAATTTATTCATTAAATATTTATTTTAAAATATAATTTGAATATAAAAATAGAAAATAAATAATTTAAATTAAAATGATTACTCACATTTACCACATTGATATTTCCTTGAAAGATCCCTTGGAAATGAATGACAAAGGATAATCTATTGTGACTAGAATCTAAAAAGAGAGAAATAGGATTATACAGGAAGGAAAAAGGGATGGTTTTTAGTAGGGAATTTAATTTTTAGAGTGGTATTAAAGGGTTGGTGAGAATTCCCTTTTATAAGTCTTCAAAATGGAAATTTTTGATATAATGGGAGAACACATTAAACATGTCAAGTGGATAAAAAATAGAAAATAATGGGGTTTAGGTTTATATAAGGTATATAATATCTTCACCACTAAATTAATAACACGATTTATCATGTTTCATTCCATTTGAACCTTGAATTATTTTTTTCCATTTAAGATTTTACTGCGGTAATTAGTTTTTACCTTAGGCAACATAATATTTTTTTCAAAAAAAAGTGGAACTTATTACATAATTTAGATCCAATGATTCAAATTTTTGAATCCATTTTATTTTATTCAATTTCTAAAAAAAATATTTTTAAAATACTAAAAGTATACGTATTAATGTTTTTTAAAATATAACATAATTTCTAAAATGTAAAATATGAGTTTCTAAATTGAAACCAACATTTTAAAAATTATAAAGGGATATATAAAATACATATATGGTATTATAAAATGGTTTAATAAATTTATAATTCATACTTATATATGAATAATTTCATGAAATTCATGTAATTTATAAAAATTATATTTTTCACTATTTACTTAACAATATTTTTTTATAAAAGTACCAAAAATTGAATATAATAATATAATAAAATATTAATATGATCAATAAAAAAATTTCATTTTTAAAATTCAAATTCTAAATTTTATAAATTTAACTTTTAAATAAAAAGGTAGGATATAATGAAAACAACTTTTATCAGAAAATAGATTTTTTATAAGATTAACTGTTCTCATTCATATTTACAATTACTTACTACTTATATTAGTATTAACAAATTATTCATACAAAATACATTTTATAGTTATTAATCACAAGGTTTATGAAATATCAATGCATATCACATAGAACGGAAATATTTTGAAAAATATATTTCAAAGTATAATCTTATCATATTAGACATTTTAGCTATAACAATTGAATTTAATTCATATTAAAATTAGCCTTTATTTTCATTATAAATACTTCATAAAGTGGTTAATCCTATTAATTATAACTAATTAAATAGATAGTTCTTAACGGTTTGAACATATCACTATTCTGTTTTAGTTCATTGTTGTATGTGGAACTTGTTATGGAACTCATTAACATATTTAAAGGTAACCAAATATTAAAATTTCAATCATGATCATGGTTTAATTAACTATATAATTTTCATTAAAATTTATTATATGTGTATGATATAGTATTAGATTCCCATGGTCATCTCATAGAATATATGGTTATGGTTCTCATAGAATGCTTAAAAGTATACTTTTGTGATTATTTAATTAATAAAAGAATGGAATTTAGTTATGAATATTATTTAAAATATTAACATATAGTATTATAAAAACATATCAAATTGATCATTAATTCAAAATATTTTCAGCATATATGTTTTATTAGTTAATCATGATTTAAATGATACAACATCGTTCATGTAGGGGTAAAACTGACCCAATGAAGAACATGTTATAACGAATGAATAATTAATAACATGTTATTTTTAAATAATAATATAACTTTCATCGAAACACAATGATTTAAAAAACATGTTAATAGATTGGTAAATTAGTTTTAAAAGAGTTTTATTAAGAGATGAATTAATAAGAATAAAATAACACATACATTGAAATATTTAGTATTTTATTATAGAGACTCTTGGAAATAATATATTTGGGACACCATCTTGTGAGAAGGGGTACCTAAAAGTGTGAGAAGATTATTAGGGAGATAATTTGGGAATACTATTAAGATAAACCCAATTTAATGTTTTGGGATGAAGTGGAGAGATGATTTTTCTTTTTATAGATGAGTTTGAGTGGAATGTTCATAAATACCCACTCCTTAATATGTAAGGAATGTATTTTTACATAGAAAATGGATACAAAGTGGATATGTAATTTATATGGATGATAGGATGTTGATAATAACTTTATAAACTAATTTAGAGAAAATTTTATGATATTTTATATATTTATCAATCAATCTAATCATTTTTTGGGTAGACCTGAGCATTCCATACATAAATATCACATCATTTTAGATGAATATTCAATACATATCATGATATTACATACCCCATAACTGTAATGGTTTAGTGTCTTTGAAGAATAAATATATTATAATCTTATTTAAAGGAATATATTCAATATATCCACCTGTGTTCTTATCACATAGTACCCTTTATAGAAATATCATACCTAAAAACATTCTTTATAACTTGGGGAAATAGAAAAATAAGAATTAGTGAGCTAATTTGATCAATAGGGGTAAACATGAGAGATATTAATTAATGATAATATTTAAGAATAAGATAAGAATAATAGTATTATATAATTATCACAAATTATGAAATTAATACCCAATCAATGATAGATCATAAATTATGAGTCATGGAAAAATATTTTCATAAAAAATGATGTTAGTCATAAGAGTGCATAATCATCAATAATAAACAATGATCTATGAGAGCATATGATTAGAATAAGAACATATAATATGAATGTGTGTCATAATAATAAAAATAAAAAATCATTTCATTAGTCAATAATCACATCCAATACCATTATATCATAATGGATAGAGTCCTATAGTGGATTGGGTTCACCCCCACTCCCTTTTCATTAATAGTAAAAAAAAATCCCATATTGGATTATTTTCACTCCCCATTCCATTTAATATTATCCCATTAGATTTAAATAAATAACCAATTCATTATAGTGATATAATATTATAGAACCACCCATCCCATAATGAAAACCATTCATATGTGTGCTATAAGATCATAAAAAACATTCATTATTTCATTGCATCATAATTAACACATGGAAAATAAATAGGTTTCATAATGATTTATTCATAATGTAATAATAATAATAATCCATTAATATAATTTAAATGCATGGTATCATTATATAATATCTATAGTGAAGCATAAATTTCCTTAAAGGATGTTCACATAGATAAAAAATACTTTTATAATGGAATTAGAAATAGGATTTGAAAACAAGATAAAACATCCTTTTATTTTGGTAACATTTAAAAAATAAGAAATCCTAGAAAAATGATAATAATATTTTCCTCATAAAACCATGAAAACTTATATATTATAGTTTAAAATTATAATTTTTATGAAGTCAGGAAAATCTGTTCATTCGGTAAACATTAAAAATGATTCTTTACTTAGAAATATTACAAGTAAAATATAACCAGTAAGAAAAAAAATTTAATTATTAATTTATAAAATATTGAAAATAAATCAAATATTATTGAAATATAGTAAATTTATAGTATAAAATTAAATTATTGAAACATTTTAATAAATGTGTATGTGGATTAAATATATTTCCAACCTAACATAAGAAATACGTTTTTATTTACTTAAAAATGTTTTTTCGGTCTATTGAGTAGAAGAGATGAAAAAATAAAAAGAATAATTTTAAAACATATAAATAAATAGTGAAAAATGAAATATATGTGTTTTAATATAGTGATAGTGTATACAATATTCAAAATAGAGATTTAAACCTAAGCTATCCTAATTAAAAATGAGATTACTACATTGAGCCTAACATCAAGCCCTGAATTGAATCATTCATGAAATGAAATCTTGTATAATAAATATAAATTTATTATAGATCTTTATATAAATTAAATTCATTATTATATTAAAAAAAATTATTCATTCATAAATTCTAATCACCAATTTTTTAATATTTATCCACTAAAATCAATATTCAGGTTTTAATTGTTTTTCTTTCTGTGAATGTTTTTGTTAGGAGATTTCAATCCTAGCACTATAATAATGGTTTCATAATATATTGAATTTTAATATTTTCATAAATATAATATTTATTCATTATATAATTTTTTATGAAAATTCATGTAATTTGGTGATGAAAAATGAATTTCATTACTTTGTGGGGATGATAGTCTACACGTATGCACGAGTGATGATTTCTTTTTTCAATGAATGGAATGAATGTAAAATAATAATTTATATTTTAAAAATCATAATATTACCATAAATATAAAATATATTTATTTAATATTCCAACATTACCAACCATTTCAAGTAGTGAGGAAAAATTAGATGTGTCACTTTATGGAGACAATTTCCGTATATACACATGAGCAACACTTTCATTTTCTATTGAATGAAAGGGAGATATGAAATCATTTTAAAATAAACCTAAAAAGATATCAGTATATTAAAAATTATATTTTTACTATATTAATTTGGTTATATATGATTAGGAATATAAGTAATAGGAAAGAAACTTGAAATAGATCGAAAAAGATAACTACCTCTTTATTGAATATTTTCCATTGAATTACAACTTAATCCTTCATTAGGTAGTCTTTTTGTTAGAACATAACCTCAAGGATGTGTGGAGGAATTTTAGGAAGCTGTTTGAGTAGGCCTCAACTAATATGGAGTTCTCAATGTGTGTGATGAATTGAGAATAGGAGGTTCCCTTTTTTAAGTAAGGTGACTGATACCCCTATAAATATTAAGAAAATTATAACATAATAATGTCACTATTATGGAAAATTGGATTTAAAACATACAATATTTAAATATTATGTGATAGGGGTCTTAATACACCCATAAAAGAAAATTAATAATAAGTCTTAGTGATATCATGAAGCCTTCTACATTTATTTTAACCCCTTTAACCCATTTTTACATTTACCATGGCGACATTTTTTTTACCAATGTTACTTATTTTTATAAAAATAAATTAAATTAACCATTTAAAAAAACTAAAAATTTATATTCCAAATATAGAATCCATTTTATTATATTTAATTTCTATAGGTGGAATAAATTTATCCTAATATCTAAGTACAAAATTCATAAAACCCATTTCAAGAAAAAATGTACTTTAAAGCATTAAAAAGTTTTTATTATAATTCCTTACCTAGAAAAATACATTAAATGAATTTTATTTTATTTTATTGATTATATTATCTATAAATTATATTAAAATCATTCATAAATATTTATTACTTTAATTTATTAATATAAAAACATATTATGTGCCTAAGAACAGTTTTTTGAAAAAATATATCATTTTACCAATATTTAAAAATATTAAATATTCAATGTATGGATGAATTATCAATTTTACACACATATTGAAAATAATTTTCAATAAGTTTAATACTCCATGAATAATCATATTTAAAATAAAACATATATAATAAAAAAATGTTTCTATTTTTTTGTTAGTAATTAATTACCAGAATAAAATTCCATATAATTTCTAAACTTTTTATTGAATTTCATTATGTTATTTTAGTACTTGAAATTTATCAATTTAATTTTTCAATCCACTTATATTTTCTGTAGCATGAATCACAAGAGATCAAACAAATCGAATTTATTAATATAAAAATATTATAAATCTCATGGTGCTATGTTCTACTCCCATTATAAAAATTTATCCCTAAAAAATTTGTTACTATGTCAAAAAAATGAAGATACCTCTACCTCACTTCCTAATTTAGTTCCCACATAGATTTATTGAAATTATAATTTCTATGGATAACCTTAACTAGGTGAATGGTATTGTTCCATAGAACATTATCTCCATGATCAAAGATTTATTCCAATATTTCTTCATAAAAAATATCACACTCCACCAAAAAATCCTCTAAGTTATGTATGAAGGTTAATATATGTACTTTCTCAAAATAGATACATGGAACACATCATGAACATGAGAGAGGTATGATGGAAGAACCAAATTATATGACACCATTCCAATATGACCATGAACATCATTGGGACAAATATATCTTAGTCTCAACTTAACCATATTCCCAAATATCATAACCTTATTTAAAGGAGATATACAAAAGATTACACTCTCTCAACTTCAAAATCTTGATCCCATCGATAATTATCAACATAAATATTCTTTTAAATCTTAAATTCTTGGATATTCTATTTAATTACTATAACATTTTCTATCATTTATTCAGTTAGATTATGCCCTAATATATTTCTCTCTCTATCTTCATCATAATATGTTGGATTTGTACACTTATTTACACATATAGTTTCATAAGAATCTATATTAATACATGAGTGAAAGCTATTTTTGTAATAAAATTCAACTTAGGGAACATTTTAATCCTAAAATTCTTTTAAATTCATTGATAAATATCACAACTATCTTCTAGGGTTTGAATAGTTTTTTTATATTGAAAATCTATCTGAGAATGATATACAATGCTAATGTTTGACTCCATATTTAATGATTTCTGAAGACTTCTCCAGATCAATAAGGTAAACCTCATATCTTGATCATATACAATTGTGAGTTGTACTCTATGAAATAATACAACTTCTTTAAGGTATATTCTATAAATTCTATAAAGTGAAAAATCATCCTTTATATCAAGGAAATGCACTAATTTTCTAAGTTGATCCACTATAACCCATTTGATATTATAGCCAATAGATGTCATGTGGAGTCCAATGATAAAATTCATGGTGATTTTTTCCTATTTCCATACAATTATAGGCAATGGTTACATCATACCATTAGAATTTTATCATTCATCATAAACTTACTAACATACCATTAATTGAGATACATACTTGAAGTATCACTCTTTATGTTATCCCACTTGAAATTATCCTTGATATCTTTATATATAATTGTACTCCCATGATGGGTAGAGAATTATTAGATATGTGCTTCATTAAACACCTCTTTATTCAATTATGGTATTTATGGTACACATACTTGGTTCCTAACCCTAATCATTATAATTTTTGAATTCAGGAAATTTCTTCACCTTAATTTATAGACCCATATCCCTCATATATAATATTTACATAAATGGATGGTTGAAAATTTATCTTACCAAGATAGTATTTATCTACTTACAACATGGTTTCAAGATTTATCCTATTTAAATCCATCAATATTATATTTCTTTCAATCCTCATCATGGATAGGCTATCATAGTCCCTCTACCTTAAAACATCATCCACCTTGTTCACCTTCCCAAGGATATAATTTATCGAGAAGTCATAATCTCTACTAAAATACAATAATATCATTTGGAATTTATTAAACTCTTTCTGTGTAAATATATAATTCAAAATTTTATGATTAATATATATTTTACCCCTTTGACCATAAATATAATTCCTCCATATCATAAAATAAAAAATTACTGATGTTTTCTTAAAATCATGAGTTGGGTAATTTTTCTCCCAAGACTTCAATTGTATTAAGGAATATGTTACCACTATATCATTTTGCATCATAAAACATCATAATAAATTATTTTATGCATCATTTTATTTCACAAACTCATCTCAACTAAAAAATATGGTGAGCATAAGTTCACTAATAAAACTTTTCTTTGGTTCCTTGAAATTCACTTAACATTCATTAGTCTAAATGAACATGACTCAATTCCATGTCAACTTGTAAGTGTATTTGATAGTCATGATAATTTTTTCAAAAATCATGGATAATACCCACATATCAAATAAAACATCAAATCTCATTCACCATGTTTAGTCCGAGATTATGTTCAATAACTTTTATCTTTGAAGTATCCATTGATATACCCCATCATGTAAATAAATGACCCAATGATGATAATTTTTATAACCAAAATTCACACCTTATAAATTTTTCATACTGCTTATCTTTTAACAACATCTTCATCACATTCCTCAAATTATATTCATTTTGTTCCTTCCTATTTTAATATATAATAATATCATATATAATAAATACCTCAAAAATATTAAGTTAATCTCTAAAGACACTATTTGTTAGATCCATGAAGATAGTGGGAGAATTTCCAATCCCAAATAGAATCACTAGAAATTCATATTGTCCGTAACTCATATGGAAGGCTGTCTTGGGTATATCCTCTCATTTGACCCTTAAACAATGATATCCATATGCAAGATCAATCTTGTAAAATTATTTAAATCCTCATAGTTGATCAAATAAATGATCAATATAGGGTATATGATACATATTCTTGATCATGATATTGTTAAGTTCATAATAATCAATGCATATATTCATTGAACTATATTTCTTCTTAATAAAAAGAAAATGTACACCCAATGGTGAAGCACTTTTCCTAATAAATTTCTTATCCATATTATCTTGGAGTTTCTTATTCAATTCCTATAACTCAATTGGGGCTATTCTATGTAGAGTGATTGAAATGTGCATAGAACTATGTATGGGTAATATTGAAAACAAAAAATCAGAATTCAATAGAATATTAGGAATCTCGTCAAGAAATAAATAGAAATATTCCTAAATAATTTTCATATCTTTGATGATGAGTTTCTCCATAACCATTTTAGATAAATAACCCTCATGAATAGGTATTAAGACCTGTATAATAAAAGTAATTTCCATTGGATGTTCATGGTCATCCTCACACCATTATATGATCATAGGTTAATATAGAATATAAAATGTGATTTTCATTCCTCAAAAATTTATATGTGATCTATATAGAGAGAGTAATTCTATGACAAAAATCACATCAAATTCAACTAGAGAAATAATAATAGGATTTAAAGAAAGAACATTCCCATAATCTTCTATTAGAGAGGATATATAAACATGAGATGTTATCATAATAACATTATAACTATTCAATAATAATAAAATATCTAATTATTATGATGGTCATGTAATAAAAATTAAAAAAATATTTAGATATAAAAGAGTGGGTTGATCCTGAATCAAATAAGAAATCTTCAGTTATAGATTAGATGATAAGTGTACCTTTAAGCACTTCAATGTTTTGACTAAATTCGGTAGTTGTGATCATATACGATTTACCATTTCCTCATAGCTACAAAGGTTTTAGATGCTTATTATCATAATTAACCCTTGGATTCATCTACTAGTTAGAATAATTCCCATAATATTTTCAATTTAATCATTTGAGTATGGGTGGTGTATTCAGTTGAGCTTTCTCTCTATTAATTTCATTGTCTACCACTTCATATCCCATCATCATTCATTTGATTAATGGACTTCTTTTCCAAAACTAAAATATTTACTAATACACATGATTTAGTCTCCCCATGACTCATTACATATATTTGATATGAAGGAATATTAATTTTCATTCCTCTATGGGTTTCATTATTAGGCTTACCATATAGTTCAATCATTCTATTCTTCTCCCCAAAACCATGAGAATAACTGGAGTCTCCAGTCTCTATTTCTACTTAGATATAAAATCAAATGAATTCATCATAGAAACTAATTTTCCTTATGGATAACACTTTTTGAAGAATAGATTTTATCCACGAAGAAATAGATAAATTTTTCTCTCATGGTTGATGATTAAATAAAAACCATACCACACAAGCCTTGTAAAATTTTTCTTATTCATCATCATTCATATTTACCTTAAGTAATTGACGTTTTCATTTTCATGTGAAGAGTTTAGGGAAATTACATACTGAAAACTATCCTCTTAAACCCCTCTTATTCCATAGAGTCAATTTCTCTATGTTGCCTTGAATTATTAAGAAGGGTTAAATATTGATATGATTCTCCTTCCAAATGATAAACATCCCATACCACTTTTTCATAATTCGATCACTAATAAATAGAAAAAATATTTTTAGTTTTAATGATACATTTATCAATAATTAGTGGATCAAAGGACCTACTAAAGGATGGTGTATGTTTCCTCATGAGTGACTCAATAATATATTGCACCTTCTTTTGATAATTTAGAAGATTATCATGATTCATATCTCGAACCAACAAGCTTTTACCCAAGTGGTATAGGCTTCTGATTGGAATCCAAAAGACCCATGATCAAATTTGGGCAGGGACAAAATTTCGGGTTACTATAACAGTATTGTAGTAGGGCACTATAGTAGGGCACTGTAGCAGTGGAAAAATTATAGCAGCGGCGACACTATAGTGGCGTAGGTACTGTAGCATGAATTGTAGTGGTGGCATAACTGTAGAATCCTACTTACTGTAGTAGTACTATTCACCGAGGGGTCATTTGGGCAAAAAAATGGGCTTTCAAGCCTTGTATTTAGGCCACTTGGCCTTGGGACTTCGGGCTATGTAATGGGTCTCACTCTACCCAGTCAAAATAGGTCTTTTATTTAATAATAAAATGAGGCTTCAGCCCTAATGTTTTTAAAAAAAGTGATTCATAGCTCAACATAGATGCATAAGAATAAGAATAATATGTTTTATTCTATACCCTACGTGGTTTGGTTTCTCATGAGGATAATAATTACATTTCCCACCATATTCATTGTTAAAATTATTCCTCATGGTTCCATCTATTCACTAAAAGGAAAAAATCATAATGTAAGCATCAATAACAATTAATCAGAGTGATAAATCATATAATCATGGAAATATTTCTAAAGATTTCCTAAATAATGACACATTCTTATTAACCAATAACACATTAGGTTTATCTATATCACTTTTAGTTCATCGCTACAACATCACTCCCCAAATTATTGGCTTTAAAATAGATGGAGATCCACTAAAATTAGGTGAAATCCCCCAAACACTAAAGTATGGAATTAAATTCCATGTTATTACGAAAAGATTTGGTGGTATATTTACTCTTAAGAGACAAAAAACCTAAAAAATAAAATATAAACATATAATAATCTATATGAATCAATAATATAATAAATTAAACTCAAAGGTAATCCAAAAAATAAAAAAATTTAATTGAAAATGGAACAATAGACATTAAATAACAAAATACAAAACAAAACATGACTGAAAGACATCAAGGAGCATGATACCAAGTACCACCCAAACAAACTCCATTCTCCAGCACCATCTTCCACACACACTCTATCAAGATGCATCACTAGAGAAATAAGATACCTTAACTTCCAAGTATCTTAGTATATGAAATCTATAAATGCACCAAATCACCCAAGAAAGGGGTGAATTTAAACAAAGTAGGAAATCTATAGAGACATCCCAACACATGTCACTAAGACAATAACCAGTTAGAACATTTTATAGAAAATAGTTAAAAAGTAGTTAAAGGATTTATATAAATTCATAAGTAGAACCTAAGTTAGAAACCATAAACAATATTATTATTATTTATTTATAATTAGAATAACCATTACTATATTCACACATATACACACACATCAATACCCTCATTCTTGTTGATAACATTGATGGTGGTACTCCATGGCCATAATCTGTCCTACTTTAAAGATGTTTCTTACAACAACACTTCATCAACATTGAAAAACCACTAACCTAATTATGAAAAAATAAATTCTAATAAATTATATATAAAATAACTCTTCCTTTGAAAACATTTAATTAAAAATTTTCCATGCATCAAAATCATCATTTTTTTTTTAAATTCATCATTTTAAAATTAGAAGAAAAGTGTGTTTTCCAAAAGCAACACAATTTCCCATGTTTCCAAAACACACACTAAAAGGGATTTCTATATCAAAATCACATATTTTTTCTATAGAAAATAAAATAAAAACATTTAAACCAAACATATCCTTCATGTTCCAGAACATTTAAGATGAGTGAGATTCCACCCACCTCTCAACGGATGGAAAAAAAGAAGAACAAAACTAAAAAATTCTAGATACATACATGAATATTATTTCCTACAATATATATAAATTATATCATAAATATAAAAAAAATATGACCTAGATATATCCATGGAATAATATATTTAATGATCATGGTGAGAGAAGATAAGATTATCTAAAGAGAAAGAGAAGAAATAATGACTTATTGATGATTCTAGATCTCCAGCAAATTTAGATTCTCCAAATTATGTCTATAGACCAAAAGAAATAACCAAGGGATACTAATGAGTGAGAGGAGTTAGTGATACTAGATTAATAAGGGAAAGTGAGGGTTTTATGGATTTAATAAAATTTAAAATCTAATTTTTAGAGCATTAACTATAGGTATCATGACTAGGTCACATGATTAAACAAACTATGCACTAACCTTGTGCATGCTAATTAACATCACCTAAGTAGTTGCATGGTTTGAAAAATATACACCAAACATGATGGGATAATATCTCAAGGCCATCCCCTTCTATGGTTGTCTTATACAGTTTGAAAATCCATGCTCTAACCCTACTTCCTCCCATTATCTCTATCCACACGCCTTCCCCTAACATGCATATCATTTGGATAAACCATGATCTAACCATGAAACTACCCTATTACTCTCAACATAATCTTTCATAGTTTCTTAGAGATAGTTCATGATTTATACTAATCATTCTCAAACCATAAACCTCCAAAAACACTTATAAAACACTCCAAAGCTTTCTAGAAACTCCCAAACCTTAATCGAAGTATTATATAACATAAAAATACACAATAAAAGGGTAAATTAACTAAAACCATGGGTGTTATATTCTCCCCACTATTAGTATTTATATCCTTAAAAAGTCAAAGACCAATATTTCTTTATAATATATCATTACACTACTCCAACATTTCCATTTCATATTCCCACATCACATCTTGAATTTGATCATGCTTACATAAAAATCATACTAAACTAATGAATTTACTATAATATAGATTCTCTTACCAATCCATAATTCTTATTGGAACATTAATGAATATATAATTTTGTTTAAGATCAACATATTCCCATCAAATAAAATGGTCAGGATCAAATTCGTACTTCGTAAATTGAGATACTTGAAACACATTATCCATGTAACTGAACCTTGGCATAAATTCCAACTAATAAGCCATATAAACCATTTTTTAAAGTATCCTAAAAGGGATAATTTATCATGGAGAAAAGTTTTCTTCATTTCCAAAACCATGTGCCCTAACCTTGGAGAGATTATCAAGAAAACACGATCAGCAACACAAATTTATAGTGGTCATCAATAATGTTCTGCATATGATTTTTAATGAATCTGATCCATTTACATTATTTTTTTGATCATATGAATCTTCTATATTTTTTTTCCATAAGTCTAGTTTTGATAAGTGATGTATCACCTATTTCTATCTAAAAACCACAAAATCACTCTCTTCATATTATCCCACCATAAAATTTGCTTCAAATATCAATACACCTTAGTACATACTAGATAAATAGAGAATGATGAGATATGCACATCATCCAAAATTTTCTTCCTTAATTATGGTTTTTATGGGTCACATATCCGTGTTACAAACCTTATAAATATATATTTATCAAATTTAAACTTCATAATATTCACTAATTTTTTTTATATCAACTCATCATATTTCTAAGCCTCTATGATTCTCTCAAAAATAGATAGATGGGATGTTATTTGAGAAAGGTAGGATAAAGATCATTATATTATTCCCATATACATCCCTTTAATGTCCAAGAATATTGGATCCCTTGCAATCCTCATCATGGATAGAGTTGTAGGATCCTTTCTACTTAGATAATTTTCCACTTTATTTTAATTCCCAGGATAGTAATGGATTGAACACTCATAGTCCTTGGTTAGCTCTAACCACCTTCGTTGGTGCATATTAATATTATTTTCTATGAATATATGCTTGAGGCCTTTATGATCCATATATATGTAACACTTATCACCTTAGAAAATATGTCACCAAATCTTTATTGAAAATATCACTTAATCTAATTATAGATCATGAGTTGGGTAGTTTGTCTCATGGACCTTTAGTTATCAAGATGCATAGGCAATCACATTATCATTTCTCATGAGTACATAACCCAATTAATTTTTAAATTAATCATTATAAAAAAAATATATCCCTATTGGAGGGTAATGCGAGTACAAGTAAAGTGATTATCCTCTTATTCATATCTTTAAACATTCCTCACATTCATAATTCCATAAAAACTTAACTCATTTTTGAGTTTTCTTGGTTAGGGGGATTGAAAATCATGAGAAGTTTCTAAAAATTCGATGATAATACCCAAATAACCCAAGGAAACTATGAATATACATCACATATATTGGTCTAGTGTAACCTTAAATCATTTATGTTATTGATGGATCTATTGATATCCATTTTTATAGTGATGAAATTCCATAGTAATGTCACTTTCTACAATCAAAAATCACATTAACTGTACTTTGAATACATATTTTTTCTCAATGTCTTTAGTAAAATATTCAAATGCTTCTCAAGATCCTTCCTTATTTTGGAGTAGATAATAATATCATCAATGAATAATACCAAATTTTTTTCAAGGTAATATATAAAGACTCAATTAATAAAATCCATAAATATTGTTGGAGCATTATTGAGTCCAAATGTAATCACTATAAACTTTCAATGCCTATACCTTGTACAAAAAGTATTCTTTGGGATATCCTACTTCTTCACCTTTACTTGATAATATCCTGACTGAAGATCTATATTATAGAAATATTGAGATCCATGTAGATGATCAAACAAGTTATCAATCCATGGAAGAGGATAATTGTTCTTTATCATGATCTTGTTGAGATCACAACAATAAATTCAGATACACATAACCAATCCTTCTTCTTGATGAAGAGAACCAATGTACCCTATAGTGAAGAATAAGGGAATATAAACCCTTTATCTAGATTCTCCTTTAGTTTATTATTCAGTTTCTTATGTTCAACAACAACTATTCTATATAGAGACTTGGATATTTTCAAAGATCAAAATATAATATTGATTGAAAATTCAATTTCTCAACAAGGAGGAGGACCAAAAAATTCTTCAAGAAACACATCAACATATTCCCTAACAATGGTCATGTCTTCATGGCTGATCTTTTATTTAATATCAATCATTTGTGATAGATAAAATTTATCACAAGGAAATAATATCCATGCTTGATATGTTGGTACTAAAGAAGATTTCCCCCATCCTTTTACTATTATAGAATCAGTGGGAGATTTTTGACAAGGAGGGTGATTTTTTTATCTCAGAAATTTATGTTGGCTCATTATAAGGAAAGTAAATCTATACATAGAATTGTATCAAATTCCTCTAAAGGGATAATGATAGGGTTCACGAGGATGTTCAACCCAAAAATATGGATAAGGGATGAGTTATATACTTTGGATTCAATAATTCCCCCATTTTTTTGTCTTCATAGATAACTATAATTCTATGTTTTCTAGTGGTTTTTGAATAGTTATAATAAATTTTCAATATATAAAAGAATGAGTATAACCATAGAAAATAGGCCCATCTTTCACTATTTAATTCTGGTCTTAATCATTTACTTCATCCAAAATGGACTTTGGGATGTGAATTTTAAAACTATTATACATATAAAAGGAGGAATTTGATCATTGAAGGAATAAATCATAAATAACATATATTATGTAACCCATGAATTTCTAGGCTTTAATCTAAGTTATCCATGATCTATTTTACAATATAAAATCTTATGGGAATTTTTATTCCCTTAATGATGGTTCATAAGGATATTTTTAATATTATAAATCATATCCCAAAGGAGTGTAAAACTAGGTGTGTAGCACGACCCATTGTCATGCACCAGGCGATATTCAAGTCTAGGTTTATGCTCCCTTTTTTGGGTAATTACCCTAGGTACCTCTGTGACAGATCCATATCCACTTATAGTATCAATAAAGTGATTTATTTTATTAAAAACCACTTATTATAATTTACCAAAATTTATGGGTGTTTTATTATGTTTATTATTATCCCCAAGTCTTTCTCTAGAGTTTTCTAATCCCAATCCCAAAAATAACTATACTTTCATTTGACAATAATTATGACAACCCATATGTTTAATACACTTTAATTAATGATTTATTACATAAATTACAACTTAGTACAATAAATAGGATCAAATAACCTATTTTATTTGGGATATTAGGTATATAGAACATAAAATTTATAAATTTTTACAACAAAATTATTGAAAACTTCCTTACCATGCTTCTAAAATTCAATAGCTTTTAAAACTGTACAAGATAACCTGAGGAATACATAAGAAAGGATTGAGATATAAATCCCAATAAAGGAATAAACAAATCATAACATGATAAAATTATTAAAGTTTAGTAAAAATGAATTTTAAATTAATACAAATATGGGTGAGAATCATAATATTTAATAAGGTGGTGTAATAAAACATGATAACATAAAGGCAACATGGGAATGTGGCAACAACATTAAACATGACATCATAAACATAGGTCAAAGATAACTGAAAAGAAATTATAACATAGTGAAAAAATACCAATACAGATGTGTACTCCCTAATCACATAAATGACCTCTCATTAGACTAAAAAATTACCCAATTCATTGGAGCTCCATACATTTCTGGGTGTACTATTCACACTCATATCATGTACATGCATAAGTGTGCCACATAGATCATTCAAAAAAGGATTATATTTCATCACATATAATCCCATGATCAAGGAGTGTGGAATACATACATGTAATTAACAAATAAAATAAGGATATGTATTTATAGGTGAATACCCTTGAGTTAAAATGATGATGGTATTCAAAATACGAAGGTTTGGCAAGGAAAAATCTTAGATTAATTTCGGTAGCATAACATGGGCACATAATGAATCATGTGAGGGATTAATGAGAGTTAAATGTGTATTTAATATAATTAAAACCATAAGGATAGTAATAGGGATATTAAAGAACATAATCCAACATGTACAATTGGGAAATAATAGGTATAAGACAAAAATAGTGCTTGAATAATACTTTGGCATAGAAAAATCATAGGATAATTTTGGCAGTAGAACAATGGTACACAATGAATCATGGGAGGAATTAATGAGAGTGTAAGGGACATATAATCACCTATAAATCATATTTTTAGTAATTGGAATGTGTAAAATCATATCCCATCAATAGGAATTGGAATAAAAAAGGCATTATATAAAGAAGGTACTTGAATAAAGAGGAGAAGGATAGAATCCCTTACCTTGAGAGGGTGTTTCCAAAATAATGGGAAGAGATTTTTGAGATCTTGTGAGAACCTTGGAAGGGTTATATAGAGGAAATAAAAGATTATAGTCATGATCCAATAGTTTTGAGTGAAATGAAATGGGATTTTTGGCTGGTTTATGTAGGTATAGATAAGAGTTATTTATTATTTTCCAAACAAAGATTTTGGACTCTATACGGTAATGTATTCCAAACCAAAAACATTTCCATAGATTTTATAATGGTTTCTAACAAAGTGGGGGTAGTTTTAATAATTTTATAAGGACATGAATCAAGAAAATTAAAATAATACCCATGGTGATGTGTAAGTGAGTCATGTTTACAAATAATTGTTCTTAAAACATTTAAATATAATATAGGTTTTGGAGGATTCATAAAGTGTATATAAAATTAATTAAATAAACGCAAAAACATGATATTTTAAATAACTAAAATATTTTTTCATGGATACATTTAATGGAATATGTTACATCACTTTTTGATCATTATGTTTTCATAAAACATAATATATATTTATATGGTATTTAATGATTACCAAAAAATTCAACTATATCATAAAATTATGAAAAATTCACCATTGGATAATTTTTATGTGATGATTATAAAAATAATATTTATATTATAAAAACAATTCTTTAAATATGATAAGTTACACTTTTGAATTAAAATCTCAATTTATTGAAAAATATTGGTTTTTTTTGACAATAACAGTTTTTTGACCCTTAAAAAATTATATTTTCACTTTGTAAAATTATATTATAAATTATATTTAATATATAAAATTTAATAATAATATTTTTTTTAAAATGATAATTATTTAAAAAATTCATGAATTTATCTAAAAAAATGTCTTAATTGAAATTTTATGTTACCCAAAAATACAATTTGAGTTTTGTCGTATTAAAATATAATTTATAACAAACTCATTACTTAATCATTTATAAAGTAAAAATAATAAGGAATAAATATAATAATTATTTTATTCAAAATAAAATATACATATTCATATTTTTAAGGTCAAGATACATAACCCCTTATTACACCAGTGAACACCCTATGGGTAAGGTACATGAAAATATGATTCTCATGGTATTGTTCGACGAACATGGTTTGGGTCATGATTTAGATGATCTTTATCTTTTACCATAAATGATTTCACTCATGGTTTAGTTGTTGGATCTAAGCTTGGTCTTGGTCAAGTGAAAATATTTGTGATGATAATCTCTAGTAAATGGGCTTCATAGGGTAGGATCATATCAGTTGAAGCCATCACTTCTTTTTTCTGGGTCAATAAGACTTTATCATAACCCCTAATATATATTAATCATATAATCACTGTTCAATGGATATGTTACCAATGGTTATGATTCTTAATGTTATTTTTAATTATATATTATATAAATTATAATAGTCAAATATAACCAAAGTAGTGCATGCATTTTCTATATTTATATTACACAAATAATACAATTATTCATATAAAAAGGGAATTTCAGTTATTAAATATTGGGTCTCTAAAAAATTTATATATAGAAATATTTTAAGTATTTTTAGAAGAGTTTTTGGTAGTTTTTGTTCAAGATAAGTGGTTCATGGTGGTGTATGGAATAGAGTAGATGTGGTGTCCTTTTATAATGATGGAAAGGGAACACATGAAATTACATAAAGGATTTAAATACAATAAATTATTTTTCATGTGAAAGTGGAACCAAGTGAAAAAATATTGAATTTAAGATAGGGTAATGTTGAAAAACCTTAAACCAATAAATTTGGATAGGTTCACATGAAAATTTAAACCATATATTTTGATTCAAACCCTTGGTTAACTAATTTTATCATTAATCATGGTAACCACTTTTTTCAATATGAAAGGGTTATAAATTTACTTATATGGTAAAAATTGGCACAAAAATGATCAAGGGATGAAATTTTAGGCCATATACCTTCCCTATTTTCATATTTCAAGTTTTTTATTATATTAAAATTATTTAATAAAGCATTATATAACATAAAATATCCTTAATGAAATTATTGGGACTATTCATTTAATTGAACTTTAATATTTGGAAGACAATAGTTCATTTCAAATTTTGACCCTTTAACCAACACTAATACATTATAATTACCCATAAAATTCTTGTAACACCATAATGCATTAAAAATAATTATTATTTTAATCATTATAAAATTATTTATTATATTTTTATACTGCTTTCACAATCACTGTGTCGGTGTTGCATAATAATTTAAGGAAATTATACAATCACTAAGAATTAAAAAAATTAAAATCATAAAAATAATTTATTATTATTAAAATTAGAAATTTATAACTAACAATAACCTCTTTTTATACCCATGAAAAAATATTATTCTTCTAAAAATAAAAGATAGTGACATTTTGTATTTTTCATTTCTTAAAATAATTTATAAGTCATTATCAAAGTAAAATATCACAACATTGACATAACATAAAATATTGGATGAGGATGGTAAAAATAACTTAATAAATATATTAAATGAATGTGTTAGTGTTATTTTAAGGTATTATCCCATAGTTTTAACCCTATTTTACTTATTTTACCCTTAAAATTGTAATAATATTTTTACTATGTTTTTTATTCATAATGACAAAAAATAAAAGGGGGATATTTAAAAAAATTTACTCATGGTTTTAAATATGGAATAAATTTTTTTAGGATTAAATTTCTTGAAGTGGATTAAATAAATTTCAATATAAATTCATAAAGCCTAATCAAAAACAATTTTGAGAAAAAATGTATTATTAACCAAAAATTAAATTATACCAAAATAATGAATATTACAAAGTAAAAATATAATTAATTAGATTATTATAAATTAAAGGGATCAAATATTACTTTGAGAACCAAAATATAATGTGACTTATAAATTACTAGATTTAATGAAAATAAATTAAAGTTGTTTTAAAATATTTATTTTTCAGTTTTCACTGAAAAATCAACCATTTCAGAAAAATCCCAAATTTTAACCCTATGATAATTTTGATATAATGATTTTAATAAGGCTTTTAATTTTATAAAATAAAATTTATAATAGTTCTATAAAGTTATTATAATATGTGTTCATAAATGTAATAGAAATCATTTTTTGTTAAAATTCATTTTTGATACATAAAATTATTTTTCTAAAAATTGAGTGCTCATTTCCTATTAATCAATTAATAAATTTGTATTTGGGAAATAAATTATACATATATTTCATAATTCAATTACAACTATTCATAACCACTATACAATTTCTAGTTTATAATGGTTCTGTTCAAATAATAATATATTATAATATATCATGGTTTTTTAAGATAAATGTTTCACATAAATAAAGATATAAAATAATTAAAATATATTAAAATATATCATATTATAAAATATTATGTTTTTACATTTTACCCCCATTAAATAATTTATTCCCTAAAAAGTTTAATTTTAACTTTCTAGAATTAGTATATCAGTAAAAAGTAATAAAATCTTCTATAGATTATATCATGATAACTAATTTCTATCACACTACTAAGAAACATAGTATTTCATAATTAAGTATTTATAAGAATAATAATGTATAATTATGAGTCTCATTTGGTTCTAAAAACATACCTTGATAGTTTATTGGCACTTTCAATAAAATACTTGATTGCTTTATCTTCCACTTACTTGAGTTGAGGAATATATTTACAATTATGATATAAAATATTAGATAATATAGTTACTTGATTTCATTCCATAATTTCATCTTTCAATTAAATTTAAATTAGTTTTATATTTCTACATCATATCATATTTCATATGATAAATACCAATGATGATTTTTTCTAGTGTGATGCACTAAAATTATCTTTCAATGGATTATAATATCCACAAAAAGATGACAAGTCATTCCTATTATCTCCAGATGTTTTCCAAAACTGAAATGGTTAGAAAAAGGTATAAAATATGTACAAATATTCATAAACCAATCTATAAAATATATATAATAACACCCAATTATTAAATAACATTAAAAAGTTTTTAAAATATGACAAACCAAAATTTTAACCCAAATATTCAAATGATTTGATAACATATTCTTCAATAATAAACTTTACAATTATCTCTAAATAATATCAATCAATCATAAGGTCATATATAAAAAATGTATACACTATAGTCATATATATCCCCAAATATACTATTTATTTCCATAAATATCCTAAATCACTATAAATCCATAATCAAATCATATATGCTTCCAAAAATTAATTCTACACAAACTACCCAATTAATACTTTATCAATATAAATAATATCATTATCTAAAAGAATCATTATTATCTCAACATCATACACATATTAAGGGTTATCTATCCCTAAATCTGACATTTTCAAAAAATATCACCTTCCCACTAAATCATTTTTCTAGTTATTAGTACTATTAAAAATATAATTATATATCCTTAAATAAAGAAAACTATATAAAATCCTTAGTGGTTTCATGATTCTTATAACTCAAAATTATAGATAAAAAAAATTATATAAATTTTTTTTTTTAATCCCCATACATAAACACTTAAATAATTATACTTCAATGATTATCATAACATAGGCCCTTCTCTAGTCTATCAGTAACACATGGATTAAGACATTAACTCAAATAATGTCCATGTTCCCTACTCAAAAGAAAATGAACAATAAATGGCGACTAAGGATTCATTTTTTCCCTCCATTAAACTCTCTATTTTTCTATGGCTATTACATTCTATATTCCCTTATGTTTCACAAAAAAATCTTCAAATTCATTTGAGACATTTCTTTGGGTGATTCTTCCAACAAACTTAACATGTAGGAAGTAGAATCTTCCTCCCTCCTTGTATTTATACACTTAACTCCCATGAAACTATATTTTTTTATTATTAGGTTTGTTATGAAGATCACGTATGTTGAGTTTATTAATAACTTAAATAGATTGGTGATTATACATAATCATAAGGCTTCTTATTCTAGTTCCCGATTCATTTTGTTTCTTATGAGGAAAATCATTCTATAATCTAGTACATTTAGCATTAACATTAATCCTCTAAGTTCCACCAATTGAACATTACCAATGATCATAGGGAGGAAAAAAATAATCATAGTGTGAAATCATATAATCATGAATTTATTTTCATAGGATGTCAAAATAACGTTACTTTATTTTCAATATATGACTCCATATGTTTATCATATATCATATAGGGTTATCATCTATTCAAATCCTTTATAACGGTTCATAATGAGGATTGTGAAATTACCAAAGAATACCCCTTGGTGTGCCTTTCCAAGTGTGTAGTCTTAATCCAATTAATCATGCAATGCTTATGATTGAGTTAATACCCAATTCACCCCTTTCAGAGTTATTGTACATAGGTGCATCTATGACATATCTATTTTCAATTTACATCATATTGATATGGATGTATTTTCTATAAAAATGAATAATATTTACTTTACCAAAACATTAATATGTTATCCTATATTAAGACTTATCCCCATGGTTTTGACCAAAATTTTCTTATCAAAATCTCAAAAAATGAAAAAATAGAAAAACCCTACTCTGATACTAATTGAGGAAACCCAAGAATATCATATATTTATATTATATCATATTAGATGAATAATCAATACATAATATAATTATACATGTCCCAAAACTATAATGGTTTAGTTTTATTGGAGACTATATGTATAAACATCTTATTTCATAATGGATCTCCAACATATCCAATATGGATATTCTAATATAGTACTTTCCATAGACATACTATACATAAAACCATTATTCATATCCTATGGAAAATAGAAACATATGAATAGTTAAAATTAGATTCACAATAAGGTTAAACATGGGATATACCAATAAAGTATCATAAGTAAGAATATTAGTATGATAACATGATTATAACTTAAGAAAGTACTACCTAATGAATTCATAGATTTTAAATCATGATTCATGGTATTATTCTTCATCATAAAAAATAATAAAATTCATAAAAATGTGTAATAATCAAAAATAAAATATTATCCATGATAGAATATCATAAATACATTAATGTGGAAAAAGCATCATCTTATAACATTGTAAACATGTATAAACTATAATAGGTCCACTCATTAAGTTGTGGAGATTAAATCTAGTCCTTGAAAAAAAATTATAGAAAAGAAACCGGGTCTTTACTTAAATTTATGAACATGAAACCAATTATATAGATAAACTTATAGACATTAAACTAGGTTCACAGATAATGTTATAAACAGAAATTATGTTCACATATAATATAGTTATTTCACGAGTTATCGATATTTACTCAATGCATTGGAGGGATATATAATTCCAGGCACACCCGTCACATAATGAATACAATATATATGTGTTCTATGAGATATTAAAATATTCATCATATCATAATATCATAATTTATGGAAAAGAAACATGTTTTATAAATACTTCATCATTTCATCATAGTATAACTTGTGGAAAGGAAATAAGTTTCATAAAGGTTTCATCATAACTTAATTAACCCATGGGAAGGAAACGAGTTTCATAAAGTCATCCTTTAATCATAATTAATATAATCCATACAAATAAATAAATATGATGGTATTATAATATCATATCCTTGGTGAATCATAATAATCCTTAAAGTATGTTGACATAAATTAAAAATACATTTAAAATATCATTTAAACCTTTGTTTGAAGACATGATAAATTATCCTTATCATTTGATAACATTTAACTAAAAATTATCAGAATATTGAAATATACTATTATTTGAAAATAACCAAGGAAACATTTAAAATAATCTTTAATGAAATGAATGGTTAAGATGATGATAATATCCATTCATGATTTCTATGTTAAAAAAACACCCCTTCACAATTTTGTAAAAAGTCAAAAATGAATTGTTAAAAAAAGTAAAAAGATTGAATTTTAAACCATTTTAAATAAACTAAATAGAAAGGAAAATGAATATTTTAATAAATTTTAAGTATATTTATGAACATTCATAATTTTTTTAAAGATAATGGACATGGACAAAAAAGATCATCGACCATAGTGGAAATAAGGTCATCTTTTCTTTGAAAACATTTAATCATTCATTTTATATACCAAAGAGAGGAAAATGGTAAAAATACATAAAAATTATAGGAATAAATAGAGTTTAATAAAATATATATATTTAAAAGGATAAGATCCACATAATTTCCCTTAATGGAAATTTAGAATATATAATCTTGAGAAGAAATAATATTTCAATATAAACTCCTTCCCGCTTGCGTTTCTTTTGTATCATTACCTCCATGAATGAAATAACTTAAAATGAAACTTTAAATATCATAAATTTAAATATATTCATGATATAATATATAAAATTGGTATTATATACACCTCGTAAACATAAATAATTGTATGACATCAAACATGTCTCAACCAAACAATATTGAGACAAAGTGCCCTTACAACTTTAGTAGTATTAGAATCAAAACATCATAAAAATAAAAAAATATTATGTATTTTTAAATACATATAATTTTAATGAAAATAATCCTAATATACATTCATGGGAGGTATATAAACCACAAAAATGGCAATAAGTGGTAAATATGGGATATGCATCACTGGAATAAAATCGAGATGAGAAACCCTTACCTTGAGTCATAAATTTATTTATATATGTTTAAACCTCATCTATAATAAATATATATTTATTATAAATCTATTTCATAACTATATTAATACATATCATACAATATATGATCTACTTATAACATCTTATCACTCATTTTTTAATAATTCATTTTTAAAATAACTATTTTGAGTGCTAATTGTTTTATTTTTCATGCATGTTTCAGTTTGTAAATTTTGGTACTTGTACATTGATCATGGTTCCATCATCTATAGAATTTTAATACTTTAAAAATGAAAATATTTAATCATCATATATTCTTACATAACCATTTATATAAAATATTGAAAAAATGAATTACATAACTTAGTGGTGACGATATTCCGCATGTACGCACAAGTGATGTTTTAACATTTTAGTGGATAGAATGAAATAAAGGTAAATTATAATTCACCTTATAAAATTCATTATTATACCATAAACATCATATATATTCATTAAATATATCCTTGCTACCATCCATTTAAAGATTAAACTAAAACCAAATCACATCGATTTGTGGAGGTGGTAGTTTGCACGTAAGCACAAGCACCGTTTTTGTTTTCCAACAGATGAGAAGTTAATAAAGTAGATAATATATTATAATTAAATAATAATAATTATTTCATAAATATAATAAATAAATATTAAATAAATAATAACAACCATCCATGAATGATGTTGGGGGAAAATGAATCATATCTCTAAGTGGAGCATGTGGTCCACATTTACACACAAGCAATACTTTCATTTATCACTTGATGAAATTGGGATTGATAAAGGTTATGAAATAAAAAAATTAACATCCAAGTATATGGGATATACTGATTTTATTATTTTTTAATGGTTAGTACATAATTTATGTAGGTATAATAACATGTAAAATGAAAGAGATCATTTAAGAAGAATACCTCCTCTTTGAGAAACCTCCTTTAGTTATCCTCTCAAGAACCCAAGGGATGTAAATTTTAAGAGACCATCAGATCTTAGAACACAGATAAGGATGTTTAGAAGAGGTTTTTATGTTTTTTTAATCTTTTTGTATCAAGTTGGTGTGATGAATATATGATAGGTTTTTTCCTTTTATATTGAAGGAAATGACACACTTTGAATTACTCAAATGATTTAAATATAATAAATTCATTTTCATATAAAAGTGGAACCGAGTGAACAAAATTTAGAATATAAGATATGTTAATGTTTAAATCCATTATATAAGTAAAATTTTTATATGTTTATATGGAAATTTAAACATTATATTTTTATTTAACCCCATCTTTAACCAGTTTTTATCTTAATAGAGGTAATAGCTTTTTCAATACTAAAAAGATTTAAATTTACTTATAAGGTAAAAATGGTAAAAAAAGGTAAAGGGATATAATATTTGACAATATTTAATACCCATAATATTGTTTCAATATTTTTATGATATGTAAATAATTTAATAAAACATTATATAACATAAAACATAATTAATTTTATTTTTGGGACTATTCATTTAATTTGACTTTAAAGTTAAAAAGATAGAAATTTATCTAGAACTTAGACCCTTTAACAATAAATTATACATTATAATTTCCTATAATTTTTTTTCATGAAAAATTTATTCAAAAACAAATTAATTTTATTTTTTTTAAAAAATATTTAGTAAATATCTCTACTATTTAAACAAACATTATGTCAGCATTGCATAGGAATTTAATGTAATTATAACATTAATAAAAATTAAAAAAAAACTAAAATCATAAAAATAGTTTATTATTATTATAAATAAACATTTATAATCATACATAACAACTTTTTATCCCCATGAAAAAATATTATATTTTTTTAAAAGAAGTGTGTGGCATTTTATTATTTTCTTTACTTAAAATAATATATAAGTCATTATCGAAAAACATTATTGTTTCCCATAACATAAAATAATGGATGGATATTATATAACACCATTGATAAAATATATTGAAATCCTAATTTGTGGTTATTTTAAATTCATATATTTTATTTTAACCTTTTGTTTACTCATTTTACAATTACGATGGTGACAAAATCATAACCAAGGTTACTATTCAAAATGACCAAAAATTTTAGCAGATTTTTTAGAAAATTTTAATCTAATAATTCCAAATATGGAACCTATTTTTCATGATTAAATTTATATAATTATAACAAATAGATTTTAATGTAAATTCATAAAATGTAATAAAAATAGTTTTTTGAAAAAATGAATTTTTAATCCTAAAAATGAACTTATAACAAAATCATGAATATTTTCAATTAAAATAGAATTAATTATATTATTATAAATTAAATATATATTACAGAATTTTAATACAAAAATCCAAAATATAATTATACTTTTAAATTACATGATATAATAAAAAAAGAATGTATTTGAAAAAATCAGTAATTTTCTATATATATTGAAAAATCAACCATTTTAGAAAAATCCCAAACAACCACTATATGATAATTTTTATATGATAATTTTAAAAATTATGTTCATTTTATAAAATACAATTTTAGATGTGGTATAAATTAATTATAATTTCTATGACCAAAATGAAATAGTAATCATTTTTGAATAAAATGAATTTTTGAAGCATATAATGAATTTTATAAAAATTGAGTGATTATTTTTTAGGAATAAATTAATATATTTTTATTATGAAAAATCCTTATACATATATATCATCATCTCACTACCACTATTCATACCTGATAATAAAATTAGTTGGTTATAATTGTTATTTTTATATAACAATATATTATAGAATATCAGTATTTTTTAAGGTTGGTGTTTTATATAAAGAAAGATATTGAATAAATAAAATGTATTTAAATAGAAAATATTCTAAAATATTGAGGTGTTATAGTCACTCCACATAAACTAGAGGAAACTTTGGCTATAATATGACATAGTATATTTTTTTATCTATCATTGCATTGAGATATAATGAGATTTGTGTCCATGTGTTACCATTGTCAACACATAGGGAACATATGTAAAAGATTTGAAATTCCACAAAAACTAATCATAGAAGTAGAGGTTATAAATATTTAGGTTATTGAATTCATGGACCCATTTTACAACTCATTCAGACACACATACATATTAGTGTTTTTATAATATGTTTCAATGTTAGTTGAAGTAGAAGCCACCACATCCAATACTATAAATAATATTAAAAAGTTTCTGAAGAATATATTCTCCAAATATTTGGCATTATAACTATTTATTAGTGATAGAGTTACCCCTTTTAACAATCACTACTTAAGAGAACTATTGAGGAAATATGGGGCTTCTTACAACATGAGAACCCCATACCATCCCCAAACAAGTAGAAAAGTGTTGTTATCTAATAGGGAGATGAAATAGATTCTATAGAATACTATGAAATCACATTGAAAGGATTTTTTAAATAAACTTGATGATGATTTTTGGGCTTATCAAACACCCTAAAAAACATTATTTAGAATTTATCCATTCTAGTTAGTGTATGGAAAACCATATCACCTACCATTAGAGCTCACCCACTAATCATATTGGGTAGTAAGGGCTATTAATTAGAGAGAATATTTAGTTGGAAGGAAATTATTATTGCAACTAGGTTAGATTTATGAGATCTAGTGATTTACTTATGAAAATGATGATATTTATAAAATTAATTCAAGAATATTTTAAGACAATTTATAAATATAAAAGTGTTTCACCCAATATAAAAGGTATAATTAATTGATGATTTTTTTTTAATTTTTTCTAGGGATGTTAAGAATAAGATGGTTAACCCAATTTCTGATCGTGAAATTGTTCCTATATGGAGCTGTTGAGATTTATAAGGGTAGAGAGACGCATTTTAATGTTAATATATAATGTATAAAGCTATATTTTGATGAATCTATGGTGTGATGTGTCCTTTATATTAACCTAAAATGAAAAAACAAGGTGTGTCTAGCTTTTGATATTTAATAAATATCTAATTGCAAGGAATCCCATCTAGTATTCTATTTCATTGGTTTGATTTCTATTTTTGGTCATTTAGGATTTGAGGATTTGATGTATTTTATCCTAAATCTCTCTTAGGAATACAAATCAACCTTAAGTTAAGGGAGGAGTTATACTAAATCACACACACACACACACACATATATAGAGAATGGTTGGAGGGTAGAAGGAAATTTGAAAAAATAAAATCAATTCACTATAAAACCAATATAACACAATATAAAGGGGCTATATAGGGAGAATTAAATTCTTTTATTATGAAAATTTTTATGCAACCATCATGCAACCCATGAATTATACTATAGATCCTTGATACATAGAAAAATTAAAAAATTTGGCTACTCTAGAGACATAGAAACCAATATTCCATAATCTAGGGTTATTCCATAAAGATAAAATTGGAGGTGAATAATAAAAATACCATATGTAAACCCACAAAAAAATTTATAGATAAATTTGGGATGTTTTAATCAATTAAAAAATGAAAAAGGAATTCTATGTTTTTATGCCATAATTCCCTCTTACACGTGATATGATTTTAGAGGGAGAAACAATTTTAGAATTGGGCACTATAAATTTTTTGGCACCTTGATGATGTTTAAAATATACCAAATAACATGTTTTCATCAATGAGTAGGGAATAATAGAATCCTAACATAGTCGGTTGTTACAAGATTTAATACTTAATATATTTTAAATTATAATGTTGTTTATCAAACCTTCACACCAAATCATTTAAGGCTATACTACACTGAATTTAAGGGATATAAATAGTCATTTAAAACTCCAAATTCTCAAAGTAATTTATTTCATCCCCCAATGTAATTATTTATTCCCTAAGGCCCTAAAAACTATTCAAATCCTCTTTCTTATATGGATTGATTTAGTGTGATGATATTTAATCTTTAATGTTGATCCTTTTAACCATATATAAGTGTTTTTATTCCCTTTCCCTGAACCATTTTCTTATCCCCCTTTTTCCCAAACCGTCACCCCTATTTCCAAGATATACAACAAAAACCATAAAAAACCCATTAAATCATACTTTTAACCCATTCCCAACCTTACATTATGGTGTAAATGAAGTTTGACACCACCCAAACCTCTCCCAAAACATCACCATCCTTTTCCTCATGTGGATATGTTCCTTCCCATCCTCCTCTCAAATCCATGAACCCTCCTAAATCCAAACCTCTATATATTAACAAACTACAACCTAAACCCCCATATAACATCTCTAAGAACCACTAGCCAAGAAACTAACTTCTCACTTAAATAAACCACTTACCCCACCCTTTATCCCACCCCTAATTCCAAAACTAGTCCAACTTTATCATCATCATGTACCCCTTACTTACCTCAACCTACACCCCTAGAAAAATATGTCCCCCCTTAGCTCAACTATATAAATGAAACATCCTTATATTTTTTGTCATAAATTATGAAAATAACAGTCTATATCTGGATAAATTATAGAGGAAACCCACTCACAAAAATTGGAATTTGTATTTATAAGAGAAGGGAAAAATTAGTGTGGAAGAAAATGTTAGGGAATCCCAAGAAGTAATGAATCATTTGAACATCATTAATGTAAGGAAATTGAAATTTACAAGGTTAATCTTAGAGTTACATACCACCTTATATATTGGTATTATATTTATTAAATTTATTCTGAGTGGTAATGATTATAAAATAATGCTCATTATGTTTGGTATTGACCATGGTATTTATATTTTTAATTTTTGGGAACACTAGAATAAAAATCAATGGAACTTGATACTATTTGGTCTTATATATATTATATATGGATTTTTTATCCCACCATCCACCATTATACCACAATGGTAAAGATTAATCAACTGAAAATGTCCCTTTTGAGAATTATAAATAGGGCAATCACCCAATATTTTCTTATAAAGTGTGATTCTCATAACTTATTGATTAAATTATACATAATGATATTTTACACTATATATATTTTTAATAAGTATAATGTGGCATGGTAGTTTACTCTTTTATTATAGGGGTAGTGAACGAAGTGAAAAAAAACACTTATAGGTGGTAATTTAATCACCCATTTGGCCCAAAATCTATTTTTTTGTTGGATACTGGTGACTTATCTCTCCTGGTAAGATCAATTTTCTATAAATACATTTTTATCAAATATGGGACTATGTAGAAGAAAATGATATTATTATATACGATCTTATAAGTATTCCATATATTTTACCATTGATAAGTGTTAGGAAAATTTATTTTAGACCACATCCTAACTTAGAGCTCATCCAATATACCCATTTCCAGACTCAGCTCCACCATCATCCTAATCCATTCTTTAGGATGTGTAGAACAATAATTTTTTCACAAAATGTTAGTTTTTTACCATTTTATGTTGTGTTTGGGAGGTCTTGGGAATTAATTTGAGGAGTTTTTGGCATCCCAACAAACATCCAGTATAATTGTAATGTCTCCGACCTAGGAGCCACTAAGCTGATGCCCTGAGTTGGGTCACCACATGACCTCAAGCGCACATCCATATATGATAGAGGTTTCCACTAGTAGCGAGGGTCTAAAAGGTCACATGGGGATACTATTCCCTCTTTACTAGAGTATGAAACAACAAAAAATAAATATAATAGAAGAAACAACATGTAATAATCAATGAACATGCACAAATAACTATCTATCAAAAATGGGTACAAACCATAACCAATAGTAAATATGTCATGTCATACTAATAGCGTCAAGTAAACAAAACCCAAAATAAATAAAAATAGTGGAATCCCCAAAATGGTCCTGAATCCAATTCTATAACCTCATCCATGTACATCATAAGCCCAACTCAATTCCCAAGCACATGGTCTTTTCCATTATCCTTAACTGCAAGCCTGAAATCTGCTCAAGTACCCAATAATGGCTCGAGTAGGGTGTGAGTACAAATCAGTATGCCACCATCAATAGTGTCTACAAAATATCTAATCTAAATATATGGTGGATGTAAGTGCTAAATAAATGACAAGTAAATAAAAGATAGTTTGGGATCCATTAGTGAAAAACCTTTACTTTAAATATTACTAACCTTAGTACCAAATTCATTATTTGTATCTTCTTCATTACTTAATTCATTATCGACATGTGTTCCATGGGTTGGGAATTTAAATCATTTACACAAGGGTTCAATGAATTCATCACTATACATAATAGAATAATTCAAGTCCCTATCTCACCAGAGTTAACACATCACAACAAACACATTGTCCTCACCTCGAAGCCTTAGTCAGAGTGGAATGAAACCGTTAGGGGAAAAGGGATTCATCCCCTTCCCTAACCCATGCATTTTGGGGTGGAGTTTAGAGTGTTAGTATAACTCGAACCATGGTCATATAACCTTAGTCAATACAACACACTACCAAGCCATGTTCACATGCTTATTTATCCATTCACCACAAAAAAACCACATCATAACCAAACAAAACCAATACATATGAAAATCGTAATCCATAATAATCAATCATGTGAATTAATATTATGCCATAACCCATTAACACATATTCCATTTACAATACATAGCCCATTTAGCCCAATTTCAATTCTTATTCTTAGATTAGTAAGCATATTCAATAATTCCCTTATTTAAACCCATTTCACATATTCATAAATTACATTAGGAAAAACCATTTAACATATTTCTTATTTCACATGCCATTTTAAATTTAACATATTCATCATTTCATATGAACTAACTCTTTTAATAATTTCTAACATAATTCATAATCCACTTTACACAATCTCAATTAACCCAATTAACCCATTTATGTGCCATTCCAAACAACCCATTAATCAATTATAAAATATAGGAACACTACCAATATTTAAATTTCAATTCAACTAAACATATAAACATGTTCAACAAGGGATCTACATTATCATGCATTAACCTTTCACTTACTTTAACAATTCTTGGGTTTGAGAATATGGGCACACCCCATAGGTGGCCCTAAATTAACAAAATCATCCTAAATGCATCCCACAGGGACCATAAGGGGTTAAATTCATTATTTAGATTCTCACTTTACCAAATCTCACCAAATGCATCAAAATCATAATAAGGAATAAACAAGAACATAATCCCTTATGCACAAATCCACTTAAAAATCATGGGATATAACTTGTAGAATACATACCTTGATTTCATTGATGAATGAAATTATAATCATGGAAATAGATCTGGATTCAAACACCCTTTTAATCCTCAACCTAAAAATCATCAGATAAAGAATGTTTTAGGGATTCAAAAGAAGATTTATCAAGATAAAATCCCTAATTTGGAAAATAGAAGCAAGAGGAAGATTAGACTTACCTGGAGCTTCAATCCACTACTGACGGTGCTCCAAATGGCCTAGAGATGAGGGATATTGATTCTTGGAAGCTATTGAAGGTTCTAGATCATTACTAGGGTTTGAGGTCAAAGAATAGGGGGAGAAAATTGGGTGAAACTTAAAAATCCCGATGTGGAAAAATTGTAATTTTTCCAAATTTTAAAAGGGTGAACAATTTACTTGCACGGTTTTCCAAACCATGCACAAACAATGTGCAAGACAATATCCATGGGGAGTTTGTTCACATGATTACCTGGGTAGGACACATGTATTTTCAAACCGTGCTCTAACCATGTGATATGACACTATCCAAGGTTTGACAGTTTTCCCAGGAAGGCCGCCTGGTTTACATAACCATGTGCAAAACATGCACCTTGTACATATTGGCCTGATTTTTCTTCCTTTCATGCCCCAAACCCCCAAAACACCCTTGAGGAACCTCATACTCCCAAGAAGAATTTCATTAACCAAAAAAAGAGATTGAAACCAAAATTTAAACAATTAAATACATCCATGAAGTATAGGATATTACAAACTCCCCACCTTATAATGGCCTGTCCTCAAGCCGGGCTCCCAAGAATCATTTAGTTTTTGAACAAAATAGATCTGGCCACTGGGCCCATACATCTGAATCCCTTTTCCACATTTCTTCTTGAACATTTCTATGTTAACATAAAAATTAAACTTATGGCACAATATTTCCTTTCAAGACTTTATCACTATGATCCATAATACAAACCAGATGCTTCTCAAAGGATGCATCAGCCTCAAGCTCTATATCCTCACCATTAATCACATGAGATGGATCAGGGTGATACTGTAAAATTTGTGAAACATGAAAAACATTGTTCATTCCTCTATAATGTTAGGAAAGTTCCAATCAACAATGCACTGGTTTGATCCTCTCTACAATCTCAAACGAGCCCACGTATTGAGGTGCTAACTTAATCTATTTTCAAATCCAATGGTGGCCCAAACTTGGTAACAACTTAAGAAATGCACTATCACCCACCATAAGCTCAAGATTTCTACAATGTTGATCTACATATGAATTCTTTCTACTAAAATCCATTTTCATGAGTTTCTGAATCAATCAAACTTTTTCTGATGTCTCATGCACAAGACTCAGTCCCAATAGATCAGACTCCCTAGACTCTAACCAACACAACGGAGATCTACATGGTCTCCCATAGAGTGCATAAAAATGTTCCATCTGAATCATAGCCTGAAAAATATTGTTGCAGGAAAAATCAATAAGAAATATGTTTTTTTCCTAAAAACCATAGAAATATAGGACACATGACCTCAATATATCCTCCCGTACCTGAATTTTATTCTCTGACTTCCCATCTGCCTATGGGTGACATGTTAAAATCAAAAACATCTGGGTACCAATTGCCTTCTATAAACCTATCAAAATCATGATGTGAAACACGAATCAAAATCCAAAACTATAGTTCTTATCACACCATGAAACCATAATATCTCTTGAACATATAACTCACCCAATTGATCAACATTTAAATTCTCCTAAATCAGTAAAAATTGGGATACTTTAGTTAACTGATCCCCAACTATCCAAAATGCATCAGTCTTCCGAGTCATCCTTAGAAGACCCACTACAAAGTCCATCATTACATCATCCCACTTCTACTTTGGATTGGGTAATGGTTGTAACAAACCACCTTGGAAATGATGCTCAGCCTTCACCAGATGATAGTTGAGGAATCATTCCACAAAACTTGAAACCTCATTCTTTATTCCTATCCACCAATACTACCTACGAAGATCACAATACATCTAAGTCAAACCAGGATGCACTTCCCACTTTGGTGCATGATATTCATGCATCAAATCTTCCCATATATATACCGGCATAACCACATGGCCACACATACTGATAATCCCATTATCACCAATAGCCCAACTAAAAGGTTACTCCACACCTTTAAGGATTTCCTTTATGGCCAAACACTTTAGATTCTCAACCTAACTCTCCTTGAACTGGCTCAAAACTATGGACTCAATTGCTATGGACACAAGGTTCATCTATATGTTCCCATACTACACCTACAAGTGCATCTCATCAAACAAGTACATCATTATCCACTCATATTTGGATTCCCGAACCACCTAATTATGAGTATTCTGGCTCAGAGTGTCTACAACACTATTTATTTTTCCTATGGTGTAAACTAACTCAAAGTAAAAAGACTTCATGTAGTCATCCTATCTTATCTTCTGAATATTCAAATAATGTTGGGAGAATATGTACTTAAGACTTTTATGATCAGTAAACATCATGAACCACTCTCTCAACAAGTAGTGCCTCTCATACTTTAAGGTATAAACCAAAAAATTCAACTCAAGATCATGAGTAGGGTAATTTATTTCAAAAGTCATCAAATGTCTTGACCCATATTCTATAACTTGATCATCATGCATTAGTACTACCCCAAGTCCAACACCAAATGCATCATAAAACAAGGTGTACCACTTACCTATTTTGGGTAATATCAAGATCATTGAGGTCATCAACTACTTATTCAACTCTTGAAAAACATTTTATCATTCCCAGACAATTCAAACTTAACTTCCTTTTTACTTAACCCTGATAGTGGTTCTTCAAAATGGGAGAAATATTTAATGAAACTTCGATAATAACCATCAAATCCCCAAAAAACTCAAAACATTAGAAACATTCTAGGGATACTCCCAGGACACCACAACCTACACTTTTTCTGGATCCACTGACAAACCTACCTTAGAAATGACGTGACCCAATAAATTCAGTTTATTAATCCAAAAATGGAATTTTGATAGCTTGAAGTAAAGCCTATTCTCTATTAGTGTACTCATGATGATATCAAGATTTTTGGAATGATCATCATGAGTTATTGAGTACACCAAGATGTCATCAATGAAGACAAGAATGAACTGATCTAGATATGGGTGAAATATTTGGTTCATTAAAGCCATGAAAGGATCTAGAGCATTGGTTGAACCGAACAACATCACCACAAAATCATACAACCTATACCTAATCCTGAAATTTTTATGGGGTACGTTATAAGGTATCACCCTAAACTAATGGTATCCCGATATCAAATTGATCATGGAGAACACTGAAACACCCCTCAGTTGGTCAAATAGGCCATCGATTCTAGGAAGTGGGTATCATTTATTAAATGTCATATGATTCAACTTATTATAGTCGACACATAACCTCAACGATCTATCATCTTTCTTAGAAAACATAATGGGAGATCCCCAAGGCATCATACTAGGATAGATAAACCCCTTATGCTCCAACTCCTCTAGGTAAACCTTAAGTTCCTAGAGTTATGTCAGAGCCATTCAATATGGTGGAATAGAAACTTGTTCTGCCCATGGTAGAAAATATATCATAAAATCAACATCTCTATTGGGTGGTATACCCAATAACTCTTCAGGAAATACATTCTTAAATTGATTTACAATACGGTGAAAATTTATTTCTCCATTACTCCTTCATATAGTATAAGACAAGACACATGGGCTATGAGTTCCCCCAATTGTTGGAAAACTAGCCCTGCACGCCCCGCTCAAACATCCCACTCATCACAAAGGACATAAGTTTCTCCATCGAGAGACGTGAACGTTACTCATTTTTAGTAATAGTCGATATCGTCTTGGTACAACACCGGCTAGTCTATATCAAAAATCAGGTCAAAACATGGCATTTTGAGGATAAAAATGTCCCATAGAAAATGGTACCCACCAACCTCCAAAGAAAAACCTTTACATTGTTTGATATCCTCATATCGGACCCCCAATAGAGTATCAATTGACATAGACCCACATGAAAATTCCACGGATAGGACCAATACAACTACAAATTGTATAGAAATAAAAGAACGTGTGGAACCTGTGTCAAATAAATCACTGACGAGCATAGAATCTATGAGAATCGCACCTTGAATAGTAGATATTCTAGACTTGCCACCCTTAGAGGTATACTAAACTATGTGAAGATTAATTAACCCTCTACCTAGGGCTAGAGCCTGAGTACCATGCATTGCACTACCCTTCTGGTATGGAAGATCTTTCCCCAGAGTCCCACATCCACCACCCCTACCAGTATGGACTGTAGAGCTCTAAATTCCTACCTGATATGGGGTAACTGACCCCCTTCCCACACTCGAAATATACCTATACCCTTAATCCATTAATATCTTTCTAGGGTTCATAAAAAACCTATGTATATGTCCTAAGCTTCAACATTACCAGCACTCAACTGGTGGTCTGGGACACGATCGCATATGTGCCCCAAATTTCCACACTGGTAAAATAACACCTGGTCAATGCCCTCAGAGACTATCCCTCTCTTATTACTACTCTACATACTTTCACCATGATGGAAATTCCCAAAACTATGCTTCTTTCCCTTAGAAGTCATACCACTCACCCTCCTAGCTGGCACCACAATTCCACCACCTAAAGCTCCCTTCAGCACCCCCTTCTGAGATAAGGGCCTTACCCATTTCCTCTTAAAAACTCTTAAAATGGATGATATTACCCTGGGACCTGATCTTGTGTCTAATTCCATCCTAGAAATGTTTCACATAGTCACCTCATCTCCTATCAACATCAGGATAAATCAGTGCAATTCATTGAAATGACAAGAATAAACCATCACTGACACAACCATATGGGTCAAAATTATAAACTCCACAACCCTCTCTTACCTCAAGGCCTCTAAGTAGAAGTGTTATAGAAACTTTTCCTAAAAATATATCCATATCATTCCTTCATCCTGCTCAGTCTGAACCATTATATCCGACCAAAACTTTTCCTGACCTCAAAACATATATGCCACTAACTTGACTCGCTTCTTGGAAGGTGTCTCCTGACGATTGATAATTGTCTGGATAGAATCTATCCAAAACTATAATTCCTCTAGACTACCCTCTCCGATAAAGGTTATAGGGTTCTACAAATAAAACTCCCTATTTATATCAAACATACTCAGTACAACCCTCCTTGGGTCCTGTTCCATCACCTGTATTAAATGAGAAAAAGTTATAACTGAACTTCTTTTATCTATTTCATTGAATCACTAGGTATTCTTGCTCCACTATTTGGGGATCATTCTTAGCAACATCCTCTTGTATCCCTTATAGAACACTTCTTCAATGTGTAATTTCTCTACAATTCCAAAAACAAGCTTTAAAACACATAACATAAATATTCCACAATTTATATAAAATATGGATCTCTACTTATCATAAAAAATCCATTGAATAAACTATCCCCAAAATTCATATTCACATCCCAAACACTACCCTCGACCATCCCTACCAAGGTCCATGGCTAACATGGTTAAACCAACTCAATCAGTTACAAATATTTTATTGGACACCGTTTCAAAACTATTTCCATACTTACCATGAAAATCTTTCCTCCTAGGCACATTTCCCATTTCTCAACTTGACACAAAGACCATTTTAACCCATATACAACCTTCTTTAAGCATAATTACTTAACCATTATTAACATTTTATTTCCATTCTTAACCATTTTCATCATTTCATTAGATACCATTTTAATCAATTTCAAGAAAATCAAAATCATTCTACCCTTTATGTCCCACAAACATGCTCTCTGTGTGTACCTACCATGATGCATGTTACTTATATACTTTGGTGCATAGAATGATGCATGAATACACAACCATATTACATTATTTCCATGTGAAAAATATCATAAAACTATCACATTACACAATAAGTTCATCACCTAATGGTTGAATATCATCAAATGTAATAACACACAATAAGAACAACAATTCCCACCCTGAGTGACTTGGGTATTCCCTCATATATGGGTTAGATACTCTAATGAATGAGCACATTACCAAGAGATGACACATTTCTAACTTCATTTATATAATCTCCAATTAATGGAAAATACCTACTTTGATACCACTTTGTAACATCCCTGACCCGAGAGCCACTAAACCTTTTCCCCATGTCGGGTCACCACATGAACAAAAGTGTGCCTACTCATATACCAGAGGCTGCTGACTAGTAGTGAGGGTCTACAAGGTTATGTGGGGAGACTATACCCTCTTTACCAGAGTAAGTCACAATAGAAAATAAATATAATAGTATAAACAACATTTAATAACCAATGAACATGAATAAACAACTATCTCCCAAAATTGGGTAAAAACCATAGCCAATAGTAAACCTATCATGTCATGCTTACAGTGCCAAGTGAACAAAACCCAAAATAAATACAAACAATGAAATCCCTAAAATATTCCTGACTCCATGTTTGGAACCTCATCCATTTACATCACAATCCCAAATCAACTCCCAAGCATGGGGCCTTTTACCTTATCCTGACCCCAAACATGAGATCTGCTCAGGTACCCAAAAACGACCCAAACAGTGTGTGAGTACAACTCAGTAGGCCACCACCATCAGTTTCTTTAAAATATATAGTCCAAATAGATGGTTCATACAAGTACTACATAAATTATAAGTAAATAAAATATAGTTTGGGATCCATTAATTAAAAACCTATACTTTAACTATTACTAACCTTAGTACCAAATTCATTATTTTCATCAACTTCATTACTTAATTCATTATCAACATGCGTTCCAAGGGTTCAATGCATTAATCACTATAAATAATAGAATAAGTCAAGTATCTATCTCACTAGGGTTAACACATCATAACAAACACATTTTTCTAACCTCAAAGTCTCAGTTCAGGTGGATTGCAACCGTTAGGGGAATAGAGCTCGGTCCCCTTCCCTAACCCATGCATTGTGGGTTAGAGTTTAGAGCATCAGTATCACTCGACTCGTGGGCATAAAACCTCAATCAATAACACACACTACCAAGCCATGTACACATGGTTATTTATCCTTTCACCACACACAAACCATATCACAACCAAACACAACCAATACACATAACAATCACAATCTATAACAATCAATCATGGGAATTAATATTATGTCATAACCCATTAATACATTTTTCATTTACAATACATATCCCATTTATCCCAATTACCATTCTCATTCCTAACTCACTAAGAATATTCAATAATTCCCTTATATTAACCCATTTCACATATTCATCAATTCCACTAGGAAAACCCATTTAACATATTTTTTATTTCACATTCCATTACTAATTTAACATATTCATCATTTCATATGCACTAACTCTCTTAGTAATTTCTAAAATAATTCACAATCCACTTGACATGATCATAATTATCCCAATTAACCCATTTTTGTGCCATACAAAACAACTTATTAAGCCATTATAAAATATAGTCATTCTACCAATAATACACTTTCAATTCAACTAAACATATCAATATGTTCAATAAGGGATCTACATTATTATGCTTTAACCTTGTACTAAATTTACCAATTACTAGGTCTCATAATGTCAACACACCCCATGGGTGGACCTAAATCGGTCAAATCATCCTCAATGAATTCCATGGGGACTATGAGGGGTTCAATTCATTATTTAGATACCAAATTTACCCAATATCACCAAAGGAATCAAAATAACAATGAAGAGTCACCAAGAGAACAACCCCTTATGCATAAATCCACTTAAAAACTATAGAATATAACTTATATACCACCTAACTTAATTCCATTTATGAAAACACTCCTAATCATGACCTTAGATTCAGATTCAAACACCCCTTTAAGACTTAACCTAGAAATCACTTGGTAAATAAGGTTTTAGGGATTCGTAAGAAGATTTCCTAAGATACAATCCCTAATCCGAAAAAGAGAAGAAAGGGGGAGAATATAGTTACCTAGAGCTTGGATCTGTAACTGATGGTGCTACAAACATACTAGAGATGAAAAATATCAATCCTTGGAATCTCTTGAGGGTTTTAGATCATTACTAGGGATGAAGGTAGGAGAAAGGGGGAGAAAATTGGGTGGAACTTAAAAATCCCAAAGTAAAAAATTGTAATTTTTCCAACTTTTAAAGGGGAACATGGTTTAACCACATGGTTTTCCAAACCATGAAAAAACCATAAATAAGAAACTATCCATGGGGAGTTAGGTCTCATAGTTACCTAGTCAGGATACATGGGTTTTTAAACCATGTTCCAATCGTACGATATGACACGATCTAAGGTATTGGAACCAAGGTTTTTCTTTGCTATAAATTAAGTATGATTTGTGTTTTTTGACAATAATCACATGGAATATAAAATATATTTCAAGGAAAGGGATGTTATAGTTTAATATGATAACAATATTGAAGGTGACTTCGTTTCCCAATGTTTGCCAAATTTTTGGGCCTCAAAATTGGGAGTTTGTTTTTGACAAAGGGAGATTTTCTGTGTAGGAGTACACAATTCACGGACCACAAATGATAGTTCACGGACCATTTGGGAAAGTTCATAGAACGAATAATAGGTATGTAGAACAATGATTAAAATTAGAAAAGGGAAGGATTTTGTATAGCAGTGCTATGAGGACTAAGAAACGTGATACACAGACCACGTAGAGAAAACAGTCTGCAGGGAGGCTTGCGGTTCGCAGAAGGAAAATGGTCTATAGAAGGATTGAGGTATGTAGTATGGATTGTCATTTGTGGAAAATAAGTGGTGATTTGGGGATCTGTGAAGGTTTTCATTCATAGAAGATATTGGTTGCTGTAAAGGAAGAGAGGCGGTATGCGGACCACAGAGAGAAAAACAGTTTGTGGGAGAAGCAGTCCGTGGTGAATCCTATACCGCATAGAATGTTTAAGTAAAAATAATTAGATATTTTTTTGGATATATTTACTATATGATGAATAATTATCCCATATTTAAAGAGATATATTTTTTATTATAATTCTAGGTTGAATTCGAAGAAGTCTAGAGTGGTTCACAGAAAGACAACTCCACAAAGGAGAAGAAGTTCTCGAGGAGGATTCCGTGAAAGGAAAAGTGGTCCATGAAGATAGTTAACGAAAGAGGTTTTTTGGGAATCTTTATCCTAAAAAAGAATAGGGCTCTGTATAGGAAGTGTTGGTCTATGGAAGAAGTATTAGTTCACAAAAGGAGGGACTGTCCGCGGAAGATGAGGCGATCTGCGGAGGAGAAACGATCCCCAAAGGAGAAACAATTCACGGAGAAAGTTGGTCCATGGGGGAACAAGAGTTATACGGAAGGAGAGAAGGTAAAAATAAGAGAAGACAGTCTACATAGGAGTGTTGGTCTATGAATCACACACACTATGTAGTGTAGCATAGTTTTCGGAGGAAGCATGCCAGTTCACGGAGGAACATCTCACAAACTAATAGTGTGTGGAAAATTGGAGTACATCTATAGGTAAAAGCATGAATTCATCAAAGCATAAATATATAATTTAGGATGGATGATTTAATGAAAGTAAAGGGACCTACAATTCCATAAAATGCATGTGGATCTCTCTCATGGCAGTGAGCTAGGGGGAGTCGTCAGAAGTGTTCTGAGGGACCCAGTGATCTATCCCTAAAATATTGTAAAGGCAGTGTGTCTGGCACATAGTGACTATGTATAAAATATTGTACTCCATAACTATTAAATTTTAGTGTATTTAGGTATTGCCTAATAACTATTAGTGTATCCTCCTTAGACTATACCTTAGTGGAAAACCAAGTAAAATTTTTGTGTTGACCCTTTACATGTGATTGTTTATTTACTGATCATTCTTATTATACATGTTTAACATGTTCCTACCAATTTTGGAAAACTTTCCATCACTTATGAAGAAAAATTTGACACCTTGATTCAACCCACCCATCTTGGGGTGTTCCAGGGTCCTTCAAAAGGTTGCATGGTTTGCCTCAGAAGGCTGTATGGTTGACTTAATCATGCTCAAACTGTGCACCTTTCACAAGTTGGCCTAGTTTTCCTTCCTTTCATTCCCTAAACCCATGAAACACCCTTGAGGCCCCTCATACTCCTATGAATAATTTAATTAACCAAAAATAAGATATTTAAACCAAAGTTTAAACAATTACATACATCCATGATGTCCAGGATCTTACAATAGTTCCTCCTTTAGCTTAGTCAACACAATCCCCTTCATTTACTTTTATACATACACCATATGTTATCGCATAGAACCCTTGAAAAAATCTACCCAAAGGTGTTTAAATCCCATATTTTTCAATAATATATATAAGTGAAATCATCATTAAGAACTAAATCTAGTAACCTTATATTATCCGACTTATCATGTTACTTTATACCATTTTGAGCTTGATTCCTAATAAAAGGATAGGTGTAAGATGCATGATTCACCCCATAAGGTTACCATGATAGCACTAAACACTAGATAGATTAAAAAACTCTATTTAAAGGAGATTACACTAGCTAAATAGATTGAAAAACTTACCTTTATTGTCTATGCTATAGTGACTCATAGAATATCCATGTGTAAGACCCCTACTCCACAAGTGATATACATAACCACTACAAATCCCTCCAAACCAGTTTAGAATCATCTTGTTGGGGTACCTAGGAAAAACACTAAGGATACATATAACATTTACCTCTATAATTATGTCTAATTAGGCTATAAATTTTCATTTTAATTAGTATTTTTGTATCAATGTACTTGATTAATTTATAGTGTATCATTATTTTGATTCACTATTTTATATATTTTATTTTTTAGAAACTATACTCTCCATATACTTTAGTTGACATATAATTCATGAGGTTATTATACTTTAATTAAAGGATTCATATTCTTTATATTTCCTCATTAACCATAAGAAGGATTTCACTACAATAACATCCATCCAATTCCCAAAGATGGTACATTTTTTGAGGATTATTTTTTTCCTTTATATATTTGGGGATATTTCTTTTCTTCATTTAATTTTAAATTGGACTTCATCTCCCACACCTTATTTTAAACATTGGGGGTAATGTGAATTTTATGTCTGGGGGAGAAATCCATGGAACCATCTAAAAATTTTCACCCTAAATAATTATGTATTCATAACTAATTTAGAGAAAAAATTTATAATATTAGAAGAATATAATTAGTGATTATCATACCTAATAAATAAATAGGTGAGAATTTTTTAAATTTTATACTAATTCTATTTTTAATATTGTTTTGAAATAAATTTTTACATGAATATAATTTATGATTTTGATTCTCAGATATTTTATTTAATTATACTAATTTTAATTATTAATTATATAACCTACTTAACAAATTTTACATTTCCATTCATAATAAGTAATCTAATGCTTTTGAATTTTTTGTTCTTGAACCAACATTAAATAAGAATTATTTAGATATACATTACTACATGAACATGATTATTTTTATTATCAAAGAATATAGATTTTGGGACACATTAAAATATTTGAGACCATTTATTAGTAAAATGTAACCCATTTGACCTTGATATCTACCCTACATATGATTTTTTTTCAGGCCATAGAAACCATGAAATGCATTGTCAATAAGTAACATTACAATCACTTTTATGATTCCAACACTATTTAATTAGTATAAATTTGTGATGTTAATTGAGTATAAAATGAGATTTGGTATTCTCATTTAGCTATAAGAATAATTGTACTAGAATAAAGATACTTGGTTTGATTTCAATATTATATTGGAATAAGGTTGATAACTATTTATAATTATTCATTAATCAATCCTTTACATTAAAAAAAAAGGAATATGGAATATAAGAACATGAGTCCGTGTATTATCCATATTCTAGACACACCTTCAAAATTAATCTAACAACTATTACAAATAGTAATAGTATAATATTAATGGCTGGGATCACGGTGCTTGGTCATTTGATTGGTAGGGGTATAAGACTTGTTCTTACACAAATTACTTTAAAAAATATAGATAAAATTGAAGATAGAAAAAGGATATGGATATTTATTTTGTTAAATGTTCATATTTTGATCTAGTGATAAAGAAAAGAAGGGCATAGAGATGATTTCATTTGATAGGATGTTGGAGGAGGAAGTTTTATTAATTGAACTAAATTTAAAGTCATGAATTATATGATAATATATTTACCATTTTCTTCATCCTTGAATCTGATTTTATCATTATTATTCACTTACCCTTAGTATCATATTCATTATAATATTAATGATTATTCCTCTTGAATTAGATGATTTTTGTTCTTATGGAGTTCTTAATGATGAATTTATATTTATGAGTTTGCTAAATTGAATGTTTCCCATATTAAAGTATGGATTCTTATTGATTTGTTTTTAGGGGTTTTCTTAGGTATAGTAAGACATTGATGCGTTAGAGAGTATAATGAGTTTAAATTTTTCAGAAAATTTGATGAAAATTTATCTACCTTTGTTGATAAGATATTGCCTCATACATGAGTTATTTAGAGTTACCAATCAAATCTTTGAAGTGAAATAATTTTTTTCAGTTTTTTAAAGGATAATTGAACCAAATCATGCCAAAACCCCATAATAATCACATAATTGAAGAGATTTTTCATTGAACGAGTTGATCCAGTGAAAGAACCATGGTGAAACCCATGGAACTAGGCCACAATATCTCCAATTAGGTGTATCTTAGGAATATTGATTGAGAAGAAATACCCTAATGAGTCCTCCTATTCCATAAATAATGATACAAAAGATATTTTCCATCTATATCTGATGAATATACTGGAACCTTCATCCTTGGTATTCATAATATCTTTGTTGGATACATGTGTTTTTCCCTTTTCTATTTTGAGAATAGATACACATATAAAGGAAGGGAAATGATCATGTCATGGTTATATGATTGAATCATTTTAGAATAAGGAATAATACACAAGTTTCAATTAAATATTAGATGAGTAATTTGGAAAATACCTATATATGGTGATATTATTTAAATATACATTTTCCTCATACATAAAATTCGATTTGAATAATCAGAGGGAAATTTGTAAAATTCTAGAGAAATGATCCCCTATGTACATGAAATGAAATTACCCTAGAGGGGAGGATATGTCAAGGTAACTAGGATAGACACTGAGGGTATATAAGGGTATGCAAATTTTCGGCAGAGGATGATACCTATCACACCATGAACTATTTCAACACATTGTAAGAGTTTGGAAATCTGAGAGTTCATAAAAATGTTAAGACAAAATGGGGATACATGAATGTACCTATTGGAATTATATGAATACATCAATGTAATATCTTTCCCATTTATAGGAGGATAGATCATGAAAAACCCTAATAGATCTAAAATGGTGTTCATGGATAATATATGGATGAAACATAAAATTTAGGAAACATCATAACTAGTATATAACACATATTCATTCTATAATATACTCATCGATATATTTACACTCTTAAAACCTTGGATGATAATCATAGAATTCATGAGTTAATATATTTAGGATTCTTAAAATTAAAAAGAAGATTTGATTCCACCACATTTCAAGAACCCACATAAATCATAATGATGATCAATACATAATAATAAATCTTTGTTTTAATTACATCACACCGAAATTATCTAGGTTTTACCATGGTGGTGACATACTTATTTATTCCATATATTTTTCTCATATAAAAGGTTTCGTATTTTGAAAATCATTTATAGTGAAGGGTGACCAGTGGATTATGAAATTAGGAAATAATAATTTTAATGTTTGATGTAAACATTCCTTTATATAATTTGAAACTTTGATTCACAATCGAGGATTTATATTAAAGTCTATAAGGTAGTAAAATATCATTAATATCCTTTTATTATTGATTTTATTTCTCTTCCTTTAAGTATATTTCTTCCGTTCTTTGATTTTACAATATTAGATGATATGGTTGAACAATATATCAATAGAGTGTACTCACTTAAGTGATGGTAGATCAATATTTGGAGGATTATACTTTATATTAAATGATCAATATGGTTTCTAAATCACTTTTGTTTTTTTAATATCAAATTGAGACTAATTAAACCATATCCCTTAGATATTTAGATATAGATATGGAAATTGAGTAATAACCCCAATTTTATAGAGGGGAATGGGGGACAATGATCCAAATTTATTTATATATTTTTTCTTTTTAGATTAATCTTAATGAGTCTAAGACTTACTAGGTTACATTCATGGGAGGAATCAAATGAATATAAGTAGTTTTAATCATCACCAACTAATTGAATTAGTAATACCTTGAATTATCCTAATTAATAAACCTTTATAATTCATAATAAAAATTAATCATCATATTTTTTGAAGTATCCTATGAAGTCTAACTATCATTTCTATCATCAGTTAAATATTTAATTAATCTAAGTATGCTCTATTTTTTATTTCTTCACTTAATCTATAAAACAGTCACAATAATTTATTATAATAGGGTTGTATCCATCTGTTTCTCTAAATAAATAATTGAGATATATTCACTATGTTGGAATCCTCCATGTCCCATTGGTTTAAATTTAAGACTGAAAATTATAATATAGTAATTTTGCAGTCTTAATTAATAGGGAACTATGTTTATAAATTATAAACTCTGAACAACTCCCATAGTAGTTTATGATTCCCAAAGACACATTAAAACTAAATCAAGATAAACTTTTTAATGTGAAATCCTAAGCACCCTTCTAAATTATTATGGCATTTGTGATGCCAACACCTACTATTCTAACAAATTCACTAAACTGAATTCCTCAATCATTTTTTTGATATACTTCATATACCCATGAAAACATAAACTCTTTAAATTAATCAAAATTTTCATTTTTTATAATTAATTGACATTCTAGTTAATTATTCATGTGCTAAATGTTGTAATAGTATACAAAAATGTCATACATAAATATTAATTTTTGTGTTCTTATGATCTAAGGGTATAATAACCATTAATAATTTTTCTCAACTTATAAAATCATACTCCACATAAATGGATTTTACCATTGAGAAGTTGGTTGATATAGAACCTTATCTTTCTCATTACAAGCAAAAAATTAAAAATCCTTAATAATTAGATCCAAAACCACTACCTAAAAATTTAATATATTCATATCATGAGAATAAAAATATGTTTCCTGTCATCATTTTTACCTAACTAAATTTAGATCATGAATTATAATTGATTAAAATTTTATTAGATAATAATATAGCATTAGTAAGGACACATAATGACATTATATATATTTGAACATCGAATTACATGTATAATATATTATTAAATGATGAGACAAAACAGGTGATTTAGGAATAATGTTGACTAAACCCAATATTCCATTATGTCATTATAATTATATTAACAAAATTATTATCTTTTAAAATCATTTAATATATATATAAAATCCAATGGATTAGTCTAGTTTGGTTAGTTCCTATAAAACATGATTTAATGGTAATAAAAAATGAAGACAAAATGAATTGGTACCAACTCTTGTGCAGAATATAAAACATATATGTATAGACTCTAATTGTCCAAAATATCTCACTAGAAAGAAACATTTCCCATTATCATTCATTTAAAATCCCAATTATATTTTATATATAGGTATTCTATAATTTTCTAGATCCATATTATCACCAAGGATAGAGAAAATACAAACTTCACATTCTTATTTAGTATATTTTCATATAGGGGGATTATTTTTGGTGTATGAAATGCACCAGGTTCATTAAATAAATGTGTGGTTAGAATATTTTATATTATTTGGAGAATTTATTGGAAGTATTGATAGATTAATTAATTATATATGGGTCCTATTTCAATGATTTATTGAGTTAGCTGGGTGTTTTCCATCACTGTTCTATTATATAAATATTGTATTAAATTATAATAAATTACATTTCATTGTATGATAAGTGATGGTACTTCAACGTTTCATTTCAAAGGATAGTATCCACATTGATAAATAAATAGTGGATGTCATTTGATACCCATAATTCACTAGAAATTTATGGGATGTTTTGTGTTTCTAAGGCCACATAGGATTTTATCAACATTTTATTCATGAAATTAGCAAGACTATACTCTATTTATCCCACATACTCCAAAAAGATAAGGAATTTTTATTTGATAAAGACCACTAGGATTCATTTAACAAATTAAAATTGATTCTTATATCACAAATGAAAATCCATCCACCTCAATGGGATATATCATTTTATCTCATAGATGATTCCTATAACTATACTATGTGGGTATTGTAATCATAACATGTTAATTGAGTTCTTATTATTTTTTATATTACACACACATATTGGAAACTACATTGGAAATATATATTAGAACTAAAAATAATAATTTTATTAAAATTTTCCCAAATATTATTTCATGTAACATCTTTTATGATCCAAATTAATTAGGTATTTTGACTATTCATTCCTCAATTATCTCTGTAAGAAACTAGAATCCAAACTATACTAATTAACTAGATTCACCCTATATGAATTTAATTTTGAAATTATAAATTAAAAGGACCAATGATTTTTTTGGATAATCATATCAATTGGATCCTTACTTATCTATACATATACTCATACCCAACATTCTGATAAATGAAATTTTTATTGATGATAAATTATATTTATTACAACATGTTATTATATTATATATTGATATTGTAAATTATTTGGTTGTATATTCCATTATAGCTGATTTCAATACCAAATAAGATTATAATCTTAAAAATTAGTCCTGATGGAACATTTGGGATTACCCATACCATTACTGAACATTTATTGAGAGAGAATTTGGCCCCTGATGGATTTCTCAAAAGGTACATGATTATATGCTATTTTTTCCAACATTATTTTGATATTACCAATATTTTTGTAGAATTTTTCATCATTTTAAATGGATATGGAATGTATCAAAATGAATTAAAATTCCACTAGATCCATTTCATTTCAATGATATTTTTATTTTTTGGGAATTGAAATTATGGGTATGTTTCTTAATTAAATTGGTAACATGTACATTATTCTTATAATAGATCAAATGTATAAATTTTTAGAAGCATGAGCCACACACACACACATATGAATCAAATTTAATTGTTTAATTTTTTAAAACCCAAATCATCTACATGTTTGGATTTTCTAGGCTAATCAATAGGGACTAGGGTTATAATTTCTATGACCATACAATGCAAGAACTTTTGTGTTATTATAGGGTTTTGAATTAAATTTCAAATTATTATCACCCAAAAAATAGTTGGAAAGATACACTATCTAATAGATATATAAAAAAATTCATGAAAAAATATTGTAACCTAACAGAAAATATTAGTGTCTTACACTTGATGATGAATTGTGGTCTTAATATACTACTTTCAAAACTCTCATTTTAATTTAATATAATAAATTTGTATCTTGAAAGAGTTTTAAAATCTTTATTAAGATATATAATTAGGTATATTGGACCATTATTCAATGTAATTATACACATTTTAGTGTATAAGCCCCAAAAAATTTATATTCAATAGTTGGAGGAAATAAAAAGAAATTATAATAAAAACTGTTGAATATATAAGGAAGGAACCATGGTTTCCCATTAATGTATCATCACTCATCATTATTTATGAATTCAGTAAAAGGTTCTCCTTTAGAATGAAATAATGAATTTTTACCCTGATATGCATCATCCCTACTAGTTTGAAATATACAAATTCACTAATGTCTATAATTTTATCGTTGTCCAATTTGAAAATTTTAAAACCAAATATGAATTAACCTTCAATTGGAAGAAGTTAAATCACTTCCATGAAACTCTTATATAGTCCTCAGTATGATAATTCCCCCTTTAAGAATTGGTTTGTCAGTGACACTCATAGGGTTACATTCTTCCTCCACTAATTTTCATTAATTAAAATGAGGAATCTACTAATTCTAGGAATAGAGGGTAGATAAATTACATATTTAGTATTTTTTTCATCCTTTATATATTTTTCTCTTTTTTTCTTACCGCATCTTATTTTTATGTTTAATTTATTATTCTTTTTTTACAATTTTTTTCATTTTTAATGATCTTTTCATATTTTTCTTTTACCTTTTAATTTTAATTTTTTTAAGCTACAATTCTCATTTTAAATGACCATTTTCCATGAATTTATTAAAAATAAAAATAAAAATTACCTATTTATTAGTTTTTTAATAGTTAATGATTTTTTTAACTAATGGCATGTGAGCATGAGGATGGATTTAACATTGATGGGTAATTTTACTATTTTTTTTATTTTTAAATGATATAAATGGTTATATCTCTATAAAAACAATAACATATTGATAACATATATGTGAGTTTTTTAGGGTGAAAATTTTCTGTTTAATAACATAACACATCATTATTCCCAATCATGAAATATGAAAATTTCTAAATTAATTGATAGTATATATAAGTAAGGTTATTTTTTTTTAGATTTTAAATATCAATTACCCATACAATCATTAATTATAAAATGAGTTTCATTAATGTATCTTATTATCCTATGATTGATACATATTGTTTTTGAAAAATAACAAAAAATATAATAAATCATATAGTATGAAACCAAAAGGTTTGAAACTTCATGAATGCTTACGTGTGGGGTTTTTTAAATTTTATTTAAAATATTATAAGACATGTTCAGTGGAAAAGAACATTCTAAGATGAATTGTTTAAAATTGACTGATATTTACTAAATATATAGAGGAATGATAAATTTTAAATTGTTGTCAAGAAAATATTGGTAATATGTGTCATAGTTGACTCATGGACTACTTTTATGACATTAATATCATGTCTCTCCTTGACTTTAACTCTGATACAAATTATGTGTCATAGTTGACTCATTGAAATTATAATATTCATTTATTTTTGATTAAATTAACTATATTTAAATAATTTTAAATTTAAATATTTAATTTTTCTATTTTTTTCACCATTGGTGAGGGGAATTTGATATCCCAAGACGATATTGAAGAAAAACGGGTAAAATTGATTAGAATCTCAAGAACACATGTACACTAATTTTTACATTCCATAATTTTAATTTGTTAATTAGGATGATATTTAATCAATGGAACACTAACTAGTTGGGATAAATATTCTTAAAACAAATTGAGGCCCAGTTCAATTATCCTATACCCTAAATAAAGTAATATATTTGGAAAACCTAAATTTCTTGAATTAAAGTATACATCTAGGTATTTTTAAAATACCTTTATTTATATAACTCAAATGGAAGCAAAATTTTATTATGATACATTAATGATGCCTTCTAATAACACTTAGTGATTTCAATTTAATGATAAATACATTTACATTACCAGAATATATCAAACAGTTTTATTGTTAAATTTGTGTGTAAAACCTGCTACCTCCCATTGCCAATAAATTAATACATTAGGTGCATCATTTTTATGATAGATTAAAGAGTAAGGATATACTTTTTAGAGTGATTCATGGACATTTTTATCAAATTTATGGTTTTTTAAATCCATATCCTTGAAGGGAGAGATAAAATTAATATCTTTATCCACTCAACCTTCCACATCCTCTCGATGGTGAGATAAATAATGAGAAATAGTTTTTATAGATGTAAAAACATTTCAAAAGAGTTTCAAAACAACTATCATCTACTAATTATGTTTATTTTTGTTTTTAAAACATTTAATTCATTTGTATATTAATTTTTTACAAAAATTGAATGCTTTGTTTTGATGTAAGTGAATGAAATGCCCGTTATTTATAACTGATTGGTGAGATATTTTCATCATGTTAGTTGTGTTTATCTAATTTTATAAAAAAATAATCCTTTTAATTCCCACAAATTTTATATGTTAAAGTAAATTTAATGATTTCTTACTATTTATATGTACTGTACCTTAGTGTAAAGTTTTTTAGGTAAAGTCTTGGTTCATTATGAATTGATATGAAGTCTTGAATGGTAATTAGAAATGTAGTAAATATTATTTAATGAATTACTCCAAACATAAATAAACTTCAATTAATTATGATTTTTTTATATTTTGTAGTGTTTACACAAAAAAACATTATTATACTTCTCAAAAGACAAACTATATTTCATAAAATCAATAATCTATTTTATTTTTTATTTTACTTCAAACCTTAAAAACCCCTTCCCATTTTTATTTTTTTCATAAAATATGTTTAAAATATGAAATTTTGACCTCTAAAGATATTCAAGAGATGAAAATTTTAAAATTATATATATATTTTTCAAGTCACGACAACACGTTTGGTATAAAATTAGAAAAAATAAATAATTAAATCTGTTGATACTAATATCAAATCACACAAAAAAGTATATAATATTAGTATTTAGAGGGGGAGTCCATGATACATAACTCCATAAGATATAGGTATTTTGGATTTATATATAATAATATTAGATAAATCATAAAAATAATTTCCATAAAATATTTTTTAAATTATCATAATAAATGATTTTACAAGAAAATTTGAGAAAATACTTCAGAGAATGGAATAAAAATAATTTAAAAAAATTATTTTAAAAGAATTACCAATAAATAATCCTTGAACTGAAATAAATATTAAATAATGAAATATTTATTGGAATATATAAAATATATGAATGTGAAAATATATTCATGTTTATGCGTTTTAGGTAGTTTTAATAAAACCCACATTGAAAAAATAATTAATTTTTTTTGAATAAAGTTAAATAGAAATATGAAGGATATAAAAATTATTACGTATTTTTATTTATATATAATAAATGAAATATTTTTTGGAAGAATGAATATGGATAGGGAGTAGAAATACACAATATAGAAGAAGGGAATTATTCAGGACAATATAATATTTTTATGATATAAAAGATTAATCAATGAAATTTTTGACATAAAAACACAATTTTCCCTTAGAAAATAACGAATAAAATATGAAATATAAAAATTAAAGATTATGAAAATATTAGAATAACACGGTAAATAGAGAAATATTATAACCTAACAAAATAGAAATTGATTCATAAAAAACAGTTTTAATATCATATTTAATGATGTAATAATAAATCAAAAATATTATTTTAAGAATTAACAAAAATTATAAAATAAAAATAAAAAGTAAAATGTTATACAATCATAAGTTATAATTTACCCAACATAAAATTATAAATATAATGGAGAATGATTATAAAAAACTCTAAGGAAATTGAGTTAACAAAAACCCTTAACTTGGATTCCTACTTGGCTAGACACACTCTAATCTTTGATATAATAAATTTAGGTTCATAAATATTATATATAAGAATAATATTGAATTTTATTTTAATTTACACCATTCATTTATAATTTATTATTACCCATTTAATAATTATAATTTTTCAAAAATAACTTTTGGGTGTTAATCGTCCTATTTGTTTTATCCTAGTTTTAGTATGATTTTTTCGATACACGATCATTTGTCTATACTTCATGACATCTAGAATGCAAATAGAGGTTAAATATGAGTTTATAATATATTTTTGATTCATATGGACTATTTTATTGAATTCAAAGTGATGTTTCATAAAGATAAATTATAATATCCCGTTTTAGTAAATTTTGATTCAATAAACATAATTTATCTTACTAGAGAACATAATTATATATATTAAAATTCAAGAATTCTTGATCATATAATAAGTCAATCATTATTACATCATATTGCCAATACTTTACTTTTATTAAAAAAATCATTTTATAACCATTACAACATGGTTTATTTTGGTGGTATAACCAACCCTAACAACGACACATTATAATGAAGATATAGAATAGAACATATTATTGTATAAATATAATATAACATTTATATAAAAAAGGTTTCAAATTCATTTCATTAAATTTAAAAATCATTTTGAAATATATATTGATGAAGATGATACAAAAAATGATTTGGGAGAGGATAACACTTATGTTGAAGATTTAAATCTTCTCTTAGAAAGCCTCTTTGAAATGATTGATATGGGACTCATTTCTATGAATAGAGGTTACACAATGGGAGAGGGGCCTTTTAAGAGTAAAATATGGGTAGATATTCAATATTAAATGGAAGGAATGAGGCATATTATGGTTGTTATAGGGAGGTTATTTCATAGGTGAGCTGAAGTGGCTTTTTTTTACAAATACCCATTCATTAATAAAAAAGAAATGTAATTTATTAGGGTAAGTGGTAAAAAAGTTTAAATGTAATAGGTATAAGATTATTTGAGGTTGATAATTCCCTCATAAACACATTTATAGATAATTTTTATGGATATTTTATGTCTTTACCCCTTAATCTAACCCCTTAACCTTATTTAACCATTTTTATAGAAACTTAATTTTTATTATAGTACCTTATTTTTATTACTAAAAATTAAATTGATCTTACCAAATAATTTTTAAATGATGATTCCAAATATTTTTAATTGATTAAATTTCTCTAAGTGATAATAATTATTTTTTAACTACTCAGAATACAATTTTTTTATAAGGAAAATGTATTTTTGAGCATAAAAATAAACTTATTCTTATTCATCACCATATAATAACTATTATATGTTATTTTATTTTTATATATTTACCAATAATAATTTTTTTTAAAATATATATTTATATGTTTAAAAAATAAAATACACATAGTAAAAAAATTGTTTAAAAAATATCTCTTTTTAACATTGGACGATTTTATTCATAATTGGTTATTTATATACTAATAGTTATTTTAATTTTATCAACACATTAGTAAAAAAATAACCTTTATAATTTTTAAAATTCAATATTTAAAATTTAATTTTATAAAACATGTAAATATAAAAATATATATAGTAATATATACATATTTATATAATAACATCCATTATATTAATAATTTCATGTTTATATCATCCTAACCTCTACTTAAAAAAGTCTTATGACCTATAATTCAGACCATGGGGTAATATTAGAAATAGTGGTTGCTGTAGGTGGTGATTGAGTAATGATAGATTTTATAGTGATTTCCATGAGCTTGATCATATCCTGTGGATGTTTTCAATTAATATGTACTTATTAATGTTTTGATAAGGAATGGTCTGGGGAAAATCATAGTGATACTACCTAACTTTGATGATCATAAAAATGAACTTCATATGGAAAACTTATACCACATGATTTTATTTCATATCCATTATATATATATATTTCATAATGTAATTACTTATATTTATACATGCCAATTCAATGGATATGTTATAATAGTCATATATCAATAAAATACTACTAAAAAATTATAATCTATCTCATTAATTATTCTTATGTATAATGAAATACATATATACCAAATGACCATTTATGTGCAATGATATATAATCTGAACAACTATATAAGGCTAACAACCATATATACAATGATCACATTAAATTTCTATATATAACCTTATAAACTTCATCAAAATCACTTATATAAATCTATGATTTAATTTCTAGAGATGATTATCATATTTTTAATAAATTTTATTCTTTCTATAGTTATCATCAATGCGATGATGCTCAATAAAGACCAAGATAAAGAATATTTCAATCTCATTGTAGTTTTATTAACTTTTGGTTTGATTCCTTTTGTAAATTTTCTAGTAATGATTCATTTATAAATATTTTAGTTTATTCTATTTTTATTGTAATGTTCTACCTTAATGTAATATGTATCTATGAATTTTAGTGTGATGATGTATGTAAGTTGAGATACCATATAATTAAAGAGAAATTTACCATTATAGGTTTAGAGTGTGACATTAGTGAAGCTTTCTTTTTTCATTATCCTAGAGGAACCTAAGGATTTAATTGAGATGTATGTGAGTTTTTTTAATGAACAAAGTAATGATTGAGATGTTTTTTATTATCCTTTTTCTAATTGTTTACCATTAGGTGTGATTGGTTGGGCTGCATATTTCTATACAGATTACCACTATGATTTTCATCAGGGTTGAGATATGAGTTACTTGTTCTTTTCATTATTGATTTCTTGGGATGATTTCATGGGTTTTGTAACTTATGGAATGAGTATAATTTGATTTAGATAATTTTATTGGAATAGATATGTTAGATGCATCCATTAGTCAATTTAGAGACGGATTCATAGTTTCCCACCTAATTGATTTTGGCTTAGACCTTTACAAGATAGAGTTTCTATGACTATAGTATTTGAATTAGTGATACATTCATGATTAATTACATGATTATGATTACACCATTATGGTATAAGACTTATAGGATTACCATAGGTTCTAATATCATTATCCGAGAGTATGACACTATCAAATGACAAGTCACATACCCTGACAGTATCCTAGTAGATGATGTTTCCTTTCTTATGAGGTTTTATCCCATTTTTAGTGGTATGTTATGTTAAAATGGATTAAAATATAGGAGAGAATAGTGATTTATTGGTTAATATAATATTATATACCTAAGAGTTGGTTATCTTAAATCATGGAGATCAAAGGAAAAACCATTATCATGACACACACTTGATATGATGGTGATGTGACACATGATCCAATGGATTAGTGTAACCATAATGTGGGATCAAATTGATTAGTTTATTTTTGTTGGGATGTATTACTAAATAGTGGGATCTATCCCCTATAAAAATTCAAGATATGTGGAGCTAGTTCTTATCTAAGGGTTGACTAGTAAATAACTCTAGAGGGTACCCATGAGATGATATGGGGAATAAAATGAGCATTAGGTTTTTTAATTCTTCTAGTCAATAAATATTCTTAGTTTACATGTCTTTTTATCCTGAAATTTTTGTTCAGTATTTATTTGTTTCCTTGGTAACTCATTGATTATTTATTTTTGGATTATTTATTGTTTGATGTTTGACATTGGTGTTTGTTCCCTATTTGATTTCCCATTGTTGATATTTTTGTTTGATTGTTATTTCCCATGAAATTTTAGATGATAAATATTTTATAGTCTATGAATATTGTGTTAGGTGGGGATATAATGAGTGAGTCATGTTGTTATATTGAGATATTTTTGAATTTATTCGAATGAGATGAGATTGATTCTTAAGTTTACATCATTGGTCTATATGGGTATATGAGTTATTGACTATAATAAGGTAGAGATGAATCCTAATTTGAGTAGTTATAGTGTGTGTCACACCCACATGTGATTGTTGAATTTAATTTTCATTATTTTTGTGCTATTTTCAATTTTTTTGACATTTTAATGCCCCCTTTTGAATTTTTTAATTTTTTAGGCCATATTGATTCACCACACCATGGTCATGAACTAAGATTGGTTTCATGTGGATATGGGTTTTAAAATGGGAATAATACCCTTAGGTCTAAGAGTTTTAGTCATTATTTTAGAAAAGGGGGTTTTCTATGTGAAATAGCCAGTGAAACCATGATGTTATAGAGGTTGTGGTTCCTTGTCTAATGGATTTTTTAGGGTAACAGAGAATGTGTTGTGAGAAGAAAAAACACCTAGGATCAAGGTTTATTGGTGTGTATTGAGGCTTAATATGCCTTGGTACCTTGCTGTAGGACTCATGGGAGGTTAAAACCTCATGTTTAGATGAAACTCTTAGGTTAGTCACTATGGTGGGAACCTAATTAGTCAAAATGAGGACCTACTTACCTTGGTGGTGTGCATTTTGGTTTTCCAAAATCAAGAGGGTTTTGTTGGCAGTGATTGATATATTTTATGATGCTTTTTGGGGTGTTGGGGTTCTTGGGGGGATTCTTGGAGGTACGCCACATCATGTTTCAGGCTATGCCACATGCCATAGTGGGTCCTACCAGTTTAATTTTTTATGATTTTACTATCATGAACTTCTTTGATTTTAAAGGGGTTCTTCCTTCTTTTCACCCTATATTCATTAATCTCAACATAATGGGGAGCCCTAGAACTATCCCTTTGTCCACCCATGTATTTAAAGATTTAACTAATTTTATTTTGAGATATTCATAAAGTTAATCCATAATATCTTATTCTTTTTTCAACTCATATTTTCCCACCTATATTATCCCTTGAATTTCTTTATACTATAATCCTTAATCTCTATATAGGAAAATTAAGTTTTTTATTAAATATTATTAATTTTATTTTTGTTTTTAGGGCTTATAGAGGATGTTCTATTCCTTTTTCATTCTCCCATTATCGAAAGAATTTTTTATGAATTATTTATGCTCGAAAATGATAAGTTTTTTTTTTCATTTGAGTGAAACCTCATGGGGTGATTTATTTTTTCTATAGAATCTTTTATCAAATTATATTTTTATATATTTGTGTTAATGGGGTTTATATGTGTTTTTATGGGATTTCAAACTCTTCATAAAGGATGTACAAGTTGTTTTAAAATTTAAAAAGTAATGTTTTTGTGAAAAATATTTTTGAAAGTACTTAAATGATTTTTTAAAATGAAATGTGATGTGTAAAGGAATTTTAACCCATTTGGATCCGGAAATGGGTGAAAATGCAGCTTTACATGGAATTATTTAAAAGAAAAGAAATTATTTTATTTATCAATTTTTTTTATAGGTAGATTTTTTTATGTTATCAATGTATTAAAATGTGGATACTAATGTTAGATTATAAATAAGGATTTAAAGTGGGATTTTAAATGGAGTGAATGATTTGGAATTATGAGTCTCTTTTAATGTAGGACTATTTGGTACCTTAAAAATGAGATTTATATGGTGCTTGTATTTCATGATACCCTCATGATCCCCTTATTATTTTGATGGGTATGAATTGTGGCCCCATAGGGGGATGTTGTGTATTGATTTTATGTGAATGAAATAGAAGGGGATGTTTCACTAAAGGGTATTAGAGATGAGATTAGTTTCTTGGTATGTTTAAAATGTTATATATATATATGATGACTCATTGTTTATATTATTTTCCCACATTAGGTTTTTGATTTCAAGGGAAACCTAATCTATATTGTGTTCTAGAACTATCTCATCACATGACTACTGTATTTACCATGATTGTTAGACATGGATATGATATCATATATGTGGGGTTCCTACTTGCATCATTTATGTCACCTAAAATTATTGTTATTATAATGGTTTATATATTCTTATCCTATTAATTTTATAGTTTTTGAGTAGTCGGAGTTCATATGAGGCTGTTTCAGGATTCAAAAATGTTTGGAGTTTCATTTCTATTGCAACAGGTGGTTCACATCACGAGTAGTTGTTTACGACATGATACCATTTTCACTACTTGGAAATCTATAGGAGAGCTTACAATATTTCATTATGATGTGAGGGAGAGTGGTGGTTGTAGTTGTCATTATCTAATAAATATAGAGTTTTCTATGAAGAAGTATGTAGAGGAGTATTATTGGTAAGACTCAGAGGAAGAGATAACATGTGACCATATTGTTTACAATGTTTCTCTAGAGGGATGATCAGAACTAGATATCATTCCAGGGGAGTCTATCTATTCTATTTGAAATAAGAGAGAATTTTATCCTTGATTTTCATAGATCACCTTTTTTCGTACATCCCTATATGATCAAGAAGTATTGTGGCATGAGAAGACAACTTTGGTGGTTGAGGATGAAACATTCAGTGGTATAATTTATGGTTAACTGTCTAGTTTTTTAGTAGGTGAAATTAGAACACCGTGGTCTTAAAAGTTTATTACATCCCTTGGATGTTCTTGAATGAAAATTGGAGGATATATCAGTGGATATTATCACTGGGTTACCCTAGCCATAGTGAGGATGCAAAGATGTTTGGGTGATTGTGAACTATCTAATGAATTTATCTCATTTTCTAGCCATCTATGAATAGAGTGTCCTGGATCTTTTGGCAAGATGGTATATGGAAGGTGTGGTTAAGCTTTACAAGGTACTGTAGAACATCATATATGATCAGTATCCCCATTTTACCTTTTATGTTTGGAGAGGAATACAACAAGATTTTAGTTCCTAGTTGTGACTTATAACTACCTTCCTCCCTCCGAAAAATGGATAGACAAAGAAAACCATATGAACACTGGAGGATATGTTACAAGATTTCATCTGGAATTTTGTATTTTACTAGGAAATGAGCCTTCCTTGAGTTGATTATTCCTATAAAAACATCAATCAATCATCAGTTGACATATCTATATTTGAGGTTTTGTATGGGTGGTCATGTCATTCTCTATTGTGCTGGATGGAGGTTAGAGAGTCAACAATTATTGTTTCTGAGGTGGTGTAGAGAAAAATCGAGAATTTTTAGTTGTAATGAAAGAGGATGAGGAAATATTATAACTTTTATAAGGCCTATGATTATTGTAGGCAGAGACCCCCAATGTTAAAGGTTAGAGACTATGTGTTTTTGAGGGTTTACCCTCATTAGGGGTAGTGGAGGTCTGCTGATAGATTAATATTTCTCTATAGTTTATTAGTAATTTTGAGGTTTTTTGGTGTATTAGTGAGGTGATGTATCACTAGGAACTTCCATGGAGGCTAGAAAAGATCCAAATTTACTTCTACATGTCCCATATTTGTCTGTATCTTTATAATGGATCCCAAATTATTGATCTGGGAGAGTTGGATATTTAGGATGATGTGAAATTCATGGAGAGACTGGTATAGATCCTATATTATTGAGAAAAGGTACTATTTTGATGAACCAACCCATTGGTTCATGTGTTTTTGATGAATTATGTCCTGTATTTGAGTAAATGGGAGTGTAATAATCATATTTGTTTCCCCAAACTAGAAGTTGTTTTGAGTTTTTCCTTGTCTTGTTTTACTTTGATGATGTGATGTTTGAACCTTTATGATTTATAAGATATTTATTTTTTCCTAGCCAGTGATGTGTGATTTGGTTTCATGTATATAAAGAGTGGAAAACCCTTCTTAATCAAGACATTTTATATTTACAACGCATTTTACAATCGTTTGGGTGAGCCGAATATTCCTAAAGGGAACAATATTTTGATATGGAGGGTGGGAATATTTTATTTTTGTTCTTGGTAATGTGTTGTGTGACGCTTGAGGTGGTTATTTCTTTAGGGTGTTCCGAGATTGAAATGGTTGTGAAAGTGTTTTTTTGGAAAAGGGGTGTCTTGTGGCTAGTGATACATGGGGTGGTGTTGATCTCATTGATTTGGTGATGTGGTTCTGTAGGTTTTTCTATATAAATTTTATCTTGGATTGATGTTCTTCCTTAGTGGTAGATTTTGGAGTGTAATGAGATCCTAAAGAGGTATCTTACAGGATGGTTATTTAGAACCTTCCCTTTCCCTTTGACTTTGATTTTTGTTCTCAAGGATGTCAATAGTTTGATTGACATCTAATGTAATGGTTTATAACATATTAGGTTGTTGAATTTCTATTTTGTGAGTTTCAGGAGTTTAGATGAGGATCGAGGTGTGTTATAAAAGTTTGAAACTCCAAATATGCCGAAACAAGTAGTTCATAATGTGAAAGGGAGTTCACATTGTGAGAGTGTGTTCACATCTTATAGGATATAAATTCATGGCTTGAGTTCAGTAGAGAGTTCTTTTCTTAATAAACTCACAATGTGAAGGTATTGTTCATGATTTGAATTAATTATATATCAAAGCAATATAAAAATCATCAGATGTTCATTAGGTTTTAGGTTTGAGGAATTAAACACCTAATTTTTTTCATGACATGAATTATAGGGCCTCATAAAAATTCATGATGTGAATATGTGTTTCATTACATTAATGATATGAGGTAAAAATTGTTTATAAATATCAAAGAACACCCAATTTCTTTTGTTCCTCTCAATTCATGGGATAAACCCAAGAAATTTTAGAGGGTCATCTAACCCCTTTCCTCTTACTTTTATCCTTGTCTTCTAGATGTTGATCGTTGGAAATATGAGGTGTGATACTTTTTATACCCTTATTTATTTACATTCGTCATTAAAGTATTCACAATAGTGATTTTGTTTTGATCAGTGTAAGTTTGGGTGTGATTTTGAGATCCCTTGGCGTGTTTTAGGTTTATAAGAGGTTTCTTTTTACAGTTGAACTCTCTAGGTTGTTACTCTTTCAAACTATTGTGCATGACAAATAAAAAATATCCTTTGAGGTTGTGGATCCTTATTTTCTACCTATTTATGTTCATGTGTGGGGATTTCATGACTTTTCCTTCCATTATGTGGATAGTAAGGGTTAACTTAATAAAGATAATGAATTAACATAATCTGAAATTGATGGGAATGGGGTGCAATTATATGTATTACTACATTGATGATATTACTAATGAGTTTATAAATAGTTGTTACCATTTCTAGAAATCACATATTTTCATATCATTTATTGGGTGTTAGTTGATGTGTATGTGAGACCCTTTCTGTGTTTTTTTGATCACACCCAAAATAAAAGTCTAAGAACGTATATGTGAATAATTGATTGGTTGCCCATGGAAGTTTGAAAATTATGTTAGAATAACCATGCTCAATAATGCAGTGAAGTAATGTAATCCCCTAAACCTAATAGGTGACATCACTTATTTGATTCTATGTGTTGGAGTGCTTATTGTTTTTCCTTGTGTGATTTAGGTTGTTGTGTAGTAATGTTGGTGATTAGATTGGTTGAGAAATGTGCAAGGAAGTAATTCAATGGTTGGTTGGATTGGGATATGATGTGGTAAGTTGTGAAATTGTAGTGTTTTTTGGGGGTTGTGTTGTGTGGTGGTTTTATTATGTGGTGGTTGTAATGTTTGGTGGTTTATATGGGTGGTTACTATGGTGAGATGTCTTGGATGATGTGGTGTTGTGGTGATGATTGATATGATATGGGTGATCTATTTTATGGTCTGGTTGTGTTAGTTTCCTATTTAGCCATGTTATAAATTGTAATGCAGAAATAAAATGATAAGAGTTGGTAAATAAATAAGAATGATATAGAGTTGATATGTATAAATTGACTAAAATGAATTAAATGATAAATTAATGGGACGTCGTAATGTGAAATGAAATTTATTAGTGATAGGGAGTTAGTGGAAACTCATTAAAATTTGTAAAATGGTGGAACCTATATTTTAAAATGGAAATGTGTGGTTATTTGTGTTGGTTGTGTGGTGTGATTCATTTAGTGGTGTCAACGATCATGAAGGATATTGTATGGTGCAATGTTGATGATTTGTGTACATTAGTGTAGTTGATATGAACCCATAAGAATGGTATTGTATGATATATATCTATTATTTATTTTATTTCATATACATATACAGCCCACCCTAGTTGGATAAACTTACCAACTCCCAAATTTTATGGGTTCTGAGTGTTTTTTCTAACATCCAAGTTGGTGGTGATATAGATTTCTTTCTATCCCCTATTCCCCACTCTTCCTTCACCAATGATGATATGGGTAGGGGTTGGTAACTACCCAGTAATGACATAGGTTGGTGTTGGAGATTACCTAATGGTGATGATGATGTGATATGTGGTGGGGGTCATGCATGGTGGGAATATTTTTATGTGATTCAAGATTATTATACTCTACTACATTTCATATGTGATGAGGTTGTGATATGCGATAATGTTTTGATTTGATGATGAGTGATTCTATCATCAGATGATAGATCCTGTAGAAGGTTGGAATAGGTTGGGATGCATCCCAATCCACATTAGATATGGATGGATATGTGACATGATATGGATGGAAAGTATGAGAGGACATGACGTTTATCATTGGGTCATGATACCAGAAAATCAATGGGGAAGTGGTTGTGGGGCACTGTTCTTTGTGTTATTTTTATACCATGTTACAGTATTAGATATTTGATTTAGTGGGAATTACATAGTGAGACTAAGATTGGATAGTTTACCTATTTAGGTAAATGTTGGTTCTGCTGTTTTTTCATCGATACATTAGTATTCTAATTTTACATGTGCACTGGAGACCATTGGTAAGGTCATATTGAGTAAAAATGTTTTTCTCACCCAACATATATAAACTATTTTTTTAGGATTCTAGGAGGATTATGGGTAAATATCTATATATATCAAGTTTTGGGTTTGGAGTTTTTGTTTAGTCGCCTCCATAGGAATTTATTTTAGTATTTACATAGGGAATTTTATTTTTATTCGTTGATATTGTTCATGCATTAGGGATGGTTTTGGGTTTACATTTATATTATGTGTTGGATATTATTGGATGTTGTTTATCCTATATCCTAATACTATATTATTATAGAGGGTTATGCCTCCATTGTGTATGATTTTTATACCCTCCATATTTTTCATCAAGCCAAGTCCTACTGGTGGTTGGATATGGGGAGTCATTTTCTTCTTTCCTTCATTATTGGCCTAGGAGGGGTACCTTTGGAGGGAGGGGGTCATGAAAATTACATATAGAACTTGTGTGTGTGTATATGGTAATTTTTTTAATATTCATTTATTAAATGGTTCCTCCTTGAAATGTGTTTTACCCCTGAGTTGAGTTATATTTTGAAAATGGAATATTTCTTAAAAAGACTTTTGAATGAATATTTCAAAGGCAAGAATTTATTTTTCACGTAATGTGGGGGAAATTTAATGACACACTTTAAACATTAATATAGATGAAATGTTTTATAAAATGAAATATATCACATAATTAAAATAAATATTTTCTTTCTTTCTTTATTATACGTGAACTTGAAAAACATATTTCTTTAAATGTGACATCATATTAAAGTTAATAAATTGATTTATGAAATGAATTTAAAAAACTCTTTAGTGGGTTTATTTCAGGCTTAGTTTTGCTCACATAATTCATACACCCTCTTTTTTATAATATTATCATGTAAAAATTTTAGGTTTCCCAAGTTGTGATCTTCTTTTTGTTTGAAATTTGCGATGGAACACTAGGAGTTGGATAGAGATTTGTTGAGTGACCATGGTTTATGTATAAATGATTGGATGTTATCACGATTGGATTTATTTTATTCCATGGATTTTTTCCTATATATTTTTCATCCTGGGTTTGTATTCCATTTTATTTTTCATATTACATATTATCTATTACATTAATTTTTTTTAAATATTGTACTCAATGAGATTATTTTCTTATTCTTGTTGCATTTTGTTTGATTGGATATTTATATTATCTATATTAATAGTTTTCTAGTATATAGATGAGTCAAGGATTATTTTAGGGTAGAGTATATGATAGGGTTATTTGTATTATGATGGTAAAATAATTCCAACATATTCATATTTTGATACATTGGAATTAGTTACTATCCCAAGGTGATCGATAATGTGTCTCAAGACTTTCCAAATACAAACTGGGTTACCTAGTTATTGGGTGACCTGGGTTGGTCAACAAAAAAATTGTATTAGAGATCCATCTTTTTTTGGGTGTGTTTAGGTAGAATCAAAATAAGAAATTTTGACATGACTAAAGATGGAAATCAGAACTATGTACCTAATCACCACCTCTCATGATGAAACTTTAGTTTCCATGGGTCGTTGGGATTTAACAATTGATTTTGATTTATAAATAGATATATTTGATGATGTTTTAATCCTCATTGGGATATAAATAGTTATTTTGGGGGATTTATTATGTTTTAAAATGTAGGTGTAAATGAACCAGTGTTTTATGGTTATCTCACATGGTCTAGAAAACCACTTGAGGCACACACATACGGTCCATGAAAATTTTTTGAAGTCATGGAATGCTCATTTTATGGTTCCCCAAGTCATGCCTCCAAGACTTATAGATGTTTGTATATTTTTTAAAGATATTTTTTTGGACCACTTATGACTTTATATTTCTCAAAAAGTAGTCTCCACTTATTAGAGATAAATAGGATAACATTTTTATAGGATTTTTTTTTGAGTTGAAATAAATTTTGATTGATGAATCATGTTATGGTTTATTTTTTCAGAGTTTTTTTTCACTTAGGAGGTGTTTTTGAAGGTTCTTGATTTCATTATGAGGTTTGGAAAATGTTTTGAAATGAAATAAAGATCCTTATGATATTTATGTTTTAATTTTAAAGGTGATTTATGGTTTTCAAATCTCTTTTAATGTTTTAAATTCCCCTATCAAAAAACAGGATTTCATTTTATTATAATGTTTATGATGATTTTTTTCATTCTAAAGTAAGGTTAGGTGTTTTAAAATTTAATTGAAGTTTTTTAGAAGGACGGGTTATTGTTAAAAAATATATATATATACATGATGGGTTTTATGTTTTCTATCAAATGATATGGTTCAAGAAATAAATCATTTAATGGTATTTTATTAGAGTGATATATGGTTTTAGATTCATCCTATGGTAAATGTTTGGAATTTTTAATGTGATTTTTGAGACACGAATAGACTGAGTTCATGTTTCTTATTATTTACATTACGCCTCCCAAAAATGGTCTAGATATATGTAAAATATTTGTCTCTAGGAATGATCCTAAAGGTGATTCCTCTTATTATTTAGAATTTATCCTTCTGTTTTTTACTCTACCTAAAATCTATGTAGAGTGTTGGATCTATATTTAGTATTTTATCTTGGACATTTTGACTTATCTCCATCCTTAATTTCTCTTAGTTTTTATTATGGATGTCTTGGATTGCTTGATTATTTATTTTGGGATTTTTTCTCAATGATTTTTGATTGATTTGGGAATTTGAGGTCATTTTTTAATCAGTGTATTCTATATGTTTGATTTGATGGATAAATGTGTGTAGATTCTTGAGTTTTTTTATTAGATTTATTATTAATATTTGATATTTTTAGGTGATCCTCACTTGTTTTGTTTCTTCTGTGATCATTAATTTTTGTTTTTTGAGATATTGGTTTTTATTTATTGATCATGCCTCATTGTACTATTGAGTTAATAGAGGTTTATATTAATTATTAACCATGTATTAAGGTTTGGGTTTCAAAGTAAGATACATGGCATAAGCCTTAGGTTTTTTCATAGATGGTTGGGATTTTTGATACACCAAATTATATTATTCATGAGTTGATTACCTATTTATTGTATTAGGTATGCTATGAGAATATAATTATTGGAGTAAGGTATTAGGTTGTTTCTATTTTATTTTTGTAACATGATATTGGAGGCCATCATATTTTTTTGAGGCCTATTTTTAAATAATTATTTCATTCATATTCTTTAGATTTGAGTTATTGATGATTTTTTGACCTTAATTTTATTATCTTGGTTATATTTTAACATTTGATTTCTTATGGAATTAATTTTTTTTCCTATATGGCTGTTATCGTTGAAATATAATTACTATTTTAATTAGGTATTTATAGTTTTGTAAATTTTATTTTTTGTTGTTTCCCACTAACGAGTGTTTATTTCATTATTTAATTATTTATTCAATTTATATATGGTGGGGAGAAACATAGTAAGTCTCCATGTTCTTTATAGTTGACTCCTTTGATTATGATTTGTAGTATTCTTGGTGTTTTTGGGTAATGTTTATAGAATTGGTCATGTTGGTATCAAGGATTAGAATTTTTGATCTTGTTGAATTGTGTGATTTATGGTTCTAATCTTTTCTATTTGGTACCCCCAACCTTCCCACCACATAAGTTATGTACCAAGTTATTCATTTTTTCTTTTTTATACTACTCAATCTAAAAACAGTCTTGGTTAGGAAAGTGGCATGTTGGGTATAATTATCCCGTCCAAAACTCACTTTTTCATTTAATTTAATTCATGATTGTTATATTTTTGAAATTTTTGATTTTTTGGGACACTTTTTAAAATTTTATGATTTTTGATGATGGAAGGACTCAATATGCCGTGGTTATAGTTGAAAATTTGCATGGAACAACTCTGGGTAGTGAAACAGTAACTGGATGAATAGGGATGAAAATTTTAGTGGTTTATTTTCCCAAGGGGTTTCCATGTGGTAAATAGATTGAGATACTAAACATCATATTGGATGCCTCCTTGCATTGGGTAAGGGTGTTTTGATGTGGGAGTTTTGTTATCCATAATGGGAATCCAAAACTCTCGAGCGTTAGGTGTTTTTGTTTTCTTAGGGGCCTATGAGTCCTTGGATACTCACTAGAGGTCTAAAGTGACCCATAGTTTTCATATATAGATATTAAATTTTCTTAGAAGAATATTTATTACAAAACATTACAATCCACACTTGAACCATAATGTTTTAATGTCTCTAGAAACTTGAATACATAAATAACTAGTTCATAAGAGATCTTTATCATCTCCCACCAAGTTGTTTATAATTAGAATCCTTCTCAAACATATCATAATTAAAAACTTTCTTGATAACCTAGGGAAAGTAAACATAAGAAAGGGTGATCTCATATTCTCAATAATGGTAAATAAGATATATATAAAATATCACTTAATCATACCTTGAGTATAAGGATATGAACTCATTATATTGAAATTTAAAGACATACCCAGCTTATCATAGATCATAATCTTGAGTAATGGCATAATTAATTTCTGTTCATAATACATGAATCATAAAATAATACAAGAACATGAGCCATGAGAGCATAAAACTGTCATAAGACATAAGTTTATGGCATGCACATAAGCATAGAAAATCATTTACATAGTCAAGGATCACTACCATGACTATCATAGCAGATTTGGTTCACTCCTCATTATTCCATATCCTTAGTCAATATTCCCTCCCAAGACTATCATAGTGGATAGAGTCCCTTGCAGAACTAGGTTCACTACCCATTTATATCCTTATTATCTCATGATATATCCATATTTACCCAATGCATTAGAGGGATATAAAATTATTTTCCCACACATTACATAATCAAAATCATATAAATGTGTTCCATAATATTAAAAAAAATTCATCATTGAATAAACTATGGAAAGGAAATGTGTTACATAAACATTTCATCATAACACAATAGCATAACCCATGAAAAATAAATTGGTTTCAAAAAAACCTCACCATCACAATATTAAACCACTTAGAGAATGAATTAAAATGGTATAATTGGATCATAACCTTAGTAAATCATACATTACATAAAAGGATGTTATCATAGATGAAAAATTCTTTTAAAATATCATTAGAATTTTTCTTGAGAAAAATACCTATTTCAATTTGAAATATCTTATTTAAAATTTTAAAATTTCTTAGACATTAAAGATTTTTTTTGTAAAAATAACCTTGTAAATTTTTAAAGGAATATTAAAATAATTAATAATTAATAATTATGAGAAATTTATTTCATGCCATGTACATTAAAGTATAGATTCGTTTCATATTTTCGGTAAAAATTCTGAAGTAACTCATTTGGAAAATGATAAGTAGATTGATTTAAATTATTTTTTTTGAAATTAAACCATGGATAAAAATTAAATTACAAATTTATAGTACAATATTAAAAAAATTCTTGAAAATATTTCTAGAAAACATGGATATGGAAAAAAATGAATTTTGACCGAATAGAAAAATAAAGTCAATTTTCCTTAATTTTTTTTTATTCTATTGAGTTCATAAAGAGAGAAAAATGTAAGGAAAATAGGTAATATCTTGAAATAAATATAAGAAAATAAAATAAATATGTTTATTTAGATACATATCATAAAATTTTATCATATATTACTTAATCACAAATAATCCTGATAAGTAATGACATTGTAATATAAATCCATTAACACTTTGGTATCTTTCAAATAAAATCCTAATAAAAGAGATAAAATTATATTAATATTAAAATCCCAATAATTTTCATGAGAATCATCATAAAACACATTAATTGGAATAATATACACCACTTAAAAGAAACAAATATGGCATGTGCCTCATAGAAATAAAATTTAGATATAAATCCCTTACCTCATTCTTGACATGATTTAAAAGAGATCTAAAATCCTATATAATAAATTTAAATTTATTATAATTAGATAACAGAGTAATTTAAATATTTATAATATTATATATGATCCACTTATAACATTTCAACACCCATTTATTAATAATTCATTATTAAAATCATCGTTTTATGGTGTTAATTGTTTCATTTTTTTGTGAGAATTTCAGTTCGATAGTTCTAATCCATATACCTTGATAATAGTTAAATAATATCCAAAATTATAATCATGATATAAATATTATATATATTCATTATATATATACACATATATTTAAATTTAACCATAAAATGTAAATATTGAAAAATGAATTATTCTGTTCATAGAAATAGTCAACCGTACGTACACATGAACACTATTATCACTTTTCAACATATGGAATGGAAGAAAATTATGTAATAATTAACCTTTACATAATAATTATTATGCCATATATATACATTAAATCTATTTATATTATCATCTATGTACATCACAAATGAAAAAATGAATCACATCACTTCACGGAGGTGGTAGTCCACACGAATGTAAGAGAGACATTATTATTTTCAAAGGGATGGTAAGGTAAGACGTAAGATATGATATTATAATTCATGAATAATATTAATTTAATATATATCATATATAAACATGAAACCAATCATAATAACTCACAATGAAATAATGTGATGTGAAAGGAAATGTATCACTACATGGAGTCTCTAGTCCACACATACGAGCGAGTTATACATTCACTTCCCATTTGATGGAAAAGAGGGTAAAAATTGGTGTTAAAAATAATAATAATAAATTTTTTGTTTATTTATGTCACTTATTTTATTATTTTATAATTAATACCATAGATTAATATGAGGTAAAAGAAGAAATAATTTTCAATAGGCCGTGTAGGATTATTAACTCTTCTTCGGTAAGTCTCCTCTAGATCCTTTCTTAAGAAGCCTTGGAATTATATTTTAAGAATAAAATAACCTCTAATTAGTGTCTAAGAAATAAGGTAAGATATTTGGGTAGGGTTTTTTTGATCTATATGTCTCAAATTGGTTTATAGAAGATAAATGAGGGGTGTCCTTTTATTAGTGGGGGAGAGGACACACTTAGAATTTATTAAATGAATAAAATATAATAATTTTATTCGTAAGAAAAATGCTTCCAAATGTATAGATAATAATTTTTTTGATATTATTAGGTCAAAAAATATACATATAATAGTATTTAGAATATTTTAATTGGAAAATGTACCCTTATCTATTGGTTTAAACCCATAGTAAAACCATTTTAACCTTAAAAATGGTATTAATTTTTTAATGATTTTATTATTAATTATGGAAAAAATTATTTTTAACCTATCAAAAAATATTAATCATGATGATTAAAAATATGTAATAAATTTCACCAAATTCAATTCATATAATATAATAAATTTAATTTAAAATTAAATTAAAAAAAGTGATGAAAAACAGTTTTCTAGAATTTTTTTTCTAACTATAAAAAGATTTTAAAACAAAAAAAAACATAAAATTAACTAAAATTAACTAAATTGGATTATTAAAAATATAAATGATATAATTTTATATTTTAAAACATTTAATTTTTTTTAACTTTGAAATTATTGAAATGAAAAACTAGTTTTCAATAAAAATATGTGTTTTTAACTATTCAATGAAAAATCATTCATTTCATTAAATTATCAATAATCTTATTTAAGATGATTTTTAAATAATGATTTCAAAAATGAATTTCATTTTAAAAAATAAGTTTTCTAAAAGTTTCATAAATTAATTATAATATTTTTAAAAATTAAAAATCATTTTTAGAAGAAATATACTTTTAAAGAATATAATGACTTTAAAACAAAAATGAGTACCTATTATCAGTATATTTTTATTATAAAAAACATTTAAAAATTATTTTAAAAATGTGGTAATTCATATTCATATCACCAATTTAATGGTTGGTTTATACTTCTATAAAATATTATGATTCATTTAGACTTCGGTTTACATGTATCACGTGCTATTGAATAAATTAAAAATATTTAAAGTGAAATATTTTATTAAATATTAGGTTGTTACATTATAACCCCTTAAAATGAATTTTAACCTCTAAATTATGTCACTATAATACAAAAAATTAGGATATCTCTGTTTCATCACATCCTCGGGTTCCCAGTAGCTTCATTGAATTTTTGATTCCTCTAGAAAACATTAACCTGGTGAGTAGTCTTATTCTATAGTACTTTATCTCTACAATATATGATTTCTACCAGTTTTTATTCATATGAAAGAACTTTATATAGTGGTACAAACTTCATGTTTAGTACATGTGATGGGTCAGGTATATAATATCTTAGAAGAGATATGTGGAACACTATGAACTTGAGAGGGGTTCATAGGATGCGTTTAGTGATATGATACCAACTTTATTCGATCAATAATCTCAAAGGGGATAATATACCATTGGTTTATATTTACATTATTAAAAAATATCATAAATTTTTTAATGGTTAAATTTTTAGAAATAAATTCTCACCATCTTTAAATTACTTATTTATTCAATGATTATATGTAATTATATCAACTCTTAGTCTCCATGATGTGATACTAAATGGATATGACCTTATATATCATTTAATCAACTATGTAAAGCCCGAATAGTTTTCTTTCTATAACTTTATCCCAACACATTGGATTTATACAATTATTTCCATAGAGGGCATCATAAGGATCTATATGAATGCTCGAGTGAAAATAATTATTTTAAGAAATCTCTATTAGAGGATGGTTATGATCCCAAAAATCTTGGAAATATAGAGAATAAGATCTAAAAAAATCCTATGGTTCATTATCAAATACTGACCATCTATCTGAGGTTGACATGAAGTACTGAAATAAAACTATGAATCCAAATCTTACTGAAGACCTTTCCAAAACATCATGGTAAATATCGGATACCGATTAGATAATAGAGTGTGGAACTCTATGAAACTGTACCACTTCTTTAATATATATTTTATATGGATAATCAAGATTGAAATAATCTCTGATAATAATTAATTATGATGACTTCATAAGGTTATCTAATAAATCCCAAATTCATTTATTACATTTAGATGTTTTTGGGGGTCCAACAAAAAAATTGATGATGATGTTATCCCTTTTCCATTCATGTATGGGTAATGGTTGTAACATACCCTTAGACTTATATCCCTTATCCTTAACTTGATGAAACACCAAGCACTAAGATACAAAAACTACATTATCTATCTTCATATTTCCACTTGAAATACTCTTTTAGAACTATATAAATATTTTTACTTCCTTAACAAATAGAGAATACTGAATTATGATCTTTATCCAATATCTTCTTCTTTAAATATGGTGTGGATGGAATATAAACATAGTTACCAAACCTTATCATTCGATCACAATCATGTTTGAACTTAGGAATATTTCTCACCTTCTTTTTTAGCTACACATTATCCATATGCACCTCTTTAATCATTATTTGGATAGATGGTTGAATGAAAATTTGAGACAAATAATATTTCTACCATTCCTTCAATATTTTCAAATCCATCCATTGAAAATTGAGAAATATTTGATATTTTGGGATAATAATTATAGATATGGTAGCATGATCTATTCAACTTAAATAATCAGCCACCTTGTTTTCTTTCCCAAGGTGGTAATGCATTGAGCAATCATAATCGTTAACAAAATATAACCATCTTCTTTGGCGCATATTTTAATCTTTCTAAGTGAATATATACTTTAAACTTTTAGGAATAGTTTATATGTCATAAATTTCTCCATAAAGATAATTCCTTCACATATTTAATGAAAAAATTACCATATCTAACTCAATATCACGATTTGGATAATTTTTCTCATAAAACTTCAATTTTATTGAGGAATAAGCTATGAAAATATCATCCTACAAGATGAAGGACCCTATTCCCTTACTTGATGCAACACTAAAGATCAAACACCTTTATCTACTACACAGTAGTGTAATAATAGGTGTGCTAACTAAAATTCTATTTAGTTTAATGAAATTTTCTTCACATTAATTTTTTGAAAGGATCTAAGATCATTTTTAGTTAACATGGTGAGTTGATTAGAAAGGCATGATAAATTATCCATTAATCATCGATAATATCCAAATAAAATAAGGAAACTATATATCTTAGTCACATTTGTTTTCTAGGCCAACATTTAATAACTTTCATCTTTTATGGATCCATAGATATAACCTTTATTGAAATTATATGACACAATAATGAAAATTTTTGTAGCCAAAATTCACACTTGGTAAATTTTTTATAAAACTTATCTTTCCATAGGGTCTCTAGTATAATCCCCAAGTGATATTAATGCACCTCATTTCCCTTTGATTACATATTAATTTTACATAAAATATTTTAAAAAACTCATCAAGTTAATCTTTAAGGATACTATTAATTAAATCTGTGAATATTATTGGGTATTTAGTAACACCAAACAGAATTACTATAAATTCATAGTGGCTATACCACGTACATAAGGCTCTATTGGGTATATCTTCTTGCTTGACCCTTAATTGATGATATCCAGAATGAATGTAAATCTTGTAAAAGTATTGAGCTATGAATATTTGATAAAAAAAGTCATAAATACATGGTAAATTATACTTGTTATTGATATTAATATTTTTAAAATCCTGATAATTTGTGTAGAGTCACATTGATCTATCTTTAATCTTAATAAAAATAACTGGTTTACCCTAAGGTGAAGTGATTGTATGAATCAATACCTTTTTAAGATTATTCTACATTTTCTTCTTCAATTATAGAAACTAAATTAGGGATATTCTCTATGGAGACTTTGATATAGGAATAACACTAGGTATGAGTTCTATTGAAAAATAAACATCATGATTTTTTGGAAGACTAGGAAACTATTCTGGAAAGATATCAATAAACTCCCAAAATATAAGTACATATTCTATGTTAGTTTCTACCCAGCCATCTTAGATAAACTCCACTTTTGAATAGGAATAAAACCCCATATAATGGATGGATTTTCATATTAATAATCACACTGATAGATGATTATTGGTTGGTTTAGAATGTCAAATGTGACTCCCCTTCCTCATAAAATTGATGATATTTTATGTAATGAAATCTAATACATGCCTAAGATAACATCAAACCCAACTATAATGAGAATAACTAGATTTATAGGAATCACATTCCAAAAATAATCAATCGGATAATAATCATAGACTTTCAATTCGATCATCATATCATTAGGGGGTTTTATTTCTAATTCAACATATAATCATTGAGAATATTAATGAATATTCCTTGATATATTTTCTAATATGTAGTAATTCATATAAATATTCTCAAATAGGGTACTTAAATATATGATCATACCTCTAACCACCTCAACATTATCTTTATATCATTATTCCATTAGTAAAACCTAAAAGGTTATTTAGGAATCATTGATCAGAGTGATAAATCATGAAAAATAATTCATAGGATGTCTAAATCATGGTGCCTTATTTTCAATCTACGACACCTTAGGTTTAACCTAGGTAATTCACGGTCATCATCTATTAAGATATGTCATAATGGTTCATAAATAAAATGTGAGTTATCCTAAGAATATCCCCTCAGAATGTCGAACTAGGTGTGTAGTATGAATACCCTTACCATACAACAAAAATTTGTTCGTGATATAATCAACCAAATATTTTTAGTGTTATTATACCCTAAAATACTCTATTCAAAAACCACGTCCATGTTTAGTATCCAGAAAGGTATGTTTTTCTTAGAAAACCACAATCCTCTCATTACCGTAACTTTGGGTATTCTCTTATACATAAGATTATCCTATGGTTTCACAATAATATTTCTCATCTTATTATCCAAAGGTAACTAAACATTTATTTAATACTAACTTTATTAATCCATTCATTTTATATATAAATATTACCTCATATTATATGAATACTCATTACATAACATTCTGAACCATGATAGAACCATAAAGTTTTATTTTTATAATAAAGTTAATAAAAAAACTGATTTATAAGAAATCAATATCATCAGCCACTAATTTCTTCATAACCAGCACCCTTCTTAGACATATCATACCTAAAAACTTTATTTATAACCTCGGGAATGGAAACATAATAAATAATGATCTCAGATTCTCAATAAGGTTAATTAATAGAGATATCAATGATCAATTTTGAATAACATGAGAATAAGGGTATGAAGACATAAAATAAACATTTAGGAACCATACCCAATATATCATAGATTATATTCCTGAGTGATGTAATAAATCATGGTAGTTTATAAGACATGAATCATAAAGGAATCATAGAACACAAGCCATGATAGAATTACATTGTCATAAGAAATAAGTTTTTAGAACACACATATGCAAATAAAATCATTTCCATAGTAAAGGATCAATACAAAGACTAATAGAGTGGATTTTATTCACTCCCCATTCTGTTATATCCTTAATCAAGGTTCACTCCCAAGATATTCATAGCTAAACAATTCCTTTACTGAACTAGGTTCACTCCCCATTCCATTTTTTATAATCTCATGAGATAACTACCTTTACATGATGTATTTTAGGACTATTTTATTCTAGTTCCACCCATAACCTATGTAAAATCATACATATGTGTGCCAAAAGTTCATTAAACATTCATCACTTCACAACTTGTGGAAAAAAATAGGTTTCATAAACATTTATTCATAGCATCATAACATAACACATGGAAAATAAATGGGTTTCATAATAAAATAATCATCATAATATTAAAACATCCAAATAAATAATATGGATGGTATTCTTGGATAATAACCCTAATACAAAATAAGTAACTTCAAAATACTTCACTATTTGTGAAAAATTCCTTTAAAAGATCACTAGAACATTTTTTGAGGAAAATAACCTATTCAATTTGAAAAAACTTATTTAAAATAAAAAATTTCTTAATAATAGAGGGTCAAACTTAATTAAAAAATAAAATTGGAAATATTTAATGAAAATTAAAATGATTTAGTATTCATAACAGTGGGAAATTTTGTTTATGACATATACGTTAAAAAATATTCCCTTTTCATTTTTAGTAAAAATCCAAAAGTTCCTCATTCGGAAAATTATAAGAAGAATCATTTCAATTTTTTATAAACTAAATAACGGTTAAAGATTAATTTTTAAAAAATAATATTAGAATATATAAAACATTATTAATTTTTTTTTAAAAACATGGATATGGAAGAAAAATTATTTTTGACCGAAGAGAGAAATAAAGTTTATTTTCCTAAAAAACTTATTTTGGAAACTTGAGTTCATAAAGGGATGAAAATTAATGTAAAATATTTAATCTATATAAATAAATTTAGGATAATAAAATTAATGAGTTTCATGAGAGTAATCTAAAAAAATTTCATCATAAATAACTTAATGTTAACCAATCCGGATAAACAATGAGATTTTAACATAAATCTCTCACCACTTTGGTAACTTTCAAATAAAAACCTCATGAAGTATATAACCATATATTTTTATAAAAATAAACATAATATTTATGATAATAATCATAAAATAAATTTATTGGTGGTATTTAAACCACATAAAAGAAATAAGTGGTGAACATAACATGTGTCTCACAGATTTAAAGGTGAGATAATAATCCTCTACCTCAAGTTCGACGTGCTTCAAAAGTAAAAAAAATAATATATAATAATTATTAATTTATTATAATTATATAAAATTGTTATTTACATACTTATAATATAATATATTACCCACTTATGACATTTAATCACTAATTTATTAATAATTACTTCTTAAAATCATCATTTCAGTTCATTAACTATTACGTTTTTCATGATAATTTCAATTCATTAGTTTATTTCCTTATACCTTGGTCATGGATGTATTATATTTATAATATTAATAATGATATAAATATCATATATATTATTATTTATACATAAAAGGTATAGATAGAAAAATGAATTTTAATGTTCATTGTGATGGTAATCCATACGTACGCTTGACCAATATTTTTACTTTTCAAATGATGAAATTAAATAATATAAAATAATAATTCACCTTTACAAAATCATTATTATATCATATATATCATATATATTCATTAAATCTAGTCATATTATGATCCATGTATAGTGGAAATTAAAACTGAATCGCATCACTTCATGGTGGTGGTAGTCCTTACAAACACATGAGAAACATTATCATTTTACAACATATTTGAAGGTAAGGATTCAGATATGACAATATAATTATAGGATAATATCTATGTCATAATTATCATATATAAAAATTAAACCCATCATTATAACCATCCAAGAAATATGTTGATGTAAAATGAATCATATCGCTATGTGGAAGCATTAGTCCACATATACGCATAAGAGAAACATCCACATCCCATTTGATGGAAAATTGGGTGAATAATGGTTGTTGGATAATAATTATGAAATTTAAATATATTTAGGATACTTAATTAATTATTTTATGATGATTACTATATATTTGGAGGAGGTAAAATAAAAATTATTTATAAGAGGTTGTGTAGGATGATTACCTCTACTTCAGTATGTGTCTTTTAATCCCAGCTAAAGGACCCATGGAATGGTCTTTTAAGAATAACATAACCTCTAATTAATATATAGGAAAGTTTTAAGGATAATTTTTCATGGTATGGTTGATATATATGGAACAAGGTGGTGTAATGAAGATAAAGGAGAGGTGTCCTTTTATATTTGGGGGAGAGAACACACTTGAAATTTCTTAAAAGAATAAAATATAATAAATTAATTTTCAATTTTTTTAAAAAAAATGGTCGGATATTCATATTTAGGATTTTAGGAGGTTTAAATATGGATATAAAATAGGATTTATACATTTTTAATTAAAAAAAACCCTTATATCATGCTTTAACTCCTTATTAAACCCATTTTAACCTTAACTACAATAAAACTTATTACGGTTTTTACTATTCATTATGAAAAAAATCAAGTTGATAGTATTACCAAATTTTAATAGAAATTATTAAATTTTTTGAATATATTTATAAAATTTAATTCACATAAGTATAAGATTTTAATTTAAAATTAAACCCTCAAAACACGATGAAAAGTAGTCTTTTAGAAAAAATATTTTCCAAAGTATAAAAATATTATATACCAAAATGAAAAATATAATTAATTCCAATGAGATAAATTGGTTTATTAATAATACAAATGAAATAATTTTACTTTTAAAAACCATTTTAAAACAAAATTTAACTCTGTAAATTCTTGAATTGAAAAAACTAGTTTTCAATAAAAATCAATGTTTTTCACTATTCAAATAAAAATCAATATTTTAGTAAATTCTAAAAAATTCACTGTAATATAATTTTTACATGATGATTTCAAAAATTAAGTTCCTTTTCTCAAATAAACTTTCTAAATGTGATAGAAATTAATTATATTATTTTCTTAAATAAATAAATATAAAGCATTTTTGAGAAAAAAAATGTATTTTTAAAGAATATAATGATTTTTTTTAAAATTGAGAAATTATTTATCAATATATTTAATTTATATAAAAAATTAAAACATAATTATAAAACTTTTGTCATTAATATTACTATTTTAAATTTAATGGCTATTTTCTACTGGTATACTATATTATGGTTTATTTTGACCCATGTTTTCATGCAGCACAAGTCATTGAAGAAATTAAATTTATTTGAGGAGAAATATATATTAAAATATCCAAGTGTTACATGGTATATTAGGAGGAAAAACACTTATGGTCATATAAAATACATGGTTTGGTCCTAGTGGTGGGTGTTCAAGTTTGAAAAATTGGTTCCTCAACACCATGTTGGCGGGCATTTTCTTCGATATAAATTCGGAGGCCTTTGGTGGTGCACTATTATAAAGAAATAAGGGGGTGATAGAATTAATAATGGTTCTTGACATGGAGGGGATCTTGAGGGAATATCTTGAGGTAAAATGTGGAATGGTTCATGTCATGGTGTATGTCGTGGTTCGTTTCGTGGTGATTCACTTCCATATTATTATTTTTTGTTTTCCCATTATTCCCTATTAATTTTTATAGGGGTCATTCTTCTTTTACCCCTCTATTATTGTTTCTCAAACTCAAGGGGAACCCTATAAATATAACTTTTTCATATTATGGATTTCAATCTCCTTATCATTCAATTTGAAGTATTATTCAAGGAAATCGCTACCTTATTCTTCTACATTCCTTCTCCTCTTTTCCCAACCAGTATTCTCCCTCAATTTTAATTATCCTAGAAACATTAATTCCCATAGGAGATAATTTGGTTTCGGGATTGACCTAATGAAGGGAATTTTTTTAATAGGGATTATAGGGGTTATTTTCTACCATCTTATTTATTCTACAATTGATGGTGATTTTTTACGAGTTGATTTTTATCTATTAAGGTAGATGATTTTTTCCATTTCCTTTAATTGACATGGTGTTGTGTTCTTTATTTTTTTAAGGAATTATGTATCAAATTAATTTTATATTGAAAATTGGTAATGGGTTTTTTATGTGTTCTAAATTAATTTCTCACTTAGCACAAATTATTTCTTGAGTTTTTTCAAAATTTTAATGTGGTGTTTTAGTTACACGTTTTTACGAAAAAATAGTAAGGGTTTATTTTAAATGAATTATTATATTTAAATTTATTTTACCCCATGTGGGTCAAAAAATGGTTGATAATGTGGATTTTATTGAATTTTTTCCAGAAAAAGGAAATTAATTGATTTATTATATGTTTTCAAATATAGAGTGTCTTATGTTTAGAAATATTTCAAATGTGGCTATCAATGGTGTATTTCAATCAAGGTTTTACTTTGCGAATTGAAATGATTGGAATGATTTGGAATTCTGAGTCCATTTTAATTATGGAAAATTTGATACCTTATAAATGATATATTTATGGTGTGTGTATTGTGTTATACCCTCATGATCCTCTTATAATTATAATTTATAAGAATTATATCCCTTAAGGGGGGATATTGTGTTTTATTTTGATATGAATGATGTTAAAGGTGATACTTCTTGTGAGGTTGTTATAGGTGAGGTGATATTTTTTTTATATTTTTAAGATGTATATTTTAAGTGATTACTCTATTATTTGGTTGATTTATGACCTATGGTTGTTTATTTCCCATGAAAACAAGGCTAATAGAGTGGTGTCACATTCAGTTTTTAATGTTTTGGTTTATGTTCTAGTTTATTGGGAATATTTTTCTTTTCTAGGGTTCTGGTTGTGATGGGTGTTGAGTTTTGAAGTGTTTTCTTTGTCTAGTATTTTACTCATGGTTTATCATTGGTTCTTTTAAGAGTTTTTAGAGAAAACATGGATGTTTGGCTTAAAAAGGCCCTATGCACAGTTGGTGCATGATTTGATAAACCATGCGGCCGAACCCAGGTAACCATGCAGAAAGTATAAAACCTTCCGCATGGTGGGTGAATGGTTGTAAAGTCTCTTATGATAAACTGTGTGGTTTCTCCTATGCCTACTACATGGTTTGGTGCATGGTTTAATAAATCGTGTGACCAAACCATGTGAGTCTGCCCAAAATTAAAATTTTAAAATTTAAAACTTTTCCCCCTCAGGATTTTTGGACCCAAATACAAACAAATCACCCCACTTGGTTCGTATATATCTAGGGATACCTCTCCCTTTCCTCACAATCCATTCCTCCTCCTTTGGTGTAGATCCAAGATATCTTCAATTTGGGGCTAGTTTCTTCAAGGTAATTTCTTCTCCTTTATCCCCCCTCCTCCTTATTCTTTAATTTTTCTTAGTTATGTTTTATCCCCTGGTCATGACTAACCTATCTTTATGTTTTACCATGTTTTTATGGGGGTTTTGGCTGTTTAGGGGTTTTCTTCATAGATCTAGAGTTTTGGAACCCTCGTTGAGTGATTTTGGGTGTGCGTTTCCATTCCTTTATGGATTTGAGGCAGATTTTCCCATGAACTTGCCTTTTTAATTTAATTTTCATCTTTTTATTATTTTTCAGACATTATATATTTATGATAAGTGTTATTATGAAACCTTTGGTTTAATTAATTGGTGTAAAAATGGTAGTTCCTACCTTGTTTTGTAAAAAATAGCCTTATTTTGTTAAAAACATGCACACTGCTTGTTTAATAAAATGCACCATAAGATTTCACACATGGTTTGTGTTATTTATAACATCTTTAGAATCTTGAATATATTTTTTGGAATGAAATTGGTGTTTTATTCCTTGTTTGGCATTAAATTGAAATTATTTTGTTAAATATTTCATGCCTTATGTTTGGTAAATTTCTCAGTTGGATTTTATGAGTTGTTTGTGATATAAAATGATCGGTTTGGATTTATAAATATATTTTCATCATGAAAAATAACATTTTAGGTTCCTTATATGGTTTCCCAAGTGGGTTTGGTTTTTATATAGAAATGAGCTTTGGTTTTTAAGATGTTTTGTCATGTGTTTCCGATGAATGGCCTGTTTGGAATTTTTATAAAAATGGGTTTGCCTTGAATGTGTAATATGAATATTTTAAAGGAGTTTATAAATGTTTATATGTGTAAAATTTTGTTTTTACAATTCTTTATGAAAAGTGGTTTTTGTACCGTTGATAAATGTTGTTTAGGTAAAATGCTTAAAGGCCCATTTGGAAACTTTGTGAAAATGATGAAAATGTTTATTATGAAAACCTATTTTGGATGTTTCTCATGCATTGTTAGTGTATAGTGGATGGGATTTCCTAGATTTGGAATCTTTTAAATCCATTATTAGAGTTCCCGGGTTCAGACTCTTTATGTTCTATTATTTCTATTGCATGAGATCAGTCCTTCGAGTGGATTAGGGTGATGCCTATTGTTGATTTATTATTATATATACATGGGATTGGATGCTTGGATGAAATCATTTGGCTCAACCCAATTATATACATGATATGTGAGAACCTGGAATATTGATAGAATGTTTTGAGAATGATTATTGCACTGGTAGTCAATATACTGACCAATGGCCCATAATAGGTGGATATATTTTGGTTTATTACTATAGGATTTTCCCTCAATCTATCCTAAGTTTGGGTGGCCAAGTATATTGAGCATTTTGATTTAATCATGTGTTTCAAGATACTGGGTATAGGGCCCCAGGTATTAGTATCTTCCATATTATTCTTGATCTCTAGGGTTCACCTATATTTATTGGTTCTTAGTTGCTTGTAGTGATAATTGTGATGCTTATATAAATTATTTCCATTTCCCTTATTGTGTGATTAATACAATGCCTTATTGTGTAATGTTTTCTTGGAAAGTGATGTGTTTATTTTAATAAGGTTTATGAAAATTGTTTTCAATGAAAAGGATTTTATACCCTTTGTACAATCTAAAAAATTTAGATATCACATTGCCCTTGAAAATACCAATGTTTCACTAATGGAATAAACCTAGTTTTGGAAATGAATAAGGGTAATGAGATGTAATTTGTTTTTTAGTAAAATGTGTAGAAAATCATACTTTGATATATTTTAGTTCAAACTTTAAATTGATGTTTCTTTTATTTTAAAAGAATTTCAATGGGAATAGATTATGGGGCTAGCCTACTGAGTTTTAATTCCCAATCTTATAGTTATTTTATGTTTTTATCCCTTGTGCAAGTTCCAAATCGAGTTCATTCTCCTTGGGCTATAGTTGATATTTGTGTTGGAGAGTGACCCACAGGGTCACATAGAGATAGTGTGGTCATCCTGTTTTGTTTGTCTAGTCGTGTTGTTTTGTTTCACTTTTCAGATTCTTGTATAAATGATGTTTAGTTCTGTTTAATTTATATATATATTGGGATACTTGTGAGTATTTAATTGTTTAGTTACTTTGTCTATTTATTGGGTGAAATAATTCCCTTGTTTTAATCTGTTGATACCTTTTACTAGTTTCCAACCCATGGGGATCTAGAACGCCCTTCAGTCTATGCCACAGATCGGCTTGGGTAACCGGTTCAGGGTCAACCCAGGTTGGTTCATGATAAAATAGTATCAGAGTAGATCATCTCATAGAATACCTTACTTTTCAGAGTGCCCTTTTTCACTTGGGGATGTCTTGGTAGATGGAGTAGGATTGTTTGGACTCAAGGGGTAGGTTTGAAAAGAGTGTCATGAACTGTTGATTGTTATGATTCTCTGGTTTCCATGGGAAGTCCAGTTTTGTTAGTTTCTTAGACTTTAGGTATTTTTTGGTGATTGAGATATGAAAAGGGAGTCAGGATAGTGGTCTCTGTGAGATCATAGGGCCTAGAAATCCATGTGGAGATGGGGGAATTGTCCTAGAAGGTTCTCTATGTTGGGGGTGTCTTTGGAATACGACCTCCAACCATATGGTCAAGTCACCCACCGAAACTAGTTCCCATTTTGAGTTGTTTTGGGTATCCTTTGAATTCTGATTTTTTTTTGAAAAACCATTTTGTTGGAATTTTGGAAATGGTATTTTCATAATTAACCTTTTAGAATACCTAAGAAAAATTAGTTTTTATAAAATGACCTCTTGGGGGTAAAATTGAAATGGTTTAACGGAATTGGACTTTATTAATCAAAACTTGGGGTTTAAGAAAAGTGAATTTTTGTTTTGAAAGTTATTTTAAATGAAAATAAATGGGTTTTTAATAAAATGGTTTGATGAAATGAGGTTTTTTAAGATTCTAGAAAATGGTTTTATAAAAGTTAAATGGATTTTTGATGAAAATCTACGGGGTTTTGTTCTCAAGTATGGTGAAATGGTTTGATACGTGAATCTGAAAAATAATTTTTGACTTGGTGGTTAGTGAGACTTTGGAAGGTTCATTTCACATCCATGACTTATTTAGAATTAAATTTTCATTTAACTTCAATTATTTATTTGTTTTGGGGGTTTCCTATGAATTTTGGTGGAAATGGTGGGTTTTCAAAATTTGGGCCAAACCAGAATCCCATTTCCAGATTTAAAAATATTTTTTGTTTCTTTTATAACTACTTCATTTTTAAACATTTTACACCCATTACACTTCCCAATTGGAATGAAATTGTATATTAAAATCACCATATCCATTTGGACCACATAGGAATCCATAATCATGATGTATTTGAGTTTTTTATTAAGGTATTGGGCATGCCTATAAGCCCATTTTCTGCACTAAATATTTTTTTAAGTTTTTAATATATCATTATTTTTTTACTTTTTTTCAATTATTCCACCTCCTAATCTAATACAAACACCTGAGTGTCACCCCCATTAGCGATTTTTCATCTTTGGAGCTCATATACCCTGTGGATTAGGGATATCTTTCATAATATTTCTCAAATCGACCAGATTTGAAGAGGTAAAATTATTCTTTCATAACTCCTTCAATTTTTAAATTTTTTCCCATTTCAGTCCTTAGATGACTTAATATGACTCCTTAGAGCCTTTATACCAATTTTAGGCACTTTGAGATTCATATTTTGGTGGATTTAGGGTGATCCCTTCAAGATTTCTGCAAGTAAGTCTTTGTCTCTTTGATTTCTTCTCTTTCCTTAGGGTTTCTTTCACCCTTTCTTGAGTTATAAAATGTCCATAAGTTAGGGTTAATTCCTAGGGTATAACTTATTATCTTTTGGGTGAAATATTGAGGTTTTAGGTTTCTTTTCACTTTCTTGAGGTGCGTCGGTGGTGCAGTTTTTGTTTCGCACCAATATTTGAGGGTTTCGACACTTTCGGTAGGTGATTACATGTATAATTATTTCTAGATGAGTTAGTTTGCTTGGATTACTTATTTTTCATGTTAAAAATATGCTGTGTGTGGTGAGAAAACTATTTATGATGTATTTGGTTAAGAATTTAATTTTATAGTTGCATTTTAGTTTGAAATTGGGTATTTTTCATTTGTAACCCTTGGGGTATTGTTTGGGTGTGTTTTATAACATATGAAATTGGTGTACTAAATATTTTTGGGCTGAAAATTCTAAATTTTTATGGTATTTGTGTGCCTTTGGGTTTAATAGAGGGTCTTTTAATGGGTTTTATGTGTGAAACCATGTAATGCCTCTTGAAAGCGTTTTATGAAAATGTGTGTTTTTCATGTGCATCTTTTGTGGTATTATTTGAGGTGATTTTATAATACTTCAGAGTGGTTAAATAAATATTGATAGGTCTTACAATTTTGATTTGGATTGGTATTGGTGTGATTTTGGCTTTGAAAAAGGATTTGGAATTTGGTTTTGTGGGCAAAACATAGTTATACCCCTTGGGTTGGTTTTATGAAAATTGTAAATGATTTAATGAGTTACACAAAGTGTGAAATGGTTTCTTGTGTACCATTTTGGTGGTTGTATTTTCTTAAAATTATTTTTTGAAATATAAATTGGACATTTTTTATGTAAAACGTTTTGGTAATGTTTTGTAATTTGTCGAGGTGATTTATGAAATTGTGATGTGGGTGTGAAACATGTTTTTGGGCTATTTTTGTGTGAGTGTGATGTAAAAAATGGACTTTGTTTATGAAAAGGGTATTATGTAACATGTGAGTGAGCTGTTATGTGATGTATATCATCTTAGGAAAGATTTTATAAAAATTTTAAAGGATTTTTTGAATTTTGAAAGATGTGAAAAATGTGTTGTGGTCTATTTTTGTGTGAGTTTGATTTCAAAATCGATTTGAATGAAAAAGTGGATTTTATGACTTGTGTAATGTACATGTGGGATGTTTGGTTAATGTGTGATGTGTACGTGATATTTTCATGTGAAAATTATTTTTCGTTTCTTATTGAACTTGTTTGAGAACAAGAGGGAAACCCGGGTATCTAGGTGGGTGGACGTGTACTAGTATGCTAGTGAATCTGTGGGGTTTGGACTCAGTTTCACATTTCAAGATTAACACTTACAACACTAACTAAACTATGATGATGATTATTGGGTACCACTAGGTTATGAGTATGTTCCCTACTAATGGATCATGCACGAGAACATATATTGTGATGGTTACTCTCACCGAGATACGAGGTACCTGGGACCCACAACAAGCTAGTGCCTATGGGTTATTTCATATTGCTTGTGCTGATTAGTTACTTTGTGATTACCGTCAGAATATGGTATGGTTGGAAGGAAAATTCCATAGTATTGAAATTATTTTTAAAATTGTTTATTCTTAATGATATCCCACTTGAAAACTGTTTTAATTTTTAAGTTTCATCTTTTAGAAATTATAACTAGCATTTCTTGTTTTTGAAAACTTGCAAGATTTTTGTCATTGAATGTTTATCACATGGAATCTCTTAGTGGTGGTATCCTACTATAAATTGACTCACACCCTACTTACACCCTTGGGTTTATGTAGACTTGGTTATTTTTGTTTTCATAGGTTGGGTACAGTTTTTAGTGTTAGTGGTTTGGGTTTCTAGCAGGTCCTTGGTGGTGAAGTCATATGGAGATGGCTTGAGGGCGGTTCCCCTTTCCATGAGGGTTATTGGGATATTTCCTTTTGGTTTTTTATCTTTTTTATAGTCTTGGTGAGTTCTTTTAAACTATGTAATTCAGTTCTTATTTTTTGTAAAAGGTTGTTTGTTTTGAAAAATCTAGATTCGTTTTATTGGATTTAATTGTTGTTTTAAGTTTATAAACTCAGGTAAATCATTCAAAATTCTCATTTTATGATACCAGGGCACTTGTTCTAGCCTGTGGGGATCAGGAACGCCCTTCGGGCCATGTCTTAGGTTGGGGTTGTTATCGATTTTGGTGGCGACCAGAATCAATTCGTGACAGTTCATGATTTTTGAATTGGGTTGAATGATCTATTTTAGAAAATGAGGATGTTTAGTTTTAGAATTGGTGTTATTATGGGTTCTTACATGCATGGTGGTATATGGGAATGTGAATGGATGCCCGGTATGGCATGGTGGATGGGTTCTCGGGGTGAAATTAAAACATGCATGATATTGAGACTCTAAGGAATACTAATGGAGAGTGTTCAACCCACCAAGTCTATTTTAAAATTAAAGATGTTTTAAAAAGTAATGTTTTGATGTTATAATAGCTTGTTTTTAATTTGTTGGAATCTTGTCACCTATATAGTGTTTGTTCTTGAGGATTTTTGTTGTTGAGTTGGACTTGATCTAATTCTTGGATTTTCCTTTTCCAGTAGTTCTCCCCATGAAGCTTCAATGGGCGATTGTAGTGTAGCTACGGGTGATTCCCCATTAGCAACATTTTTAGTTGATCAACCTAAGGATTTCATTATTGAGTTTTGAAAGCTAGATCCGGCCCTCTTTCATGGAAAATTGGATCCTCTCAAGGTATAAGGGTGGATGAAAAATATCAAAATGAACTTTATCCTTGTTGAGTTTCTTGAGTTGTTGTAGGTTAATTTTGAAACTTTCATGCTTAAAGGTTCACTATGAATGTGGTGGAAGTAGGTGTCTCACAACAAGCCCCGTGAAGATATTACTCAGGAGTTCTTCACGACTTTGTTCATTCTTCAGTATTTCTATGAGAAAGAAAGGGTGAGAAAGGGGATAGAGATGGGTTTTTTGCATCAAGGTGTTGGATCAGTGTTAAAGTATTTCCATATATTTGTAGATCTAGTCCCTTATGATCTAGGGTATGCTGTAAATGATTCCATGGAGGCTTGATGTTTTGAGGTTGGGATTCATCCCGACCTACAGTCGAAGGTGTCAGAGTTTAATCTAATTTCATTTGTCAATGTGGTGAGGCAAGATTTTCATGTTTAAGCCATGATGGAGAGAGTGCACAAGGTAGTCCTCCATCCTTAAATACCTAGAAGTAGTGGAAAAATATTGAGTAAGGAGATGAGAAAGTGGTTTAAAGTTGATGGATAAAGTGATGGAATCAAAAGGACTTAGGATATTCCACAAAACTCTTATAGGTATGAGATATTTGTGTGTCATTAGTGTGGAAATAAGAGTCAAAAAAATCCATCGTGTTCAAATGATCCACAGCCCTACCAGGCCTGTGGCTTCTTGGGTCACTTACGGCGATTCTGTCGGGGCGTTTCTAGAAAGCTTCGTAGAGGAAATCCTCAAGAGTGATGTGTTATTGGAAAGTTGTTTAAAGTTTTTTTAAGTTTCCTTATAGTAAGGGATATTTTTTTCTGGTGGTTGTGCTTATGTAGTATTGGTTTTTTAGATGTAATGGATATTGTGAGTCTCCTTATGAACTTCTATTTTTAATCAAAGTGTGGCATTTAATTCTAGATTTATAGTCATTCCCTTTTTATCTAATCGGGTGATGCATATTCTAGTTGGGGATTAGCAACTCCTAACTAAAAGGTAGTAGATTCTTAATCCATCCGGTCTCCATCCATAGGTCTCAGAGTGAAGTTGGAACATAATTAGGAATCCCTAGAGTGTGGACTGACCATGTGAAATAGTTGCGTTCTTGGATTTTATCCATACCTTGGTAAAAAGTTGTAGGTGGTTTTTGGTTGTAGTTTTAGTGATACAATCATTGGACCCCCCTTCCCTTCCCTCCCCTTTTGGTGGAGTTTTTTTGGTTTGTATGGGGTGTTTTGGATAGATTTACCCCCTCCGTTTAGGAGTGGGTATTTTAAATGTTCTTGTTGCGTTATTTATGGTCTGGGATGGTAGGTTGTTATAAGATAGTTTTGGTTAGTTTGTATGGAAAGGCCTGATTTTGGTTTGTAGTTCATTCTCATTTGGTCATTAATAGTGGTTCCTAATGGTGGGGAGAACCACCACAAGTCTCATTGAGATTCCTTCTAATAATTATTTAGATGTTAGTTGTTTTCTAATGGTGGGGTTTCCATTCATACATTCCCTAAAATCATTGGACTTTATGAGTACTCTTTGGTTTGTGTGGTTGTTGGGATTATTGGGAGAATGCCAAAAAATCTTTTCCTTGTCTTGGTTGTGTACGTAATGGCTGGATCCTTCCATTGATTCTCAAGAAGTGGTTGTGGGTTGTTGTTTTGTTTCAAGAAAGAGGATTATGTTCTATTAATGGATGTGGAAATTTCCTTAGATTAAGAGGTTGTATCATGTTGATGTGTAATCCTTAATTATTGACCAATCATCTAGAATGTGTTATGGATTTCTAAGGATATAAAGTGTTAATGGTGGGGAGAATTATCACACCTAGTTTTTTAAGTTTTGGTTTACATTATGGTTTGTTGGGAATTCCAGTATTTTCTCGGGTTTTGGGTGTGATGAATGTTGAGTATTGAAGGGATTTATTTGTCTAGTATTTTCCTTATGGTTGATCCTTGGTTCGTTTGAGAGTTTTTGTAGAAAGAAATGGAAGTTTGGATTAAAAAGGACATGCACATGGTTGTCGCATGGCTTGATAAACTATGCGACCAAACCTAGGTAATTGTGAGGTAGGTATAAAACCTATTTCATGGTTGGCGCATGTGTGTGTAGTCACTTAGGAGAAACCATGTGGTATCTCTTATGTATTCCACATAGTTTGGAACACAGTTTAATAAACCATATGGCCAAATAATGCGAGTCTACCCAGAATTAAAATTTTAAAATTTCCAACTTTTCCCCCTCAGGAATTTTGGACCCAAATCTACCCAAATCACCCCACCCAGTTATTCCAAACCTATATATCCCTATACCTTGCCTCCCAAGCCATTCCTCATCCTCCTTTGGTGTAGATCTAAGATATCTTCAAGTTGGGGATAGTTTCTTCAAGGTAATTTCTTCTCATTTATCTCCCCTCCTCCTTCTTCTTTCAGTTTTCTTGGTTATATCTTATCCCCTAGTCATGATCGATGTAGGGTTATGTTTTCCCATGTTTTTATGGGGTTGTGGTTTTTTAGGGTTTTTCTTAATAAATCTAGGGTTTTGGAACCCTCGTCGAGTGATTTCGGGTGTGTGTTTCCATTCTGCCATGGATTTGAGGTAAGTTTTTCCATGTACTTACCTTTTTAATTTAAGTTTCATATTTTTATTATTTTTCACACCTTATATATATACTAAGTGTTTTTTTGAAACCTTTGGTTTAATTAATCGGTTTTCAAATGGTATTTCATACATTTGTTTGTGAAAAATAACCTTATTTTGTTAAAAATGCACACACCGCTTGTTTGATAAAATTCCCCATTAGATTTTATAAGAATTTTGTGTTATTTATAACATTTTTTAGGAGATTGAATAAATTTATAACATGAAATTTGTTTTTTATTCTTTTTTGGGTGTTAAATTGAAATTGTTTTGTTAAATATTGCATGCCATATGTTTGGTAAATTTACCTGTTGGATTTTATGGGTTGTTTTTGATATAAAATGGTTAGTTTGGATTTATAAATATATTATTAGCATGAAAAATAATATTTTGGGTTCCTTATATGGTTTCCCAAGTGGTTTTGGTTTTTATAAAGAAATGAGCTTTGGTTTTTAAGGTGTTTTGGCATGTGTTGATGATGAATGACCCATTTGGCATTTTTATAAAAATTCTTGTGCCTTGAATGTGTAATCTGAATATTTTAAAGGAGTAATAAATGTTTATATGTGGAAAATTGTGTGTTTACACCTTTGTATGAAAATTGGTTTTTTTACCATTGATAAATGTTGGTTTGGTAAAATGCTTAAAGGCCCATTGGGAAATTTTTTAAAAATGATGAAAATTTTTATTATGAAAACATCCTTTGGATGTTTATCATTCCTTGTTTGTGTATAATGGATGGGATTTACTCTTTGTATAATCCTTGTGATCCATTATCAGAGTGCCACAATTTAGAATCTTTATGTTCTATTATTTCTATGGAATGAGATCTATCCTTGGAGTGGTTTGGGGAGATGCCTGTTGTTGATTTGTTATTATATATACATATGATTGAATGCTTGGATGATATCAGTTGGATCACCCATATTGTAACACCCCAAGCTTCTACGGTACGTTTCCCTTTGAATAATGTAATAGCGTTTGTTGTACGCAACATCGAGTTCTAACACACACCACAACCGATCAAACTAGCCGTTATGAATTGTAATACCTACTTTTGAAATTATATATATTATATATTTCAAAATGGACTTCATTTTTGGATTCAGAATATTGAAATTATCCTAAGTTGAATTTTTGGTATTTTTCTGAGAACTTCCAATTTTTATGAATAGTGAAAAATACTTAAAAATAACTTTTTAAATCAAAATAATTTATAGTGATAAATTATATTATTGAGTGGTTTTAAAGTATAATTAGAATATATTTTTACCATTTTATCCAATGGTGTTCATTATAATTAATTTCACTTTGAAATTGGACATAAACAATTGTCAATCTTTTGATATATATTGTTTCTTAAAAACACGCTATTTGTTGTGACAGTGGGAATTAATTATAAAATTAATTAATGCAACTTATATGTTTGGAATTTTTTAAAATAGAAATAATTTTTGAATTTGGAATATCAATTATAGCTTAGGGTAAAATTTTGGCATTGTTCTGAAAAACTTCAATTTTTGATGAATAGTGAAACTACTAAGTGGTAGTTAAAAAACTGAATTTTTCATAAAACTTAATTTTACCGCTTCTGTGATTGGAATTTCTAAAATATGAGAGACACGGTTAATATCAAGGAGTAAAATGTGGTTCAATGAGATGAAAATAATTTTTGGTGAATAGTAACTTTTTACTTTTATTTACCACGGTTAAAAGTAAATAGGGTAATTAAGGGTAAAAATGATATTAATATTATCCTAACACATGTACTAATTCTATTGGACAAGTGTATCTCTACCAAAAACAACCTTAGGATTAAAATATTATCATTTAGGTCCACTTGTATTAGATTAGGACATTTATTATTATTTAATTCAAAGAAGAGTTGAAAGAGTTAAAATCAAAGTTTATTTACTAAAACATTTTTAATATAGGGTTATACATAAGATAAATTCTATTTTAAATATTCATTAGAAATCTAAAAAGATTTCCTACATAATTTTATTTTATTTATAATTTTTAGACATTATATAATTTAATTTATTTATGACATAATGATGATGCAGTAATTACCATAATAGTGAAAAATTAAAATAATTGATATTGTAAATACCAAAATAAATATAATTTGAGACTTTTAATGAATTACACTAATTTTATAGGATAATATGACATATTAGGAGTGATTTAATTGAATTTTTTTGAACTAATAATTCTGTTATGATTTTCACAAAAATCAATTTTCCAAATAGTGTCAAAATTGACATAAAAGAGTTTTTAAAACAAATATTATATAATTAATTGATATTAATTTTCTAAAAATCTAAGTTTCGTCCAAGAGACTTATATCATGATAGGTGTATCATTAATGGACCACTTGGGGGTCTCTTGGAGGTATATAGTAAGTTTATTAACTATATAATGTAAAAATACAAAGTGACATGGTAAGTGTCAAACTAATTAACTAAGAGTTAAAACTAAAATATAAGGTTAATATAATGACCCAAACCTGTCTAAATTATATTGGTTGAGTGGTTTTAGACCTATACCCACCTTAAACTTTAAATAATCCACTTTGGAGCCACTAGAAACCGAATATGAATTTATTATAAAATAATATTTCTAGCTTTTCCAAAGTTGCCCCTCACCCCTCTTATAAAAGGGCACTCTCCCTTCTCAATAACTCACACCATCAAAGAATTTTGGTTCGGCCAAACTCTGCCCAAATACTCTCTAAACTTCACTCAATTCATCCAAGTGGCCTTCCTTTAGTCAGAAAGCCAACTTAAGGAGCCCTTTTGATCAAATCAAAAGGAAGAACCTGAAGAAGAGGTAATGATTTCACCACCCTTTTTCAAGTTCCTTTCTTCTTCCACTTCTTCTTTCTTTGTTATTTCCATTCTAAAATAATGAATCCAGTATCTCATATATAATTTAATATTATTATAAATATGGAACAACCATATTCAGTATTATATCCATCCTTTGAATGACATGTCACCATACGTGCGTACGTACGGCTTACCGTCTCCACGTCGTGGTGTAATTGTTATTCAATATATTATTATTTGGATGAGTATAATAATGATGTGTAATTCATGTAAATAATAAATATACCATGATAATTATTCTGTATATATGATATACCATCTAATTATATATTATTTTAATATCAAAAGAATGATATTGTCGCTCGTGCGTACGTACGGACTACCGTCTCCACGAACATGATAAGATTCATTCTCCATCATATACATTCAAGTATAATTCTCATTTTATGATTAATAATAGTATCTAAGGAATTGATATCATTCTGGATATGATTAAGATACAACTTATCCATGAAAAACACGGATTACATAACAAAACATATAGAAGAAAATGAGTAAGTTAACACCCGAAACAATGATAATACTAAGATATTATTAACAAATCAATGTTAAAAGATCATATATGATATCATATTAATATATATGATTCTTGTATAATTTAATAACAATTATTTAACCATTATACAGGAGTTTAACCTACTTCTAACTAAGTAAAAGTATAAGGTAATGGTTTATTTCACAATCTCTTCATTATCCGAGGTTGTTTATACGTAATAATCTACTGAGATCTCTTTATCATCCGCATCCATGTTTCTTAAAAATGTATTTCAAAACATTTTTACTATTTACAAGAATATGGGTTAAAGTCATTTATACCCTTGTTTGACTTTTTATAAGTGGTTTATAAAGGAATCTTTCCGTCGTTTTCCAAACAAGGTGCTTTTAAACTTTTCGACATAATTAAGGTAAGAATGTTTTTTTAACTTATACGGCGGGTGCGACTATTTTCCACCATTATAAAATCTTCGAAGCTTCCTTTACAAGCTTATAAGAATATTTTCAAAGAAAATGTTTTATTTTATAAATATATGACTCTTAAATTATTTCAAAATAGAAACAGATATTTCTCTAAAAAGAGTTTTGATTTCATCTATGTCAACATCCTTTGATGGATTTTACGCTTATTTGAAGTTGATTTATTATGATACAAAACTTCTATATTGTATTGAAGGTTTTGTGATATGTTTGACTGTGGATGTGTTATTTTTATACCATTCATGGTTTATGGATGAAGTATTTATATTTTGTATGCTAGTTTTAATACGAATGTTTATGTTATGTTTAAAACTTTTCATATGGGAATGAATTGGACTTAATATGTGACGGGTGGAGCCCTCTATAGCTCCTCGATGCATCAGTAGGTCTCATGAGACAAACTAGTGTCTTGGCACAAGGCCTTGGAAAAATCTTATTTGTAGTCTTGGCACGAGGCCTTGGCTATGTGGTTATGATAGTCTGACATTATGCATTCCATCATTATGAAAGTGGTTATTGATATTGCATGTGATTATTCGATTAGTAGAATATCCATGTGAATAAGTAAATGGAATTATTTCATTTTATTTTTTCCATACTATGTTGAAGTTTAAGTTTAAAAAGGCTTTTGTTTTAGTTATACACTTCCTTAAATGTTTATTCTTATTTATGAAAGTTTCTGCTATATTATTATCCTTACTGAGAATTTGGGCTCACCCCTTTTCTATGTTTTATTTTTCCCAGGATGTGAAGAAGTAAATTATGAATGACCTGCAGGGATATTATGAGGGGATAATAGTGTGGACTATGGAGACAATATGTTGTTGTAGTAGTTTTTTACTTTATGATGTAATGTAAAACTTTATGAATATATCTAGTGTTTCCAAGGCTACTAAACCAATCGGTCTTTCGAGATTTGATCTGTCTTGTGATCATGCCAATGTTATGTAATAATGCACCAAATCAGGGTAACTGGGGTCGGGGCGTTACAGTTGGTATCAGAGGAAGTTTAGTACAAACCTTAGAAGCTAGATTAAGATAAACTCTGATTACAGCACATAGTTTTAAGATGGAATTTGAGGATTAGTATAGAAAAAATTCCTAGAATTTTGGTATTGTAGAGATTTTGTGAGTTTTCCAAGTAATACATCCCTGTTTGGATACGAGTAGGTAGAGGTGGCTCTGGAACAGATGTACCTAGGGGTAAAACCCAAAAACACCGCTTTGAGATAGACTCGAACGAGAACTGGTGCACGACAACGGGCCTTGCTGCACTCTTGGTTACGACACTCCCGGGGGATATGCTTAGGATAACTCTCATTTTCTTTACAAATAATTATGAAGGGTTTATGAGTATATACTTCCTCCAAGAAAACATTTTTATGATTATGGATTATATCCATAAATAGTTCAATTTATGTTAAGTGTTTTATAAGTATGCAATTATGTATTTTGATTCATAAACTGATCTAGTTTATGCGATTGTTTAGAAATGGCGCCTAGTGGAAGAAATGGAAACCGTATCAATGCACGCACTCCATGTAGGGATTTACCTCCTGCTCAAGATAATTATAGTGGAGCTGGTGATGCAACTGGTGCCGATCAGCTAATCACCATACTGAGACAACTCACTCAGGTTATGAATAATAACCTTACCCGTATGGAGCACCCTGATCCACAGCATGGAGGATCAATGTTAGATCGCTTCATGAGGCAGCAACCACCAACATTCAATGGGAGTACAAATCCATTAGTATCTGAGCAATGGATAAGTTCCCTAGAGAAAATATTTCAGGCTTTGGGGAGTAGTGAAAGGGAAAAAGTTATCATGGAAGTTTACCGCCTCACTGGAGATGCTGATCAATGGTGGTCATTGATTAAAAACATGAAGGAAGATGATGAAGTATCAAATATGGAATGGAGGGAGTTCAAAGATCTGTTTTTATAAAAATACTTTCCTCGTGACCATCGAGCAGATATGGAAAGACAATTTCTGAGTCTGAGACAAAAGGAGGATGAAAATGTCGCAAAGTATGAGGCTAACTTTACAAGGTTATCAAGGTATGCTGGAGATTATATACGTAACCCAATAAGTAAGATTGATCATTTCTTTGATGGGTTAAAACCATTTATCCGTCGAGCATTAGTCTCACAATCCTTCTCTTCGTATGAAGACATTGTCTTATGTGCTATCAAGACAGAGAAATAATTCTCTAAGTCTTATGACTTTAAAGCAAAGCAAGAGAAGAAGAGATCTACTGATCAATATGGGAATGGAAATAAGGGAAAGAAGGTAAAGGTTGAATATCCATCCTTTGGTAAATGTGGGAAGAAACACCCCGGTACTTGCTTAAAGGGAATGGGTGTCTGTTACAAGTGTGGTGAAAAAGGCTACTAAGCTCGTGAATGCAAAGGGAAGAAGGAAGCTACCAATGTTCAATGCTACAATTGCAGGGAGATGGGACATTATGTAAATGAATGTCCTAAGCGTCAGGGGAACTTACCTCAGAAAAGGCCAAGGGATCAAGGCCAAGATTATGCTATCACTACTGCTGAGGTAGAATCTCCAAAAGACGTGTTGTCAGTTAATTTAATGGTTTCCTCAAGTTTAGAAAATGCATTATTTGATTCTGGATCATCTCATTGTTTCAAATCTTCCCAGTTTGCTAAGAAAATTAGATATTTCCAATTTGATTTAACAAGGGAGTTGTCAGTTAAAACTCCTAAGGGAAGTATCATTGCAACAAAGTTTTGTGAATCAGTCCCCATTAGAGCACATAAATGTTCTTTATCCACTGATCTCATTGTCATACCTATGATTGAGTTTGATATAATCCTCGGAATGGATTGGATTTCAGATTATGATGCGAAGATTTATTCTAAGAAGAATGAGGTTACGATTTTTGATGATGACGATAAGGAACACCTTATCTTTAGAGAAGAATCGTCACCACCTAATTCTTATCTAGATCCACCCCAAGTAGCTCAACTAAATTCAATTATTGGGGAGGAAGAGAATGAAATGACTATGGGTGAGGAAAGGAATGTTTAAATAGAGGATGTACCTATTGTGAAAGAATACATAGATGTATTTCCGGAAGATTTACCTGGACATCCTCCAGAACGATAAGTTGAGTTTTCCATTGATTTAATTCCTAGATCAAGGCCTATATCGAAGACCCCTTATAGAATGGACACTTTTGAATTAGTTGAACTAAAGAAACAACTATAGGAATTGAGTAACAAGGGATTTATTCTCCCTAGTGTTTCTCCATGGGGATCCCCTGTTCTTTTTGTTAAAAAGAAAGATGGATCTATGAGGTTATGTATCGACTATAGGGAGATGAATGCTATAACAATAAAGAACAAGTATCCCCTACCTCGTATTGATGATTTATTTGACCAACTGCATGAAGCTTAATAATTTTAAAAGATTTACCTTCGATCTAGATACCATCAGTTGTGTGTAAAGAAGGAAGACATTCTGAAGACAGCATTTCGAACCAGGTACGGGCATTACGAGTTTACTGTAATGCCTTTTGGATTGACTAATGCACCCTCTGTATTCATGGATCTGATGAATAGAGTTTTCAAGTAATATCTCGATGAATTTGTGGTGGTATTTATTAATGATATCTTGGTATACTCTAAAAGCTATGAGGATCATGAAAGTCACTTGTGCATTATCCTGAAGACTCTGAGAAGACATGAATTATATGGGAAGTTTAGCAAGTGTGAATTCTGGATTCATGAGATTTATTTTCTTGGCCATATTTTATCTAAAGATGGAATCTCTATTGATCCTTCTAAGACCAAGGAAATCCAAGAATGGCCAGCACCTACGAGTATAACTGAGGTACGCAGTTTTATTGGTTTGGCAGGTTATTATCGACGTTTCGTCCAGAATTTTTCCCGATTGGCAAACCCATTAACGAAGCTCACACGTAAAGGGGTTAAATTTTTTTGGACAAAAGAGTGTGAAGAATGTTTCGAAGAACTGAAGAGAAAATTAGTCAATGCTCCTATATTGAATCTACCATCGGGGAATAATGGGTTTGTTATTTATAGTGATGCATCGAAGAAAGGACTTGGTTGTGTCCTTATGCAGAATGATAGAGTTATTGACTATGCATCATGAAAGTTGAAAATTCATGAACAAAACTATCCTACTCATGATCTCGAGTTAGGAGCTGTGATCTTTGCTTTGAAGATATGAAGGCACTACCTCTATGGTGAAAAATGTGAAATTTATACTGATCACAAGAGTTTGAAGTATATTTTCTCACAAAAAGAACTCAACATGAGGCAAAGGAGATGGCTTGAATTACACAAGGATTATGATTGCACGATACACTACCACCCGGGGAAGGCAAAAAAGGTGGAAGATGCTTTGAGAAGAAAAGATCATGGAATTTTGAACAATATGAGAATTGAAAGGGATCCAATTTTCATGGATCTAGTGAAGATGTACATGGGAATAACCAGGGAAGGCAAAACATCAATTCTTTTTCAAATGGTTTACAAACCATCTTTACTAGAAAGGATTAAGAGTTCTCAGACCGATGATGAAGAATTTCAAAAGAATATTAAAGATGTGAATGATGGTAGATTGAGAGAATTTGTGTATGAAGATGGAATTTTTAAATTTGGGAAGAGACTTTGTGTTCCTGATATACCTGATCTAAAAAGGGAATTGCTGGATGATGCTCATAGTTCCAATTTCTCTATACACCCTAGGAGCACCAAAATTTATAGAGGTTTGAAGGAATATTTTTGGCAGGACAACATAAAGAGGAAGATTTCTGATTTTGTGTCAAGATGTATGGTTTTTCAACAAGTGAAAGCTGGAAGGCAACAACCTGGAGGAGTCAAGCAACCTCTTCCCATACCAGAGTGGAAATGGGACAATATTACGATGGACTTTGTCATGGGACTACCAAATAATCCTAGAAGGAATGATGCAATATGGGTTATTATTGATCGTCTTACCAAGTCATCACATTTTCTTGCTATAAGAGAAGATCTACCACTGGAACGTCTAGAAAGACTATATATTAATGAAGTTGTGAGACTTCATGGAGTACCCCTATCGATTGTTTCTGATCGTGATCCCCGTTTTACTTCAAGATTCGGGAAGAGTCTTCAGAAATCCCTAGATACTGAACTTCATTTGAGCACTGCCTACCACCCTCAGACAGACGGACAATCAGAACGGACTATTCAAACCTTAGAAGACATGTTGAGATCTTGCTCACTTGACTTTCAGGGTATGTGGGATCAATATTTACCTTTGGTTGAATTTTATTATAACAATAGCTTCTATTCGAGTATTTAGATGGAACCATATGAATCGTTATACAGAAAGAGATGTCACACACCAACCTGTTGGGATGACGTTGGTGAAAGAAAACTTGTAGGTCCAGAACTGGTATAGGAAATAATGGAAAAGGTGAAGGTAATCCAAAATCACATCAAAGTAGCTCAAAGTAGGTAGAAGATCTATGCCGATAATCAAAGGAAGGATTTGGAATTTCAAGTGGGTGATCATGTTTTCCTGAAGGTATCTCCATGGAAGGGAGTCATACGTTTTGGTAAGAAAGGTAAATTGAGTCCCAGGTACATCAGACCTTTCAAAATTCTAGAATGAATTGGGGCTGTAGCTTACCGATTGGCAATGTCGCCAAGTCTCTCCAAAGTTCACGATGTGTTCCACGTATCTCTATTGAGTAAATACATGCCTGACCCAACGCATGTACTCACCTATGAGGAATTAGAACTAGAACCCGATCTGTCTTATTGCGAAGAGCCCGTCAAGATTCTTGATACGAGAGAACAAGTGCTGAGAAATCGGACGACACGTCTGGTAAAAGTTTTGTGGAGAAACCATAAGATGGAGGAGGCAACGTGGGAACCCGAGGAACTTATGATGAAGAACCACCCGAGTCTTTTCATGTGGTATTATTCTAGAAATTTCGAGGACGAAATTATTTGAAGGATGGAAGAATGTAACACCCCAAGCTTCTACGGTACGTTTCCCTTTGAATAATGTAATAGCGTGTGTTGTACGCAACATCGAGTTCTAACACACACCACAACCGATCAAACTAGCCGTTATGAATAGTAATACCTACTTTTTGAAATTATATATATTTTATATTTCAAAATGGACTTCATTTTTGGATTCGGAATATCGAAATTATCCTAAGTTGATTTTTTGGTATTTTTCTGAGAACTTCCAATTTTTATGAATAGTGAAAAATACTTAAAAACAACTTTTTTAATCAAAATAATTTATAGTGATAAATTATATTATTGAGTGGTTTTAAAGTATAATTATAATATATTTTTACCATTTTATCCAATGGTGTTCATTATAATTAATTTCACTTTGAAATTGGACATAAACAATTGTCAATCTTTTGATATATATTGTTTCTTAAAAACACGCTATTTGTTGTGACAGTGGGAATTAATTATAAAATTAATTAATGAAACTTATATGTTTGGAATTTTGTAAAATAGACATCATTTTTGAATTTGGAATATCAATTATAGCTTAGGGTGAAATTTTGGCATTGTTATGAAAAACTTCAATTTTTGATGAATAGTGAAACTACTAAGTGGTAGTTAAAAAACTGAATTTTTCATAAAACTTAATTTTACCACTTCTGTGATTGGAATTTTGAAAATCCGAGAGACATGGTTAATATCAAGGAGTAAAATGTGGTTCAATGAGATGAAAATAATTTTTGGTGAATAATAACTTTACTTTTATTTACCACGGTTAAAAGTAAATAGGGTAATTAAGGGTAAAAATGATATTAATATTACCCTAACACATGTCCTAATTCTATTGGACAAGTGTATCTCGACCGAAAACAACCTTAGGAATAAAATATTATCATTTAGGTCCACTTGGATTAGATTAGGACATTTATTATTATTTAATTCAAAGAAGAGTTCAAAGAGTTAAAATCAAAGATTATTTATAAAAAACTTTTTTAATATATGGTTATACATAAGATATATTCGATTTTAAGTATTAATTAGAAAGATAAAAAGATTTACTACATAATTATATTTTATTTATAATTTTTAGACATTAAATAATTTAATTTATTTATGACACAATGATGATGTAGTAATTACCATAATAGTGAAAAATTAAAATAATTGATATTGTAAATACACAAATAAATATAATTTGAGACTTTTAATGAATTAAAATAATTTTCTAGGATAATATGACATATTAGTATTGATTTAATTGACTTTTTTCGAACCAATAATTCTGTTATAATTTTCAAAAAAATCAATTTTCCAAATAGTGTCAAAATTGACATAGAAGAGTTTTTTAAAAAAATATTATATTATTAATAGATATTAAATTCCTAAAAATCTTAGGTTCGTCCAAGAGACTTATATCATGATAGGTGTATCATTAATGGACCACTTGGGGGTCTCTTGTAGGTATATAGTAAGTTTATTAACTATATAATAGAAAAATAGAAACTGACATGGTAAGTATCAAACTAATTAACTAAGAGTCAAAACTAAAAGATAAGGTTAATATAATGACCCAAACCTGTCTAAATTCTATTTTTTGAGTGCTTTTCGACCTATCCCTACCTTAAACTTTAAATAAATTGCTTTGGAGCCATTAGAAACCGAATATGAATTTATTATAAAATAATATTTCTAGCTTTTCCAAAGGTGCCCCTCACCCCTCTTATAAAAGAGAACTCTCCCTTCTCATTAACTCACACCTTCAAAGCCTTTTGGTTCGGCAAAACTCTGCCCAAATACTCTTTCAAATTCCCTCACTTCATCCTAGAGTCCTTACTTTAGTCATAAATCCAACTTAAGGACCCCTTTTGATCAAATCAAAAGGAAGAACCCGAAGAAGATGTAATGATTTCACCACCCTTTTTCAAGTCCTTTCTTCTTCCACTTATTCTTTCTTTGTTATTCCCATTAGAAATTAATTAATCTAGTATCTCCTATATACTTTAATATTATTATAAATATGGCACAACCATATTCAGTATTATATCCATCCTTTGAATGACATGTCATCATACATGCGTACGTACGACTTACCGTCTCCACGTCGTGGTGTAATTGTTATTCAATATATTATTATTTGGATGGGTATAATAATGATGTGTAATTAATGTAAATAATAAATATAACATGATAATGATTCTGTATATATGATATACCATCCAATTATATATTATTTTAATATCAAAATAATGATATTGTCGCTCGTGCGTACGTACGGACTACCGTCTCCACAAACGTGATAAGATTCATTCTCCATCGTATCCATTCAAGTATAATTATCATTTGATGATTAATAATAGTATCTAAGGACTTGATATAATTCTGCATATGATTAAGATACAACCTATCCATGACAAACATGACTTACGTAACATAACATATAAAAGAAAACGAGTAAGTTAACACCCGAAACAACGATAATACTAAGATATTATTAAAAAATCAATGTTAAAAGATCATATATGATATCATATTAATATATATGATTCTTGTATAATTTAATAACAATTATTTCACCATTATACAGGAGGTTAACCTAACCCCAACCAAGAAAAAGTACAAGGTAAGGGTTTATTTCGCAATCTCTTCATTATCCGAGGTTGTTTATATATAATAATATACTGGGATCTCTTTATCATCCACATCCATGTTTCTTAAAAATGTATTTCAATTTTTTTTAATATTTACAAGAATATGGGTTAAAGTAATTTATACCCTTGTTTGAATTTTTATAAGTGGTTTATAAAGTAATCTTTCCGTCGTTTTCCAAACAAGGTGCTTTTAACCTTTTCGACAGAATTAAGGTAAGAATGTTTTTTTAACTTATATGGCGGGTGCGGCTATTTTATGCCGTTATAAAATCTTCAAAGCTTCCTTTACAAGCTTATAAGAATATTTTCAAATAAAATGTTTTATTTTATAAATATATGACTCTTAAATGATTTCAAAATAGAAAGAGATATTTCTCTAAAAAGAGTTTTGATTTCATCTATGTCAACATCTTTTGATGGATTTTACGCTTATTTGAAGTTGATTTATTACGATACAAAAATTCTATATTGTATTGAAGGTTTTGTGATATGTTTGACTGTGGATGTGTTATTTTTATACCATTCATGGTATATGGATGAAGTATTTACATTTCGTATGCTATTTTTAATACGAATGTTTATGTTATGTTTAAACCTTTTCATATGGGAATGCATTGGACTTAATATGTGACGGGTGAAGCCCGCTATAGCTCCTCGATGCATCAGTAGGTCTCATGAGACAAACTAGTGTTTTGGCACAAGGCCTTGGTAAAATCTTATTTATAGTCTTGGCCCGAGGCCTTGGCTATGTGGTTATGATAATCTGACATTATGCATTCCATCATTATGAAAGTGGTTATTGATATTACATGTGATTATTCGATTAGTAGAATATCCATGTGAATAAGTAAATGTAATTATTTCATTTTATTTTTTCCATACTATGTTGAATTTCAAGTTTAAAAAGGATTTTGTTTTAGTTATACACTGCCTTAAATGTTTATTCTTATTTATGAAAGTTTCTGCTATATTGTTATCCTTACTGGGCATTTTAGCTCACCCCTTTTATATGTTTTATTTTTCCCAGGATGTGAAGAAGTAAATTATGAATGACCTGCATGGATATTATGAGGGGATAATAGTGTGGAATATGGAGACAATATGTTGTTGTAGTAGTTTTTCACTTTATGATGTAATGTAAAACTGTATGAATATATCTAGTGTTTCCAAGGCTACTAAACCAATCGGTCTTTCAAGATTTGATCTTTCTTGTGATCATGCCAATGTTATGTAATAATGCACTAACTCTGGGTAACTGGGGTCGGGGTGTTACACATATTATATACACGATACATGTGAAGCTGATATATTGAGAGATTTTTTTGAGAATGATTTCTGCACTGGTAGTTGATGTACTGACCAGTGGACCATTGTAGGTGAATATATTTGGGTTTATTGCTATTGAAATTTACCTCCATCTATCCCGAGTTAGGGAGGCCGAGCATATTTAGAGTTTTTATTTCATTGTGTGTGGCATGATACTGGGGATGGGGTCTCATGTATTAATATCTTCTGTATTATTTTTGATCTCTAGGGTTCACCTATGTCTATTGGTTCTTAGTTTCTTGCAGTGATGAATGTGATACTTATACGATTATTTTCATTGACCTTATTGTGTGATTACTATAGTTACTTCTTATGTAATGTTTTCTTGGTAGGTGATGTGTTAATTTTAACAAAGTTTATTAATTTTTTTTGAAATAAAAGTGTTTTATCCCATTCGTACAATATGAAAATATTAGACCTCACTTCCCCCTTTAAAATACCAATGTCACTCTAATGTAATGAACTTGGTTTTGGAAATGAATAAGGCAATGAGTTGTAATTTTTTTAGTAAAATGTGTAGAAAATAATACTTTGATATATTGTAGTTCAAACTTGAAATCGGTGTTTATTTCATTTTAAAGGAAGTGTATTGGGAATAGATTATCAGGATAGCCTACTGAGTTTTAATACTTATGACTATAGTTATTTTTTGGTTTTAGCCCTTTTTTAGGTCCCATATTGAGTTTATTTACCTTGGGCGACAGTTGATATTTGTTTTAGAGAGTGACCTTTGGGGTCACGTAGATATAGTGTGGTTTTTAGGTTCGATTGGTCTAGCCATTCTGTCTTGTTGCACTTTTCAGATTCTTGTATACATGATGTTTAGTTCAATTTCAATTATATATATATATTGGTCTTCTTGTACATCTTTCACTATTTAGTTACTTTGTATATTTATTGGGAGAAATTGTTCCCTCATTGTATTCTGTTAATGCACACACTATTTGATAGCCCGTGGAGATTGGGAATGCCCTTCAGGCCATGCCACTGATCGTCTCAAGTGGACAGTTCCGGGTCCACCTGGGTTGGTTCGTGACAAGTGATCTATATTTATGTTATAAAGGTTGGTTCACACTCTACTAGTATTCCCCTAGTTGTGTAGTATGATAGATCTAGTGTGTAGGTGACACTCCAATGGGGTTTGTTTGGGATATTCAAAAGGTTTATGTTTTTTTGGATGAAATATAGACCATAAGTTGGTCATGTGGTTATAGTATTTCTAGGACCATATTATCTTATAACTTAGTGTGTTTCCTAGGATACATAGTGTGGTTGATGTTATCATATATGGGAATTTCTATATATCTCATGTGTTCCCATTAAGTTTATTTTTTTTGTTATGTTAATTTGGTTTGTCTATGTGGAAATTATTTTTTTCTTCCAATCATTGATTATATGGGGCCTCCTTGACATGTTTTTTCTTTTTGGAGTGAGTTAAAATATAAAAATGTAATCTTAGTTAAAAATATTTTTTATTGGAGGTTTTAAAGGAAGGAAACTTCTTTCAAATGATATGTGATCCATCTAAAGAATTAATTTAAATGGTTTTCATGATGAATAATTTTATTAATTGAAATATAATACTTTATTAAAAATGGGAGATTATTTATTTAATTATTTATTATACTTGAAATTAAAAAACCTATTTTTCAAAATTAAATTTCAATATAAAATCAATTATATGTATTTTGAAATGAATTTCACAACCCCATTAGTGAGATCCTACTAAGATCAATTTAACTCATACCCTTGGGTGTATGATGTTCTCAAAATTCTCTTTCTTATTTCCCACATTTTTATCTTCTTCTTAAATGATCTTTGGGAATGACTGATGGAAGTTTTATTGAGATGTGGTTAGTTATCATAAGTTACATGAAGGCGATTAGTAGTTGTTGTGCTTGATTTTACTTTATTTATGAGTTATTTATATGTTGTATTAATTAGATTTTAATTCACTTCTATTTCAATTTATATATGAGATATTATCTATTTAATTATATTTAGTTTTTTTGAAATTGTAATCTATCAGATTCTTTTAATATTATTGATGCATTTAATCTAATTGGATGTTTTTTATTTATATTCATGGGCTTCTAGTATATGAACTAGTCGTGCTGGATATTTGTGTGAAGTCAATTGTGTGGTTATTTGGATTTTTATAGCAAAATAATTCCCACTTGTTTAGTTTTTGATACCTTAGTATAAGTTTCTAGCCCAAAGTAATTTGGAATGAACCTCATGCCTTTCCATAGATCTTCTTAGATGCATGGTTATCGGGTGACCTAGGTTAGATAACGACAATACGAGTCATTAGGGTGCATGTGTTTTTTGGAAACATTTTTAAACATGTATAAATTGTATGTTTATACATGGGTTGTGTTTATGGGTGGGTTTATTGCATTGAGTACTAAACTTAAACTCCTTTAATATTTTCATTCCTTGTATCAGGTTGTGCTTTTAATTTGAATAGTTTCAGTTATAGGTAGATATTGGATATTGGGACATGTTAGGTAAACCAAGTTCATGCTTGGAAATCATGGATTTAGTTGAAACTCTAGTTTCCCAGGGATTTCCTGGGATGGGACTAAGAACTCTAGGTATAAGTGAGGTATTGAAAAACTATTCCAATTCATTATTTATTAGACTTAGGATGTGTTGTATGTTTTTATAGGAGTTAATGATTTATTCACACATAATGATATTAGAATTATTAGGTCATAATACAAACACCTCTAGGTGGTTATGGTTTATATGTTTCATCATTTAGATCCATTATTAATTGATAATACATATAATACATTCAATATTCTTTTAAATACATTATATGAGATAATAAGATTAATATAGATTTTATAGGTATAATTGTGTGATTATTGAATGTGTTTGATCATCTAATATAGAGAAATTGTTTTTAATAGTTTTTTATTTTTTATAAAAACTATTTTTAAAAAAAAATATGGGTTGTAGAATAAGGAATGTGTAAATAGTTTGGGGTTTTATGGTTTTGAGAAACTATGTAAAATATATTTTCAATGGATTTTTAAAATGGTTTAAAAAATGGGGTGTTTTATTTTAAGTGGTTAGATCCAGAGTGGTCAAAGTTTTCTAAATTTCTTGTTCTATGTTTTTGATATGATTACTTTTATTTATCCTTTTTAACACATAAATGTATTTTTACTATTAATAATAGATTTTTGGATGTGAGATTGATGATTTTTCATATTAGAACTCTTAAAAATAATTTTTGATAAGTGATTCTGATGGCGGGGATCACTATTGTATAGAATAAATCAATGGTAGTAGATTCTTATGGTTTGGAGGAACATAAGAATAGTGGATGATCAGTTGTTAATGATATCAGTGTTGTGATAGCTAATATGTTTTTAGTGCAGTGTATCGATGATTTAGTGATGGGTATGAGTACGGTTCTTATACGATCAATTTTGGGATTTGAGAGCACATATAGATTTCATGAAGTAAAACTACCCCAGTAATGTGATTTTGGTCATTTATTGATGGATAAAGTCTCAATTATTAATTAATGAGGTTTTTTGAAAAGTGTGTATTGGATGATAGGGTCATGTAATGGATACACAATTCCAAAATAGATGTAGAATACAATGAGTTAGTGATGAATTCATGACTAGGTTATGTCAATATTTATATTTAAATCAATAATATAGATACCCCATGATGAGAAGAATTATATAAGAGAGTTTATAGTGAGCCAAAAATTTATGTTTCAGTGAACCAAAGTAAAGGAAGGATCCCTACAGTTCCATTGGATTAGCGTATTTGATTTCATGAATTTATAGTGAATTTAGGATATATATATCATGATTGGGATATAATTTGGGATGTTTTGGAGATATAATTTAGGTTAAAAACACAAAAATAGAGATCCCAAGTGTTGGTGGTGCGAAAAGGGAGAGCGATGGCTATTGTAGGACACCAAGTATCTAGTTGGATGTCATCATGTACATAGTGGAAGTCAAGGGGTTGGCGTGCCCCTAGATGGGACACCAAGCAGTCGATGCTCTAGATTAGGTACCTAGAGGGTGTGTACCATGTTTATTTAAATTATAGTAGAATGATCAATTTGATTATCACCCCTACACTGAATTTAATGGAACAACTTCATTAGTAAATCTATATCGATCAGTTCATCTTTCTATCCCTATAACTTCATCAATCCTTGGAACTATGGAATATTGGGGTCCATTAGTGTGGTAGTTTGAGTTAAAATATCCTATGTATATATTCTATGATCTTTATTATCCCATATCCCTTATTTAGTATAGACTAGCTATTTCTAGATGTGTCATTACACTACACTATGGTGCAATTTCATTCAATCATGGGGAGTTGGTGGGTGATTCATATTGTTTTAACACTATTTTATCACCTAATAAGGATGAATACAATTATTCCAATTTTGAAAAAAAATTACTTTTTTGGTTTATTATGTTTTTCTTATTAATGTTTAAGATATGGGATCACATGATTAGTTGATGACAGTAAGAGCTTCAATGATTTTTATTGATCATATTTTGAGGTAGGTGGCCCTTACATTACTAAATCCCTTTCTCATTTGGATATAATATTTTTTGTTATGATTATAATTATTTTTATTTTCATATGGAATGCAAGTTTGTGATCTCACCTCAAAAAAATATATGGGATCACATGGGCCTTAGAGTCAATAAATATTACATATATTTCTAAATGGTTTATTGGTGGCGCCTTGATCAAATGATTTTTTGTTTCCATTTTTTAAATTTTTTATGGTACAAGTTGTATTTTGAAAAGAAAAATGGAATCTCCTTTTAAAAATTTATTTTAATAGGGGTTTTTTTCTAGTTTAAATTTAAAGGGAAATGGTTAAAATCAAAATTTTAAGGTGAAAAGGGTGCTTTAAAGAGATGCGGTTGAAATTGTATTTCAAAACTAAAGAAAATTTTGATTGAATTCGGTTGAGGGAATTATTTATCAAAATATCAATATAGGGTTCCTTTTTAAATAAATTTTGGATTTAGTTTTTAGATTTAATTTTAACAGAAATGGAAATTGATTTTTAATTTCTTATTAAAGTAATTTTAAAAGGTATTAATGACACTTGTTTTTATCTATTTAACCTTGTGTTGGATTTGAAATGTTTTCTAAAGAATGTATTATTGCATAAGTGATTATTTATTATGTTTAATCAATATATTTTTTATGTATTCATAGTGGTTTGTGATAAAAAATTATCTATAAGAGGAACATTCTTTGGGTGGTTATTTGGTTAAACCAGTTGAGATGTTTGATTTATTTCCTTCTATAATAGGTCTATAGGAACCTTAGGTAAACCTTGTGATGGGTGTGTCATTTTGTGATGATCTATACAATGAATAATATGTAAAAAATTATCCTCTGAGAATTTTTTAACTTTATAGTGTGATCATTGGAATCATCACTTCCTTATAAGAGAGACTCAAGATTGAACTATGTAGATCAGGAAAAAGTTAGATCTTATGTTCTTGATTGATTAATTAGGATAATTACATGGATTTTATCTCTTTTGGAATAATAATACTTTTTTAGTTACCTCAATAGGATAGTAGATGTCACATGACTCCTTTGTGATCTTTAGAAAAGGATGGTGATTCATCATCCTATTAGATTCTAACTTAATTTATTACATGAAAATTGACTAGGATTGAATATTATATTCTAATGAGACTTATGTTGTTGGGATCAAGAAGTTTGGAGGTGTTTAGAAGGACTTGGAATACTTTTAGAGGAAGTTGGTTTGGGTAAAAAATGTGTACTCCATGTTTTGTCATTTTTACCTAGCATTAAACACATAACATTATTAAGCATCCCCATTTTTTCCCAAATGGATGGAGAAAATGGGATTGATATTACTGAATGAAGTCTGATAGAAGGTCTATTATAGACTGATGAGTTCATACATAGTTTTTTTGCTGAATTTCTATCTTACCACACTTTCAAGGTTAATTGGAAAGAGTTTTTGTTGAAGTAAAAAATATGGAGATGCTTTGATGTTCTAAGGATTACAATATCAATAGTTAAGAATGATATTATTATCTAAGATTAAGTTGGAATGGTGAGAAATTCGTATATATATACTATGCTCATACTATGAAGTTCACTAGACAGATGATATCAGACAAATTATTGGCTGAAAAAAATTCTTTGATGTTTATAAAGTGTTTGAGATAGAAGAATATTGTTGAAATTAAAAGTGAAGATACTGAGGAATATCATAGAACAAAGTATAAACAGACTAATTATAATGATATGAAGTCCAAGAAGAAGAATCTATCAGATATAAAATCACCAAATTAACTGAGATAATGAATAAAGAAGAATGATAATTTGAACTATCATCACACAAAACCATCATATAAACAACATCATAAGGACTAGAATGGTGGAACAAGGTCAAAAATAAGACACCAAGTCATAAAATATAATATTTTTTTGAAATAATTATGTGGATGTTTCTATATAAAGTTAAAATGATTAAATTATGGCATGAAATGGAAACAAAGAGAGAGTACCTGTGTAATTAATCAGATGGTATAAGTCTCTGGGAAATACTTTCCTAGAAGCTCATATGAATTCGGTATAATAATAATCAAATGATGTCTTAATGGATCGAATAATTGTTACAATGTTTTTACTGATAAATTACGTGGTATAATGTTTTACCTATTCAAAAGTTTAGAACATAGTTTTCATAAATATATAAAATTTTATGATCCATAAATGATATTTTATTGTTTAAAATTTCATGTGAGGATGATCTATGATTCAATTTAGGCATGAAGGAAATTTTTAAAAGTTTATTTATGTTTGAATTTAGGAGAAGGTAAAATATTACTCTATAACCCTTCAGAATAATCCAAGTAAATTGTTTTGAGTGAGTGATTCAGATTTAGAGTTTTCATTGAGTGGGAAATTAAAATTGGACTCGTGCATTTTATCCTGCTCATGAATATCTAAATAGGTTTGAAGTATAGTATAAAGATTTGTATTGTTCAAATGTGTAAAACCAGAATTTTTTTATATATAGTTTCCAATAGAGATACTAGACAATGTTTTGAAATCCAAAGTTTGAGTTGGGAAGATACTAAAAAATGATTATCTTGGTTGATAAAGATGTTGAAAATAGACATAAGATTTGTAATCAGAGGAAATAGATTTAAGACACTAGAAAAAGATTCATATTAATTGAAATGAATAGATTATATGAATAGGTGAACAAAGAAATATATTTAAGAATGTTGTAATGGATATTTGATGGCAACATAAGGAGTTTACTCGATGAACGAGCAGATAGAGAAACTAGATGAACAATGGAATGGATATAAATTTTATAAATAAGACTAAGGAGGAAGTTTTTACCATATGTTGGGAAAGAAATTGAAGAATAATTATTTATAATAAGGAATGTTTAAAAAATTAAAATAATCACATTTTTAACAAACTAAACCTATTAGTGAAGGTTTGTGAAATTTGTTACAAAATATTTGTTAATTCTGTAAATGTTTGGATATTACGTTAACTATCAATTGATTATATTGAATCAAAAGTAAAAGGATATTCTATTCATTCTATTAATATATAAAATGATTTTTTTATAATGGATTGCATGGTATTGAATTATTTTCAAACCATTACATCAACTACATACTCTTACTAAGTATCAAACATTATATATTCTTTTGTTCCACTAAAATGTTATTTTGTACTTGTTTTTAGAAAATCCATAACACTTTAACATGGGGAGAAGTTATTTTCACCATAAAAAAAATATAAAAAATAGCATTGATTCACCCCTCCTCCTATCCATAATCATACATATCTAGAGTGGTCTCTTCATGTGTGACATATCTCTTGATTGTTTTGCAACCATTATAGGAGGTGATGTTAGGATAACTTCAGGTTCTGATATTTGGATCTTGTTGTGTGACACTATCACATATGAGTTCGTATAAATTGATGACATGAATGTTGATGATGATGACTCTCCTAGTAGGGATCTTACTCATTAGTAAATGTATGCCAAGTAGTGGTGGCTTAGACACTATTTATGGGGGTTATTTTATGGTTAATTTTAAAGAACCATATGGAGATTATATTTACTTTCATTATGATAGCCATGGAATACTATTATTATGAAGGTGATCTAACACCTGATCATAGGGATAAGTGTAATGATTATATGGGATATAATTGATATGTGTATATATTTGATTGTACTATTTCACAGTATAATAAAACCCCTATGCTTACTTTCAATACATGGGAAAAATCTAGAGGTTCTCTATGGTTAGTATGTTATATATATTTGGAGAGGACTTATAAGATGAGACAGGGAAAGGTGACATGATGTTTTTTACTTATAGATGGTCCCTATTCTTTATTCTATAAGTTTATTTTATCATTTTATTGTTTTTAAATTTTAATTTGATTCTTTAGGCCCTATTTGACATTTTTTTAGAATTTTACATTGATAGTTGGGACCTCCTTAATTTTCTGTTTAATGAGATTCTTGGTTTGATCAGTATTTACCATGACATCTCAAGGTTTAATTAATTTATATTTCATAAGATATCCATTGGATCATTTATGAGTCTATTAAGTGATTATTGTGGTTATGATGGGACCTATAGGGATATATTATGATGATATAAGAGTTATTTATAATAATATCTCATTGGGTAATGAGTTTATGTGTGTTATAAATAATATTCAGGGTGGGACCTTGTTTTAGTTTGGTAGTACTAGTGGGAGTCATCAGTGTGTGTGTGTGTATTCTAGCTATGTTGGCAGGTGAAAATGACTAGGATGTTTATCCATCAGTTATTTTTATGGATGGGTATATAGAACTGATCACTGAACTTCCACTCTTCTAAGATTTTAATATAAATCTACATAATCATAGTATCACTCAGTATGTTAATATAGGTGGGAATATTAATTAGATATTTTAATCACTCTACCCATGTCCATAGAATGGGTGATGATGTTCATAGGTTAAATTATAGGTTTTACTTTAGTCATATTTAATAAATTGGACTTGTACCTATGGACCGAGATAAGAATTGTATTGGATTTTGATGATATAAAAGGAGTTAAATATTCAATTAAGCCTAATGTACATTTCATATTTAATTTATATTTTCATAAAATTTGTATCATAAATTAGTTAATTTTTTATTTTTATGCAATATACTACATATTTTCTAATATTATATATATTCATATACTCCTAGTCTATTTTGGTGGATTAACAACATACATGATTTTATTAATATTATATTTTAGAAAATGGGTTACCTATTAGATCCTTATTTATGTTAATCAGTTTTTGATATGTGATACATATATAGGGGTCTTTTCAAATTTTTGATATTGTTAGGCTTGAGACTTGAGTATTTTATTTGAGGGTATATCCCCCACATGCCATTTCTATGCATTCACCAATAGTCGGCAGGCTCAAGCGTATAGGGAGGTATGTTTATCATCTAATGTAATCACTAGATCAACCAATATTTTGGCGGCATATTTAAGGTAATTACACTAAATATATCTACTTAATTGAATAAAAAATTACAATTTTAAAATATAATATCCATTAAATTATTCTTACATTTGATTCACTAAATATATTTAGAATATCAAGTCACTGTAAATGTGACTAATGGATTTTTCTGGTTGAGTTGGAGAAGGATCATGTGGATCTAGTGAAGAAATAATATCAAATGTATTTTTTCAAAAATAAAAAATTATTTTTCATGAAAACCACAACCTAGTAGAGTCATCCATAATTTTTTTAACTACACCAATTACATTGAACTGTGGTGGGAATCTTTAAATCCATAACACTAATTGTCAAACCTTGATAATTTTTTATATTATTTTATTCTCTAAAATAACTATGATCAAAACTATGTTAGGATACTCCTCATCATTTTGTACATGTAAACTAGAGTGATCAAACCAAATTAACGGTTGAAATCTATGATATGGTTTTTATAGAGTTTGGTTTTATGTAGAAATATTATCCCAAAACCATGAAAACATATCATTTTCCTCAATTTTATATAAAACTATGTTATTTAATTATAAACCCATGATTTATTTCTTCATAAACCCAGAACAAACAAAACAAAAAATGATATTATTTGATTATTCATAGAATCTAGAAACTATTGTAAAAATATCTAGTAAATTTCACCTTTATAACATACATTTTTTCTAAGGTACTTCATAAAACATTTTTTTTATAAAAAAAATATAATATATTTTTTGGAAAATAAGGTCATTTTTATTGATCACCAGTTAGATTCATCTTTCACCATAAAATAGTGTTTCAATTCTCTATAATCACTCGAAACATCAGATGATGAACTTAAAAACACTGTTAAAATACTCAAAATCATCAGGATTCATATGATATTTAATATAAAATCAGTAATTAAAAAACATAACCTGAAAAAAATTAGATTCACATTCAAATTATCTCCATCAAATAATAATCTCACATAAAACATCTCAAAGACTATCCATGCCAAAATAATCTCCCCTTTGGGATTTTTTTCAACTAGTAAATATAAATCATCCTCATACTAAAAATACTGAAACATAAAAATGGGTCATTACTCTAACATTATAATACTATATGAGATTACTAAATGTTAGAAAAGATAACGATGAATAATAATTATAATGTTGTTTATTAAACTAAATCATATATGCTTTAATTTTATCTTAATATTTCCCTCTCATAAAAAACACTCCTTATGAACAATTAAACATATTACCTATAATAATACACAATAAAAAAAATAATAAATGTTCAAAAAATTTCAAATATATCTTGAACTCATATCTTTAGACACACACACACACAAACAAATACACCCAAGTGTACATAATACTAAGAATTTAATCCTTGTAAAATCTAACCTAAAATATATAAAACTCCATTATAAGTGATTTATCTCCCAAAAGGAAATACACACACACACTCATTGAATTTATGTTTAGTTCTCTCCCCCATTTAGTAAAATAATCTAAAAACATGTGAGATAGGGTAAAAAACCAGTATAAATTGGCCTTGACAATGTCAGGATCAAACATCCTTTATCATCCTCAATTTTTGAAATTCATCCTTATGTAATGGTTTGGTAAACACATATGCTAGTTATTCCATTATATGAACAAGATAAAAATCTATTAAACCTTATTTAACCTTTATGTTCATGAAATGGGACTTAATATCAATGTGATATAATTATTAATGTAAGTAAGTTTTATGGAAATATTTATTGAATATTGATTGTCATAAACAAAAAATAAAGGAATGTTCACTTAAAAATTTAAATCTTAATTTTTTATTGATCCACAACAATTGTGTTTTTGTAATAGGTCACAAACATAGTATACTTCCATTATTCTAAGGAAATTTTTTTCTTTCTTATTTTATTCCGTGTTACACACCTATGTCCTAAGAAAAAAACTCCACTAGATGTAAAATTATTATCATCATCACTTATATCCCACTCTTCATGAATATATTTTTAAATATCAATCTTTCATTTATTTTTATAATCCACTCAATAATTGTTTTTTTCATGAAATATTCCTTTTAATACTCTTTACTTCACTAAAATAACACTCCTTAGGTGGAAATTGATATTTTCACATAATGCAGTAATGTAGAAATCATTTTTTTCTCAAAGACATCATTTAGAGTAAATTCCCAATTCATATCATAAATTACTTTTGATTAAACTTCAATCCATATTATTATTTTTGTTGATTCTTTTTTACTAAAATTATTGTATAAATAATATTTTCATTAGAAATTCCATCCTTAATTAACAATTTCTATGCATTTTTCTCTTTATAATGATATATTTTTCCTTATTAATATTAACATTGAAGTAACTAGATTTAATTAATCTCTATGAGCATTAAAATCACATAAACAACATTAAAATAAGTATAAAAAATTTGTAAATTTATTTTTCATTTCAGGAAAACCCAGTATCATTAATATAGTTTTTTATAATGAGATATATCTCTTAGATTTACTTGATTTAGATGTTTATTTTCTACTCACCATTTTATAAAATTTGGTATCTTAAAAAATGATTGAATATTATATTAAAATTATTATAGATCTATTTCCAACCCACATAAATACTATTTTAACTTTCAAATATATATCTTATCATTTTAAATCCTATGGCCATCAAATTTCACAATGTACACTTTCTTTATAGGGTCATTATTGAGGAAATATATCTTGATATATATATATATGTGTGTGTGTGTGTGTAATGTCTTGTATCATCTTTAAAAATTAATGATGATAAAAATAATAATTATTTAATTCTTATAAACTATATCAAGTGACAAACCTAATTCAATGCCTTCCACATAAGATTATATATTAAAGAGATTCCATGATTTCTCATAACTTTTATCTTTTCTTTATTATTTAATAAATAACACTTTTTTATAATGATATTAATATTTTTATATATTGGAACCAACTCTAAATTGTAATTATTATCATTTTGATTAAAGTTATCATTAATTTCATTAATCTTCTATTGGATATTCAGTGATAAATTCACACTCATCTGTTTAACCTGATAAATAAATTATGATTGAGATACTTTCCTAAAGGAAATCCTTGTTTAAACCACATTAAATTGATCAACAATGATTATTTATACCATCACCCACTTCCTCAACATTTTATAAGTTAAATGTTTTATTCTTAATCTCTAGATAAGGTTGAATACATATCTTAATTATAACCAACACTTAAATATTCTGAATTTATATATATTTTAACACATGGTATAATTATTTATTCATCATATTAATCAATGTAATAAAAATTTCTTTGTTTTTCAAACATATTAAATGGGGTTTTAGCACCTTAACATGTGAATCATTTAACCTTTCAATAGGGAAGATATTAAAGGAATCATTTATCTACTCTATATTTCTCAAACTTACTCCAATTGTCACCCATAAAATTTGTGATAAATGAGATACTATTCACCAAAAAATATTTTAATTTTAGAAAATTATTTTAATATATCTCTTATATATTCATATTAGAGTTTTTATGATAGAAGTAACAGTTCTGAATATCAACCATTTTCAAAATCACTTGGCTCCGATATAAGTGAGAAGTACTATATTCTACTAACATGGTTCAAGATATCTCATTAAAACATTATTTTTATCATCAAGATGCATGATTTTTTATGGGTTATAAAATGTAGTAAAATCATATAAAATTTCACGATTCTCAAAATAATCATTAAAAATTTTAATTCTATATTCATCTCCATTGTTCGAATGAAATATTTTCAAGGAATAACAACATTTTTCAGCAATTATCTTGAAATTTAAAAACCTATTGATTACTTAAATTTTATAACACATAAACATGATATATTTCATCCAATAAAATAATAAATAAATTTGATAAAATATTTATCATATTTTATTGATTTTTTTCTTCATTAGTCCACATATATCACAATATAAAAGTTCTAAGGGATGAGTTGTTTGGATCTCCACACATTTATGTGACTATTTAATAATAATTTCCTTTTATCGTATAAGAATTATCAAATTATCTTAAATTTATATAATAGAAAATATTAACATTTTATTCATTAGTCAACTTGGTCATTCTCTTTTTACCATTGTGAAAAATTCTTCTACTCCACAAATCATTCACTAACTTTGAATTAAAGTTGGTTTTTTTAAAGTTTTACACTTGAAATTGGTAATCCTTAATGCTCTATCCTCATATTATAACACATAAATATTTCAAAAACACATTAAAAAACCATATTTTCAAAATATAACATTATTTCCTTCATCAAATAGTTATGAATAATTGAGTTGGTTATGTTTCAAACCATCGAAAAAGAGAATACAATTTATTTAAGCATTCTATAAAATATCCATCAACACAAATACTATTTTATTGAGTGGTAAATCATTAAAAAATGTCATAGATATGTCCTTAAAATTATAATATCATTTTACTATCATTTTACCTCTGATCATGTATGGTGAGCACCTAATATGAAGTTTCCATTGATTTCCCTTTTAAGATTCCACCAAAGCTACTAACACAACATCTTATTGTTACATTAACCTTTATTTATTATTCTAAATTAATTCAGGATTCTTCATAATAAATTATGAATGAAAAATGGTAAATGAAATTTAATCCGTGTTACTTAGTTGGTAACATATTACAAAAACATTATTCAACACCTAAAAATTATTCATTATTTGGACTTCTAATTTTTTTTGTTTCCTTTGAACGTGTCTTCTTTTAATTGGTTTATATAACCTAAAATTTTACAATTAAATTTTTTTAAAATTATTATAATATCTCAATTTAGATAAAAAACATTTTCCATATTTTCATATCCAAAATAGTGGAAATAATAGATGAAAAATAAAAATCATCATTTAAAAATTAATTATTGTCTAGATTTTGAAACTATTATATTTCAAGTTTTTAACCTATGATCATAGATCTATTTAAAAAAAATTATGTGAGGTTCCTACATAGTTTTTTTATTTGAAATATATTTATTGAATTTTTGAACAATCAATTTTTTTATTTTTTAATTAACTCCCCATTTAATTATTTTTCTATACTCTAGATTTTTCCATTTGTTGCAACATTCTTCATCATATTTTCCAAATATATATATTCTATCTTCTTCTCTATAACAACATAAAATTTCCAATAAATATAATAGGAATATTTATTATTATAATGATCATGAAAATTATTTTATTATTTGTAAGACTTAACCTAACCCTATAAATATTTATTAACTTCTCACAAGTATTTTTTATAATTTGACATAAATATCATTAACTATTATTTAAGATTCAACACTTTTTTTGAAATATTAAAGTAATTTTATTTTTTATTTGAAATTTTTATTTAGTATATCCTTCATCTTATTAACCTAATAATGGGAGGAATTAAGAATACAAACTTTATTCACCAATAACAACTCTATTTATTATTTATATTTACCAACATGTTGATATTTTAGGAACTATAATAGATGTTTTTTCTCTTTCTCATTTTTTAATGTCATTAAAAACATTTAATTCATTTCTATAATTAAAAATAATTCTATTTCCATTTCATTTTCATCAACTTTAATACATGAAAACTATTCAATCACCATAGAAATCAATAATTTCTCAATATGATTACTATGAAATGAATTATATTCACTTTCAATATCATGAAATTAATATTCCATCATATTTTAAAAATAACATTTTATTTTAATTTTTTTTTTCATTTCACATATAGTTATACTTATTCTAGATGGATATTATTTTTTTATTTTATGAGAACTTTCTTGATTTCCCATCCTAATGTTTACTTTTCTGTTCTTTTATCTTTGCAAAATTTCTAATAAAGTTCATAATTACTCTATAAAAACACTATAAAGGTAATTTACCCTGAAATTTAACTTTTAACTTTTAAAAACATATTGATATAAATGACATGATATTTTCAATAATCTCCTCAATAAATTCATCTAAATTTGAATCTTAATATTCTTCCTTTATCTCTTTTGGAAAATTTTCATTCATCAATGCTTTGAAAATAATTTTATTCTTTGGTTTTTTCATATTAATGAATGAATCACATTTTCTAATCATATATGTGACCAATATACTATACAATTTATATAATAGAAATGAATTTAAATAATTATAATTAAGATATGATAATTTTATATCCAACTAATTAGGTAAGATACATACTAACTTCTTTTGAATTATAGATCCTTTTAGAGTTTCATTGAAACCTCTTATGGTGCTCATTATCTCACAAAGTATTGTAATGATAATATTTATTTTTTTCTATTTTGATAAATGTATATATTTTTAATTTTTTATAACCATATTTTGTGTTTATAATCCATAAATTTAACATTCCATTTAGGAATTTTCTATATTTTATCCTAAATACATTTCCCTATATTGACCTATTTCACTTTTATGAGTTAATTATATAAATGTGGGGTGAAAATAACATTTCTTGAATGACCAAATATATCGATTCTCATTCTATAAACCAAATTCATTGATGCAAATATTGAAATATGAGTGAAACTATCAATTATAATTTTGATAACATCCATGCCCTATAACAATAAATATATAAAAAGTATATCTTTTATAACATAATAATTTTTTCTATAAATATTGGAACACATTTATTATTAATTGATTTTAATACGACCCAATATGGATAAAAAATCAATACACAACAATATAATGAAACAATATTATGTATCTAAAGTTAAACATAAAAAAATATATGATATTAATTATAAAGGAGTTCTGGACGTATTCTTAGAGATGGGGTTGATTCATTAAACAAAAATATTTTATGATTCACAAAAAACATTGTTGTTCAATAATTGGGTTTATTTATAATAATGTTTTATTTAATTTAATTTTCTTCAACATTGGATTTTATGAAATTAATCAATTCAATTTAATTACCATTTATGATTATATACACAACATTAAAGAGAAAAATAATGTAAAATTTTCATAGTTCAAAATTAATATCTAGGTCATTATCATGGAATGGTATCATCCATTTTCATATGATTAATGAATGTATTTCAATAGATATAAAATTTAGAGTTATTCCATGAACTCATATAAATAAAAATTTAATCAAATAAATATATTTTTACCTCATAGGAAAAAAATAATACAACTAAATGAAATAAAAAATAAATCCTTTAATACCCAATAAAAATATCTAATTTTATTTTAGTAGAATACTAATTATATACATAGTATTAAATTACTAAGACACTTATATTTAGTGAGTAAACATATATATTTGATTATACAATACATTCATTTGGAATATAATGATATTTATATGAATTTATTTGAGTCTTTCATTATTAAGAAACAAGAGGAATATTAATAAACCATTTTATAACTAGAAGAAATATTCATTTACCTCAAAGTAATTAACATATCTTAACTTTTCATGTATTTTTTACTTTAAAAAATTAATGATGAAGAATTAAATTAATTAAATATACTAAGGGATTCATCTCCATCCAATTAATTGACTTCTTCTCTTTTCCCTCACATAAATGAAGAATAGTAACTTTAGAAGTAATGGCATCCCTATAAATGAATCAATTAGTTTTTTTATTCATTAACCAAGGAAATTTATCGATGTATATTTTATATATATTATTATTATTATTATTATTCAAATATACTCAAATTATTTACCCTTATACAATATTCTCCTCTTTATTCTTAAAAATTTTCCATTACAAGTCAAGCTATATCTCCCTCTTTGAATTTAAAATTCATTTTACAAAATATAACATCCATTTGAAAATCCATGGACTATCATTTTAATTTCATCTATTATATCACAAAAAAAAATAAAATCACTTAAGAAGTGATTTATAGACACCAGAGGTCAGTTTAAAGTAGAACAATGTTTCACCCATCAAGCTTCATCATCTAATGATGTTCTTCGATAAATAAAATATATATTCTATTAAAAATGATGACATGTTAGAGTCAACCACAATGTTTTTTTCATGAAATAAAATTTATTTTTTGAATTAACATTAATGTCTTAAAAATCACAAAATAAATAATCAAACCATGATGTTTCTATTCCATAATTTTTTACCACATGAACCTTGACCATAACTATCATGTGATTCTACTATACATTATGAACTGGTGTTTTAGAATCTTCTCACTGAAATTGTAATGGTCCAATCAAGACCAAAATCAATATATTATTTTATATGGGCCTCAAACTCATATAATTGTTTTCATCTAGATCTTAGACCTTAGAACATATATTAAAAAATAAATCTTTAATGATCAGGTACCCACACCACCTTATAAAGTGATGGTTCATTAACCTCCACCTACAATGTGGGAATTCATTCCACCCCCTATAGGTCCCAACATCCTCTCTTACACATCGACTAAGAAATAGATTCTATACCACTTATTATATCCTAATCAATCCCATGATCAAGACCTTGTTCATTTTTAGTCTCACCCTTTTGGATCTTTACTAAGTTAACGGGTCTATGACAATTATAATGAAAACACAAATTGATGGTTTATGTATTAAAAAAACCTTATAAATTAGTGATTCATTCACTTAATCCTTTAATATTGGATTAGAATCCTAAAAAATTGGAGAGCCCCTCTTTATATGATTGAGGTTGTTGACTACTAGAAGGGATAAAGTAATATCATGGGGTGAATATACCCCTAGATTAGATGAATATAAATAACAAAATATGTAATAAAAATAATAACAATATAGATAAGATAACATAAATAAATTTCAAAATAGAATACCAAGGAACAAACATGTTAACTCATACTATATCAATATGGAAAATTAGAAATGTTATATAAGCACACAATAGTCATTAAGATTCCTCATGGGTGGATCATCAATTGTAAGGGTCAAAATAAATAAAATGTTACAAAAAATGGGATTGACTACAAAAATTGTATCATGTACTATCTCAGTCCCATTTATGATACTCCATATTATCTAACCAGATCAATAATCATGTATAGAGACTTTGGCAATTTCCTGATTGGAAACCTTAAAGTCTTCTCTAGTACCCACAATAGCCTGAAAAGGGTGTGAGTATAACTCAATTGGAAAACCACCGATAGTGTCCCAAAATATATATAGTATAAAAATGTGCATGATGATTTTCGATAATTAATTATTTAAAATATAAATAAATAACCTTATTTTATCCTTAGATTCCATGAAAACACCCTAGAATCACCAGATCAACATTGAATAGTACCAGATACCTCTAAACATGATATTTCATAATGAATATGGTCTAATAAGTCTATACCCATAATAATTCCATGTTTTAAAAATCCTTATATAATATCTCATCACAAAAGGGTGGATTATTACCTCACTCAAAACCATATCATAAGTTACCACCCATTGGGAACTTGTGCCCGGACCCTAAACTATCTTATAATTCAGTATAAACTAGGATTAAAATCCCTCCATAGAACTATCTCAAAAATTATCACCAGTGGCGGATAATTATTCTGCTCTAGAGTCATCCCAAAAATAAAAAATTTGGGTGGATTAGATCCCTTCCATAAAACCATCTTATAAATCACCATATAAATCAATATGAGGTTTTGATAGTTTAACATAAGATATTAATTAAATTAAAAACATTCAATAACATGAGGTCATAAATAGTTAAAAATTTATCCTTATTATAAATACCTTAATAAAAATAAAAAAATCATCATATTGAAACCATTTAATTTGAAACAAAAGATACAATCTATAATTTTTTAAAAAATGTATAAAAGGTTTTCATTTTCAAAATTTACTACCCATTCTCATTCTGAGAGTCATCTTAGGGCATCTATGTTCATGTTACTAGGTGTAACAACCCAAGATTTTTGTAAATTATTATTCATTAAAATAAATTTAATCTTTTTAATATTTTTCATTACATGAAACATCGTGTTAATATTTCATTACATGAAACATTGTGTTTATCTTTTGTTATATGCGACATTGAGTTTTAACAAACCGCGGTATATTTTTAATATTTTTATTTAAATACGATAATTATAACCTAGATGTTAAATTAAGAGATATGAATAATAATAACTAATTTTTAAATATTATGAATAATTTTTATATATAAAGAAAACATATTGATAAAAAATTTCTTAATTTTTAGAAAAGTCTTTATATGCTTTAAAAATATGATTTTCTCAAAAAAATGTTCTTACTGCATTTTGTAAAAAAATAATAAAATTAATTTTTAAATTTTTTATAAAATGTTTTTGAAAAAATAAGCTTCATTTTTTAAATATACATGTCAATTTTTTTGATTGACTTTTTTATAATTCTCTGAAAAGATATGTTTTTCAGTGAATAGTGAAAATATTGGGTTTTATTAAGAATTTTCATTCCTTTTAAAGCTTTAAAAAAACCAAATTAATTTTAATGGATTTGAAAGTAAAATTAGTTAAATTATATGTCTATTAATCATGTTTAGGAAATTTTAATCAATTTAATATTTAATTTTGATATAAAAACTTTGTAAACTTGTGAACATTTTCTCTTTGAAAACCTGCTTTTGTGTCTCATCTACAGGATTAATTTTAAAATAAAATTTACCATATTTGTGAATGGAATTTTGAAAAATAGATTATATATTTTTAATTATAATAATTTATATTATCTATTAATTTAAAAATAATTTATTACCATAATTAATAGTAAAAACAATATAAATTATTTACCGCGGTTAAGATAAAAAAGGGTTTACCAGGGGTTAAACTAAAAAGATAAGGGTTAAAAATGCCCAAAAAACTTTCCAAATACAATTTTATGGTGATATTTATACCTTATATCTTATATGTTCTATAATAGACTATTTTTTTTATCCATTTTTACTTGTGAAAAATTTTGTTAAAACTTTTTCTTTTCAAATATAACAATTATGCCACCAACCTCACTTATAAAAGGCCACACTTTATCCTCTCCAATTAAAACTTAAAAATCCATTTTTTTAAAATAACTTCTAAAATAAATTCCATACTTCAATAAAAACATCCTTGAATCCTTATGTTATTCATAAAGTGAACCTAAGAAGCCTTTTTGTGCAAATAAAATTAAGTTGTCTGAACAAGAGGTTGCATCCATAATCAGGCCTTTTATTTTATTTCTTCTTCTACCTCCTTCAATTATTATTAATTTATGATGATATAATAACCTAAGTATTTTAAATATACTTAGATATTTTTATATTAATTTTATTATATACAACCAGCTCATATTCCATCAAATGGGTTACAAAATCATCATTCATGTGTATGACATACTACCGCCTCACGAATCAATGTCATTCATTTTTCTAGTACCACCTCTCACAGATGAATATAAAGATACATTTATTGTTTATATATAAAATTTATGATATTAATATACTTATATAATCATTATGTTACATGTTTCTTCTTCCTTTCCATTCCATGGGAATAAGATAATGTCATTCGTATGTATGGAAGACTACCGCCTCATGAAGCGATGCCATTCATTCACACTTTACATGGAAGGAAATAAGGTTGGGTTTTATGAAAATATGTGATATATATGAAATAAAAATTATTATTTAATGGTTATATATTATTTAAACTTATTTGTTTCTTTCATTTAAGAAAATGGAAACAACGTTCATGCATATGTATGACCTACTGTCTTCATGAATGATGTATTTTATTTTTCTTATCTAACTTTTATGGATCTGTATAAATACATGTATACTGAATATATATTATATTTATGTAATGTTTAAAATTAATTATATTATTTATCTATGATCAATTTAAGAGTACCAAAAATAAAAAATCAAATCATACATGAAGAACAAAGTAGTTAGTGCCCGAAATGTGACTTTAACAAGTAATTATTACTAAACATATAATAAAATTTAATAAGTAAATCATATATGGTATGATATATATATTTATGGTTTTTAGTATATTTATAATAAAAATATATTTATTATAAATTAGGGTTGAATGTGTATGAAGGAATTAGATACTTAAGGTAATGGATTTCTATCTCACTTTTTACTTATGTGGGACACATTATATATTCACCACATATTTATTTTCTATAGTGTATGTTAGGACCAATAGGAGCCTATATACCCTGAGAGGGGGGGGGGTGAATCAGGGTATGGATATTCTTTTTCAAAATTCTTCCTACCCCACTGGATCTTAACCTATTTATTATAAGGGTCACTTTGTTTGCACTTATTTGTTTATTATGAACACTTATTTTGTTCTTTATCTGATGATGATTCTTTAAATGAAATCCAAAGATGTAAGCAGGTAGACATAGAGATTTTTACTTGGTTCACTCTCACTAGGCTACATCCAAGGAGCATACAACGACAATGTACCACTGTACCAAATCCACTAAAGCACACTGCTATTTACAAGGTTTGGGATAGATCACTTCTATGCCCAGGATCACTGCCTTTACAATGTTTAGGGTCATCTCACTACTTTCCCAAGGGTCACTCCCTGTTTCTCTCTCTCTGGCTCACTGCAGGTGGAGAGGATCACCTTCTTCCTCTTCCTTTTCTCACTGATCTGGAAAGGATCCACTCACAGTTTATAGACCTATAGGTCTCTTCATTATCACTAATGAATACATATTATATTGTATGTAAATGCTATGTGGAAGTTCAAATTTCACGGATAGATGAATCTCACTTTGCACCGAAGGTATCGGGAATCTTCCAGCTTTCACACAGCCCTGAATCTCCGCCGTGAATCAACCTTACCTGGCACCATTATTTAAGTCGGCGTACAAGTCTCGACACATAATTCAAAACTAGCATGTAATTGCTCCTCAACCACTTGTGCGAAATAAGCTTATGCAACTCCAAACACGCACAACACACACCCTTTTACACCCAAACCAATATTGGCAAGCAACCAACAACTTTCGTGCTTCTTCAAAATCTGGCGTGCAAGTGTCACCAAACCACTTGCATGACACATTCTTCTACAACTCAAAACTTGCGCGACTCACTTACTTTCTCACCCAAACCACCTTAGGCATGCAATAATCACCTGGCGTGCAACTTATACTTGCGCGACCACACACCACTTGCGCAACCACCACACCTGCGCGACAGGAGCTCTGATTTTTCTAAGTTTTGAACTCTTCACCAAACGAGGATGGTTCAACCTATATTTATAGGAATTTGGACACCCTGCGTGATGGCGCACAAGTCTCCCCTCGGCACGTAAGTCTTGGCGTGCAAGTCTCAGCGCACAGGTCTCGATGCGCAAGTCACTTGCGCGACCAACCATAAAACTTGGGCGCCCTTCTCCCTTTTCCATATTTTGATGTTTTGATCTTGAAAAACATTAGGCATGCAAGTTTCCTCTCCTTAAAGTACACAGTGCAAAATTCCCTTTTCCAAAAACCACTTTTCTTCATTCGTTGATTTTCAGGCCCAAAAATTTGGAAAACACTGGAAAACGAAGCCACCTTGTATCTGCTCTTTTTGTACCGCCTCCAGATCATCCATTCCTTTTTTGACATTCTTTAATCAAAAATGGATCATTAACCATATCCCTTGAACTCAACATGCCACCATGAAATTCCCTTTGTCAATAAATTTGTATGTCATGGTTTTCTTTGTCAACAATCACAACAGATATGTTCACTTTTTCAACAAACACAATCACCTCAAAAATGATTCAATGATGCCTTGATGGATTTTTTCCCAACAGTGTATATGCTACCAATGAATGTATTTTATGATTTTTTTTCTAAAAATAATTTTTATGTACTTAACAATTTTAGTATATCTATTTCATGGGGTTTACAATTAAAAAGTTACCAAAATGATAAGGTATTTTTGTATGAATTTTCCTTCTTTGAGACATATATTATATTATGCACCCATATTATTTTATGAGGTGTATATACATCACTATTGTCATGTTATATCATTAATATCCATATTTTCCTGATATTAAAAGTTTTATTTGTTCTTATTATTTAATGGTACTTATGATTTCATGTTACCAAAGTGGTATGATTTTTATGACACAATTTAATCATTTATAGGGATTGTTTATGTTTATTCTTACTATGATGAAATCATTTGATAAATATTTCAAGAAACTAATGAAACTTATTCTCTTATGGTTATTTCAGTAGAATACATGTTTACCATTAATTTTCCTCTCTTTTTAAAATCAATATTTTAAAATATTTTTTTATATAAAATCGACTTTATTTCCATATTTTGTTGGAATATTTTTTTATTCTATGTATATGTTTCTTAAAAATGTTTTAAAAATATTTTAATATTCGTCTATGACTTTTTAAAGTCATTTTTATAATTTTTTATTTTTTTACAAATGATTTAAAAGGAATATTTATGTATTTTTCCAAACATTCCCCATTTTTCTCTAAAAAAATGTGAAAGGAATTTTATTTTAACATGTAGGGAATGAACATAATTTATCACCTTAATCAAAATTATTTTCATTGAATCTCCCTTTATAAGTTTTCTATGTTATTTTAAAGGAAAATGATTTTTAAAATATTTTTTTATTAAAGAAAATTGTTTTTAAAAGTTAAAAGTATATTTTACTTAAGAAATATTTTAAATGATTTTTAGAGATTCCTTTATAATTTTTCAAAGTTTATTTTCAGAGAAAAGTAATTATGAAATATTTTATAAAGTTTATTTTTAAAAATTCATTTTCAAAGAAAGGATATTTTCCTCATGAAATATTCCAAGTGAGTTTTCTTTGAAAATCATTCTCCATATAAGATTGCATCCTTTGACGATACTTATGATTTATTAGGGATAAGATCCAAATACACCATTATTATTCTTTCTCAAAATGGTTTATGTTTATCATTAAATTATTTTTATGAATCCCACTTCTTTTTCTATGTGTCATATCATGATATAATTCTTTTGAAACCTGCTTCATTTTATATGGGTTTTACCGTGATATAATTCTAATTTACCTACTTATTTTTTCCACATGTTATACCATGACAGAATTCTTATGAACCTGATTATTTTCCAATGGGTTATGCTATGATGAAATTATTAAGGGATTATCTACCTGTTTCTTTGGAATAAGTTATGCTATGATGAAATATTTATGAAACCCATTTATTTTCATGGGTTCTAATATGATGAATATATTTTGATCTTTTTTTCACACAAGAGTAATATCTCCATTATGTGGAGGGTAGGAATTATATCTCCCTATAATTTATTGGGTAATGATTTATGTTATATGATCTCAAAGGGTACATGAGATGTTATCCAAATCCTAAAAGAGGGTATAAAAGAGGTTATCCTAATCCCAAAAGAGGGTACACAGGAGGTTATCCCAATCCAAAATCAGGTACGTGGGTGGTTATCCCAAGATTAATATATTAAAAATGTCTTGGTGGATAGTTATGACATAATATTTTCTATGATTATATATATTCCAAAAATATATGTCTTATGCCAATGTTATGCTCTCATGGATTATGTTCTTTGATTCTATTATGATTCATGTCTTATGAACTACCAATCAATATGATATGACTCAATATTAGGATCTTTGATATATAGGGTTTGTTTTTCACATGGTTTGATAATGTTCTAATACACTTATGTTCATGTGATGCTTACATATATCCATTGTTTACCCATACCAAACATATGAGCTCACCATTTCTTATACTTCCTTTCTATGGGTTATGAGGAAAGGTTTCAAGTAGGATATGTTTGTGAAGAGTACTAAATGGGAAAATTTTTATGGGAAATTTTGAATATCATTAATCAAATTAGAATATTGTGTAACAAGTCTATAAAGAAACTAAACTATTTTGTTCCTCATGTGTGTGTTTATGTAATGTATTGAATATTCATTGAAAAGGATGTAAAATATATGTATGAAAAGCCTAGGTCATTACAATTGGTATTAGAGGTAAAGGAATTGATTCGATCTTGGAGAAATATCATGCATAAACATTGGGTTAATCATGACTCTCCACCAAAGGGCTTCATGAGGAAAGGGATTCCACTTGGGATGGTGTTTTGTCCCACGTAGGAGGTGTATCCACCCATGGAGTTCCCTGATATGTATCAATTATAGACTATTGGTTATATGACCAGAAAATTATAGTTGGTATCAGAGGAAAGGTTTAGTTAACCTTTGGAAACTAGGATGATAAATGTTTAGTGATATCTATAGGGATATGTCTAAGGATAATTCTAAGGATTAGTCAAAGTATAAGAAAATATCCTACATTTTTTTTAAATGATAGAATGAGTGGATTCCAGTAAATTACATTCATTTATGAATACTAAAAGTGGATGTGGATCTAGCACAGTTATACATATGGGTAATTACAATGAAAAGGGTCCATTAAGCTGTACTCAATCATCACTGGGTGCATGACAATGCACCTTTCTATACACCTGGTTTGACACTCCCAAGGGATATACTTTGGAAATTCATAAAACCTTTATGAATAATAATAAAGGATTTAAATAAATTATTACTATGAATGACCTATAATAAACCTAAGTTTGTATATATTAAGAAGAAGATGTCTTGATTTAGACATCCTATAAGTTATTTTTCATGATTATGTGGTTCCCCATTATGATTAGTATTTCTTAATCTATGCTTCTGCATTTATTCGATGGATGGGAACTAAATAAACCATGTCAATAATGAATTCAATAGGCAATGAAATGATTATACTCATGAGTAACTGAGTGTTATAAGAGATGGAATAAAAAATATAATTGATATTTTCACACAACTTTCTCAAGCTATGAATCATGCTATAATTACAAATGAGAAAAGAAGGGAACAATATTATGGTGAGTTCTTCATGAGGAAATGAAAACCTTATTTCAACGGGTCTTCCGATCCACTATTTGCTGAGAAATTAATTAGAACCATTGAAATGATATTTTCCATCCTCCAATGTTTAAATCATGATAAATTCATTCTTGATTTCTACCATTTGGAAGGAGAAGCAGATCAATGGCAGAATCTTATCAAGAATACAAGGCAACAAGATGAAATTTAATCAATGTATTATGATGAGATTAAAAACTTATTTTTAAATAAGAACTTTCCTCACATTATTTGTATTAATATTGATAAGGAGTTTCTTTATATAGAGAAAAAGTATGATGAATCCATTTATATCTATAAGGAAATATTTTTAGGACTTGTGAGGTAATCTTCTAGTATTATCATCTAACCTGAATGTAAGGTTGATCAGTTCTTTAGTGGAATAAAACCATATATCCAAAAGGGATTAACAATAATAAAATTCAGTAGCTATGAAGATATTTTTTATATGATATCAACATAGAAATGATGGTTAAATTTATGTATCAATCATATGGTTTTGATAAGAAGAGAAAAATATAATTCAAAGGAAAATCTAAAAACTATTTAATATAAGAATTAGTGATTTTATTTATGCTCAATGTTTGAAAAGAAACATAGATGAAATTATATTAAGGGAACTAGTAAATATTTTAAGTATGTAAGGGAAGATAATTGGAAAATCAAATGTTTAAGTGATTAAAATAAGTTAAATAATGATAAAAATAGAGAAAAATCTGTACAGAATACACCACCCACACTCCAATGTTTCAAATTCAAGGAGTATGTCCATTATGAAAATCAATGCCCCAATCTAAGGGTTAATGATGATTATAAGACACAAAAACCTATGAAGAGAAAGGAAAAAGGGAAATATTATGCAATCATGACAATTTAAGTGAATTATGATTATTAGATAACACTTATCCTACACATACTAGTAGGGAATTTCATGTTTGATTTTGTATGAATAATTCCTATAAAAATATTACAATTCATCCATTAGTGAAATTTAATGTGATTTTGAGAATTTTATATATCCCTATACATGGATTATAGAATATTTAAATCATATTTTATATTCTATCAGTATAAGGTTGAAACTAATATTCCCATGGAAATGTTTTTTGTAAAAGATATGAGCTTATTTAAGAAATAAAGGGTGAATTATCTTTTGGAATCATATATGTCTCTAAGTACTACTAACTTAATATTTATGGATACCATCATGGGTTTATGAGTTTATGGTTGATGATAAGTTCAAAGTCATTGAAACCCCTTTTATATTTTCTTGTGATTTGAGTTTATCAAGATTAAGGAAATTTTAAGAGACATTTATGGAAATAAAATCCTTTGGTTTTGTGTATATTTTAGTAATGAAGATATTTTATGAGTAATAAATTGACACTTTTTGTACATTTGATTAACGATACTGGTAACCTTTAATGTTTTATCGTATCTTTTATGTTGTGGTAAGGTTTTAGATGATCACCTTATAAAGTCAGCACACTTTGTTTCTATCAGTAAAGATTTATCTATAGATCCTATTTCCGGAATATAAATCAAAGAAGTGGTATGGTTTTATTGGGTATAACATTAAATTTTATCTAATCAGGATTTAAATTTCATCTCATTTTTTTGTGAAGTATTTAGAAAGATCTTGATACAGAGTTGAGTTTCAACACTGAGTATCATACTCAGATAGATGTTCAGCCTGAGAGAACAATTCAAGCACTATAACATATGATACGAATATTTTTTTTGGATTTAAAAGGTGGTTGGGATCAACACCAACATCATTTTTAGTTTTCTTGCAATAATATCTTTCAATTGAGTATTTAGATGAATCCTTATGAAGCCCTTTATAAAAATAAGTATATAAATCCAACGTACTGGAATGAAGTTATAGGAATAAAGCTATTGGGACCTAAGAAATATAATTATATAGAAGATAATGTTAGATCAATTCAACAAAACTTAAGAAAAATTTTTTTTATGAAAATTTTATGCTGCTAATCATCAACGTGATATAGAATTTGAATTAGGTAATAATTCCTTTATATGATTTTCTCTATGGAAAAAAGAATGAAAAAATAATCCCTAGGTATATCGAATCCTTTAAAATAATTGATTGTATTGGGATAGTGGCATATCAATTGGTACTTTCATTGAACCTCTCTCAGGTTCACGATATGTTCCATGTACCTCTCTCGTGTAAGTACATATCTGATACTTCACATGTACTAAACTTAGAGGCCGTACCGCTAAAGAATGATATTTAATGTAAGGAATAATCTATTAAGATTCTAGATCATATAGATAAAATTATATGAAACAATAGCGCTCACCTAGTCAATTCCTTGTGGTGAAACTGCTAGCTTGAGTAAGCTACATATAAACATAAAGATATAATGAGGCAGAAGTGTTGTCATTTGTTGGTACAAAAGTGATGAATTTTTAGTGTAAAATTCATTTCAATGGGGGTATAATGTAACAACACAATATTTTTTCAATTTAATTTTCAAAAATCATTAATATTTAAGATATTTTTTGTTAGGTGCAACACTGAGTTAAGTTTGGGTTATATGAAACACTGAGTTTAGTTGTTACACATGACACTAAGTTTTGACAAATAGTGATATATTATTAATATTATTATTTAAAAACAATAATTATAACCTTGTTATTAAAAATAGAGATATGAATATTAATAAATAATTTTTAAATATTAATTATAATGGTTTTATATAATGATAATATATTGTTAAAAAAGTAATTATTTTTTTATAAAAGTCTTTATATGTTTCTTAAATACCATTTTCTTCAAAAATGTTTTTATTTAATTTTGTGAAAAAATAATAAAAGTCATTTTTACCACTTTTAGAAAATTTATTTGATAAAATAAACTTCCTTTTTTAAATCTACATTTCAAACAAAATTTGAGTGAATTTTTGATAATTTTTTGGAAAGATAAATTTTTAGTGAAAAATGAAAAATACTAGTTTTTATTAAGAATTTTTATTTCTTTTAAAGATTTTAAAAACTAATTTTGTTTTCAATATGGTTTTAAAATTAAAATTAATTCAATTATATATTTATTAATTTAATTTAGGTCATTGTAATCAATTTCATATTGAATTTTGATATAAGAACTTTGTAAACTTTTGAACATTTTCTCTTTGAAAACTCACTTTCTCATCATATTTAGAAGATTAATTTTAAATTAAATTATTATTATTCTATGAATTTAGTTTGGAAAAATATATTTTTTATTATTTATAATCATAATTTATATTATATAATAAGTTCAACTTAATTTTTTCCCATACGTAATTGTAAAAAAATTAAAAATTATTTACCATGGTTAATGTAAAAATGGGTTTATTGGGGGTTAAAATACAAACGATAAGAGTTAAAAAAGAAAAAAATGTTTAAAAATCCCATTAAGTAGATATATTTCAACCTTATCTCTTATTGGTTCTATAATGTCTCATTTTGGGTCCTTGTGGCATGTGAAAATTTTGGGTACACCTTTTTATTTTCAAAAATTACAAGTGTTCCACTCACCTCACTTATAAAAGGCCACTCACTCTCCTATCCTATTAAAAATTAAAAAAACAATTACTTAATCCAATTATTGCACAAATAAATTCATTAATTCCATTATATCATCTTATAATCATTATTTTGGTCAGAAATCCAACATAAGAAGCCTTTTGGTACAAACTAATAGAAGTTGTCTAAAGAAGAGGTAACGTCCCTAATGAAGAATTTTATTTTATTTCTTCCTCAAACCCTTAAATTATTATTAAAAAATTATGGAGTAATAAAATTAGTATCTTATATATATGGATATTTTTTTATGTTAATATAATTACCTACAACTATACCCTCTTCTATTAAATGGGTTACAAAATCATCATTAACGAGTACGACATACTACCTTCTCATGAACCAATGTCATTTTTTTCATTAAAAACTATCACAAATTGATAAAATGATGGATTTATTAGTTATATATTTTATATTTTATATTATTATTCTTTTATAATCATGATATCACATGTCCCTTCATACTTTCCATTTTGTGGGAACATGATAACGTCGTTCTCACAAAGCAGTGTGATTCGTTCACACTTTACATAGAAGGTAATAAGGATGTGTTTAATGAAAATATGTGATATATATTATAAAAAATATTTTTTAATGGTGATATATTATTTAAATTTCTTTCTTGATTTCCATCATGAAAATGGAAACAATGTTCATGCGTATGTACAACCTACCGTCTCTATGAATGATGTATTTAATTTTCAATCTCTAAATTTTATAGATCACTAAAAATAAATTTATAATTAATATATATGATATTTATATCATATTTAAAATTATATATAATATTTAACTATGAAAAAAATAATATGAAAAAAATAAAAAATCAAAACATACAAATAAAACAAAGTAGTTATTTCTGAAAAAAGGACTTTAACATGAAACTGTTAATAAAAAGGTAATAAAATGTTATAAGTAAATAATATATGGTATGATATATATATATATGTAAGGTTATATAATATATTCATAATAAAATTATATTTATTATACAATAGGTTCAAAAATATAATAAGTAATTCAAGACTCAAGGTAAGGGATTTCCATCTCACTTTTCACTTATGTGATACACATGCCATATTCACATCCTATTTATTTTAGGAGGTGTATATACTACCCATGAATGTATTTTATTATTATTATTCTAACAATTATTTTGATTTACTTATCCATTTTATGATATCTCTTTTATGGGGTTTAAGGATCAAAAGTTACAAAAGTAGTAAAAGATTTTTATCTCAATTTTCTTTTTTTGAGACATATGTTATGTTTTTCACCTATCTACTTTTATGAGGTGTATATACAACCAATTTAACATGTTATATAATGAATATATTCCATTTAATCATATTTAATGTTTAATTTGATGTTCTTATTTAATTTTATACATGATTCAATGTTACCAAAGTGGTAATGTTTTTATGATACAATCTCATCATTTATCAGGATTGTAACACCCCAAGCTTCTATGGTACGCTTCTCTTTGAATAATGTGATAGCGTGTGTTGTACGCAACACCGAGTTCTAACACACCATAACTAATCAAACTAGCCGTTATGAATAGTAATACCTACTTTTTGAAATTATATATATTTTATATTTGAAAATGGACTTCATTTTTGGATTCGGAATATCGAATTTAGCCTAGGGTGAAATTTTGGTACATTTCAGATAACTTTCATATTTTGATGAATAGTGAAAATTACTAAATTTTAATTAAAAACAACTTTTTTAATCAAATTAATTACTAGTGATAAATTATGAATTTGAGTGGTTTTAAAGTATATTTAGAATATATTTTTACCATTTAATATAATTTTGGTCATTGGACATAATTTTACAATTAAACCGAACATAAACAAGTGTCAATCTTTTGATAGTTATTATCTCTTAAAAACACGCTTTTTGTTTTAACAGCGGGAATTAATTTTAAATTAATTTCTGCCACTTCTGTGTTTTGAATTTAGGAAAATGGATTCCATATTTGGAATCAGGATGTTCAAATTGTGTAAATAGGTAACTTTTATTTTTAGACATTTTGAATAGTTACTGTGGTAAATATTTTATTTACCATGGTTAAAGGGTAAATCCTGTAAATAAGGGTTAAAAAAATAATATTATAATAATACAAAATTACCCTAAAACGTGTCCTAACCTTATTGGTGGACACATACCCGACCATGGGCATCCTTGGGTCAATTTGGGGACCCCTTGGAGCCACTTGTATGTGGTAGGGACACTTTATATTAATAAAGTTAAAATAAAAATAAAAATGGCATAAGCTTACATCTTTTAGAAGAACAATTTTTACATAGGGTTATACATGTTGGATTTTCGATTATAAATATTCATTAGAAAGCTAAAACGATTTCCTACATAATGATATTTTACTTATAATTTTTAGACATTAAATAATTTATTTTATTTATGACACAATGATGATGCAGTAATTACTATAATAGTGAAAAATTAAAATAAGTGATATTATAAATACCCAAATAAATATAATATGAAACTTTTAATGAATTAAACTAATTTTCTAGGATAATATGATATATTAGGATTGATTTAATTGACTTTGTTCGAAGTAATAAATCTGTTATGAGTTTCACAAAAATCAACTAATGAATAGTGTCAAAATTGACATAAAAGAATTCTTAAAACAAATATTATATTATTAATTGATATTAAATTCCTAAAAATCTAAGGTTCGGCCAAGAGACTTATATAATGATAGGTTAATCATTAATGGACCACTTGCGGGTCTCTTGGATGTATATAGTAAGTTTATTAACCATAATATATAAAATACAAAGAGACATTGTAAAAGTGAAACTAATTAACTTAGAGTTAATACTTAAAGATAAGGTTAATATAAGTACCCAAACCTGTCTAAATTCTATTGGATGAGTTGCTTTCGACCTATCCCCACCTCATCATTTGAATAGTCAACTTTGGAGCCTTTAGAAACCGAATATGAATTTATTATAAATTAATATTTCTAGCTTTTCCAAAGGTGCCCCTCACCCCTCTTATAAAAGGGCACTCCTCCTTCTCATTTCTTCACACCTTCAAAGCCTTTTGGTTCGGCCAAACTCTGCCCAAATACTCTCCCAACATCCCTCAATACAACCTAGAGGCCTTAGTTTGATCAGAAAGCCAACCTAAGGAGCCCTTTTGATCAAATCAAAAGGAAGAACCCGAAGAAGAGGTAATGATTTCACCACCCTTTTCTAAGTTCATTTCTTCTTCCACTTCTTCTTCCTTTGTTCTTACCATTCTGAAATAATAACTCCAGTATCTCACATATACTGTGATGTTATTATAAATATGGTACAATCATATTCAGTATTCTATCCACCCTTTGAATAACATGTCACCATACGTGCGTACGTACGGCTTACCGTCTCCACGTCGTGGTGTAATTGTTATTCAATATAATATTATTTGGATGGGTATAATAATGATGTGTAACTCATGTAAATAATAAATATAACATGTTAATGATTCTGTATATATGATATACCATCCATTTATATATTATTTTAATATCAAAAGAATGATATTGTCGCTCGTGCGTACGTACGGACTACCGTCTCCACGAACGCGATGAGATTCATTCTCCATCGTAACCATTAAAGCGTAATTATCATTTTATGATTTAAAAATGATGTTTAAGGACTTGATATCATTCTGGATATGAATAATATACAACCTATCCTTTACAAACATGTCTTACGTAACAAAACATATGAAAGAAAACAAGTAAGTTAACACCCGAAACAACGATAATACTAAGATATTATTATCAAATCAATATTAAAAGATCATATATGATATCATATTAATGTATATGATTCTTGTATAATTTAATAACAATTATTTCACCATTATACAGGAGGTTAACCTACCCCAACCAAGGAAAAAGTACAAGGTAAGGGTTATTTCACAATCTCTTCATTATCCGAGGTTGTATTATACGTAATAATCTACTGGGATCTCTTTATCATCAACATCCATGTTTCTTCGAAATGTATTTCAAAACATTTTTACTATTTACAAGAATATGGGTTAAAGTCATTTATACCCTTGTTTGACTTTTTATAAGAGTTTTATAAAGGAATCTTTCCGTCGTTTTCAAAACAAGGTCCTTTTTAACCTTTTCGACGGAATTGAGGTAAGAATGTTTTTTTAACTTATACGGCGGGTGCGGTTATTTTCCGCCGTTATAAAATTGTCGAAGCTTTACATACAAGCTTATAAGAATATTTTCAAAGAAAATGTTTTATTTTATATGGATCTTAAATGATTTCAAAATAAAAGGAGATACTTCTTTAAAAAGAATTTTGATTTCATCTATGTCAACATCCTTTGATGGATTTTAAGATTATTTGAAGTTGATTTATTATGATAAAAAACTTCTATATTGTATTGAAGGTTTTGTGATATGTTTGACTGTGGATGTGCTATTTTTATACCATTCATAGTTTATGGTGAAATTATTGACATTTCGTATGCTAGTTTTAATACGAATGTTTATGTTATGTTTAAACCTTTTCATATGGGAATGCATTGGACTTAATAAGTGACGGGTGGAGCCCGCTATAGCTCCTCGATGCATCGGTAGGTCTCATGAGACAAACTAGTGTCTTGGCACAAGGCCTTGACAAAATCTTATTTGTAGTCTTGGCATGAGGCCTTGGCTATGTGGTTATGATAGTCTGGCATTATGCATTCCAACATTATGAAAGTGGTTATTGATTTTTGCATGTGATTATTCGATTAGTAGAATATCCATGTGAATAAGTAAATGGCATTATTTCATTTTACTTTTTCCATACCATGTTGAAGTTCAATTTTAAAAGGCTTTTGTTTTAGTAATGCATTGCCTTAAATGTTTATTCTTATTTATGAAAGTTTCCGCTTTATTGTTATCCTTACTGGGCATTTGAGCTCACCCCTTTTCTATGTTTTATTTTTTCCCCAGGATGTGAAGAAGTAAATTATGAATGACCTGCAGGGATATTATGAGGGGATAGTAGTGTGGATTATGGAGACATTATGTTGTTGTAGTAGTTTTTCATTTTATGATGTAATGTAAAACTTATGAATATATCTAGTGTTTCCAAGGCTACTAAACCAATCGGTCTTTCGAGATTTGATCTTTCTTGTGATCATGCCAATGTTATGTAATTAATGCACCGACTCTGGGTAGCTGGGGTCGGGGCGTTACAGTTGGTATCAGAGGAAGTTTAGTACAAACCTTGGAAGCTAGATTTAGATAAACTCTGATTAGAGCACATAGACCTAAGATGAACTTTGAGGATTAGTATAGAAGAACTTCCTAGAATTTTGGTATTGTAGAGACTTTGTGAGTTTTCCGAGCAATACATCCCTGTCTGGATACGAGCAGGTAGAGGCGGCTCTGGCACAGATGTACCTAGGGGTAAAACCCGAAAACACCGCTTTGAGCTAGACTCGAACGGGAACTGGTGCACGACAACGGGCCTTGCTGCACTCTTGGTTACGACACTCCCGGGGGATATGCTTAGGATAACTCTCATTATCTTTACAAATCATTATGAAGGGTTTATGAGTATATACTTCCTCAAGGAAAACATTTTTATGATTATGGATTATATCCATAAATAGTTCAATTTATGTTAAGTGTTTTATAAGTATGGGATTATGTATTTTGATGCATAAACTGATCTAGTTTATGCCATTTTTTAGAAATGGCACCTAGTGGAAGAAATGGAAACCGTATCAATGCACGCACTCCATGTAGGGATTGCCCTCCTTCTCAAGATAATTATAGTGGGGCTGGTGATGCAACTGGTGCCGATCAGCTAATCACCATACTGGGACAACTTACTCAGGTTATGAATAATAACCTTACCCGTATGGAGCACCCTGATCCGCAGCGTGGAGGATCAATGTTAGATCGATTCATGAGACAACAACCACCAACGTTCAATGGGAGTACAAATCCCTTAGTAGCTGAGCAATGGATATTTTCCCTAGAGAAAATATTTCAGGCTTTGGGGAGTAGTGAAAGGGAAAAAGTTACCATGGCAGTTTACCGCCTCACTGGAGATGCTGATCAATGGTGGTCATTGATTCAAAACATGAAGGAAGATGATGAAGTATCAAACATGGAATGGAGGGAGTTCAAAGATCTGTTTTTAGAAAAATACTTTCCTCGCGACCATCGAGCAGATATGGAAAGGCAATTTCTGAGTCTGAGACAAAAGGAGGATGATAATGTCACAAAGTATGAGGCTAACTTTACAAGGTTAGCGAGGTACGCTGGTGATTATATTCGCAACCCAAGAAGTAAGATTGATCGTTTCTTTGATGGGTTAAAACCATTTCTCCGTCAAGCATTAGTCTCAAAATCCTTTTCATCGTACGAAGACATTGTCTCATGTGCTATCAAGACCGAAAAGGAATTCTCTAAGTCTTATGACTTTAAAGCAAAGCAAGAGAAGAAGAGACCTGCTGATCAATCTGGGAATGGAAATAAGGGGAAGAAGGGAAAGGTTGAATATCCATCTTGTGGTAAGTGCGGGAAGAAACACCCCGGTGCTTGCCTGAAGGGAATGGGAGTCTGTTACAAGTGTGGTGAAAAAGGCCACCAAGCTCATGATTGCAAGGGGAAGAAGGAAGCTACCAATGTTCAGTGCTACAATTGCAGGGAGATGGGGCATTATGCAAATGCATGTCCTAAGCGTCAGGAGAACTTACCTCAGAAAAGGCCAAGGGATCAAGGCCAGGCTTATGCTATCACTACTGCTGAGGTAGAAACTCCGAAAGACGTGGTGGCAGGTAATTTAATGGTTTCCTCAAGTTTAGCAAATGCATTATTTGATTCTGGATCATCGCATTGTTTCATATCTTCCCAGTTTGCTAAGAAAATTAGATATTTCCAATTTGATTTAATAAGGGAGTTGTCAGTTAAAACTCCTAAGGGAAGTATCGTTGCAACAAAGTTTTGTGAATCAGTCCCCATTAGAGCACATAAATTTTCTTTATCTGCTGATTTCATCGTCATACCTATGATTGAGTTTGATATAATCCTCGGTATGGACTGGCTTTCGGACTATGATGCGAAGATTTATTGTAAGAAGAAAGAGGTTACGATTCTCGATGATAATGATAAGGAACACCTTATTTTTAGAGCAGAATCGTCACCACCTAATTCTTATTTAGACCCACCCCCAGTAGCTCAACTTAATTCAATTATTGGGGAGGAAGAGAATGAAGTAACTATCGGTGAGGAAAGGAATGTTCAAATAGAGGGTGTACCTATTGTGAAAGAGTTTGTAGATGTATTTCCGGAAGATTTACCTGGACATCCTCCAGAACGAGAAGTAGAGTTTTCCATTGATTTAATTCCTGGATCAAGGCCTATATCGAAGACCCCTTATAGAATGGCCACTGTAGATCTAGTCGAACTAAAGAAACAACTAGAGGAATTGAGTAATAAGGGATTTATTCGCCCTAGTGTTTCTCCATGGGGAGCCCCTGTTCTTTTTGTTAAAAAGAAAGATGGATCTATGAGGTTATGTATCGATTACAGGGAGATCAATGCTATAACGATAAAGAACAAGTATCCCCTACCTCGTATTGATGATTTATTTGACCAACTGCATGGAGCTCAATACTTTTCAAAGATTGACCTTCGATCTGGATACCATCAGTTGTGTGTAAAGAAGGAAGACATTCCGAAAACAGCATTTCGAACCAGGTACGGGCATTACGAGTTTACTGTAATGCCGTTTGGATTGACTAATGCACCCTCTGTATTCATGGATCTGATGAATAGAGTTTTCAAGGAGTATCTTGATGAATTTGTGGTGGTATTTATTGATGATATCTTGGTATACTCCAAAACCTACAAAGATCATGAAAATCACTTGCGCATTATCTTGAAGACTCTGAGGAGGCATGAATTATATGGAAAGTTTAGCAAGTGTGAATTCTGGCTTCAGGAGATTTCTTTTCTTGGCCATATTGTCTCTAAAGATGGAATCTCTGTTGATCCTTCTAAGACCAAGGCAATCCAAGAATGGCCAGCACCTACGAGTATAACTGAGGTACGTAGTTTTATTGGTTTGGCAGGTTATTATCGACGTTTCGTCCAGAATTTTGCCCGATTGGCTAACCCATTAACGAAGCTCACACGTAAAGGGGTTAAATTTGTTTGGACAAAAGAGTGTGAAGAATGTTTCGAAGAACTGAAGAGAAGATTAGTCAATGCTCCTATATTGACTCTACCATCGGGGAATGATGGGTTCGTTATTTATAGTGATGCATCAAAGAAAGGACTTGGCTGTGTCCTTATGCAGAATGATAGAGTTATTGCCTATGCATCACGACAGTTGAAAATTCATGAACAAAACTATCCTACTCATGATCTATAGTTAGCAGCAGTGATCTTTGCTTTGAAAATATGGAGGCACTACCTCTATGGTGAAAAATGTGAGATTTATACTGATCACAAGAGTTTGAAGTATATTTTCTCACAAAAAGAACTCAACATGAGGCAAAGGAGATGGCTTGAATTACTCAAGGATTATGATTGTACGATACACTACCACCCAGGGAAGGCAAACAAGGTGGCAGATGCTTTGAGTAGAAAAGACCATGGAGTTTTGAACAATATGAGAATTGAAAGGGATCCAATTTTCATGGAGCTAGTGAAGATGGACATGGGAATAACCAGGGAAGGTGAAACATCAATGCTTTTTCAAATGGTTGCCAAACCATCTTTACTAGAAAGGATTAAGAGTTCTCAGACTGATGATGAAGAATTCCAAAAGAAGATTAAAGCTGTGAATGATGGGAGATTGAGAGACTTTGCGTATGAAGGTGGAATTTTGAAATTCGGGAAGAGACTTTGTGTTCCCGATTTACCTGAACTAAAAAGGGAATTGCTGGATGATGCTCATAGTTCCAATTTCTCTATACACCCTGGGAGCACCAAAATGTATAGAGATTTGAAGGAACATTTTTGGTGGGACAACATGAAGAGGGAGATTGCTGATTTTGTGTCAAGATGTATGGTTTGTCAACAAGTGAAAGCTGGAAGGCAACAGCCTGGAGGAGTCATGCAACCTCTTCCCATACCGGAGTGGAAATGGGACAATATTACAATGGACTTTGTCATGGGGCTACCAAAGACTCCTAGAAGGAACGATGCAATATGGGTTATTGTCGATCGTCTTACCAAGTCAGCACATTTTCTTGCTATAAGAGAAGATCTACCCCTGGAACGTCTAGCAAGACTATATATTAATGAAGTTGTGAGACTTCATGGAGTACCCTTATCAATTGTTTCTGATCGTGATCCCCGTTTTACTTCAAGATTTTGGAAAAGTCTTCAGAAATCCCTGGATACTGAACTTCATTTGAGCACTGCTTACCACCCTCAGACAGACGGACAATCAGAACGGACTATTCAGACCTTAGAAGACATGTTGAGATCTTGCTCACTTGATTTTCAGGGTATGTGGGATCAATATTTACCTCTGGTAGAATTTTCCTATAACAATAGCTTCCATTCGAGTATTCAGATGGCACCATATGAAGCGTTATACGGAAAGAGATGTCGTACACCAAGCTGTTGGGATGACGTCGGTGAAAGAAAACTTGTAGGTCTAGAACTGGTGGAGGAAACGATGGAAAAGGTAAAGGTAATCCAAAATCACATCAAAGCAGCTCAAAGTAGGCAGAAGAGCTATGCCGATAATCGAAGGAAGGATTTGGAATTTAAAGTCGGTGATCATGTTTTCCTAAAGGTATCTCCGTGGAAGGGAGTCATACGTTTTGGTAAGAAAGGTAAATTGAGTCCCAGGTACATCGGACCTTTCGAAATTCTAGAACGAATTGGGGCTGTAGCTTACCGATTGGCAATGCCGCCAAGTCTCTCCAAAGTTCACGATGTGTTCCACGTATCTCTGTTGAGAAAATACATGCCTGATCCGACGCATGTACTCACCTATGAGGAATTAGAACTGGAACCCGATCTTTCCTATTGTGAAGAGCCCGTCAGGATTCTTGATACAAGAGAACAAGTGCTGAGAAACCGGACGACGCGTCTGGTAAAAGTTTTGTGGAGGAATCATAAGATGGAAGAGGCAACGTGGGAACCCGAGGAACTTATGATGAAGAACCACCTGAGTCTTTTTATGCAGTAATACCCTAGAAATTGCGAGGACGCAATTATTTGAAGGAGGGGAGAATGTAACACCCCAAGCTTCTATGGTACGCTTCTCTTTGAATAATGTGATAGCGTGTGTTGTACGCAACACCGAGTTCTAACACACCATAACTAATCAAACTAGCCGTTATGAATAGTAATACCTACTTTTTGAAATTATATATATTTTATATTTGAAAATGGACTTCATTTTTGGATTCGGAATATCGAATTTAGCCTAGGGTGAAATTTTGGTACATTTCAGATAACTTTCATATTTTGATGAATAGTGAAAATTACTAAATTTTAATTAAAAACAACTTTTTTAATCAAATTAATTACTAGTGATAAATTATGAATTTGAGTGGTTTTAAAGTATATTTAGAATATATTTTTACCATTTAATATAATTTTGGTCATTGGACATAATTTTACAATTAAACCGAACATAAACAAGTGTCAATCTTTTGATAGTTATTATCTCTTAAAAACACGCTTTTTGTTTTAACAGCGGGAATTAATTTTAAATTAATTTCTGCCACTTCTGTGTTTTGAATTTAGGAAAATGGATTCCATATTTGGAATCAGGATGTTCAAATTGTGTAAATAGGTAACTTTTATTTTTAGACATTTTGAATAGTTACTGTGGTAAATATTTTATTTACCATGGTTAAAGGGTAAATCCTGTAAATAAGGGTTAAAAAAATAATATTATAATAATACAAAATTACCCTAAAACGTGTCCTAACCTTATTGGGGGACACATACCCGACCATGGGCATCCTTGGGTCAATTTGGGGACCCCTTGGAGCCACTTGTATGTGGTAGGGACACTTTATATTAATAAAGTTAAAATAAAAATAAAAATGGCATAAGCTTACATCTTTTAGAAGAACAATTTTTACATAGGGTTATACATGTTGGATTTTAGATTATAAATATTCATTAGAAAGCTAAAACGATTTCCTACATAATGATATTTTACTTATAATTTTTAGACATTAAATAATTTATTTTATTTATGACACAATGATGATGCAGTAATTACTATAATAGTGAAAAATTAAAATAAGTGATATTATAAATACCCAAATAAATATAATATGAAACTTTTAATGAATTAAACTAATTTTCTAGGATAATATGATATATTAGGATTGATTTAATTGACTTTGTTCGAAGTAATAAATCTGTTATGAGTTTCACAAAAATCAACTAATGAATAGTGTCAAAATTGACATAAAAGAATTCTTAAAACAAATATTATATTATTAATTGATATTAAATTCCTAAAAATCTAAGGTTCGGCCAAGAGACTTATATCATGATAGGTTAATCATTAATGGACCACTTGGGGGTCTCTTGGATGTATATAGTAAGTTTATTAACCATAATATATAAAATACAAAGAGACATTGTAAAAGTGAAACTAATTAACTTAGAGTTAATACTTAAAGATAAGGTTAATATAAGTACCCAAACCTGTCTAAATTCTATTGGATGAGTTTCTTTCGACCTATCCCCACCTCATCATTTGAATAGTCAACTTTGGAGCCTTTAGAAACCGAATATGAATTTATTATAAATTAATATTTCTAGCTTTTCCAAAGGTGCCCCTCACCCCTCTTATAAAAGGGCACTCCTCCTTCTCATTTCTTCACACCTTCAAAGCCTTTTGGTTCGGCCAAACTCTGCCCAAATACTCTCCCAACATCCCTCAATACAACCTAGAGGCCTTAGTTTGATCATAAAGCCAACCTAAGGAGCCCTTTTGATCAAATCAAAAGGAAGAACCCGAAGAAGAGGTAATGATTTCACCACCCTTTTCTAAGTTCATTTCTTCTTCCACTTCTTCTTCCTTTGTTCTTACCATTCTGAAATAATAACTCCAGTATCTCACATATACTGTGATGTTATTATAAATATGGTACAATCATATTCAGTATTCTATCCACCCTTTGAATAACATGTCACCATACGTGCGTACGTACGGCTTACCATCTCCACGTCGTGGTGTAATTGTTATTCAATATAATATTATTTGGATGGGTATAATAATGATGTGTAACTCATGTAAATAATAAATATAACATGTTAATGATTCTGTATATATGATATACCATCCATTTATATATTATTTTAATATCAAAAGAATGATATTGTCGCTCGTGCGTACGTACGGACTACCGTCTCCACGAACGCGATGAGATTCATTCTCCATCGTAACCATTAAAGCGTAATTATCATTTTATGATTTAAAAATGATGTTTAAGGACTTGATATCATTCTGGATATGAATAATATACAACCTATCCTTTACAAACATGTCTTACGTAACAAAACATATGAAAGAAAACAAGTAAGTTAACACCCGAAACAACGATAATACTAAGATATTATTATCAAATCAATATTAAAAGATCATATATGATATCATATTAATGTATATGATTCTTGTATAATTTAATAACAATTATTTCACCATTATACAGGAGGTTAACCTACCCCAACCAAGGAAAAAGTACAAGGTAAGGGTTATTTCACAATCTCTTCATTATCCGAGGTTGTATTATACGTAATAATCTACTGGGATCTCTTTATCATCAACATCCATGTTTCTTCGAAATGTATTTCAAAACATTTTTACTATTTACAAGAATATGGGTTAAAGTCATTTATACCCTTGTTTGACTTTTTATAAGAGTTTTATAAAGGAATCTTTCCGTCGTTTTCAAAACAAGGTCCTTTTTAACCTTTTCGACGGAATTGAGGTAAGAATGTTTTTTTAACTTATACGGCGGGTGCGGTTATTTTCCGCCGTTATAAAATTGTCGAAGCTTTACATACAAGCTTATAAGAATATTTTCAAAGAAAATGTTTTATTTTATATGGATCTTAAATGATTTCAAAATAAAAGGAGATACTTCTTTAAAAAGAATTTTGATTTCATCTATGTCAACATCCTTTGATGGATTTTAAGATTATTTGAAGTTGATTTATTATGATACAAAACTTCTATATTGTATTGAAGGTTTTGTGATATGTTTGACTGTGGATGTGCTATTTTTATACCATTCATAGTTTATGGTGAAATTATTGACATTTCGTATGCTAGTTTTAATACGAATGTTTATGTTATGTTTAAACCTTTTCATATGGGAATGCATTGGACTTAATAAGTGACGGGTGGAGCCCGCTATAGCTCCTCGATGCATCGGTAGGTCTCATGAGACAAACTAGTGTCTTGGCACAAGGCCTTGACAAAATCTTATTTGTAGTCTTGGCACGAGGCCTTGGCTATGTGGTTATGATAGTCTGGCATTATGCATTCCAACATTATGAAAGTGGTTATTGATTTTTGCATGTGATTATTCGATTAGTAGAATATCCATGTGAATAAGTAAATGGCATTATTTCATTTTACTTTTGCCATACCATGTTGAAGTTCAATTTTAAAAGGCTTTTGTTTTAGTAATGCATTGCCTTAAATGTTTATTCTTATTTATGAAAGTTTCCGCTTTATTGTTATCCTTACTGGGCATTTGAGCTCACCCCTTTTCTATGTTTTATTTTTTCCCCAGGATGTGAAGAAGTAAATTATGAATGACCTGCAGGGATATTATGAGGGGATAGTAGTGTGGATTATGGAGACATTATGTTGTTGTAGTAGTTTTTCATTTTATGATGTAATGTAAAACTTATGAATATATCTAGTGTTTCCAAGGCTACTAAACCAATCGGTCTTTCGAGATTTGATCTTTCTTGTGATCATGCCAATGTTATGTAATTAATGCACCGACTCTGGGTAGCTGGGGTCGGGGCGTTACAAGGATTGTCAATGATTATATTTCTTATGATAAAATATTATGATCCATCTCTTAAAAAACTCATGTATTTTGTTATCCTATGGTTATACCATGAGAATAAAAGTATTCCATTAAATTTCTTATTTTTATACACTTAATGTTTCAAAATAATATTTTTAAAGAAAACTGACTTTGTTTTCTCTTTGTTTAAAAACCCTTTCTCTTCTATGACTATGTTTTCTAAAAATGTTTTAAAAAAAATGTTTTAATACTACTATATTATTTTTAAAGTAATTTTTACCCTTTTTAATTTTTTTTCAAAAAGGAATATTTATGTAATTTTTCAAACATCTACCCTTTGGATCTTACCAAAAATTGGAAATTAATCTTTGTTTCAACATGTACGATATGAAAAATATTTACCACCATCATGGATATTATTTTCATTGAATCGTCCTTTATATGTTTTCAATGTTATTTTCAAAGAAAAGGATTCTAAAAATGTTTTATGTTTTTAAAAATGTTTTTTTCCAAATTAAATAGGATGATATCCTCAAGAAATATTTTAAATATTTTTTTAAAGTTTACTTTATAGTTTTTCAATGTTTATTTTCAAATAAAATTATTTCCAAAATTATTTTATTAAGTTTAGTTTTAAAAATTGGTTTTCAAAGATATGTTATTTTCCTCAAATAACATTCTAAGTAATTTTTGTTTCAAAATCATTCTCCATCAAATATGAAATACTTTTAGGATAATTATTCTTCACTAGAGAGATGATCCAAGGATACAATTATTATTCTTTCTCTGAATGGTTTATATTTATGGAAACTTTATGTTTATGATACCTAGTTCTTTTTCAATGGATTATAAAATGATATAATTCTTATGAAACCCACTTATTTTCCATGGGTTATACCATGATAGAATTGTTATGAAACTAACTTATTTTTCAATGGGTTATACCATGAGTGAATTATTATGAAACCCGCTACATTTTATATGGGTTATGCTATTATAAAATGATAAAATGATTACGAACCAATTTATTTTCAACTAGTTATTCTATGAAGAATTGTTTATGAAACCCATTTTATTTCATGGGTCATGATATGATTAATGTTTTACGATCTTATGGAACACATGTGTATGATTTTAATTATGTGATGGGTGGGTAATATATCTCTCTCTAATACATTGGGTATTGATAAATGTTATATAAGATAAAAGGGCACACAAAAGGTTATCCCAAGCCCAAAAAAGGTACATAAGTGGTGAGCCCATTCCTAATATGTTATGATCTCATGGATCATGTTTTATGATTCCTTGAGGCTCAATTTCTTATGAACATCCAATCATTATAAAATGACTCAAGATTATGATATTTGATATGTATGTTATTAATGTCACATGTTATTATCAGGTTATATATAACAAAACTATATTTTTATTAAATATATTTTTTATTTCATTGATGTCTTGTGTTAAACACATCATTATATTATCTTTCATTACACACAAACTTTGATTTTATATGAAACATCATTTTATTATTGTAATTATTTAAACAAGATAATTATAACATATATATTAGAAAGAAAGTTATGAAAAATATTAACATAATTATGAAAATATGGTTTATACATGTACATATAATTAATTCCTTGTCGACCAATTAATTATAAATGAAAGTAAAACCCTTTTAAAAATAAAAGGAAATGTTTTTATAAAAAACTATTTAAATGTGAAAACGTGTGTTTAATAATAATAAATAAACAAATAATAGTTTTTGTACTATATTAATGAAATATATATTCAATTTAATGTTTAACATTCATATTATTTGTTTTCAATACATGATATAAGAACAAATCCAATTTTTCACATAAAAGATGTATTTTTCTAAAAAGAAATTTTTTATCCTATTGATGGAACACTTGTTAAATATAGTTTTAGAAACAATAATAAATTACATTTGATAAAATAAAATTAATATTTTATATAGGAATATCAAAATTTACTTTTGTTGAATTTTTGGTATTTTTAATAAGTTCCATGTTTTGATGAATAGTGTAGAAGGCCAAATTTTAATTGAAAAGAACTTTTTCATATAAACAATTTATAGTGATAAATTTTATTTTTAATTGGTTTTAAAGTATAATTATATTTAATTTATATCATTTAAAATAATTTAGGTCATTTTAATCAATTTTACATTGATTTTGAATATAAAAATATTTCTATGTTTTGAAGGATTTTACTTCAAAAACCTATTTTCTCACCCAATCTATAAGATTAATTTAAAGTTAATTTTATCCAATTATGTGTTTTGAGTTTTGAAAAAATGATTCCATATTTATAATCATAAGTTAAAAATTTATTAAATATGTCCCTTTTATTTTTGGACAATATGAATATAATCTTTATTAATTTTTATTACCATGGTTAAGGGTAAATTATGTGATTATGGGTAAAAATAATATTATAAATATTAGAAAACTACCCTAAAACTTGAAAAAATGGTATATTATAAATTTAATTCCATATTTACTACATAAAGTTCTAAATTTAATTATTTAATGTACAAATTTCTATCAAAAATACTTATATATTATTAAAATCAATGACAATGACAAAATGTCACACTCTTAATTTTAATAAGTATAATATTTTTAATATGTGGTTAAATAGAAAATGTGATAGAATATATATATTATTATTAAATAAAAAGGTTTTATATACATCATGGAAATTTATTTTTAAATTTTATTTAAGAAATAATTATCATAATTACATAATGATGATGTAGTAATTATTCAATTAATGAAATAATCAATTAAATGATCTTATAAATATTAAAATAAATATAATTTGACTTAATTAAGGTGATCCAATAATTTTATAGATTATTATGATATATTAGGGGTGTATTAAATGAATTTTTTCAGTATATATCATTGTACCGAGTTTCTTAATGTCAAAGTAATGAATAGTGTCGAAATTGATACTTATGATATTTTATGAAAATAATATATTATTATTTTTTTAGAAATAATAAAAATATTAAATAAGGACAAAGGGAATTAAATATGGTCTAAAATATCATATATATTTCATTTATAATCCAATTAACACTTTATAAGTAAAAATCACATCCTTTTTATATATAATTTTTTTTACCATAGTTAAAATTAAAATAGGTTAACTAAGGGTTAATCGAAATGATAAGGTTTAAAATAACACCAAAACTTGTATAAAATATATTTTATGATGATATTAAAAACTTTTATTATATTATATTTTAATCCACATCCTTTTAGAGGTATTTTTATTTAGAATTAATTTATTATAAATTAATCTTTTGATAAATTCCAAAAGTTCCCCTCCAATCTCTTATAAAACGGGACCTCTTACTCTCTTTTCATCACAATTAAAATCCTAGTTTGTTTAAAAAAACTCTATCAAAATTCCCTACCAACTTACATATCATAATTTTATAATCCTTACTTTCAGAATAAATCCAACCAAGTAAGTCCTTTGGTGCAAATCAAAAGAAAATACCCGAATAAGTGGTAACGTTCATCAATGAACATTTTTGTTCCATTTCTTCCTTAAAAACATTAATTATTTTTATTTCATGTTTATATAATAAAATAATTATATTAATTATAATTATATTTTTGTATGTTAAGGTTATGACCTACAACTTCTCACACTTCAATCAAATGGGATACACAATCATCGTTCGTGTGTACGGTGGACTACCGCCTCATGAACTGATGTCATCTGTTCTTCCATGACCATATTTAAAGGTTGGGAATAACAATGGATTTATAGCTTAAATATGACATATATTATGTTTATGATATATTATTACTATTTAATTTTTACATCACACATACCTTCATGCTTTCCATTTTGTGGGAATATGATAACACCGTCCATGTGTACGATGGAATACCACCCCACAAAGAAATGTGATTTATTCACAATTTACATTGAATATATTAAGGATGGTTTTAATAAAAATATGTGATATATATGGCATAAAAATTATTATTTAATTATAATATATCATATAATTTTCTTTCTTTTAATCTGACAAGAAAATGAAAACATCTTTCATGCGTTTGTACGACCTACCGTCTCCATGAATGATGTATTTTATTTTTTACTTTTTTTGAAACACCATAAATATGTATATATTGAAAATATATTATATTTATATAATGTTTATAATTATTTATAATGTTAATTCATGATATAATTAAGTGTATCACAAAAATATAAAGTCTAAACATGTTTTAAAAACAAAGTGATTATTACCTGAAACATAACTTAAACATGAAATTGTAAATAAATCCATATTATAAAGACATAAGTAAATAATATATGATATTTTATATAATAATATGTTTTTTTGAAAGATTTATAACAAAATTATATTTATTATATATAATTTTTTAATGTGTATTAAAGAATCCAATAATTAAGGTATGAGATTTTTTTCTCACTTTTATTTCAGTGGGACACATGCCCTATACACTACTTGTTTATTTTGCGTGGTGTATTTACTACCCATTAATATATTTTAAGAGTATTATAATTAATATTATGGTTTTTAAATATCCATATAATTTACTTTCCTTCATGGGTCATACGATTAAAATGATTATAAAGTGGTAAGGGTTTATTTCACAATCTCATTATTATTTGAAATTATTTATGTTTAATCCTACATTAAGGAATATTTGTCTTTCTTGTCCATGTTTCTTAAAAATGTTTTAAAAAAAGTTTTTACTAATCTACTATGAATATTTCAATTCATTTTACCCATTTTTAACTTTTTAAAAATTGTTTTAAAATATTTTTTTGTCACTTTCTAAACAAGGTACTTTTTGAAATTTACTACAAAAATATAGAAGAAATGTTTTTAACTTATTTTTCATGAGTGTATTTTACCATCATAATGAAACCTTAATGATTTGAATCTTTATTTAAAACATACAAGGTTATTTTCAAATAATAATTTTTCCTTTATAATTGCTCAAATCTGTTCAAAAATTGATTTCATAGAGGAAATGCTATTTTCTTCAAGATTTATTTCAAGTGATCTTGTAAAAAATAATTTTCTATCTAAGATGACATCAGTTGGTGTTACTAATGATTTACTAAAGATATTACCCATGTATACCAATATTATTCTTTCCCTAAATGGTTTATTTTTATGATGGAATGACATTTATGAAACATCTTTCTTTTTAATGAATTATGATATGATGAAGTGTTTATTAAACTCATTTTTTTTACATGGGGTTTGATGTGATGAATTATTTATGGTAATATGGAACACATATATATAGTTTTCATTAAGTGATTGGTGGGACCTATATCTCTCTCCAAATCATTGGGTAATGATAAATTTTTTATGATGTCAAAGTGTACATGGGAGGTCATCCGAAGACTGAAACTAGAAGGTACATAAGAGGTCATCTCAAGACCGAAGTAGGTGCAAAATTGATTATCCCAATAATAACATACTATTAATGTCTTGGTAGGTATCATAGACATATGATATTACAAGGTTTTATGTATGCCAAAAATTCCATTTTTTATGCCATAGTTTTACTCTAATGGATTATTTGATTCAATTATCTTATGATTCATGTCTTATGATATAGAAATATATAATTCTATGATTCAATATTATGATCTTTGATATGTAGGGAATTCTTGTAAAATTTTATGTTTCTATTTTCATACCCTTATGCTCATGTTATACTTACGTATCTTCCATGTTTACTCTTACTGAGAATATGAGCTGACCATTTATTATGTTTCCTTTCCCGATGTTATAAAGAAGAATTTTAAGTATGAGTAATAAATGTGAAGATATTTATGGGATATGTTGAATATGTTTCAACAAATTAGAATAATTTCTTCCAAGTTACCAAAGGAACTAAACTATTATGGCCCTCAGAAATGTGTTTGTGTAATATAATTAATATTCGTCTAAAAATATGTAATATCCATGTTTGAAAAGCCTAAGTCATTATAGTTTGTATCATAGAAAATGTTTAGTAATCCTTTGTAAACTAGTATGAGAAAACCATAGTAATATCTCTAAGGATAAGTCTAAGTATATGTTACAATAATAGAGTTTTGTTAACAATCATGAATAAACTAGGATTAACCCTAAGGTGTCATAGATTGAAATTTAATAATCAATTTCCCTTGATTATGTGGTTTTACCACTACTACTAGTATTTCTAACACTATGATTTTTGGTTTTAGTCAATGGATAGAATCCATAGGAACCATGTTAATGTTTAATGTGACCGGTAATGTAATGATTTTACTCTTGAGTAACTGAGTGTTATGGGAGTAGTAATGAAAATTCTTATTGTTATGATCACACAACATTCTCAGGCTATGAAACACGTTGAACTTAAAAATGATCAAAAGAGGAAACAACATTCTATTGAGTCCTTCAAGAGGCAATGTCCACCTTCTTTTAGTGGATCCAATAATCCACTAGTTTCTGAGAAATGGATCAGTACCATTGAAAAGATATTTTCTATTATTTAGTGTTTGGAGCATGAAAAAGTCATTTTGTCTATTTATTATTTGGAAGGTGAAGCTGATTAGTGGTGTAATATTATTAAAGACATGAGGTAACAAGAAGAAATTGTATATATGGAATGGGAAGAGTTTAAGTGGATATTTTTTATTAAGTAATTCAACCATATTCTATGAAAAAAGATATATAAGTAATTACTTGATATTAAGAAAAAGGATGAAGAATCTATTGGTACTTATGAATATAATTTTACAATACTTTCAAGGTATTATTCTCGGATAATCATCATCCCTAAAAGAAAAGCTGATTGATTATTTGGTCGCCTAAAACCAAGTCTCTTAAAGGCCTTGGCTATAAGAGACATTAGTAGCTTTGAAGAATTAATTTGATGTGAAGTGAAGGTTGAAATGGAAATTGAATATTCCCACCATTACTTTGGTTTTTATAAGAAATGGAAGATAAAGTCTCATGAAAAATTAAATGGTGGAAAGTAATTTTAGGTGTCTTTATGCTAGTAATATAGTAATAAGAACTTAGGTGAATGTATAAAAGGGATAAGAGGGTGTTAATAGCGTAGAAAAGAAGTTTATCAAGTGGATGAATGTTGAAGTGATGTGAAAAGGTAGCTAATGATGTAAATAATTAAAAATATCTACAAAATACACCTCCCACACTTCAGTGTTTAAATTTCAAGGAGTTTGGGAATTATGCTAAAAAGTGCCCTAATCAAAGGACTAATGTGGATTATAAGGCACAAAAACATATGAGTAAAAAAGGATAAATGAAAATTTTATTCTATTATAATAGATGAAGTGAACCATAATAATTATGAAATACTTATCCTTCTATCCTTATTTAGGAATTTCATTTTTGATTTTGTTTGAATGAACCATATGAAAATGGCATGACCCCCTCCCCACAAGTTGTACCCATCCTAGGACAAAAATGTGATAAGGAAGATAGTGACCCCCGATTCCTGCCTCTAATAGGCCCTAGGTTGGTGACTAGCATCGAGGAGATAATAACCACACAAATGGGAGGAATTACACTCTAAGAGAACACATGAGGAAGAGAGAGATAATACAGACACCAACCAACTCTAACACATACTACAATATAAATAAATCCCAAGTGCACATATGTAATGCCATGAAAAAAATACTACAATCAAAATGGAAAACTACAAGTAAAAAAGGAAAGTATAAACAACAGTGGCCATGAAGCCTAAACATCTCCTGCAACCCCAAGCTAGTAGTAACCAACTTGATCTCCAACCTGCTCCAAATGACCTGAAAAAATGTTTATATATACATAGGGTGATTATAAAAATATGATCAGTAGGATCCTCCCTGAAGCCTCTCATGCAAAAGTAAAGAAAGCATTCTAAAGAATAATGAAGAAAAAGTGAAAATAACTCATCAACTAAACAGGTATACTAAGTTCCTAGACTCACCATGGATACTCTCACCAATTATCGCATACAATAGTATATAATATAATATAAAATATCAAGGGTACCCTACTACTACTCCCATAATGGTTTGCTGCTTTACCCCAATGTCGCACTTCCTAAGCATATCTCTTTAAAAATCCCAGACTGAAGACACCTAGGCGAGCACTACCACATGAAAAACAAAAATCTTTTCCATAGACACCTGGGTAAAGCACCACACCATCCAAAAAACCCTAAATGTATTCAGGTAGTTTCTGGGAGAAACTATAGCCTGCATAATGTGTATCATACATCAGGTATTATGCCTCAAGCCATTATAGCCCATACAACGAGTAAGGATCCTCAAGACATCATATCCTATACAAATTAAACCTATAGTAGTCTGAAGGAAACTATATCCAGAATATATGTGTGTGAATAACCACAATCCATTATAGCCCTCTACACACATATGTGGGGAAAACTAACTATTGTGCCTACCGGCACAAGTAACAACCAAGAGAAGAGAGTGGGGCCAAATGGGGTAGTCATCCATCCATCCTCCCACTAAAATGTTGGGGAAAACACAACCCAGGGCTTAGAATCTCTAGGTTGTTAGTTTCTCTAACTGATGAGGTGGAATAGTGTGTAGAAGCACAAAAAGTACAGAATATATTATAGCTCACAACCACACTATGGGAATAACCTAGTCTTAGACTCAACTGCAGCTAAAATATCTCAGACTCCTGACTGCCACTACTAATACCAGGTATCCTATAATCAAACAACCATTTAAAGATATTTATTACAATACTTCATTCCCTTTTTATCAGTTGCACTTAATGTTAATTAATTATTTAAACATTAATTAACCTTTAACAATTACACATTATGTTTCATTAACATCACACCCAATGTCTAATGTTACTTTTAAATTGAAACCTCATTATTGCATCCCAGCAAGATCCAACCCCATGGGTTAACATCATTTATCCAATCATTTATTAATAGAATTATTACTTTCCATAATTCAAGGAATTCTAGAAAAGAAAAACTAAGCTACCAAACACAAGGGGTTTAACACGGTTTGTATATGGACTACCCGTCGAGTCTTTTCCACCCATATTAAGAGAATAGACCCATACTCCCCCGAGAAGCTAAACACGAAAAGCACAATTCATACCCTACACATATTTTCCTCTTTTTAGAAGGAGGGTAGAAAGACCAGCTGCCTTGAGTATTGGGAAAAGTAAAGTAGATAACCAACCAACAAGATTCAGAAAGCATCCAACATTCACATCCAACCTGTTTCATCATCTCTTGTGTCATCCCCGACACCCACATGTATAAACCGATGCATATAGCCACTCTAGGATTCAACTGTTTTCAAAACCAATGGGCCTCTACCCCCACATCTCACAATATCCATCCAGGCTCATAACACATCAGAAGCAGCAGGAAACAAACATTATATCAACTAGTCTCTTAGCCCTTAAACAAGGCATTTTTCCTTCACAAACAATGATCTCTCACAGCTCCAAGAATAAGGCTCTTTGGACTTTATAAACAAGAGGGTAACTCAAAACCCTACCAGGCATTATCTTTTATAAAACAACCAGTTCTTTAATCTATCTTGAATTAACTGATTCATTATTAGTAGGTTCCAACTACGGGGAAACTAAAATGAAATCTATCATAGCTATCACAAATTAATTAACCAAATATTATGACATGCCTTTAATCCACAAACACCAACATGCTTCAGGTTTAACAACCAATTAGAATAAACATGAACATTTGTATCAATTTTATTAAAATAAAATTACAACAACAACAACTTGATTCATTTACATGAATCTTTATCTTTATCCATTTAATTATCAATTAATTCCATATTTATGTTCTTTAACAATTTCATCAAGAACAATATGATAACAAGCAAAGCATAGATATCACACTATCTAGAAAATCAAGAGGCAAAACGTTATTATAGTGCAAAGTAACAACATGCAATCAAACCAATTATTTTAATCTGGTTCAAATATTTAATTAGGTAAATTCTATTATGATCCAAAGGGATAAAAAATGCTAACTCTACAATTTCATGTAAATAATAAGAGAAGCAACAAATCTCCTACCTCAAAAGGTTTCCAAACTTATTCACTTGATAACGAATCAAAGAAATGGATCATGATAACCTTCCCCACAACAATTGCATCAACCTGAGGATGTCGCGAAACAACTGCATCAACAACAACCAAAAATAAACTCCCTTATAACCATAGAGATCAAATGCTATAACATAAAAAAGAGAAATGAGATATGGAGGATTGAAGAAAACCAAAGAAAAGAGGTAGATCTTACCTCGGATTGAAGACGTATTAAAGAAGGAAGCCGGAGATCAATTTCTATCGAAGGAATATCTAAAACACTCTAGAGGGGTCATCTAGGTTTCTTGAGATGATAGGTAGGGGAGCCTTGGATGTAGGGTTGGAAAGAACCAAGTGGTTAGTATGTCTTTATATCATATAGTGGCTGGTCAGTACATGATGTTTACTTCCCATTTACATAGTGTACTTTCTTGAGTTTGACTTACGCCAAAAAAACTGTCACCTCAGTGATTATTTTATTTTTCTAAAACCCAAATGGTACATGTCATGTACCCCTTGGTCACATCATATACCCCCTATTTTCAGCTTCCGGTGACTGAAATCCCCCAGACTTCCTCCGAGCCTTCTCTAGGAACCTCAGTCTTCGAAAAAACTCAAAGGGTCGATGCATGCAGATCCAAGCCCTTATGTAAAATCTTATTATTCTTCTATCCATGAAATTTCATATGATTGTGATTCTAGAATAATAAAATAACATATTATATTGGTACAAGGATGAACCAAATCTTTCCATGATTTTTTTGTATAAGAAAAGATATTATATAAGGAATGAAGAATCATGTGTGTATTCAATATGGATTTATGGAAATTCAGGTTATTACCATGTTTTAAGAGAATAAAAGATGAAGGTATTCACATGTTTGTATATGGTAATTAAGTGCTAATTTTTGATATTTAAGTGATTAATGTTAAGTTTATTTTAAGAAATTTAGTAATGTTTTTTTTATAAATTTTGAATGTTGAAAGGTTTATAAGGTTAACCATTTATGAAAAGTTTTATTTTGACCTTTCAATGAGGTTTTAGGGATTAGTATTTTACTTAATCATATGAATATTTATGTATATTAGATAACCCGTGCTAAACATTTTTTATGATGATAACTAGAAATAGAATAAATTACTTTTCATCCTATTATAGATCCTATGATCCAATAGTTATTTATGTATTACAATTTCAACTTCATTTATTAGAATAAGAAATGAAGTGGAGATTGATCAAGGCACAACCAAAGAGTGAGATTATACTTGTGAGATGAAATAAAATAAGTTTTTATTCTCAATTTATTTTGAAATAAAATTGTATCCTATTTTTATCATTTTTGATGATATCAATGACATTTTTAGACCTATTTGGTCCATGGTTTTGTGGCCATTAACCTTCTAATGACCATATTATCTATCACTCTCCATCAGAAATTGATAGTTAGATTTCTTTTATATGTACATGTTTTCACTTTCCACATATGTTCTCCTATGTGGAAACCTTGTTATGATCACCTTTGGGTAACTGTTTAGTTTCTAACTTTCCTTTTTAATGGAAGATTTAGTATTATTTTTTTCGATGTAGGTTTCTATGAAAGTAACTTTCATGTATTAAAACTTTGATGGACCTGATGAATTTCAATGAAAAAATTAATTTTAATGGGGGTAGAATTAATACCAAAATATATTGATGAAATGGTTATTTATTTATTTTATGTCTTGTATTACACGCAAATCTGGATTATCTTTCATTATATATGACACTGACTTTTTAGGTAACATCATTTTACTATTATAATTATTTAAATAAGAAAATTATAACCTTGATGTTAGAATGTAGGGTATGGCCAAGATTAAAATAATTATAAAAATATGTTTTATATATTTATATGTAATTAATTCTTTGGTAACCAATTAATTATAAATGAAAACCCCCTTTTTAAAATAAAAGGAAATATTTTTTCTGAAAAACTATTTAAATGTGAACAAGAGTGTTTTATACCAATAAATAAAAAAATCAATAATTTTTGGATTACATTAATAAAATATATATTCAGTATAATTTTTAACATTTATCTTATTTGTTTTCTAGACATGATATAAGAAGAAATCAACTTTTTTCATAAAAGATTTATTTTTATAAAAAGATGAGTTTTCCACCTTTTGATGGTGTACTTGTTTTAAATATAATTTTAGACTATTTAATAAATTATATTTGAAAAAAATTAAATTATCATTTTAATTTATAATATCAAAATTTACTTTGGTTGTTTTTTTTGTTTTTTTTGATAAGTTTCATGTCTTGATTAATAGTGGGAAATACTAAATTTTAATTGAAGAAAACTTTTTCGTCTAAATAATATATAGTGTTAAATTATATTTTTAATTGGTTTTAATGTATAATTAGACCATATTTATATAATTTAATCCAATTTATGTCATTAGAATAAATTTCACTTTGAATTTTTATATAATTTTTTTTAATCTTTTTAACATTTTTACATTAAAAACCTATTTCTCACACCATATACGATATTAATACTAAATTAAACATTTGTGTGTTTTAAAATTTGAAAAATTATTAAATATTTGGAATCATAAGGTCCAATGTTTTTCAATATGTCTATTTTATTTTTTGACAGTATGAATAGTAAATTTATAAATTTTTATTACCACGGTTAAGGGTAAATCACGTAATTAAGGGTAAAAAATAATATTACAAATATTATAAAACTATACTAACACTTAACCAAATATTATTGGATGAAGTTAATTTGAACCTTAAATCCTAAGTTTTTAAATTGAATTATTTAGTGGACAATTTTCCATAAAAATACTTAGATATTATTAAAATCAAAGGGAGTGAAAAAATGTCACACTCTAACTTTTAATAATTATAATATTTTTAATACAAGGTTAAATAGAAAATATGATTTACTATAAATATTATTAGGAAATATTAAAGGTTTATTTAAATCATATAAATTTATTTTTAAATTTTAGTGAATAAATAATTATCATAAATAATTACACAATGATGATGCATTAATTATTCAATTAATGAAACAATCAATTAAATGATATTAAAAATATTAAAATAAAAATAATTTGACTTAATTAAGGTTATAAAATAATTTTATAGATGATTAAGATATATTATGGGTGTATTAAATTATTATTTTTGAATATATATTATTGTATTGAGTTTCTTAAAGTCAAAGTAATGAATAATGTCAAAATTGACACTAGTGATATTTTATGAAAATAATATTTTATTAAATTTTATAAAAATAATAAAAATATTAAATAAGTAAAAAAGGGATTATATATGGTATAAAATATCATAAATTTTCTAGGTTACAATTCACACTTTATAAGTAAAAATCACATCCTTTTTATATTGAAAAGTTTTTATTGTAGTTAAAATTAAAATAGGCTATCTAAGGGTTAATTAGAATGATATGGTTTACAATAATAAGAACAATTTTATAAAATATATTTTTTATGGTATTATAACCTTATATTATATTATCTTCTAATATATTTCCTTTTGAAGGTATTTTTATTGAGGGTAAATTTATTATAAATTAATATTTTGATAAATTCCAAAAGTGACCCTCCCCTCTCTTATAAAAGGGAATCTATGATTATCTATTATTAACACTTAAAAACTATTTAGTTCATCAAAAATCTATCCAAATATCCTCTAAAATTACATCATTTCACTCTAACAACCTTACTTTGGGAAGAGATACAACCAAGGAAATCCTATGGTGAAAATCAAAAGGAAATACCCGAATAAGAGGTAACGTTCATCAATGGACATTTTTGTTTTATTTCTTCCTTAAACCCGTTAATTTTTTTTATTTAATGTTTATATAATAACAAAATTATATTAAATATACCTATTTGTTTCTATTTTAATTTTATGACCTAAAAATTCAAACATTTCCATCAAATGGGATACACAATCATCGTTCTTGTGTATGGAAGACTACTACCTCGCAAACCGATATCATTCATTCTTCAATCACCACCTTTAAAGTTTGAGAATAATGATGTATTTATATATTATATATGATATATATGATTTTTAAGATATTATTATAATTTTTTAATTGTTATATCACACATACCTTCACGATTTCCATTTTTTGGGAACATGATAACATCGTTCATGTGTTCGGAGAACTACTGTATCGTGAAGCAATGCAATTCATTCATGCTTTAAATTAAATCTATTAAGGACAATTTTAATAAAAATATATGATATATATATATTTTTTCTATAATTATAATATATCATATAATTTTATTTCTTTTAATCTAATAAGAAAATGAAGACAACATTCATGTCTACGTACAACCTACCAGATCCATAAACGATGTATTTTATTTTATACTTTTTTTAAAAACTATAAATACATACATACTGAATTTATATGATATTTATATCATTTTTATAATTATTGAGGTGATTAAATCATGATCTAAGTAATAATAGAAAAAAAATTACAATTCAAAACTTGTATGAAGAATAAAGTAGTTATTACCCGAAACATAACTTTAACATGAGATTATTATTAAATGAGTATTATAAAGTCATAAATAAATAATTTATGGTATTATATATATGAATATTTTTTTTATTTATATAATAAAATATTATTTATTTTGTAGTATGTTATAATGTTTACGAAGGAAGTCAAGAATTAAGGTAAGGGATTTTGTCTCACTTTTATTTCTATGGGACACATGCCTTATACACTACCTGTTTCTTTTGTGTGGTTTATTTTACACCAATGAATTTATTTTAAGAGTCTTATAATGAATATTAGGGTATTTAAATATCCATATAATTTTCTTTATTTCATGGGGTATAAGATTCTACTGATTATAAACCGGTAAGGGTTTATTTCTCAATCTCATTATTATTAAAGATTGTTTATATTTAATCCTCTCTTCCGAAATATTTATATTTCATGTCCATGTTTCCTAAAAATGTTTTCAAAAAAGTTTTTAATAATATCATATGAATATTTAATTTCACTTTTATCAATTTTTTACTTTTTTAAAAAATGTTTTAAATGATTTTTTATCGTTTTATAAATAAGGTACTTCATGATATTTTGACAAAAATACCAAAAGAATGTTTTTTTAACTTATACGACATGAGAGGATTTTCTCACTATCATGGTAACTTAATGATTTTACTCTTACTTTACAATATTACAAGGTTATATTCCATGAATTGTTTTTCCTTTATAATTGTGCATCTCTTAAAAAATTATTTCATAAAGTAAATGATATTTTCCGCAAGAATCATTTCAAGTGATCTTTGAAAAAATAATTTTTTCATATAATATAAATTTTGTTGGTGTTAATTATGATTTATTAGGGAAATGAACCAAGTATACCATTATTATTCTTTCACTAAATGGTTTCTGTTTATTATGGCATTATATTTATGAAACATGTTTTGTTTCAATGAGTTATGTTATGATGAAGTGTTTATGAAACTCATTTATTTACATGGGTTCTTATGTGATGAATGATTTATAGTCATGTGAAACACACATGTATTATTTTCATTAACTAATTTTTTGTACCTATATCTCCCTCTAATTCATTTGGTAATGATAAATGTTCTATGAGGTCAAAGGGTACATGTGAGGCCATCCTAATCCCACAATAAGAGGGTATATAAGAGGTCATACAAATCCTACCAAAAGAAGATACACAGGATTTCAACCTAATATCGAAACTAGAAGGTTCATAGGAGTTCATCCCAAGCTTGAAGTAGATACACAGGTGATTAGGACAACCCTAAAATACTATGAATGTCTTGACAGGTATCATTGATATAAGATATTATAAGATTATGTATATACCACAAATTCCATGTTTTATGATATTGTGGTACTCGCATGGATCATGTGATTTTATTATATTATGATTCATGTATTATGAACTACCAATATTTAATTCCATGATTTAATATTATGATATTTGATATGCAGGGTATGTTTTTCAAATGTTATGCTTCTATTTTCATACCCTTATGCTCATGTTATTCTTACACATCTTCCATGTTTACCCATACTGAGCATCTAAGCTCAACCATTATTATGTTTCCTTTATGTATTTTATAAATAAAGTTTTAAGTAGGAGTACTAAAGGGGAAGATCTTTATGTGATGTGTTGAAGATATTTCATCAAATTAGAAGAATGTGTTCCATGTTTCCAATAACACTAAACAATTATGGTCCCCATGCACTTGTTTGTGTAATATAGTGGATATTCATCTAAAAATTTGTAATATCCATGTTTGAAAATCCTAGGTCATTATATTCTCATACCCTTATGTTAATGTTATGATTACGTATCTCCCTTGTTTACCCTTACTGAGCATCTGAGTTCACCCTTTCTTATATTTATTTTTACCAGGTTATAAGAAAGATTTTATGTCGGGTATGTTTATGGAGATTAATATTAAAGAAGATCTTTATAAGAGATTTTGAAGATATTATACAAAATTATAATATTATGTACCTAGTCTCCAAAGACAATAAACTATTATGGTAATTAAGTGTGTATTTTTATAATGTATTAATTATTCATCAGAAAATATGTGATATCTATGTATGAAAATCTAGGGTATTTACACTAGGTCATCATTTCACTTAGGAAACACATTGGTTTTTCATCAATATTTCACATTTCAAAAGGTTAGGTAGTACCTTACTATGTATCCAAAATTTTAGGCTCCTAATTTATTAATATATCACTCATTACTTGAATAAATTTATTTTACTGGAAATGAAATCATTGAATAATTAATTATATTTTTACTCAATAAAATTAGGTTATCATGAACAAACATCATATGCACATAATAATAAGCTAGTATCTTATGGATAGGTTAGAGAAAACCTACATTATGCTTGTAATAAGCTTTAAATTTAATAATTTTTTTGATTAATTCTCAAATGAAAAAATTCTATAAAATAAATAAATCCCTAAAAAATAAACCAAAGGTTATAAATAGAATAAATATAAGAAAAAAAATAGGGAAATTGATAAAAAAATTCTCAAGGAATGTGATCCTAACTCATGGATACTCCCCATAGTGAATGACACAAATAAAGGAAACCTAAGAATGAAGATCCCTCAATAGAAGAGGTAAAACAACAATGAAAGGATAAATTATAATATAACAACTTTTTTTCTTATAAAAAATCATAATATGACCATTTATATTTAATTTAGAAATTATTATAAAATTTTGAAAAATCTTGAATAATTCATCAAAATCAATTTCAATAATCTCTAGGACCCTTAAATATAACCCCAATAGGACATTCTATATTTCCCCAAATAAAAATTTATATATTAACCAAAATAATATTTAAAAAGCCTAGCTATTTATTTCTATGATCTAAATTAACCTTCTAGAAACTATTCTAAAAAAATAATAGATTTTTCTTCCTCTATAAACCACCAATATGAAACTCCTATCCCTTACAAAAAACATCTCCAATAGTGACTCTACTTATGTTTTAGAAAAATCTTCTGAAAGTTTTATAAAATTCACATCGATATTTTTATATCAAAAAGTTACCATTAAATATCTCATGGGAAATAAAATTACTTAATCAAATTTCTTTGTCAAAATGAATCTTTCATATCCATTTATATGTTTTAGAGGTTAATGATTCAGAATCTTTTGATGAGAATAATTTTAATCATAAGTTTAATTTATATATATAAAATTCATGAAAACTTACATTTATTTCAATATAAGATAGTATGTAGTTCAAAATATTTAAATTATGAACTAATAATACTAATAAAATATATAAAAGTTATGGAAATCAATAACTCATATGGGACTCTCACACATCCGAGAAACAATCACAAATTAAACTACACATACATAATATAGTTTTTAAAATATAATATTGTCACTCATATATATGGTTTTACCCTTAATTATATAAAAATATATTTAATAATTTTACTCATAAGTAATATATATTTTTGTATAATTATAATCTTGGACTTATGATAAAATAATAACTAAGATTTACGACATAGAAAAATATTCATTCATGCCCCATAATACTGATGAAACTAATTCCAATGGACCTATATTTGTTGTATCTACTTTTGTTTGATCATTTTATTAAAATTGGATACATTTCCCCACTATCATTATTTGAAATAAATAAAAATATTTCTAGATTTATCTATTTTCATTATTTCCAACACTCAATAAAAATATAGATTTTAAAATCTTAGACAGTTCTAAAATTATAATTTTAAAACCTTATATAATATTTTCACCATATATAATGTTTTTAACATATTCAAATTACATGAAAATATATTCTACTCCATAGATTTTTCATATTCAATAACACACCCTTAGTCTTACACTTTTACATAGCACCCAGTTCTTCTATAATTTCATTAAATTCTCTAAAACTCCTAAAATAATCCCATATTCATCACAAAATACAAATAATTTATTTTTAGCACATCCGTACCTCCTAAAACCATGCCTATAGTTAAAATGTAGTAGTAACTCACCTTCAATACTGAGAATATACTATTACTCAATCCATGAACAACACCAACACCTCATAAAGGATCAAAGACACATGGTTGATTTGAGATCTAACCAAAACCACTTTCATATGTGAGAGTGAATGAAGAACACCTTTATAGTTTAGTTTGTATACATGAAACTTCAAGGAAATTTTTTTGGCTAATAGGATTAGTCCCACGATCTTGATAAAAAAAATCCATGAAGTTGACGCTAATAGTGAAACAAATATTGATCATGTTTTGGACAAAGAAATTGAAAATGGTAATAGATCTAGTGTCTTCCTGGTGTGGCTGTGATGATATTGTGATATCATGGGTATTGGGTACTATTTCAAAATAAAAGTGGAGGTGAATAAAGAATAATTTTATGAGGTGGAAGGGATACCTGATCATTCTAGACCAGTTTTTCCAGGTAGATACTTAGGCTTATGAGCCTAACAAAAACAAATCCATGAGAGTGTTCACCAAAGAATAAAATATCTTGATCACATGATATAATATCCAATAACATTAATTATGGTCAAATTCAAAATTATAGTTATTATGAAGTCTATATTTTATCAATAAATTATCTAGAAACTAAACCTATTACTTTTTTTCTTCAATATAGTATAAAACCAAGATGTTTTATTTTAAAACCACAATTTATTTCTTCATTAAACATGAAAAAATATATCAAACCACGAAATTATTTGATATATAATGGTATCCATAAACATCCTAATTTTTTATTTACTTTATCTTTCACAACTTCTATTTTTCTCAAATGATTTATAGGATATTATTATAATAAAAAACCTCATGTTTTTTTCTAAACATCATGGTAAGTTTTTTATCTTTAATTTAATTTAACATAAAAAATTAGACATCACCTCAATGTTCTTCACCCACTTCATACATTACATGATAAAACTCAAAATATACTTAATACAATCTAAATCATATGGAATCAACTATGATTGATTTTTTTTTCTAACATTAAAAGACTCCAATACATATGATCACATTCAATTAAGTTAAACTAAAAAATAATCACTCTAAAAACACTAAAAACACATTATTAATCACAATAGATATTTTGAACCATTATTTTTATCTTGGAATATAACATTTATGTATCATATTACAATGATATTTTTCACAAATGCAAATAAAAATAACATATCCTTATTATTTTTCAAGTACTTAGGGATATTTATAATAACAATCCATTGAATTTAATAGGATATATATTAGTATCTTATAGTTATTGAATTTTTTTAAAATATATGGGGATTATTATAAAATATGACATGCAGGACTAATCTGATTAATAAATCATAATAAATATTATTAATTGTTTTTTCTCTTTCACCTTAACAAAAGAACATTTGAACTTCATAATAATCAAACCACATAATGAGAGTATAAACCTTTCATATATCTTCCCATGATCAACCTATATAATTTCATAATAATATATGTTTCTAACATAGATAGATAATACTATTAGATTTATCTCGACAAAACTTCATATCCATTATCTACACTACTTTACCCGTGTATTTCACTTAGAATTATTTTCATAACTATAACTTTAAATAGTTTAAAATATTTGACTCAATTCCCAGGATAAGTATGAAATATATATGAAATTATATATATATGAATGTGATCCCATGTGAAAAATATATATACAATATTAATAACTATTTTTATTAAACTATATATTTATATAAAATCATATAATAGACATAATAACTTTGATTATCTTTTATTAATCCATTAATGTATCATTCTAACAGTCATAAGTTAGTAATTATATTTAGACCCTCAAAATAGTCATCATGTATCATTTACACTTATTTAGATAAAATAAAATTAAATAAAGAGGTTATGAAATCTATTGGATATATCTCACAATAACACTATTATATTTTTATAAGAATAATCAGAATGAGTTTCATCATGAATGATTATGAAATGAATTTATTATAGTCAATCACATGATTTTTTATAACCTTCCACTTAAAAAACAATATTCACTTAGAATTACAATCTATATTAGTTTTCATCATATATGAATAACCATAAATAAAAATGACATTAACTTCTAGAAGTTCAGTAATGTTCTATGCTTTATTCTTGCAAATGTAGTATATTTTAGTTTTCATGGTCACTAAACAATTTTGGTTGTTTAATTCATAATTTCTTCATTATAGGTGGTAGATCCATCTTTCATAAACTCTAACTCATTAAAATTTACAATAAAAACCATATAAAAAAGATCTATATAAATACTTCAAGGCTTAAAACCTATAATGGAACCAACTCACCTTGAATCTTAAGATATAATTATTTTTATTGGTATTGAAATTCACTTAGTTCAATTTATGACCCACCGATTCATTGAATAATATATTCTTTCTCATGAATTATTCTCTTATAATCCACACTAAAAAATTAATTGTGTAGTTATGGAAATAATATCCTTTCCTTTTTTTAAGATATCTAAAAAATAAAAATTTATTATAGTTAGAGTCATGTTTATTTTATACATTACACTATATATATGGGTTGAATAACTAAATGTTCAGGAATTAGAAATTAGGATGGTTTCAAGTTTAAATATCATATGGAACCTACAACACTATTTTAGATGGAAATTAGTCAAGGATTAATGTATATATTTCAAGGGACTAACCCTAGAACAATCTCACAAGGATAGATTATCATATCATTGAATAAACTATGTCTAACAATGTATGATTCCTTCCTTTTTAGAACCACCATCTTATAATAGATTAATTAGATAAGTTAGTTGTGAATAAATTATATAATCTCTTATATGGTCAATAAAATCATGGAATAAGTATTCTCTACCTCTATCAAATTTTATTATCTAAATATTTTCACCAATATTATTTAATACCTCATTTATTTTATAACTTGATGAGTGTACAATTTTCAAACATGTTATTCATAATAAAAATATAAATATAATTTCCAAAATAATTATTAAATGTTATGATGTTATTATAATCACTATTTTATTATATACCCATAGGAACACATATATTAAAATGTATTAGCCCCCTAGACCTAAAAATCTTTTTACACTTTACACTATAATTTTCATTGATAAAATTTTCTATTAAATAATATTTATATATATTAAATGAGGTTCAATAAAATGATTCCACTATTTCCTTATAATTAATTATTTAGATTCATTTATATTTTATTGAACCATAGAAATGATTCAAAATTTAACTGTTTTTTAATTCTTAACATTTTTCTACTTATTTTGATTGTTATATAAAAGATTATCTATTTCTAAAATTTATAAACTAATAACCATAATTTTAATTCCATAAAAAATTTTATTAATGTTTATAGAATATAAAAATTATATGATCACTAATGCACTATATTAAAATAGAAATAATATAAATTAAAAAACCTAGATATGGTCATATAAAAAACAATATTGTTTATTCTAGTGTAAACCATGACATAATATTGGTTACTCTATTAAGGTTTAGTGAATGGATGTTTCTATGCTATATGATAACAAGTCTTTGTCATACTATATTTTATCATATTTGATTTCATCATAATTTAATAAATAATTTATGACTTTGAATGACCAAAAAAATGTTCACTTGTTAAAATTTTTTGAGATAAAAGTTAAGAGTTATATCATATAAAATATTTTGAAATGTTTCATTCTATGGATGAATGATTGTGAAATGTTTAGAATCAAAGGATTTACCTAGTATGAAATTATTAATTGAACCTTGGTTTGTGATTTGGATACAAGATAAATTTTGATTTAAACACCTTCAGAACTCTTTATACTAAATATCTGTTTATTTATTATTTTAACTAATAATTTAACACAATTGTTTTACTAGATCATTGATACAATATAATCATTTCCAAGAATTGGGAGATTCACATAGCCCATGGATATTCTATGAGTAATATGTAATTCATATACTTCTCAGTGATGTATATCAAGTTCATGCTTTGGATCTTAGATTAACTAGATTAACAGAGAAAGGGTATACACACTTCATTTATTTTATTTAATCTTAATGGAAGAAAATATCCTATAGAATAAATTCTTTGCTAATTTTTTCACAATGTTTGAATATTTTTTCCACACCAAATAAATTTAGTGGTATCTAATATTCTTCTACATTATTTATATTGTTTTTTAATAGAAAATTAATATAAAAATATAATAATTTCAAAAACCATGACATTTTGTTCCTAAAAATGATTCAGTTTAGGATTTTTTTAAAACTACATTGAATTTTAAGGAAAAATTGGTATGGTTTATTAAATATTATAAAACCATATTGGTGGATAGTTCCACATATGATGGTACTCAACTGTTGACCTTCATATCCAGAAGGTCATGGTTTCAAGTCCTGATAGGCATAGGTACTCTTATAGTACTATGCAGACAATGACAAAAATGATGACACAAGATGGTGGTGGCATAAACATGACCCAAGAAGGCGGTGATATAGAAATGATCTAGGCCTGGTGAGATAGGTTGGATAATATAGGCATGAAATTGCATAGCGCCTTCAGTCTAGTTAATGGTACTTTGTGCCATGTAATCAGATTCATGCCTACTAGGCCTATGATCCATGTACTAAATAAATATGGATTGGTGAGTGGGTAATCCCGTAGGGTGGAGGCTATGGCATTCCTTTATAGCCTATGTCTACAGTGTTTGTGTCTTTAATGTAATTTTACCTCCAAGAAATTAATATATATATAAACCCATATTGGTGTTTGATAAAAATAGGAAAGAATTTTTTTCAAAAAACAGAGCATTGTAAATATAGTAATTCCATATCATGGTTTATTTGTAAAATTCTCATGGTTTGTATTGAAATTTAATTTTATTAATATAATCATGACATTTAAATGTGAATCTACATCATGAATTTATAACTGTGAATAATAAATTCATTGTAAAGAATGGGGTCTCTTAAATTACATGGTCATGGCAGCACATGAAAAGATATGTTATATGGGAGAAACCACATTGGTAGTTTCTTATAAAAATGGTCATGGTTTTTTATGAAAATAAAATTAGTTTTTATTAAAAATATCAAAAATGATTCACCGTTATGGGCTCTGTAACCCCCCCACTGAATCATTGGGGTATTTGAACTCTCTAAATTTCATTTCAGTGCATGTGATCAAGGATTTTTTTGATTTATAATTTATATTAATTTATAAAGTGTTAATAAATTATAAAATAATTAAAAATACAATTAATTTAATATTTTCTATAAAATTTTCATATTAAAGGAGTTGTTTTCAATTTTATATAAAAAAAGATAAATTTAGTTTTGGTTTATTTACCTGGAGGACTAAATAAAATAAATTTCTAAAACTTGGTTTATATAAAATTAATACATAAAATATTAAAAGTTTATATTATTTATAAAGGGTTTTATAATTATCATGAATTTTTAAATGTGAATGAGTTTATAATAAATTCTATGTAAATGATAATATAAATATAAAGTGTTCATGGTTATTTATTTTATATAATGTCCATAAATCATGCATAAATTATAATGTACTTATAATTTCATAATTTATGAAATGTTTATGAATTATTATCTCATGTTTTTGGTCAATGATAAGAGATGTTTGATAAGCAGGGGGTGTTCAATTGTCAAAGTCAGACCTATACCTTTTATCCCACTAAAAACTCATTTCTAGTGTTACTATTTACTACATTGATCATGTAATAATAAATTTAGGGGAAGATGATAATGAGTGTTAGGGAGAGAGAACACACATGAAATAATAAATTTATGAGGTTTACTCACTTTTTTTATTGAGTATCCAATACTTGTGATTCAAAGGTTACAATCCCAATTTACATGTCCTTATTTTATTTTTAGTGAGAACAAAGAATGGAGAAGGTTGATGGTTTGGAACTTTGAGTGTACAAAAGATCTTGATTATTGTTCACATGTCAATCAATATTCTATTCCCACAAAAGTACCATAAAAATATGAATCACTTTTTAACCCTTGTTCTTCTCTATAATCAAATCCAAATCCTCACTGGAATGGTCACTAGAATTATTTTCTAGTTTTCTAAAAAATTTATAACAAGTATCTCTTTATGATAAATGATTCATTTATAGAGGTGCATCATATCATTATATCTTAATTAATGATCATGATTAATTCTTTAGTCTTGCAAAGCCTCATCTTCCACCATGTCTCATATTTTGAGTTAAATTAATCTAGTGATCATTTGATATTTCTTTATTTATACACTTTGTTTATCCTTTAATGATAGTATTATAACATTGGAAACATTTTTGAGTTAAGATAATCATGACATTGGGTCATTATAATTGTAAAATATAACACATTACTGTGTAAAATGACTCATCACAATGTAAAACTCATATTAAAATTTCTCATCTAAAATATCTCCATAGATCAATAAAAGTCACTCCTTTACAATCATAATTATTATGTGGTTATGATTTTTATTATGTGGACATTATATTTTTTCATATCAATGGGAGAAAAACTCTAGTGTAACTTTCAATTTTGTGGTGTGATGGATCTATATTCTAAATTGATTGGACACCTTATGTCATGACCCATCCTAATAGGGACCATTACATGAATCCCTATTTCTAACTCCAATAGGTTAGGGGATTATGACTAGTGCTCAGTAGGAATATTACTACCATGATAGGTCTTAGCCTAAAGTACCTATATGCACACAAACACATATCGAAGCCTATACAATGTTTCAATGTAAAGAAACTGATAAACCATGAATGAATACATCTAAATACCAAAACCATAGTATGATAACAAGCATTGGAAAGTAAACAGGGCCAGATAAAATCCCATGATGAAGAGTCTGCAATCAAATTCAACCTGGAAGTAAAGACAAAGACTGCTTCCAAGATAACCATAGGAACAATCCTTAATCTGACTAGCTCACTAATCACCTCCTAGTCCTAGTCTATCTATGAATATTTAAAAAGGTCGATCTTTTACACAAGACACAACATGTGTGGGAAAACCCCATGCAGGGGTGAGTATAACAATACCTAGTAGGACACCTCGAAAACACTAGTCATATAAAAAAAATAGTCAGATAAACATTGGTATATATATATACACAACACGTATAATAAGAATATATGGATATAATCAAGAAATACACATAGTCTCCAAGTAAATTCACAACCATAATTCTAGCCTAGGAAACATGCTCAAGGGTTCCACATATGACTCATCTAAGAGAAGACACTCTACAGGCCATATAGCATTGATGAAATCCATTCGAGAGGTAGTGCTCATAGGGTCTCTTCATAGAAAGTATATGATGGAAGTATGAAGAGATACAATACATAGATGAGGATCATACCCAAGAACATGGGGTATACCAACAACTCAATATGAAATAACCCACTAAGTAGAGGATCAAATCCCTTGTAGTGTTGGTCACGATGATACCAAGAACTACACCTTGGAAAGAAGATGATAGAGGATCTCACTTAGAGCCTCATAGAAGGATTCCAACAAATCTATCTAAGAAGTCCTACTAAAGGGGTTACTATCCTATATATAGGATGCGATTCCATACAAACCCCCAAGTAAAAGGATATAGGGAATGTACCCTGATGAAACTAGTCTAAGATAAAGATGAAAAGGGCTCCAAGAAAACTTTTAAGGAGTACACGATGTGTACTAGTAGTATATAGAATGTCCATTTGACACCACGTTATGCCCATTTAAATGTCCCGTGTCTGTGTCTGTGTGAAATTATATAGTTTAACAGTGTCTGTGTACTTCTACCCATGTCCAAGTACATGGTTCTTCTCATATACACCAAGCCTGGATGTTTTTATGTGGGAGTTCATGGCATGTCTATGTCCATGTATCCTTTGAGGCATACACCCAGTTTTTAGGGAAGGATCACACGCTGTGTGACCTAGTCACACACCGTGTGATACTTAAATTCACCATATAAACCCTAAATGCTGCATGGGGGTCCCACAAAATGTGTGTTACTAAAATATACACCATGTATATTATCATTCCCAGAAGACCATTGTTTCCCCACATGGCTTCCCAAATTTGTCACTGCCTCCATCAAACACACCCATGAAACTCAGATCAGGGGTTTGATCGACCTTTCCACTACTGATGGTCAGATTCCGACTTATGGTTAGCCAGAAATCATTGTCTGTGATGATACTTCCATAATTTTTCATAAACCTATGCATTAATTCCTCAAAATAGTCTTAATACCTCAATATTTTCATTGTCACACTATCCCCAAACCATACTGAGTCTAGATCTGCGATATCAAATCATTGCGCCAATAAACCGGTACATAATGTTTTATTTCTCAGTATTTAGGTTGAAGCACTGGGTGAACGAAACCTTGGTGAAGAACACATGTTGAATAATTAGAGAAACCCAAGAAACATGAAAGATAGGAATTAACCTTAGTTTTGTTTGGTTGTAATTAATTCACTACTTTTATAATTATTAACAAAGAACCATAGTAAATAAACAAGTCTCCCAAAAAAATCTCGGTAAAAAAATCAAATCCCGTAATACGACCAATCCAAGAATCAATCCATTCATCAATTGATTCATATTAATTGTAGAAAATAATAACCAGGAATACAACTAAATAAACATCATCCTACCTCAATTCAAATAAATCGATGATAAAGAATGAAGATGCATCATTATCGTTGGTGAGATCCTTTGATTCTGTTGGTAATTGATCAATGATCCTTTATCTTGTTATCGTTCATAAACAGAGTTCCTCAAATGTTTTCCAATGAATCTCATTGATTTTTAGAGTTATGTGGATAAACCTAAAAATCTTACATAAGTTTTAATTTAAATAATATAATTAGGTCTCTATGTCATTATATATTAAATAAATTAATTTCATTAATTTATTTTTTATCCGCTCCCATGATGCCTTTTCCAAAAAAAACCCGCACCGACAAAGGTTATGTTGTGGCTAGGGTAAAACCCACGATTTAAACTCAGTGATGCCGTTATATTTATAATTTTATCCTCTATTATTATGTTATTTCACATTTTCAGGAAGACTATGTATTTGTGCATTTAACATATTTAATATATTTCAAAAATTTATCTTGATAATATCAGGCCTCAGAATCACATGTCGTCTCATCTCATGCTATCGAAAATAATCCATACAATATCTAAAAAAATACATGGAAAATAAAATTCGCTAAATTATTCCCACCTTGGGGATTTAAATTCTGAAAATCCAGAAAATGGCTATACAAAGAGACATGGGTACTGAGCATGCATCTAATCCTCCCACTCCAATGTGCTCTCCGAAGGTTTCTCATGCTGCCACCAGACACATACTAAAGGAATCACATACCCATGAAGGATAATATCATGATGATCCTCGATCTCCATTGGGAAATTAAAAAATGTAGTTTCATCTTCAATGTCTAGCTTTCCCTAGTTGATAACATGTGATGGATCATGAACGTACCTCCTTAGCTGCAACACATAGAAGACATTGTGTACACTTTCTAACTACGAAGGTAGAGCTAAGTTGTAATCCACCTCACCAACTCTAAAAAATATTTATAAAGGGAAAATGATTCTTAAATATATCATGATGTTCTAGACAAATAATCCAAGTTGAGGTAAAACCTATAATAACACATAGTATTCTTCCTCAAACACTAAAGGCCTCCATCTTTTGTCCGCATAGGACTTTTGATAGATATGTGTAGTCCTCATCTGCTCCCGAATGATCTACACCTTTTTAGTAGTGGATCTCACCAAATCTAATTCCATGCGTTCTGACTCTCCTAGGTCATTCCAATAAATTAGTGACCTATAGGGCTGCTCATACAAGGTCTCAAATAGTTCCATACTAATGGTGGAATGATAAATATTGTTATACGCAAACTCCACCAACGATATGTGATCCTCCCAACTACGACCAAAGTCCAACGTGAAATCTCACAACATGTTATCCAGAACCTGAATGGTACATTTAGTTTGGCCATCATTCTTGTGGTGAAAATTCATGCTCAAGAATAGATGATTACCAAGCGCTCAACTAAACTCTACTCTCATATAGGTAGGAATTAGCCAGACTTCGTGTGTCAGTCTATGATCACACGGATGGAAGAATTACCCATGGATTTATATGGTAATATCTTCAGGAATTACATGGATATATCATACCACTTCCACTCTATAATCTCAAGGGGTTAATCTAAACCCACAAGAACTTGGTGTTTAGTCTTCACTTTATGACAAGTAAGGCATTGAGAGACAAACTCTGCAACTCCCTTATTCTTCCTTGGCCACCAAAACTGATGTTGGAGGTCCCGAAACATATTTCCCACACCTAGAGATACCTTCAAATGATATGTATGAAACTATATCAGAACTTCCTCCCATAATGTGAGTGTTACCATCGTGCTCCCTTTGTAAACAACAAAATTATCTCCACCTTCAAAAAATCCATCATGAGCATTTCCAATGAATATCAGTGTACATAGGGTCACACAGTTAATATCCCCAAATTGTTCCTCAATAAATAAATAAAAAAGTGAAGTGGTAACAACCATAGACTGGTGGTAAGATGCTTAGTGTCCATCTATAAAGGATAATTTCAATAAGGTCAACTTATTTTATGATGCATTCAACAATTACGAACAAGATCTTCTGTTAAGAGAATCTACTACCACGATCCCCTTCCCAAGAGTATAGAAAATAACTAAGTCATAATCCTAGAGGAACACTATCCAATGCCTATATCTCAAGTGTAGATCCTTCTGAGAGAAGATATACTAGAGGCTCTTGTGGTCATAATAGATGATAAAATTCTATCCCATTAGGTAGTGTCTCCTCATATTTAATACGAAGAATACCATTTCTATATCAAGATCATGGTTCAAGTATTTATAATAATTTAATCTCATATGACATGAAGTGTAGGTAATAAATTCCTTCCTATACATAATAACACAACCAAGCCCAATTCTTAATGCATCATAGAACACTATGCACTTGACACCCACCTCTAGTAATCTCAAGATGGGAGAACTCATAAATATTCATCTCAACTCTTGAAAGGATTGCTAGAACCTATTTTTACACATGAGAGGCTGCCCCATATAGGTAAATGCTATCATGGGAGTTGATATTATGGATAAATTGGGTATGAATCTCCAATAATAGCCTGCCAACCCAAGGAATCTCTACACATCCATCATGATCTTGGTTGGATCCCAAGCTAATACTACCTCAACCTTCACTAGGTCCACTACCACACCATCATTTGAGATAACATGTCCCAAATTGTGGATCTCTTGAATCCTAAACTAGCACTTTGAGAGGTTACTAGAAATCTGGTGCTATCAGAGTACATCTATAACCCTTCTCAAGTGTCTCATATGACCCCCCTCAAAAAACGAGTATACTAGGATATCTTTGATAAATACTACTATGAATCAATTTAAAAATGATTGAAATATTTATTTTAGGAGTCCCATGAACACTACTGGGGTGTTCGTTATGTATAAGGGAATTATCAATTACTCAAAGTTTCTATAGATACATTTGAATTCTGTATTTGGTTTATCCTTATCCTGTACTCACAACTGGTGATAGCCTGACCTATGGTCCACCTTTAAGAACTATCTTTCCATTATTAACTAATCAAAGAGGTCATAAATCATCAATATTGGATACTTATTATTCATAGTTACCCAGTTCAAGTTCTGATAGTCCACATATAACCTTAAGCTCTTGTCCACATTCTTGGAAAATAATACTGGGGTTTCCCAATGTGAAACACTAGGTCTAACAAAGACCTTCCTCTCAAAGTCTTCCAATTTCACCCTTAGCCCATGTTGCTCTATGGGATCTGTTAGATTTGATGGAGTAGATATTGAGATAATATTAGGGTGTATATCAATGAATAATTATATCTCTCGGTGGGGAGATAATCATGGAACATCCTCAGTAAATACATCCTCCCACTCTTCCACAACTACAGGGAACTGAAAACTCATAATAACCACTACATCAAGGATCATGCTCACCAGCTGTTGTGTAATAGGCTACAAACTTCTATGAATGAGTCCATAATTCACTTACTTGGTTTTATTTTCACCCAAAAAGAAAAACTAGGTCCCATCACTATGAAAACACCATATCCTCCACCTGAAACAATCTATCTGTGAATGAACTATAGATAACTAGTCCATACCTAAGATTTCATCATAAGGACTCATCACTTCTATAAAGGTATCCAAATAAAAAATCTTTCCTCTAAGAGTCAGGTCACATTTTTAGCACAAGTGTGTGATTTATGAGTCATCTCCAGTAGGAGTCTCCAAGTTCAAGGGTCGAGTTAAGGGATTAACCGAAATATCTAAGTCTCAAATAAGATATGTGGAAATAAAGGAATAGCTAGCACCTATTTCTATCAGTTCATCATATATGGTATAAAAGACATAGATTGTACCTCGTATCATCAATGGATCCTTTGGGTCATAATCATCGACCACCTGTAGGTGTCCCTGCCCTATCCCCCAGCTCACTAAGCCTAGATTGGACCACATGGGGGTGGCGGTGGTAACAAGTCAAAGCATCTACCACCACTATATTCTCTCCTAGATCTAATTCCACATCCTCCACACTGAACACCTATCTTTTCCTGCCACTTCCTATACCTCAGTGACCCATTCACTATCTCCCTATCAGTTATGTGGTGGTTCAGAAACTATCATGTAAGAAGTCTCCTAATATCAAATGAGTATAAATGCCTCTTTATGGCCTTACTATACCCATCCTATAAGCCATAAACTACATAAAATCTATCTTGTGACCTCCTCATTAAATTCCTCACATGTCCAGATCCATGCGACTAATGTTGAATCCCTTATTCTGAAGTCTTTTCTCTAATGCTCCCACTGATGGGAAAAAATGTCTACATCTACTCATCCAGGAAACTATTAACCACCAAAGCTCACTCTGGAACACCAACATAGGTAGAAATTAATATAAGTATAAAAATATCTTGTATTTTTCTTCTCTTTCCTCACTCGAAGGTCTGAGCCCAAAATTAATGATCATGAACCATATCCATCAAGTACCTGGAGAGGTTGGTGATCCTAGATGAATAATTAGCTACCGTCATACTACCTTATTAGAGCCGAAGATGCTCTTGGATGCGTACAAACCTCAACATATATTGAGAGAACTCCTCTATGAAATGATACCAAAACTCTGACTATGCTAGATCCACCTCATTATATGACTGGGTCACTAAACCGCACTACCATCCTGTTAAACCATGGAGAAGTTATGCTTCCAGAATCACCATATGATCTACCGATGTCCTGATTAGACAGAAAACTCTCATCACTACGTCAATCCAATCATCGATTGCTTATGGTTTAGGATCACCTCAAAACCCGAGGGTTCACTTCCACTAAAACTTGTGAAGTTTTCTCAAACTGCACACCTCATCTAATGGTATTGTGGGTACCATATACTGCTTAATAGGTGGTGGTATAATCGGTGCACCACCTGGTGGTAAAACCTCTGGAACTAGTCTCTGTATCGATGCCTCATTATTGGGGTGATCATCCTCATTGTCTTGATACTAGATCATATCTTGCATACATTGTGGATGCATCCTGAAACAAACAATATGTACCACGACAAATGAGTATATTTAGAGAAATGACTCATGAAGGACATGTAAACCACAACCCATTTCTATATTATGCATGTACCAATGTTTTACCTACAACTAGTTTCCTCATGTATCGTGTCAAAAGGAAGGTTATCAAAATTCTAGTGTATGGATACATTGGATGCCACACTAACAATGGAGTCCATGGATTTAATACCAAAATTGAAACACTTAACAATGTTTCACCAAACCAATGTTGTAGACTCCATTACTAAGATAGAACCAAATCCTCTGATATTACTCTGTCATGACCTTTCCCAATGGGGCCCATGCTGTGACTCCCTAAGACTACCTACAATAGGCCAGGGGCTAGATAGTAGCACTGAGTTGGAATATCACTAACATGAGTGAACTTAGCCTAAAGTATAAGTACAAACTCACATATATCTAATCCCATACAATGTTGAAATATAAAACAACTGATAAACCTTGCATGCATACATCTAAATCCCAAAAACCAGAGTATGGAAAAAATTAATGGAAAGTAAATAGGGCCAAATACAATCCTACCATAAACAAATACAACCTAAAAGTAAAGATGAATACTACTATCAAGATAAACGTAGGAACACACCTCAGTCCGACCAACACACCAACCACCACCTGGTACAAGTCTCTCTAGGACTCCATAAAAATTCCATTCATCCACACAATACATGACATGTGTGGGAAAATCTCGTGTAGGGGTGAGTATAATAATACCCAACATGAAACCCTAAAAATACTAAGCATATAACAACAAGAATAATAGTCATATCTACATAGGTATATGTCTAAAAAACATATAAGAAGAATATCCATATATAATCATGAACGAAACACAATCTCAAAGTAAATTCACAACTATAATTTCAGGCTAGAAAACATGCTCGATGGTTCCACATAACACTTGTCTGAGAGAAAACACTCCATGAGTTATATATCACTAATGATGTTTGTTAAAGAGGTAGTTTCCATTAGATATTATCATAGTAAGTATAAATAAGAAGTTTAAAGATATATGATACATAGATGAGGATCACACCAAAGACCATGGGTTATACCAACAACTCAATTTGGAATAACCGACTAAGTTCGGAATCAGTGCCTGCATAGTGTTGGTCACAATGATACCAAGAACTCCACCTAAGGAAAGAAGATGATAAAAGATCTCACTATAGGACTCTTGGATGGATTCCACTAACTCTATCCATGAATTATTCGTAAAGGGGTCACTATCCTATGTGTCGGGTGTTATTCCATACTAACCCTTAGTGAAAAGAATATAGGGAACATACCATAACAAAGCATGTCCAAGTTTAAGAGGATAAGTGATCCAATCCAACTTTAAAGGAGTATATGGTGTGTACTATTAGTATACTGCATGTCCCATCAAAACTAGGTTCTACCTATATAAATGACCTGCGTTTGTGTCCATGTAAAATTACACAGTTTTCTCATGCTTGTGTACTTATAGTCGTGTCTAGGTACATGAATATTCCCATATACACTTGGCATGGTGATGTACGTGTGGGAGTATATAGTGTGTACATGTACATGTACTCCTGGGCATGTCTATGTAGCCTTTGAGACACATGCTGAGTTTCTAAGGAAGGGTCACATACTATGTGACCTAGTCACACACCATGTGTACTAGTCACATGCCTTGTGATACTTAACTTCACCAGGAAAACCCTAGCTGCTGCACAAGGGTCCCACATGGTGTGTGTTCCCAAAAGACACATCGTGTATATAAAGATTTATAGAATCCCATGGGTTCCAAACATTGCTTCTCAAATATATCCCCACTATTATTAATCATTCCCATGAAACTTAGATCTGGGGTTTGACTTACCTTGTCACTATTGATGTCTAGATTTTAGCTTCAGGTTGGTCAGAAATCATTTCTTGTGATGATAACTCCATCATTCATTAAAAACCCATGTGTCAATGCCTCCAGCCAGTCTTGATCTATTTTTGTTTTCATCGTTTCATGATCCTCACACCATACTAAGTTCCGATCTACAATATTGAATTTTACCCAATAAATGGGTGAACTACATCATATTCCTTGATATTTAAGTCAAACCACCTAGAAAATGAAACCTCAGTGGTGAACACACATAAAACAATAGGAGAAACCAAGAAAAGTCCAATAAAGGAATGAACCTCAGCCATATTTGGTTGGCCTTGATTATTTTTCATTATAATGAAAAATTAATAACCATAATAAAAAAATAAATCTTATAATAAAATCCCTATAGAATAATACCATCCCACAATACGACTGATTTGTGAATCAATCTATTCATCGATTAATTTTCATTCATCACAGAAAACAATAACAGGGAAATAAAACCAGATAAACTTTATCCTACCTCAATTAAAATTAATCAATGATGAATAATGAAGCTACCTCATTGTTGTTGGAAAGATCCTCTAATTATTTTGTACACCAATTGACAATCCTTAATCCAATTATTTTTTACCAATGGAGTTCCTCTAATGCTCTCCAGTGGATATCATTGATTTGTAGGCTTATGTGGATAACTCTAAAAATTTACCATAAGTGTTTATTTAAAGAATATAATTAGGTATTTGCATATTTATAGATTAAATTAATTAATTTCATTAATTTATTTGTTATCCACCCCTGTGATGACTTTTCCATAAACAACCTATGCTAATAATGGTTATGTCACCCCTAGGGTAAAACCCACACTCTAAACTCAATGGTTCACTAAGATTTATAATCCGAGACTCTATTTAGAAGTTATTACACCTTTTAAAGAAAAATAAATGTGCATGGATTTAATATATTTAATATATTTCAAAGAGTTATCTTGGGCACACCGAGCCTCGAAATTACACGTTGTGTCAACACATAGTCTCAAAAATAATCCATACAATATCCAGAAATAATACATGGAAAATACGAGTTGATACACCTTATGGAATGATCTATCAAGTTATGGAGTGATATCTATATGGCAGCATGTATTCCTCTTACTTCAACAGAGTGCCTGATATAGATTGGTCTTAACCACTTTTATAGTGTAACGACCTCAAATAAAAACCCCATTATTTCTCAGAACTAAATCTTTATTGTACAATGTATGTTTTCCATTAAATTAATATTACATAAGAGTAAGTTATTATTTTTTCCTTAAATAATTATGAAATAAATAACACAAATTATATAATAATTCATTAGTGATTATTTTTAATAAAAACATTTAGTGAAAAATAACAATGTAAAAAATGAAACAATGCACAATGGTTTCTTGTAACATAATATAACCCTAAATTTCATCAAGTCAATGATTCTGGTTCTTCTCTAGTTTTCTAAAACATCTATAATATATTCAAAAAATTATTATTATTAATTCAAAACAATTCAAACACATAATCATATTATGAAATTAATTATTTATTCCTTTTCCACTCAAGTGTGAATCTCAACTTTTATTTTCTTCCTTAGTCACATGTAATGTCCTCTATATCATGATTCTATAAGATACCCTTAATATTATTCATTTAAATTTATCCCCATACTTTATATAACATATTAATAATCTATTTGTTAATCATGTGATAATCCAAGACTCATATAAATCACAAAGATATCTTCTAAACTGTACTAGAAGGATAAAACTACAAAATATTTGTCTAATAAATGTGATCATGTTTCATAAACTTCTCATTACAGGTAAAATCAATATTCATTACATTTAATGGTTCATTCCACCACACTTTTAATTCAAATAGTTTTTTAATAGATCTTAATCCCTTGGTTAAAAATAATTCATATGGAAAATGTAAACATCCTTGATTATAATAATAAGTTATAATATATATTTTTATCCATACACAATTTTATTCTCTATATATCAAGAATTATTCAAGATCTAGTAAATAAAATTGGTCTTAAAAAATTTTCATCCATAATATCTCCATGTATAACATAATTAATCTCTACCAAGATCCAATAATTTTATAAGATGAATTCAAATATCTTCTTGATTTCAATAGTCAAATTGGAGTCTCATTCCACATTCATTTAAAGATAATGATAGATCCTCAAATGGTCATATTCAATCAAAAAATCACATTATATCATCATCATGATGAAATTATTTATGTTCTATAATACATGAAAGATCAAAAAAATCTTTTATAAAATATAAAAATATCCCCAATGTACGTAATCTTCTCTATGAGTATTGAATCCAAGAAGCATGCATATTTTTGAACTCAATAAAAAATACTAAAAAACATCAATATATTTTAATCTCATTAAAATCAATAAATAATTTAAAATATAGTATGATTGAATTTTGATAATGAATATTGAAAAAAAATTTAACACTACATTACAAGTCCCTCATGGACATCATCTTTATAAAATTCATTGACACATAAATTAATACATTTAAAAATTAATCATTTATTTAGTTTATTCCATGATTTATAATTCAAGAATATAAATTTTATATATTTAATTTATGTATAATTTATTTCAACATGTTAAAATTCTTCAAATAAATATCATAACATGAATATAAGGAGTTACATGCTAGGTTTGACATAAGGATTTAGTTTCATTCAATAATTTATATATATATTTTTGTGGGTTATGAACTTGAATGTAAATATTAGTTATGATTTATAAATATTAGGTGTTATAATTTTAATGTAATTTTGGTCTCCCTTTATTACTGATCCATAGAAAGTGGGAATTTAGGTTGGAAAACTCAATTTCTAGAGTTTCAGGCTCTATTTGGAAATGTTATTGTTTTTAAACAATCACACAATGTTTTCTATTTTGTGGATTTGGTTTTATAGGATTTCATACATCTATATTAAAGGGTTTCATATACATTTTGAATGGGATAAAATATTATATGCGTGAATACAACTGGATTTTATTTTTATGTAACTAACATAAATTATTGGTTGTATAAGTATTTATAAATTAATATGTTTTACATAATTATTTTGGCGGGGGTATCTGATTCAGAAAAATAAATCATTAGAATAATTAATATAGATTGGGAATACAAAAGATAATATGAAGAGAATTAAAAACTATTTAAAATAATGAGTTAAATTACATCTAAAGAAATTTTATTCAAGAATTTGATCATTTAAATGGGTATTCTTTAAAAAGGTAGGGCTCACATGAATTATCATGCATAAGAATATAATTTTATGGGTGACCTTAAATGTTTTGTGGAGGTGATATTTGTATATCCACTACGAGTGGGGGGGGGGGATGGGGGGTGTTAATCTGGGGGTTATAATAAAACCAATCCCCATGGTTATCATTCCTATTTCCATAAAATCTGGCATTATAGAATAAAACGAAGTGTTTATGAGATATAGTATGATAAAAAATTCACACAACAAAACTATTTTTACAAGGTTACCCCACTCTTTTTAGTAATTTAATAATAATTGGTATCATATAATCGTGATCCCATTGTCCATGTTCTTATCTTATTATGAAAAATAAAATTATGGGATAATGAATATGATCTTAAACTCAATTTAAAAAAAATATTGAAATAATGGTTTTTTTGAAAAATATATCGCTTTCCTCCTCCGGTACATTAGGAAGTTAGATCAAGTTTGAGTCACTATTATTCTCCAAAAATAAAATCAAATTATCTATATAATTATCTTCTCATTATATAGCTAAACATATTAAATTATCATTAAATTATATATATATGGATGAGTGAACATCAACTAGACATGAAAATCATAGTTGGATATCAAACTTATATCCATGTTTTCTTCTAGTAATTATTATCCCTAAATCGTATCTCTAATAATCACTATGACATCATGATCATAGCCATGCTGTAGTACCACCTCAAATCAAGGACTGAGGCATTTAACTCTATTGGTGTTTTACCATTAAGGATAAAAAACCTACATTTTTTTTCAAATAATGATATGACACACATACTTTTATGTCATACCACTTTTGAGAAAATTCATCGACATCCCTCGATTACTTAAATCCATGGGTGTCTAATTAATGTTCATTTTCATACAATGATACTCATATAATAATAATTGACTATAACATCTCAATATTTTACTATGTATTTTTCCTTTAAAACTTTCAACATAGAATAACTTATTTCACAAAAAATAGTATACTAAAAAGAACCAAAATACATGTTATTCAAATAAAATATTACAATAAAAGATAAGCATTAATAAATTATGAAAAAATTATAAAAAATTAATTAATAAAACTATAGTAGGAATAAAACCATATATATATACATATACACCATAAACATAAAATAATTATACTCATTATTTTATATGAAGACCATAACCTTGATTACAACTATGGAATGAAGTATATGAAATAGATCTGTTATAATTAGGTTGAGAGAGAAGTAAAAATATAACATTTATTTATAAAATTATATGTTTAATTACATATTATTATTATTAAAGAATAATATGATATATTTTTAAAAATAGAAGTGTTATTTTAATATTAATGTGTAGATAAAAGTAAATGATTAGGATATAAATAATGGTACTTAGTAATGATTATTTGAAAGGATTATTTTTCAAAGAACTATTTTTTTAAGTGTCTAGTATCATTATCCCAATAAAATTAATCACAAAAATGATGATTTTAAATGGAATGTATTTATATGTACTAGATATTAAAATAAAATTCATATAATAGTTTCTATTATAAATGGAATAAGAATAAATTAAGTTTATAATTAAAAATACTATTTTTTAAAAAATTATTTTAATGTGTAATGCATGCTTATATTAATACTACCTTTTATAAACCCTATAAGTTGATTATAATAAAATGGATTTAATATTTTTAATCAATATTTGGAAATAATTACATTTACATTTTTAATATAAAAATTAAGTTACCAAAGTAAATAATAGTTACCATCATAAAACAATTATTTTTATTGTTTTTTGTAGAATTGTTTTTATAATTTTTACCAAATTAAATTAATTTGATCTCTTATTTGATTACTATAATATGATTTTTAACATATAAAAAATTTATTAACACTATTTTAAATATTAATTTACAGTAATTAAAATAAAAACATGTAATGTATAAAAATTAATTTTTCTATAAAATAATATTTTCTATTTATCACATGTTTAATTTTAAAGTTAATATTTTCTTATAATGGTATTGAATTAGAGTAATGGTGTCTAAATTCATAATAATCATTTTGAATATAGCTAAAAGGGTCATTAAATTTTTTAGATAAAAAATAATTTACATGGAAAATATTTAATAAATTTTAATTGATGTAAACGGATTAAATTAAAGAAACTCAAAATTTTAGAAATTAAAATGATTACTAAAAATTATGGGAGATCATTTTTAGGTTTTTAATTTATAATTAAATGAATCACCAACCATTATTTTCCTAACATATCTAACTTTCATGAGATTCCTTCTCTACCTTTCACCAAACATTAGTTTCTATGGAAAAATACATCATTTTCACCTATAAAATGAGGTCACTTCCACCCACATCGACCTAAACATATCATTTGAAATTCCATTTAAAATATTCATATTATACATCTCTTTGATAAATATTCCATATTTTTCATCCCTTGGTAATAAGAATGCATCTCAAGCTCTCCATTCACAAGATATCCTTCAAGAAAATAATCAAGCCCTCAAAATGAATATTATCCACTCTCTATCCTTTTATTATTTATCATTATCATCTAACCTATTAAAAATATATTACAACCATAATAATATAATATAAATAGTATAGTTTTTAAACCCAACATTTTTAATGTTTATGGATCAACTTTATCTATCTCATTATCATCCATTAGAAAATAAAAATATCGATTCTTTTATCTGCAGAGTATCACCTATATCAACGTCACATTTCATTTTTCATCACCACCTTAAAAGGATAGTTATATGATCAAATTTAATAAATAAAAAATTATATTTATTAAAATTTTAATATTCAATAAATATATGTTATGAATTCTATTAATATCCAGAACTTTTTAGTTTTATGACCTTTTATTGGTTTCAAATAATAGAAATAAACTGGAAATCATTTTTTTCATCATAGATCATAAATACAACACTAATATAATGAAATTATAAAATATTAAATGAATATGAATCATCTATTAAAACACCATAAATAATCTAAAAATTATTATCTCAGTATCAATGTACATATATCAACATCAAAAATATTGCAACTCATGAGTGAAACACCCAAAATCAAAAACATATAATAATAAAAATTAATAATCACTGACCAATAAAATGATAATGAAGCGTTATAAATAAACATTATAAAAGATAATATATTTTAATAATTTTATAATATAATTAATTACGATGTTTATTTTTTATCAAACATAATTTTATAGCATGTCCAACCAAGAATTAATCCAAGGTAAATAAGTTTTAATTAAAAATTTTATCCTTGGAGATATGTTTCGTATTATTTACCTATTTTTCTTATATAATGTATATAATCATTTTTTGGAATATTTTTTCGTGATTAAATTTTCATTCATTGTATGTAATTTTCCATTTGATGTTCCATCTCTCAATTTATTTTGATTCATTCATTACCAAAGTTGTATTGGTATTTCATGAATCAACTCATTTTATTAGGTCTTAATAATTCATCTCTCAGTATAGTCTTAAAATATTTCTTTGTTCTATATTGTCACGATATTATATTTTATTCCCTCATTATTTTATTGGAAATATATATTCAAACATCAATTTTTTTACTTTTTGATGGATTTATCTCTTTATAAAAATATGACATTTTTTAGAATAATTATCATCATTTAAATGGATATTCCACTTTCATGTTCATATTATTTCATCCATACATCATAATATTTTCATAATTAGGGATAAAAATATATATTATTTCAATAAATCATAATACTTATCTTTACCTATTATAAAAACAAATTTTTATTATTCATTTTAATGATGTGAGTTTCATTTAAATTATTTTAAATTATTAAAAAAGAAGTTACTCATACTATCATATATTTTATATTTCACTCCACATTTATTATTCTTTAACTTTATATCAATTTGATATTCCATTAAAATTATATCTATTTTGAAATATTTTTTTAGAAAACCTTTGGTCATATTCTTGAAAATGTTTTATGAAGGTGGATTGTGATTTCATTAACTTGAATTTGTTTATAAATGTATCAGAACAATATTTCTCAAATGGTACTATAATGAATTCATTTTTTCACTTAAATATAATTTTTTTCATAATGAAGAATCATTTAAAGGGATTCATGTTTTTAAAAAAATTAATATCTATTCCTTTTTTTAATTTTCTAATTTAAAATTAACATTATCATATGAAAAATTAAAATTATCTTTAGAAAAATATATTTTCTTAGGATATTATAACAGTGTGATTAATCTATTTTAACATCCATTAATGTTTCTAATGATATATTGAGGAAATTAACTTTTAATACCATCCATATTATTTCTCTAGATGATTTACGCTAATTTATTATGGATATTTTTATGAAAATAATTTCATTCCAATGGGTTATTTAAGATATGGTTGAATTATTAATGCTTTATTTTTATTTTTATACACTTATATATAGCTTATAATTATTTGTTGGGTGGGTCTGATGTATTCCCCCAATACATTGGGTAATATTTTATTTCTCATGCTATCAAGGAAATATATGTGTTTTTATTCAAAGCTACAGAGGGTACACTGGTTTTCATCCTAGGCCCATTCTGGTATATGGTTTATTAAATCAATTCCAAGAGGGTATAGGAGTTTTAGACCAAACCCAAGAAGGTAAGCCTACTATTTTATGGGAAGGTTTTTATACTAGCCAATGATGTGAGTATTATCTCATTAGTTAATCTAGATGCACATTAAATGTTCTTATTCATTCCTTATTATTATTATATATAATGTGCCTATATAATGTTTTAATATTAATTGACTCATGTTTCAAAATTCCATGTATAAATGTCCTATAATAATAGAATTATACCATAACTCATGATTAATGACCTATGATTCATTAGGTATTATTATCCTATTTTATGAACATGTATCTTAATTTTTTTATCATACCCACATTCTCAGCTTATGCTCACTTATCATAATTGATTTTTATATATTTTCTGTACATTTTCCAAGAATACAAGCTCACCCATTTCTTATGTTACTATTCTATATTAAATTAATAAGAGTATTATGTATGAAATAAATAGAAGGATATAATTTTTGGAGAATATTGTGGGATCTGTTGAAGAAATATTATAAAATATAAAATTAATATAGTTTATATATAAAGACACTAAACCTTTGGGTTCTAGGTTTGTGTGTAAATTTGTGATAAATAATGTTTAAATGATATAAAATATATGTTTGTTATTATCAACTAATCTCACATGGTATCAATGAAAATTTGAAAAGTCTATATTTTAGTAATGGATCTAGGAGTGTATGTCTTGGGTATTATAATTTTTATTAGTGAATAGTTTAGTTATTTTTGAGAATTTGGATGAGAAAACATCAGTGAAAACTACAAGTTATGGGCCTAAATGTATTAAAAAAATCAAAATATTAGGATAAAATATTGATTGTGTGGTTTTTTAGAAGTCAAATCCCTGATTGGATACAAAAAGGTATTTTTAGGTGTTAGAATAAATTCACATAGGTTTAATAATCACTAAAAAAGGTTTGTTGGTTATTAATTTGATCTTTACTAGGAGTAAAAAAGGGGGCATAACTTCACACCTAGTTTAACACACATATGGTATATTATTTAGTTAATTAAAATTATCTTTATGAAAAATAATGAATTATTTTAATATTTTTTTCTAGAATTTAGTGGTTTAATTTAATATATTTATGAAAATACGAAATAACCACAGATAACCAAGATTAAAAATGAGATATTCAGAACTTAAAAATTATATTACATTTTTATGATACTACTTCTATGTTTTTATTTTCTATTTTATAGATTAATTAATTTATTTATTCTCATAACACAACTTCTCTCTATTTAATATAATTTATGGATCCATAAAAAAATAAGTTAAAAATTAATGAAATGGGAAATTCAGTAAATGTATTAATGAGTTACTAAATAGGATGGGATATTTGGTGCAAAACTTTAAGGAAATGTTATACTATGTTATAAAAAATAACCAAAACCATGATGATCTCCCAAATATTCTAAAGAAGGAGAATCACACTATTGATTATTTTATATGACAATGTCTACTAAAAAATTATGGTTTCTCGTATCCACTAATCCCTAATCAATACATCAACACAATAGAAAAGTTATTTTTTGTTCTACAGTGCTTGGGGATTTTTTTTATGTTTTCTATTTGATATATAGTAGATTAAGTTTATTAATGGTGGATATTTTCAATGAATATGATTCTAAATAAAGGAGATGAATCCATGAAATGGTAGGAGTTAAATGAGTTTCACTAATATATATTTTCCCCGAACTATGTACACTAAAATGGAGGGAGAATCCATTGACATGATGAAAAAGGAGGGTGAATCTATTGAAACCTATGGAAAATAGCCAAGGAGATTCATGTTTTTTTTCTTTTTTTATTATTAAACCGTAAATAAAAATGTACCATTTAATTAGTTTCATAAAACTATGTTTAAAAAAGGAATTAGCTACAAGGGATTGGTATATTAAAAGTAATTATTTGATGTGCACACAAGGTTGAAATAGAAACTAAATAATCATATTTTGGTTATAAAATTGGTAAAAAGAAAAGGAAAAATGGAAATTCATAGATACATGAATAATATGCCACATTAAGAAAAGAAAATTCACAAACGCAATTAACTAGAATGCGGGAGGAAGCATGTAGAAAATTTACTGAACATAATCTAAAAAAATAATGTGTAAAAGAGAAGATCATCATGAAAATGAAAGTATAGGAGATATAAAGGATTAATATAATGTAATGTATTTAATGAAATAATGACAAAAATATCCACCAACAATATGGTGATTCAATTTCATTCACTATAGGATTTAAGTATGCAAGTTCTAAAAAAAAGGGTTAATGGTAAAAATAAATGTTAGTGACCTTCTAAGTTAATGATTGAATAAAGGATGATACAATCACCATATTTGAAATGAGTAATGAAAATGAAATTTTGTAAGTTAAAAAAATTGTCTACTAAAGAACATTAAACATATTATTATATTCTAGCTTCACCCTCTACTTCTTATTAGGAAATTTTTCTATGATCATAAAATTATCATATCAATAACTAGATATTGAATTATGGATGAATATTCTAATTAGTGTTATGATTGAGACCCTAAATTTTGAATAATATCTTATAAAAGTTTTATGGGGATCTAATTCCTTTAAGACTCATTATTCACAACTTTATTTTAATTTTATGTTTTTATGGGAATTGTTTGATTCTCTTAACCTAGAGTCCATATTATTAAATAGAACACTGAAATCACATCTCATATCACAAATAGACCTATTTTCATCTATTTATGTAATAAAAACTATGAGCTCCTAGTGAAAATTACTTCCATTATATGAGTCTTGAAATATGAGGTGTGTTTTTCTTAACTGGTCACGGGAAAAGATATGTATTAGTGAGTCCCATGAGATAAAATCATATGTATCATTAGATGTTATATTTTAAGTCATCACTATGTTAAGAATACCCTTAAATATTTTCATCTATTAGTGATGATTGAAATTTTTGGGATACAATTTATTCAAGGGTGTAAATAAAACACTTCAATATATATATATATATATTTAAATACTATGTCGAATAATTTTTTTAACATTAAATAATGTAATAAAACAAATAAAAATATTTTTTATTAAAATAAAATATTTATATACGAAATAAATATCAATATATTATGAGTATACCATTAAAAACATCACTATGAATAGTACAATAAGAACAAGACAACAAGTATATAAAAACACCACGAACACAAAATAATTATCGTTATGGTTTTCCATGAAAATAGTAATCCAAATCATAACTATGGATATAAGTCTAAGAAATAGAACCATTATAGGCATGTTGAGAGAGAAGTTAATGAACTTGATCAATGATTTTAGTGACATATGCATAGATATATATAGGAGTATTATCTCGCAGTTATAAACATGGTCATTAAATATACTTGTTTCTAATAGGTTTACTAATGTGTTTATTTTTAACTAAAATTTTAAAATAAAATAGTTTATAAATAATAAAAAATAAAATAATATTATTATTTTTAATTGAAATATTTAATTATAAAAATATTATTATGCATAAAAATTTATTAGTATTAAATAATGGAATGATTTATTTGTTAAAATAAAAAAATATTTTAATATCAATGGGTTGATAAAATTAAATTGGTAGGATATTAATAATGTTACTTGGTAAAGATTATTTAAAAGTGATATTTTCCAAAGAACACTTTTTTAAGTTTTGAGTGTCTCTATCATAATTAATGTATTCAATATTAAATACTTATTTAAAATTAAATGTATTTAGAATATATATATTAAAATAAATTAACATTAATCTAATATTTATTACCATAAAAATAAAAATAATAAATTCTTTTTATTATTAAAAATAATTTTTTTAAAAATTACATGTTATATGCGCTTATAATAAAATTTATTTTAATGAAATCGAGAAATTGATTATATTAAAAAAGTTTTCATATTTTTAATCTACATATCCAAATTTTAAAATAATTTTATTTTCATTATTTACATTTCAAAATATAAGTTACAAACGTAAATATTAATTTCTATGGTGTAAGAGTCATTTTCAAAGAATAATTTTTTTAAAAATTATGTAATTTTTATCTAAATAAATAAAATTGATAAATTTTTGAAGAATATAATATGTTTTTAATCATATAAACAATTATATTAACACTAATTTATATATTAATTGATATAAAAAAATACTAAAAAAACATTACATATAAAAAGACATTTTTCAAAAAAAATAGTTTTTTCTTTATATATTATGTTTTAATTTAAAATTTAATTTTATAATAATAAGGAATTGAATTACATTAAATAGTGTTATAATTATGAAATATAAGGGTTAAATTTAGTAATATGGATCATACTAAATTTTTATAAATAATTAATTACCATTGTTAATATTAAATTAATGTTTATTAGGGTAAAAAGAGTGAATTAATGTGACTAGAAATTTTGGAAATTAAAATGATACATAGACCATATATATAAGGACACGACCTTAAAACCTTACATAATCATGAATTAAATGAATAATTCACATAGATGATCTTTTCAAGTTTATAGTTTTAGAGAATTAGGACATAACTAATACATCTCAAAAGATTACAAAGTAGACACTTCTACTAAGTTTCCATAAAATAAAAACTCCTTAAAAGAAACATGTCTAATTCCATGTTTTAGATAACATGTATTTCCTTGATCCCATTGTAGAGACCCTAAGCTTGACGTACATGGACATTACATTACTTTTGCAGAATAATTAGTACATAAAAAAAAACACACACACAAGGACCGTAATAGTTTAGTGTCTTCGGAAACTCGAAATGTAATCTTCTAATCGTGGTGAAAGATCTGAAACATCTCCCATAAAGATCTTCCCCTTTTTTTTCTTAACTAAAACCTTTTTTTATATCCTAGGGAAAAGAAAACATAAAAGGGGTGAGCTCAAATGCCCAGTAAGGGTAAACATAGAGAACATAAAACAATCCATAAACATTTGAATGCAAAAACATGAACATAAAATCTAAACATCAAAATCTTTAGAAAAGACATGAATCTTGGAAGTTCGTAAGGCATATATCATAAGGGAACATAAATCATGATAAAATATCATGGGAATAAAACATCTAATTGTGGAAACCATTCAACACTTGTTATGATTTCCATAGTAGCCAAGGAATTACTGCCAAGACCATATTAGTGGACAAAGTCCCTTTCTGAATCGAGTTCACTCTCATTTCAGTCCTGTAACACTGAACCGGATTAAATTACCATTCCAGCCATGTCTATATCATTAGATATAAATCTTTACCCAATGCATTGGAGGGATATATATGTCCCACCCATCTCATAATGAAATCATTCTTACTTGTGCCACAACATAAACATAAATCATTCATCATAACCTAAAGAATAAAATGGGTTTCATAAACATCATTCCATAATCACATAATCCATATAAAAGAAATGGATATAATTTCATAATAAGAAATTTGAAACCATGTAAATCATAGAGACATGATACTTGAAACATACACATATGAAATAATGTCATCTTAGATGAAAAATGGTTTTGATAAAACACTTGAAATGAATTCTTGAGGAAAATATCCTTTATTCTTCAAAATCATTCTCTTTTCACAAAATGTCATGAAATTTTAAAAGAAAAGGATTTTGTTGAAAATATTCATGAAATATTTTGGAGTAATATTCATGAAAATAAGGCTTTATAAAACTGTAAAAATTTGTTCGTTCCATATAGTTAAAAAAAACATTCTTCTCGTACTTTTTCCAGAAAAGTAAAAAAAGTACCTCGTAACGTAAACAAAAGAAATATTACTTATATACCATGTAGTAAAAGTCAAAAAATGGGTAAAAAGGACATTAAACATACATGAAAACACTTTTATAAAACATGGACATGGATTATAGAAATAACCCCAGTAAATACTTACGTATAAGCAATCTCGGATAGAAAACAATTGAGATTGCAACATTATCCCTTACCTTATGTCTGACATGCTTCGTATGTATCCGGAACTCCTGTATAATGATTTAAATAATGTCATTTACTTATTACATAATCATATTAATTGTTATTATATCATATATGGTTAATTTATGACTTTATATTACCCGTTCTTTTGTAAATTCATGTAAATGTAGCGTTTTGGGTAAAATCGATTCATTTATGGTCCGCGATTTGACTTGAAATTATTCATATAATTACATAGATCATGATTAATTAATTCCAGAATATAAAACATGATTTATATATAATATATATTCAGAATATAAATATATATAATATATCAATAAATGGAAAGAAATACACCGTTCATGGAGACGGTAGGCCGTACGTACGCATGAACGCTGTTTTCGTTTCCTTATTGAGTATAATGGAATTAAGTAGATGAAATACATATATATATATTTATACATAAATCTAGTAGCCTTATAATGTCATATATTTCATTATTATTGCTTATATATACTTTATAATCATTCTTTAATGGTTAACATGTAGAATGAATCTCATCGCGTCGTGGAGACGGTAGTCCGTACGTACGCACGAGCGATGATATCATTTTCATAATTATTGAATTTAATTGGAGTGGATGATACAATATATCATAATCAGTATGATTTTATAATAACTTTATATAGTTATTCTTTACACCATTATACCCATCCAAGTAAGGTGGTATTGGAAAAACAGATTACACCACGGCGTGGAGACGGTATTCCGTACGTACGCACGCGCAATGATTTCGTTTTCCGTAGGATGGATAGATGATTAAATAGGGTTGTTTCATAATTATAATAACATATCAGTATATGAGTGATACTTATGTTATTACTTAATAATGAAACAACTAAATAAGAAGAAGTGGAAGAAGAAATAAAGTTGAAAGAATCGGTAACGGACTTTAGCTCTTCTTTGAAGCGCCTCTTTGAGACCTCCTCTTAGGGCACTAAAATTGGTCTTTGAAGAAGACCAGGACCTCTAGTATGTTTCTAGGGAAGTGTAGAAAAGAATTTGGCAGGGGTTGGCCGAGCTTGAAGGCTCAAAGTGGTGTGAGGAAGAGAGGGAGGAGGTGCCCTTTTACAAGGGAGGAGAGGGGCACCTTTGGAAAAACTAAAAATATTATTTAATTATAAAGTCATATTCGGTTTTAAATAGCTCCAAATTGATTTATTTTAAATCTAAGGCGGGGATGGGTCTAAATACTCTCATACAATAGAATTTGGACAAGTTTAGGTTACTAATTTAACATTATCATTTAGATTTAACTTTAAGTTAGATAATTTTACTTTTGCCATGTCTTTTTGTGTTCTTACACTATAAGGTTAATAAACTTACTCTAACAAGACAAACGAACCCCAAGTTGTTTATTATTAATAAATATAGCCTTATCTAAGTCATTTGGCCGAAACCTATATTTTTAGGAATAAAATAACAATTAATAATATAATATTTGTTTTAAAAACTATTTTATGTCAATTTCGACACTATTTGGTAATTGATTTTGTGAAAATCATAAAAGAAATATTAGTGCTAAAAAAGTTACTTAAATCAATAATAACATGTCATATTAACCTATAAAATTATTGTAATTCATAAAATGTCTCAAATTACATTTATTTGGGTATTTCCAACATCAATTATGTCAATATTTTAATTAATAAGATAATTACTGCATCATCTTTGTGTCATAAATAAATTAAATTATTTAATGTCTAAAAATTATAAATAAAATACCATTATGTAGGAAATCATTTTATATTTCTAATGAATATATATAGTCGAATTTATATTATTTATAACCCTATATTAAAAATGATTTACTTATTAAACTTTGATTTTACCTATTTTAACCCTTCTTTAAATAAATTAATATTAAATGTCCTAATCTAATCCAAGTGGGCCTAAATGGTCATATTTCATTCCTAAGGTTGTTTTTGGTCGAATTACACTTATCCAATAGAATTAGGACATGTTTTAGGTTAATAATAATATCATTTTTACACTTAATTACCCTATTTACTTTTAACCGTGGTAAAAAAAGAGTAAAAAGTTACTATTCACCAAAAATTATTTTCATCTCATTTAACCACATTTTACTTACTGAAATCAACCATGTCTCTTGGATTTTTGAAATTCCATTCACAAAAGCGGTAAAATTAAGTTTTATGTAAATTTGCAAATTCTCCTAGGAGGTGGGTAAAAGACGGTCAAAAGTTCAATAAAATTTTTATATATCTAAAATTATTATAAAATGACTCCAATTAATTACATTGAACTTATATAGGTATTATGTATCAATGTTGACCTAAAATAAATTTAAATAAAATAAATAATTATTTAAATAGAAAGTCGGTTTTTAAATAGTAACCTAGTGTTCTCACTATTCATCAAAAATTGAAGGTTTTCAGAAAAATACCAAAATTTTACCCTAGGATAATTTCGATATTCTGAATCAAAAAATGAAGTCCATTTTTAATGATGAAATTTAAATAATTCCAAAATTTGGTTATTACTATTCATAACGGCTAGTTTTAATAATATTTTAATAGCATATTGTTGTTTAGTAAAACTCGGTATTGCGTACGACGCAAGCTATCGAGGAAGGCCGCGATTGTGTGTAATAAAAGCCAAGTCAGGGATACATGTTGTGCAAGATCCTTTTGGTGTAGCATACAAAAAAAGACATTAATGAAATTAAAAATAATATTTTTCATAAAATCTCGGGGTGTTACATTCTACCCCCCTTAAAATGAATTTCCCCCTCAAAATTCGTCAGGGTTATAAATGGTTTACTACTCGAAAGTTTCTTTAATAGAAACCCACATCGTAAATAGGAATACCAAAACTTGTCTTTAAAAACTAAAGTATGAAATGTAATGGTTACCCAAATTAACTAATCACTGGGTTTCCACATAGGAGAACATAGGTGAAAATATGGATATGGAAGAGAAGTCTAACCGTCATATTATGATGGAGAGTGGTAGAGAACATGGCTATGAAAAAGCCAACAATCACAAAGCCATAAATTTGTGATGATCTAGGGTACCATCTGATTCATCAGATATAAGGGCACTAGGATAACATTTTTGGTTTTCAAGATCATTTCACTAAAGTTGAAGAATTTGAATTAGAATAAATACTTACTTTATTTTGGTACAATCTCACTGTTTCTTGTGCTTTGAACAATTTCCACTTCATCTCTTAAATAAATGAAGTTGAATTTGTTATTCGTGAAGTGTTAAAAGATCATGTGAAAGAATGATGGGTCATTCCATCTATTTCAAACAAAAGGTTAGAAAAAGTTATCAAATATACATAAGTCCATCTATGGTGAGGTTAATCGTATATGATTCAAAAAATGATCTTATACTTCATATATCATACTGCTTAATAAAATAAAACTAGTTTCCACTAGCCAGAGACTTCCTGTAGGCCAGTGGTATGCAATAAAGGCCAGTCGCACTTCGGTTGTGGGTTTGATTCCCACAGCCTTGTCCGACGCGATGGGCTATCGCCCATCCTGCAGGTTGTCATTTTTCTAAAACTATATTACTATAACATCCCATAAATAATATCAAAAAAGTTCTATCCTTAAACAATAATAACTTATGTCTAACATAATCCATTCCAATCTTTAGGCTTATCTAAAATACTTCGGTCCAAGCTCATAGTATAAAGAAAATGATTACTTGAAATTTCACATAACAATCATGTGAATGCCCTCATTTATCCCCCATATATCATAAGATATATCTTGTTGGTCAAATTACAAACATGTGAATACCTTAATCATGTATTCTCTTGAAGAATGAATACCCATTGAACCTTATTGAAAACATGAATGCAGTTAAAAGTTAACACTTTCCACATACCAAAATACTCAAAATTCTATATACTCAAACCATGATATCACTTAGTCCTTATATCAATCATGAGCTCATGAATACAATCAAACATCTCATTATCTTCTTATCCCTTCATTATGCACATATCATCTACTTTCCAAAATATCTGAATCACTTTTCATGGTTACCGGTACCATAAAATTATTGAAAACCACAATAGACTAATAAAAAAATATTCTAATACACCATAAAAGTACCTCAACAACATTATTATTGAATACCAATACATAAACACTTCAATCCATCCTTTTAAATGATTGTCCTGGAATAAGTACTTCCTTGATTTAGAACTAACTTTTTTAGGTCATGGCATTGAGTTGGGTAATGCCCATGTTCTCCACAAATAAGACATTGAACTCCATAACAGTCTGTCACTCTATGACCCCTTTCTCCACACAGATAACATCTATCCCTCCATTTGAGGTATTGATCAAGTTTCTTCTTCCCTTCTTTAGAAATCTCAATCTTCATTTCTTTATTCTCCTCAACATGTGAACATGCATAAAAGTCTATCTTTCCTCTTATTTTATGAATTAGGCATACCAATAAATTTCACCTTGTTAATCATATATCACGATGACTGATTTGGAATAATCACAATATATTTCTCTCTAGGCATTATGCAATTTTGTTGCTCATAGTCACCAATTTGTCCATTGGATTCAATGTTAACTGAATTCCTTCTGGTTCCCTCCATTGACTAAAACACAAAAAGAATTCTGTGAGAGGAAAAAATCATATAAGGAAAATAACATAATCAAGGGGGAGTAGCTTCGACATCTAAAATCTTATGTTTAATTCTAAGATCGTTAGCGCAATTCTAGGACTATAACCTATACATATACTTAAATTAGGGACATCCCAAGAAAAACCTTAGAAATATCTCTAGGGATCTCACTAACGTTTCCGCATCCTAGTTTCCAAAGGTTGACTAAACCTTTCCTCTAATACCAACCTTAGAGACCCTAAGCTTGACGTACATGGAAATTACATTACTTTTGCAGAATACTTAGTACATAAGAAAAACACACACACAAGGACCGTAATAGTTTAGTGTCTTTGGAAACTCGGAATATAATCTTCTAATCATGGTGAAAGATCTTCAAAATCTCCCATAAAGATCTTCCCCTATTTTTTCTTACCTACAACCTTTCTTTATATCCTGGAAAAAAAACATAAAAGGGGTGAGCTCAAATGCCCAGTAAGGGTAAACATAGAGAACATAAAACAATCCATAAAAATTTGAATGCAAAAACATGAACATAAAATCTAAACATCAAAATATTTAGCAAAGACATGAATCTTGGAAGTACGTAAGGCATATATCATAAGGGAACATCAATCATGATAAAATAGCATGGGAATAAAACATCTAATTGTGGAAACCATTAAACACTTGTTATGATTTCCATAGTAGCCAAGGCATTGCTGCCAAGACAATCTTAGTGGACAAAGTCCCTTTCTGAATCGAGTTCACTCTCGTTTCAGTCCTGTAACACTAAACCAGATTAACTTACCATTCCAGACATGTCTATCTCATGAGATATAAATCTTTACCCAATGCATTGGAGGGAGATATAGGTCCCACCCATCTCATAATGAAATCATTCTTACTTTTTCCACAACATAAACATAAATCATTCATCATAACCCAAAGAATAAAATGGGTTTCATAAACATCATTCCATCATCACATAATCCATATAAAAGAAATGGATATCATTTCATAATAAGAAAAGTGAAACCATGTAAATAATAGAGACATGATACTTGAAACATACACATATAAAATAATTTCATCTTAGATGAAAAATGGTTTTGATAAAACACTTGAAATGAATTATTGAGGAAAATACCCTTTATTCTTCAAAATAATTCTCTTTTCACAAAATGTCATGCAATTTTAAAAGAAAAGGATTTTGTTGAAAATATTCATGAAATATTTTGGAGTAAGCTTCATGAAAATAAGGCTTTATAAAACCATAAAAATCTGTTCGTTCTGTATAAGTTAAAAAAACATTCTTCTCGTACTTTTGCCAGAAAAGTCAAAAAAGTACCTCGTAACGTAAACAATAGAAAGATTCCTTACATACCATATAGTAAAATTCAAAAATGGGTAAAAAGGAAATTAAAAATACATGAAAACACTTTTATAAAACATGGACATGGATGATAGAAATAACCCCAGTAAATACTTACGTATAAGCAATCTCGGATAGAAAACAATTGAGATTGCAACATTATCCCTTACCTTATGTCCGATATGCTTAGTATGTATCCTAAACACATGTATAATGATTTAAATAATGTCATTGACTTATTACATAATAATCTTCATTATTATGATATCATATATGGTTCATTTATGACTTTATATTACCCGTTCTTTTGTAAATTCATGTTAATGTAGCGTTTTGGGTAAAATTGATTCATTTATGGTCCGTGATTTGACTTGTAATTATTTATATGATTACTTATATCATGATTAATTAATTCCAGAATATAAAACATTATTTATATATAATATATATTCAGAATATACATATATATAATAGATTAATAAATGGAAAGAAATACACCGTTCATGGAGACGGTTGGCCATACGTACACATGAACGCTATTTTCGTTTCCTTATTGAGTATAATGGAATTAAATAGATTACATAAATATATATATACATAAATATAGTAGCTTTATAATGTCATATATTTCATTATTATTGCTTATATATACTTTATAATCATTCTTTAATGGTTAACATGGAGAGTGAATCTCATCGCGTTGTGGAGACGGTAGTCTGTACGTACGCACGAGCGATGATATCGTTTCCATAATTATTGAATTGAAATGGAGTGTATGATACAATATATCAGAATCCGTATGATGTTATAATAACTATTTATAGTTATTCTTTACACCATTATACCCATCCAAGTAAGGTGGAATTGGAAAAATAGATTACACCACGGCGTGGAGACGGTATTCCGTACATACGCACGCGCTGTGATTTTGTTTTCCGTAGGATGGATAGATGGTGAAATAGTGTTGTTTCATACTTATAATAAAATATCAGTATATGAGTGATACTGATTTTATTACTTCATAATGAAACAACTAAATAAGAAGAAGTGGAAGACGAAATAAAGTTGAACGAATCAGTAACAGACTTTACCTCTTCTTTGAAGCGCCTCTTTGAGACCTCCTCTTAGGGCACTAAAATTGGTCTTTGAAGAAGCCCAAGACATATAGTATGTTTATAGGGAAGTTTATAAGAGATTTTTTCAGGTTTTGGCTGAGCTTGAAGACTCAAAGTGGTGTGAGGAAGAGAGGGAGGAGGTGCCCTTTTATAAGGGAGGAGAGAGGCACCTTTGGAAAAACTAAAAATATTATTTAATTATAAAGTCATATTCAGTTTCAAATAGCTCCAAATTGATTTATTTCAGATATAAGGTGGGTATGGGTCAAAATACTCTCATAAAATATAATTTGGACAAGTTTAGGTTACTAATTTAACCTTATCATTTAGATTTAACTTTAAGTTAGATAATTTTACTTTTACCGTCTCTTTTTGTGTTCTTACACTATAAGGTTAATAAACTTACTATAACAAGCCAAACGAACCCCAAGTTGTTTATTATTAATATATATAACCTTATCTAAGTCATTTGGTTGAAACTTAGATTTGTAAGAATAAAATAACAATTAAAAATATAATATTTGTTTTAAAAACTATTTTATGTCAATTTTGACACTATTTGGTAATTGATTTTTGTGAAAATCATAAAAGAAATATTAGTTATAAAAAAGTTACTTAAATCAATAATAACATGTCATATTAACCTATAAAATTATTTTAATTCATAAAAAGTCTCAAATTACATTTATTTGGGTATTTATAACATCAATTATGTCAATATTTCATTAATAATATAATTACTGCATCATCTTTGTATCATAAATAAATTAAATTATTTAATGTCTAAAAATTATAAGTAAGATACCATTATGTAGGAAATCATTTTATATTTCTAATGAATATTTATAGTTGAATTTATCTTATGTATAACCCTATATTAAAAATGATTTACTTATTAAACTTTGATTTTACCTATTTTAACCCTTCTTTAAATAAATTAATATTAAATGTCCTAATCTAATCCATGTGGGCCTAAATGGTCATATTTTATTCCTAGGGTTGTTTTTGGTCGAATTAAACTTATCCAATAGAATTAGGACATGTGTTAGGGTAATGATAATATCATTTTTACCCTTAATTACCCTATTTACTTTTAACCGTGGTAAAAAAAGTAAAAACTTACTATTCACCAAAAAATATTTTCATCTCATTGAACCATATTTTACTTACTGACATCAACTGTGTCACTCGGATTTTTGAAATTATATTCACAAAAGTGGTAAAATTAAGTTTTATGTAAATTTGCAAATTCTCCTAGGAGGTGTGTAAAAGACGGTCAAAAGTTCAATAAAATTTTTATATATCTAAAATTATTATAAAATGACTCCAATGAATTACATTGAAATTATATAGGTATTATGTATCAATGTTGTCCTAAAATAAATTTAAATAAAATAAATAATTATTCAAATAAAAAGTCGGTTTTGAAATAGTAACCCAATGTTTTCACTGTTCATCAAAAATTGAATGTTTTCAGAAAAATACAAAAATTTCACCCTAGGCTAATTTCGATATTCCAAATCCAAAAATGAAGTCCATTTTGAATGATGAAATTTAAAAAATTCCAAAATTTGGTTATTACTATTCATAACGGCTAGTTTTAATAATATTTTAATAGCATATCGTTGTTTAGTGAAACTCGGTATTGCGTACGACGCAAGCTATCGAGGAAGGTCGCGATTGCGTGTAATGCAAACCAAGTCAGGGATGTGTGTTGTGCAAGCTCCTTTTGGTGTAGCGTACATCACAAGACATTAATGAAATTAAAAAGAATATTTTTCATAAAATTTCAGGGTGTTACACCCATCCTTGACCCTATTCATCTTTATGTCCTATGGAAAACATTTCAAAAACTTGGGATGAGCATAAAAAGCCCATTAAAGGATACACAAAGAAAGAAAACTGTTAGTTTTTCAAAAAAAGTAAACCATGAATACTTTATCAAAGTAATACTTTTCACCTTTATGAAGTAGTAAATACTCTTCACTGAAATAAAATATCACTACTTACCCTTTGTAACCAAAAGATTACCATAAACCCATATAAAGAACACATAACATATAAAGGTAACTTGGGACATACACATACTTAAATGGAATAACCATACGGTCGACTTCCAAACATATTACTACATGGAATAACCATATGGCCAACTTCTATACCCAATGCATTGGAGGTTATAACGTAACCACCCATCCTGGTATTCATGGTACCACCCGTCATATGGTTTATCATGTAACCACCCGTCAAATGTCCAAGTACCATTATAAAATCATAACACATAAAACAATTATAAAGGAAAGAAAACATTTCCACATTTCAAGCACAATATATCACTTAAATATATTGACATAACAAATCCATTATAAAAACCATTTTCAATACCAAAATACATAAAAGAGTATATGGTATTTATTTACTTTTAAAAACATTACGGCTTGTTAAGGAAGCCAAAGATCAAATAATACTCACGGCGGCGGAAAGGTCATTGTCACCGCGTACGTTAAAAAGAAACATGCTTTTTGTCATTTAGTAAAATGCTTCGTATAAAAAGATTCCTTTTGAATAAAATTAAAAGTCAAAGTGGTTTAAACATCATATAAAATAAAGTTATGTATAAAACAAAATATGCCTCAATGAAAGGATATTGAGACGAAGTCCCTTAAAAATTCATTATCCTTAGATTAAGGATATATCAATTACATAATTATGTGTGACCAATATAAATACACCCAATATAATAGGATATTAAGTGTAAAACAATAATAGGTCATCCAAACATACTCATAGTATGAAATAATCAAGAAGTATAGGTTTAACCTAATGAATTGAAATTGGGTTAAGAAGTTCCCTTACAGAAATTCGACATCCTAATGGCGTCACTTTGAAATTCAGAAAATGAATCGATGAGAGATAAAAAGGGTATATCATTAATTGGAAATATCATTTATAGAAATAAGGATATATAATAACATATCCCAACATAATAAGATGTAAATTAAAAGACCTAACAAAAATAAGTCTTTTAAAAAGAGGAGGGTGAAAGGCCCCCTTACCGATTTGGGTAACTTTCGAAACGTACACCCCATGGAAGATGGGTCATACAATGAAGATGTAAATACCCATAAATGAAATTATATTACAAAAAGAGTATAATAATGGGTAGTACATACACCACTCAAAGTAAATGGAGGCAAATGTAGCATAAATCTCAGAGGAATAAAAGTGAGATGAAAAATCCCTGACGAAAACTCGGCAGCCTAACACTACTGGGAAGTTGGGTTTTCCCAATTCTTGTTTGCCAACGGTTCTGTTGAACCATTAGTATAGGTGTATAAAACAAGTATTCCCAACGGTTTGAAGAAACCGTTGGGAAATCCAAAATTTTTTCTCCCTTTACCAACG